>VRYO01001463.1:62475104-62532707 GCA_009812075.1 Sialia sialis
TCTTGAATCAGGTCTATAGAGCTTTGTTGTGCACTTAGTCTCCATATACTCAAAATAGGAAACGAGACGCTGGAACAAGCTGCCCAGAGAATGATGGGTGTTCCATCCCTGGAAGTCTTGAGGGCCAGATTGAATGGGACTTTGAGCAAGATGGTCTAGTCGAATGCATCAACCTCCATGGCAGGAGATTGGAACTTGATAGTCTTTAAGGTCCTTTACAAGCTAAAACATTCTATGATACTATGAAAATTTTAAAGCATATTTTGCTGCTAAATAGCATACTCTCTGTGACCATTTCTTTCCCCTAGTGAGAAACATGAACACTTCTTTAGTCTGATGAGTGTTAAGATGAAATGGTTGAGTTATTGTATGTTTTAAAGCCTAAATCCTCACCTCTATCATTCTCAGTAATATGAGATGTTAAAATAGCAGGAAAGAAATGGAGAGTTATTTCATTTGATCATTTTAGCAAGGGAAAGAGTCATTATGCAACCACTGCAACACCATGCAAATTAAAGTAGCTTCCATGCCCTCAGGGGCACCTTTACATGACGGAAAGTTTCAAGGACACATTTGTGGTTTAGTATGGCGCTCCACTTCACCTCACTTCTCCCCACTCTGAAAAGCACAGCATGAGAATCTTTTCTTGAGTTAGGGTAAGAAATGGACTAAATTTAGGTAAGGTAAGCTGGTTTGGAGACCACCTATCTTTACTCCAAAGGCATGATGGTATTTATTAGAGATAATTCTTACATTCTTCTGAGACACAAGGAAGTACTTCTATGCTCTTTTAACATTGAAAGATATCTGGCCAAGTGCAGTCAATTAATTTCAGTGTTTTATTTTATCTACAATGGAAATTTGAAGAATTGTTTCTATAACTAAGAGTATAAAGATGGAAGAGATTCACATTTCATCGATTTTTTTAAATCAATAGGTGAACAAGTTAAGAAAATTATAGCAAATCATCTGGTTAAATAATTTTGCATTTAGAAGATACCCACCATTATCTTTAGTTCATGGTGGACTATTTTAATAATCGACTACCTTGCAATAATTATACTGAACATATAACTCTGACCTTTCAAATCTGAATGAATTTGTGTCCAAAAATAATTAATAACAAGACTACATACAGCAGGAACTAGATACATTATGCGTAACCTAAAACAGATACAGAAATTATGCTATAGCCCCTTTAGCTTGTCGTTTAGCTGCAGCATTAGAGCTAACATGGCAATTTCAACATTACAAAATTACTAACAGATACCATATATCTAAGCTAAAATATATGTTCACAACATTTTGTCTTAAGGACACAAATGACTGGTATTAACTGACATCACTGCTTACCATTTTTAAACTTCTAGGGTATGATCTAAAATCATAGGCATATCACAGTTAAACCACTAGATCAGAAAACATAGGGTTAATTGAATGCTATTTTACTGGAAAATAACACAATTCTATAGCACAAATATCTAATATTTAAATATTAGATTTTTAGATGTTTAATAATTTTTTTAATACTTCAAAGTGTGCAATACTTTGAAAAACCTTCAAATAATCAGAATATTAAAAAACTATTTACAATTATAGCTCTCAATCAAATACCTTTATATCAAAAGGAAAGAAGTAGATCAGATAGATAGAAAGCAATAAATCCCATAATGTTCATGTGGATCTTGGTTTGGATTTTATCTGTACGAGCACCTCTATCAAGGGCTGGAATATTTCTACCTAATGTGGAAGGATTCGATTTTTTTTTTTTTTTTTAAGAAAATGACAGCAGAGAATATTTTTACCTTTGACAATAACACAGGCAGAGACACTTATGAAGGAGAGATGCAGACAGAAGGAATGCTGCAAATCTGTACACACTGTGGGTATGAAAATTGCAAGCAGAAACCAGATATAAAGCAAATGAATTTTTGAGTAAATCAGTGGATTATGGAAAGCAGTCTGATAGCTTTCTATAATTATAGTCTAATTGGCAAATAACTTGAAATAATGTCTTAAAACTGACTTTCAAAGAATAAAAAGAAAAACATCTTCGGAAAATGTTGCATTGAATGTATAGAAAATAACTCAGTAGGAGGTATGAATTTAAAAACAGGCTGCTTTCAGAAGCTGTAAATAATAATTTTAATAATGTAACATGTCACATTGTTTATTTCACAGGGTTTTTGCAACTTCCTAACAGACTGAATTGCTATATTAAAAAAAAAGGCTTATCATTTGATATTTGATACTAAATGATCACAAAATTCCATCCAAGAGCATATCTGAATTTTGTGCTCCAGAAATTGATTTCTTCAGAAAGCTATAGTTATTTCATTACAGAAAATTACAGAAAATGCATTTTTAATCATGCACAAAACACAAGTGATCTTTTCGTATCTCATGAGGTTCATAATACATTGTGGATAGTGAAGATGGTGACAGAAGGCAGGAGAAACAATACTTAAGATCTCCTTCCTTTCTTCCCTTCTTTCCTTACTGGCAGTCAAAGATGTTCAGAAGAAATTATTATTCTGAACAGTTCTTCTGAACAGACTTTATTAGCAACTTATTAAAATTAACAGAACAGTAGTGGAAGACAGAGAAGAATAATTTCACCAAAATTCATTGCCATTGCAAAAGGGATTGGAACGTCCTCTGGAGGAAGCAAGGAAGAAACAAAATCAGAACATTGGTTAGGAAAGAAATACCAGTAAATCCCCTGTTATATCATTCCCAGTTTGATAAAAACAAATACGAATAACATTAATTTGTTTTCAATAGCATATTGGCTAAATAAGATTATATATTATTAACTGAGAAGCAGATTTTATTTATCGGGGTATAGAGTCTTCAATGGAAGATTGACATATGACTGCCACTGCTGAAGATGTTAACAAGTATATTTAGAAAATTATTTAACAGGTTATAACATAGCCCTATAGGAGGAACAAGGGCCACTAGATTCTAAATGTCTTTGTATCTAATGCTATTAGCTATCCTATGCTATTAGGTTAGGAGAAGAGTTTGAGAAGCCACTTCTAGGCACAAAATTATGTCAAGAGACCGTGTTCCCCATCAGGGAACCGCAGATCTGGGGACTGACCTCCTCTGCACCCCCTCCTCTGTGACCCACACACCCTCTCTGTTGCACAGAGAGCTGGTGGCACACGGGCTGACAGAGCTGGGAGCAGCTCTAGACTCAGTTCATTCCTACTTCCTTGGCTTCCTTACTGCTGCCTAGCTTTCATGCTGGTGATTTACTTCCATAGGGACATCTGTTTTAGGCATCTACATAATCCTGGGTACAGCTGCTCTCCCTGACCCACACCAGCCCCTGTGCATTCTTCAAGGTCACTCTTATATCACAGACCCCTATCTTCACAACTCTGAGCAAGTTTTGCCAGCCTCTGCTCACCCTAATGAATTAGAGGATTTGGGGGTGTAAAACAATTAAAAAGGTCAGTGCTGTCATCACTGTTCTACAAATAGAAAAATTAAGGCACAGGAATGCAGCGAAACTCTCCAGTGGCACTCACAAGACCAGAACATTAATGGTAATATATATCTAGAAAATGCAAAGAACCCTGCTTTGGTATTCTGACTATCCAAAACTGTAGTTTAGACATGAAGAGGTCTGATACAATACTTTGGAATACTTTGGAATGATAATTAGGTTTTTAATCTTTCATTAATTAAAAAAAGAGGTGTGCTATTAAAAAAAAAAAAAAATAGAAAAAGATCCTCTGAATTCCTAAGCTTATGAATTCTAATTTCACATATATTTATTCACCATTCTTTAAGAATGAATAATAATTTTAAAACTGTCTCTGTTTTTTCTGGTTTTAAGTATAGCTTCATTTTATAATCATCTGAGATAACACTAGGGAAAGATAAAAGCTTCCGTGTAACTATTAGTTAATAGAAGTGGACCATGCCAAAAATCTCTACAGTGAAATGGAACATATGGAAAAATAATTTATTTAACCACTGATTCCCTGATTGTCAATTTCCTGTCCATACACTGCCTCAGTACATGTTAAATTATGTCAAAGTCATCCCCCCTTTTTAAAGTTATGCCATAAGAAATGCTAGTAGCAGCACAATGTCATGCACCTTATTTTTCTCAGCGAAAACCCAATTTTGTGCCTCCTTTCTCATCAGTTTTATCTTGGCTAACACATCACAGGAAGAAATCTAGCTTTGAATTCAAGATAGTAAAAACCAAGTTGTGATTAAATCTCTTTAACAGAATGGAGAACAGAGACATAAACTGGTGAACTTTCTGTGAACAGCACGCTTAAAAATACCTGTTGCTGGCTTTTGAGATTTCACAAGATTAACGTGTGCTTTGTCAGCAGTGGATGCAAAGTCAGTATTAAATCAAAACCATTAACAAATTCTGTTCAAAAGTAGAACCTTGAAACACAAATAGAAGGGAAGATTGCATGAAAAATATTGAGAAAGGATGAAAATTAATTTTCAGTCAACTGAAAAGAAAGTTTCTTGCTCTTGCTACCATAATTCACCATCAAACCAGTCTATAGAAGGAACTGAGATACAAATAATTTGGATTTGGGACAGACAACAGGTATAATTCCAGTAAACTGATGTTTTACAGTTGACTACCTGCTTCTAATCTCTGAGGACCACGACCCTTCATGCCATACCTATTTACTCCTTTGTTCTCAAACAATTCATTATTATGTTTTTTAGCTTTAATTACATTTCCTTTGAACCTTCTCTAGAGAATTTACTGGAAATTATTGGTATTTGAGGGGAAATTGCTGATGTTGAAACAGGTCTTGAAGATAGCTGGCTCCCTTTTGGCTTCATCAAGTGTCCAGGCATTGGTACTCTCCTGAACAACTTCTTTCTGTATTCCTTACACATGGCTGGTTTTAAATATCAAAAACCTGTCACGCCTTTCTTTAGCGATATTCGGTCTTATCCTAAACCAGGCCACAGTTGCTAACTAGATGGGTGTAAAAGGCTTCACATAAAGTGGATTTTATTCAGCATATCTTTGTTTCTTGCTTCTGATGTCCCTGAAGACCCAATAACTACAAAGCAACCCTGAATAACAGGAATGCAGGAACAGATGTTATTTGGGCGCTCTCACATAATAAAGACTTCCAAGAATCCCTGATGCCCAATTATCTAAACACTTATTCTTAAGTTTCCATTCAGCTCATGATGAATTCAGTCTATTTTAGCTGAATACAGAAGGAAAGTATTTAGTGTGAAAGTGATGTCAATCAAAATGGACACATAAATGGACTGGGTAACACTATCTCACAAAGCACGTATTACATAATCAAATAGGTAATTTAAATGAGATCAGTTTATCCTGTAATAATTACATAAGTACCATGTGTAAAGAGGGCAATTATTATCTCATTATTTTCAAATTATTTTGGATTATTTTGAACTCTAGAGCATTATCATGTGTGCTATATTATTCTAATAAAAATCCATAGTCACACGGTACTTTAAAAGATAATATTGGAATGAAAATAAAACCACAGTGACCCAGAATACAGACACTCCATTTTGATTTGGAAGATATTCAGTTTCATCAGCGTCAGGCGAAAGACTTCACCAGGCTTGGTTTGCTGTGTGTCAGATCTTCCTGTGGCACATCCTCCTTCAGTTAACCCAAAACAGAATTTTTTAGATTTTTTCTTTTCTCATCTCAGCTACTTATAAACGCTAACTTCTTCAACTGTTCATGGATGGGCAGATTATTCCAGAGACAGGATTGCACTGAAAAGAACATCACACAGACATATTATATACAAGACAACAGATTAATTTTTTCCAGGCTTTGCTTTGTAATGCCACTTTTCCCTACATGATTCCCAAAGATGTAAGGAAAAAAAAAAAGCCTCTAAATGCAATTGAAACATTTAAAACTCTTATTCTAAAATTAGAGGCAATTAACTGTGGTTTTTTGTTTTGTTTTGGTTTGGTTTTTTTTGGAGAAAGAAAACACAGAAATAGTGTGATTTATAAATTGATCATAATTAAGCAGAACTCAATTATCACTCAGAACACTGGCTGTTTTTTTAAAAGCAGTACTAAAAATCATGGTCACATGCCTGTCCAAAGGATTGAGAAGACCTAGGGAAGATTAAATCACTGTAAACTCTCAGAACTGCTTCTTTAGATAATTAAAAACTACCTCTAATTTTTGACCAAAAAAAATTTATATGTGCTGCTATAAATTAACATCTATTTTCCCTTCTGCTACTTGATATTGCAAAAATTAAAAAATGGAGGAGCTATGGAAAGAATTGTTAAATTATTATTTTGAGGTTAATTTCATCTCTGTATTTTAAATTTTCTGTGTTGTTTGGTTGTAACTGACAGATTGTACCAATAGGTCTTGCCTTGACAATAACTTATCAAAAAGCAATGTGAAATACTTACCTGTGCCTTTGTCATTAACATCCTCTTTCTATAATCAGGATCATCAGAAGCAAAACTCTGTTGGAGGAATCAGAACCATTCCAATGAAAATCTTCCATCTTAGCTTCTTATTATGCTGCTCTCACTAAAGGTACACTTCCAAGAGGAATTTATACACGCAAAATCCTAATGCTATGGGGACTTCACTTTGTGATATTGATGAATCCAATAAAAAGCAATATAGATTATTTTCTATACATTTGTATCTGCCAGGCATGTGAAGTCCAAATAAGGATAAAGACATGAGAGATAAAATCAAATATGAATAAATGATCTTTCATAAATGGAAAAAAGGGGTTTTTAAACACAGAGCATGTACATTCAAATCACCTTGAAGCAAATCTAATATATGCAACAAGCACTGTTGAGACAGGGGAGGCACTAAAAAGGTACCATTTATGTTTGAAGCAACTTTGAAGAATGTGGTCAAGAGAAGTTGTTCACTTGCTTGCACATAAAAACATTAATTTCAAAGCAGTTTGTCTCACCTTGTTCACAAGTTTTTATTGTCTTGTGTATTAACTGACAATGAAAACTTTTTTTCTTTTTTATATAAGGTTTGGATTTTATAGGACACTTGCCTGCAAAATATGTCAATAATATTGTTTTTAATGATATAGGCCAGCAGGACTGCCTTAAGTGAGATTAAACTTTATTTTCCTCCTTAGTGACATCTTTGACCTTCCACTTCATGGCAGGCAATCCTGCAAAGCAGAGTGCTAAACCCTGTGTTTAGAAATATGTGCTGAGGAACCATTTGTAGCAACACAAAGTAATAAACTGTTTGATATGCACTACTGAGGTTAATTTATTCCAAACCTCTATAGGAAGTGATCTAGTTAATCAGACTGGACTTTGGGAAGCAAGTCACTGGGAGTGATCCAGAATGCTTATGTCCAAGTAATGGCAAAACCTTGAAGAACCTGAGGCAAGTAATCAGCTACCTCCTAAGCGCTAATATATTTATTTAGTTATACAGTAGACCCTGGCTCAGAAGGCTGCATGTGTCCCAGACAGACACAAGAAATAGGATTCAAGGAACTGCCTTCTTCATGAAGGTCATGGTAGACCCTTGACAGATTATCTTGATAGATATTTGTGCACAGATTCCAGACATAAGACATGGAGTCCATTTTTCAGACAAAGAATTTCTAGATTTGGGATCTAGCTCCTCCTTCACTCAGATAGGCTTGAGTGATTCTCTCAGGAGCTGGTTGTAATCATCACCTTGCAGGATGTCACGGGAAGTGAAAAACAGAGGACTTTGCTTCTCATGAAGCTGAATCTTTATACAGAAAAATAAGGCACAGGATCAGATTATTTTCAGATGCATTCTGCCACCTTTACAAACCAAATAACAAATAGGTCTGTTTTACCTATGATACTATAAAGCATAATGAATTATGTGTGTTACTGTTGCATCAGATATCATCCACAATAGGTTTCTCTTTGGAGAAGAGTGAGTATTTGTACAAGTGCTGACTGTAAAAACAGAAATTAAACCGCATAAAAGATTATGAGACACTTTAACTAGGTATGCTTTTTGCTGTGCGCTCTTTTTCATGAGTAGTCTATGATTACATATATTTATAAGAATATAAATGAGGTCAGAATTACAAAAATATTAACTTTTCCTAAGTATTCCACCTATATAGCTAATATCAGAATTCAAACACCATGTGTAAACATACAACACTATCAGGACTTAGTACATACAATCAGTACAACTTAAGTACACCGATTATGATTATAAACATGCAAAATAAGAAGGCAAATGGAACAGGTATCTTCTGCATCCAGCTTCTAGAGAAGCCCATCAGTTTAAAATTCTACATTTAAATTACAGAAATGCTTATTTCCAGTCCTCACATTCTTTATAGAAAAACTTGAATTAGAGAATAAAACTTTGCTACATTGACGGGCTGATCTAAGGCATACCTCAAGAGGAATGAAGTTCAGCAAGTGAACTTGTCAATGTCATGAGACTAAACTGGTTCTGCAGACAAAGGAAAGAGATAGAGAAAGATGTGAACACTTTTCATAATAGGCCATGCCCAGCCACCCCATTACTAGCACTGTGCTCAGGCAGCAGCACTGCAGAGAACAGGAGCTTAAGGACAGAGGTATGTTTTCTGAAAAGCTAAAAACCCAGTTAGTTGGTCATTTTCTATCAAAACCCATTTGGCTACATGTAAAGCACTGCTGTCTACTGTAGGATCCATTTTTCTTATTCTTACTACAGAAGGTCTAAGCACATTCATGGAAACAACTCCATACAGCTCACTTGTGAGATACCACCAAAAGAAAATGGCAACATTTTTTAGGACAAACAAATAAGCTTTTTATCTCACTGAAACAAATGTTTAATTTTCAGACAGGTAAGAAAGAAAAGATTAAAGTGTGCAATAGTGAATGCTGCCATTTTACCATGGTTATGCTACAAATGCAGTAGGACCTTCAAAGCACACATTCCTTGACAGTCAGTAGATAAGTGCTTTTTCAACTTGTTGTCTGTCAGCTGTGTAGTGTGTTTCCTTATTCATGCTTTGGTTAATCTGGAGGCTCCTGGGTTTTATCCAAGTACTTATTTCTTACAAACATATGGGCCACTAGGTGATGACATTGATGGCAGAGGGTGAGAAGAGAAGAAGAGCAGTCAGATGTCCAGAAATTCTGCATCTAGGTCAAAAAAATCCCTGTTTTATGGCCTTGCATTGATACTGAACAATAGGATTAAATAATATAATATACAATGCACATTCTTTTCATGACATGAAGGATTTTAAAGGGCCTTTTATAAGATTCTGCCCATCACAACACTCTGACAGCTGTGATGAGAGTGAACAAAGCCAATTTAAAGTGGTTTTGACAACCATTCCCGTGTCATGAAGCTGGGCTTGTGGCCAAATGTAGTGGATTATCCACAAAACAACTGAGTAAATTAGTAAAATCCTTTGCCTAATTCTGGCAATATTTATAAATTTGTGCAACCACTGGACAAAGACAAGCCTAGAACCCTTTTGTCAGCTGATACCACGCATGGTTTGTTGTCATTCTTTTCTCAAGAATATTGCCTGGGAGAAGGGAAGCAAAATTGAATCATTATTGTTATGGCTGGAGTTCAGCAATTTATATTTAGGATCCTTGTAGATTATTGTATGTTTCACATTGTTTGGGACACCACCTTCACTGAGATTAGCTCACACAATTGTGGAGAAGTTCTTAATTTGCTTGTTGCTTTCCTTGCTAAAACACTAATGCAAGAAGACAAATTTCAGGAAAATCTCAAAGCAGACCTAGCGTGATCTGCCTCAAGCAAAGAGGTTTCTTATTGCCATGTTAATGAAGACAAGCCCAAAACAATGGAACTTCTGTTATTTTAAAATTGGTTCATAATTTTGTATGCAAATTCTAGCTGAACCTTGTAAGATTTCACTTAACACATCCTGAATTAAATGTAGGAAAGCAAGACAAAATTAAAAAAATAAATAATAAATAGTGATTTGATTTAATAGAATGTTTGACTTGACAAAGAGCACAGTGTAAAATATGATTCTTGGTGTGACTTCTGCTTCTTCTTTCAGGGTCAATCTAACACAGCTATAGTACATCTGTGATGGATATTAATTTTTTTTTTCATTTTGCCTTCTCCTTTTCTGTTTTGCAAAACATACACAAAGAAAAAGAAAGAAAGAGAGTAAGAGAAAAATAAAAAAGAAAAAGAAAAAGAAAAAGAAAAAGAAAAAGAAAAAGAAAAAGAAAAAGAAAAAGAAAAAGAAAAAGAAAAAGAAAAAAGAGAAAAGAGAAAAGAAAAGAAAACAAATCCCGTAGCTTTAATCCTTCCCTGACTGGCAGACTGGAAAGCTCTGAATTATTTAACAAAAGACACAACTTCTAACAGCACAGAAGTGACACATAGAGAAGAAACCTTCAAACAGGTGAGTAAGAACACAATGAAAAGTGAAAACCAGAGTCAGCTATATGCCCTTCGTCCCAAACAGCACTTCATTTCCTCTCTCTTGTGTTCCTTCTGTCACAAAGCTTCTCCACTTTGTGTCAATTGTTACAAATGCTAAAGCTTGCTTTTCTCTTCCAGTTTCCAGTGTTAAGAGTGAGAGTGTTTGAAGAAGGTCGACTAGCATCAAATGTGAAAGAAATTGATAGTCAACCAGCTCTTGAAGATTCAAAATTATGCAACTAAAAGTAGCCAAGACACGTCAGAAAATATCTTTTTAGAAAGTATTATCTACATCTGGCTAAGAAAGAGAGGACAAATAATAGTACTAATCATCATCATCTTGCAATCATTGAAAAATTTCTGTCATCCTGCTTTTCCATGGATAATTGAACTTTTTTTATCAGTTGGACATTGATACTGAATTTTTTCTTCATCCCCAAGCAGAAATATCTGGAAACTCCTCACTTTTCCATTGAAGAGTTCTTAAAAAATTAAAAATGTGTGGAGATAGTGTTTTGCTGGTTTGGATCCTGAACAAAGTTTTCTCAGAAAACTACCGATGAAATATCTTTTCTTAGCCCTATTGCTATGACTTACTATAGCAAAAGCTCATATCAGCCAGAAAAATCTGAACAGGGGCACCACTGATATCCTTCTCCTCCTGCTGAACAAGACTCTAGCAAGAGGTTTTCAGAATTCCCTGACTGGAGTTTATAAATGCATCTGGTCAGATATTTTTCAAGAGAGTTCTGTTAGAATTTTCATTTTGCATTGGGTTTGCTATAGCAAAATCCCAAACTAATCACAGAAGTTCCCAATCCGTCTTTTTAGAAGTTTTATCTCAGTATAGCAGAAAAAGTTACTTAGAAATGTGTGTGTGTTTGAACCCTGCTTCTCTTAACCATGTTCCTGTGAATGTCATGTGCTCCTCTACACAAATACAATCAGAGCTGCTGCTGGTACTGAGACCTCAGTCTCATACTTCACACGTGCCATTAAACATGGTATTTGTACCCACAAAAGGGGCAAAAGAGGGGGTTGTACCCCCAAACAGCCATAGCACAGACTGTGCAGAGCTGTGATCTGACAGCCCCCAGTGTTACCTGCTTTGGGTCTTTATGGCCATGGGGCACAGGACACCACTGGCCTGATCAGCTGCAGCTGCAGAAGCACATGAGAGCACTCAGCCACTGTACTCTGCCTAAATGCTTGCATCACAGACAGAATCAAACAGGTCTGAAAGCCCATGGGAACAAAATAATGAAGATTCAGTAACACAGACATTAAAATCACATTTACACGTGACCTAATCCACAGGTTTACTGAATCTATTGGTAATTTTAAGCAGCTATAATAGACTAAAATCATTACCCTAATTCTGGAGCAAAATTTGAACTGCCTGCTCTTGCATTCACAGTCTGACATATTTCGTTTGTAGAGGTTATGCAGGCACAATGAGGACACAAGTCAGCTTTTCCCTTCCACATCTGGACCTACCTCTTTGGTTGAGCATGTGCTTATGCGTGGCAGCAGCAACCACATGCAAGGCTGAACTTCCAGACAGTGGTGATGACTGAGTCATGATGCAGACACACATGTACATGCCCCTGAACAGAGTGAGGGTAGGACATGTCTGATTTTCTGAGGCTTCTCCCTGAGCCATTCTCCGTGAGCCCACACCAGTGATTCTGGCCAAGAGAATTCTGGCACGAGAGGCACACAGATCTGCACAGCCCAACATACACATAACTCACTGCCTGTGAGACAAACTCTGAAGGACTATGATGTAGATCAAAGCAACATTCAGGTGGATTTTGTGACCAAAATAGGTATAGATAGAAGCATAGGTAGCCTGAAATTCATACCACAAATTTTTCTTTTCTTTATTGTTCCCTTCATTGTTTGTTAAAATGAAGGAACTGAATCGTTTTTTAAAATGAAGGAACTGCTCCTCTAAAATATATTGTAAGTCATATCTTGAGTACTGTTTGGTATTATTGCCTGACTAATTCAAATTACATGGTGACCCTAGCCATTGTAGATTTTTAATAAAAATTAAGTGGTATAATTGTTTATTATTTCTCAAATATTAACCAATTATTTAGGGGTCTTAAAGGGCAGACAGATAGTTCTACCACACAAACACCTTGGGTGGTAATTACTTTTTCATTTTATCAGTTTCTTTCACCTAAATATGACATTTCTTTTTCCAGTTTAGACTTAATGAAAAAGCACCACCAACAGAGACAGTGGTCAAAGAACTACACAAGTTTCCAGGAAGGGAACATTTATCAAAACATACTATATGGTTAATGATAGTATGCATGGATAAAGAAGACTGTAATATACAAAAACAATAAAGTTGAATTAGTGTATCGAAGGTTGTTTGGACAAGATTCAGTTCCATTTCCAAGAGACTTCAATTTCCTTTCACATAAACTCTGTGAAATACTTTATGTGACATGTTTATGACTAGCTGATTTTATGAATGTTATAATTGCAGACCCTTGTGAAGGCTGAGAACAGAATTGCCCCTTCAGCAAGCAAAAAAGTAAACAGATGACCATGACAATTAATAGTTACAGTCAAAGAAAGAAAATCCACATATCTCAATTACATTGCATTAGATTGCAGCACTTTGCGATGTATACCATATTATTTATTAGGATTATTGCATTTATTAGTTTCTAATGACTAGGAAAAAAACCCAAAAAACACTTAATTCCAAGTGTAGGCAACAGGTCTGAGACTTTAGATTTTCTCTCTGATTTATTAGGTTTACTTTATCAGTAGATTACATAGTCACACTTCAGAAATCAACCATCAGATTTACAGTTCACATGTTGTATTTACAGTTATAATTACAGTTGTAATTTCTGCTTAAATGCTCTCTTAGTATGAACTCATAATATTCCCTAGAAAAATAATATTTTGTCTTCCCTTAAAAGTGACTATTTTACTTTGTCATTTAGATAGTTCAAGATATTTAAACATTATGGGCTATAAACTTGTACTAGACGTGCACTTTTATTGAGCAACTGTTTTGAAAAAAACATAGTCTAACAAAATTCTTTAAATCAAAACACAAATCAGAATCATCAACTCATATGAAGATAAAACAAGAAAGTTGTGTCATCCCTTTTCACATCCTAGATAGAAGTAAATATAAAATAAAAAGAGTTGATTGCTTTATATAAATATAAATTTAACTAAAACACAATTATTAATTTTACAGGTACAAAGCCAGACAATGACTTCAAAAAGTTTGATGAAATCAAACTCTAAGGCTATATAAGGTTCCATAGACCTTCATATCCCAAAAAAAAAATACAAGTTTTGTGTCTCAGCCCATCAGGACAAATTTTTACTCACAGAACAAAAGAAAAGGCTGGTTGTAAGGGATGTCCACAGGCCACCTAATCTAATCTAATCTGGTTGAATCAGAGTGAGATTCAAGATTAATTTTTCAGGGCCTTATTGCAGCTTGTGACTGTGGTATTCTGGTTTCCCACTGCACATGGCTCTAACCTGAGCAGGGAACGTTCTTGATATTTCCTGACTGATGCCTCCTATATATATCACAGATTCAACATTATTTCAGATTCTGAACACTTTGTGGAATTCTTCTCCTCTGGACTTTGATGCTTTGTATTGTAAACATAAGTGACAATAATAAACATAAATTCATCCAAAATTAAAAAGAAGTACAAAGCCTGTTTCTGTCTTCACCTGAAGCCCTTCAAAGTTTTTCCCAGACACCCTAAATAATTTTTAACTCTAGAAATCGTAGATCTTTAACAGCCTCTTGAATGGCTTTATCCTATATACCTCTTCCTCTAGCTCTCCAATAAAATGTAAGAAATTCAGATTTTGCTTTCTTTGGCTAATTCCATATGTAATTCAGATTTTCTTTCAAAAAGAAAAGAAATATAGTTCAATCAAGAAAAAGGCTGAAAAGATATATAAACAGGACAGCAAATTTTTTGCGATAGAATTCATTTTCTCTCTCAGTTGCTTGTTCGCATTTTGTGTAGCATGCATTTCTGGAAGAAACATACCTTCCTATCACTTTTTATATATTTTTTTTTATTTTTAACAGGCAATAGCTGCAATTCACATTCCTCACTCCACCAAAAACTCCTTAGAAAATGCCTAGAAAGAAAGGTGTCCATTGGGATAGACACACATTTCTATTTATGCAGCAAGTGAAATAACTACATTTTGTTTGCACATGTATTTTTAAATTGTCATTGATCTCTGGCTACCAAATATCTAGATAAAATGTGCATGCAGAAAAATCACTTTTGCTGCCACTTTATCAAGCGGTTGTGTCCTTCCAATGAAGACTGGGATACAAAATATTACATTTATATTTCATTGACAGGCTCCCCTTCAAGGAAAAGGGTTGCAATAATATGTTAATAATAAAAAAAAGCTACCTAACTTCCTGAGATTGTATTGTGGGGGGAGAATAATTACTGGTTACAGAACAAACATTGCAGTGCTTTTTTTCAGTAACTTTACTGTGTTACCTGTAACATGCCTACTAATTCATCACCTCTATATCTACCTCTAACTTTTCAACACTTTCACTATATGAATAGTTTCCTATAAAAACAGAAACAAAGCATGGCAGAATGCTTCCCTTTCTTCTCACCTGAATTTCACACTAAAAGATCCAGGGTGTACACTACTTACTGTCAGCTTTTAAAGGAAAACCTATCAGATTCAATCAGTGCAAAACACTTGAGAAAGGTTTTTCCTGCTCTTGCTACACAATTGAACTGATCATAGTAAGTTAGTGGGTTGTAAGACAAAACAACTTCTTTACTTTCTTTTTTAAAAATTCTAAAACTCACCAACTTTCAAGGGATAATTCTTTCTATCAAAATGTGATACATGTAAAATATAATCAAATATATTGCAAGATATTCTTTCCAAGAAGTATGCTTACTGTCAGGATGGGTTTATTCACCATACATATTAAAAAAAAAAAAAAATCTACCGAAAAAACCTTCTTAATTACTTATGCAGCCTCCACATTACACCATCATATATAGATAAAAATTTCCAAAAAAATGAGGTAGAATAACATGAAGTTTAAAAAAGCAAATCACTGAGGTTTTGAAGTGTCTGTATTAAAGTTGACAGTAAAATATTAGGTCAGGGCTCTTGTGACATCTTAAAATAGCGTGCAGTTAATTAATCACATGCCGTTCTGCACAGTTTACCACTTCATTCAGCATGCAGCATGACTGACACTAGGGTCCTAAGATAATGTTTAATACTGGGCTGTCTTCAGTGTGTGCCTCTCACAGCTTTTATTTTAGCTCACATTAGCTCAAATTCCAATGTGAACACAGACTCTTTTCCCGTGGGTGTTTTTCCATGTCAGTGTAATAAAAGAATTTATTTTCAAAATAACAATGTGAAGTGGAGAGGTGTAGCTATCTTCACTTTACTAAGTGCTGAAACACACAGATCCTGAAGTCAGAAGTTTCCAATTATTTTAAGGATCCAGCCTGAAATATCTTACCCAACTGGTTGTCAAAAACATACCAGAAATATTCTCTAAAATGCAACTTCTATTTGCTTTGCTCGTCATTACATCTTTTCCCAGTACCATGGCATGGGCTGAGCCCACATATGCAAAAAATGAGGTACGTACAATTAGAGATCCCTTGTGGAAAATCTGATGTAAGGAGCTTGTTAAACATTGTGACAGGGCAGTAAAGAATTTGACTCTCCAGGGTGAAATAATTGCAAGACAATGTTACCTCTCATCATCAGCTGTAATTAGGAGATATATTCACTCATCCTTCTCATTCCGACCTACCATGAGAATGAAGGAGACGGCAGCTTTATTAATAACAATATTGGTTCATCCCTGGCTTGCATCACAAAAAAAGCTCTTCATTGGAAAAACAGCAAGCAGTCAAATAGTGAAAGAATGCACCTAAATCTGCCATGCTAACCCTGCACTGATTTCAACATGAACAGTTTGAGGTCCTGCCTCAAAAACTACAAATGCTGGGAACATGTCAGCTACCAGCTAATCTCAGCATTACTTAAGTTTTCGTTACCTTCTCTTTCATAATTTTTAACTCCAGAGCTCCTCAGGCACTAAAGCAAGCCAAGTCTTCACAGTCCGCACATCTCAGCAACCAGTTTGTGCTGAGGCTCTTGTCTAGTATCTAGAAGCCATGCATTTGTCTATTTTTGTCCTCCAGGGCTTTGCCTCAGCCAGTGCTCTCAAAACATATTTAATATGCTCCAGAATTATCACTTACCACAAAAAGAAACACTACAATCAGAGGGAGCTCATTCTCTGGCTGGCTTTAAAAAAGTATTGACCTCTTTTTCCTTTGGAAATTATATACAGTCACCTGTCTCCATGAGCTGTCTCTGAGCTGTACTATCTAAATGTATAAAAACACCCCATTTTATATTTAACAATGCAGTTAAATTGCAAGAATTAGGATGCACCCTTGTTCTAACCCATTCCTGTTTCTTAGCTTCAGGCAACAAGATGTTAATTGGGTTGTTCAGCATGCAAACATTTTGAATTTCATTCCAAAGTACATGATGTTCGTATTGGGTGATTAATGAGAGGCCAGTGTCTCCCCTTCTGAGATTAATTTTTTATGTACATTCTCACTACCAGTGTAACATTCTTTTAATTTCTGAAGCTCTGTCTGATAATTGGCTTCTTCTTGATCATTTTAATGGAAGACTTCTCAGCAAATCTAATATCATGGGCTTAATAAGAATAATAAGAGAAAAATCCTATTTTCCTCAGTTTTCTCTGTAGCTCCATTTACTTTCAAAAAACCTTCAAATTCTTTAATTATATCTTTCAGATAGCTGCTGCATGTTTGGAGAGTTCAATTTGCAATGGGGTCCTATGCAGTTTCTGTAATTTTTTTATCGACTGTATACTTCTCTTTCAAGATCTTCCTCCCCATGCCTTGCACTTCTATCATTGGGTAAGTATTAAAAGTGGTGGTGAAGAATTGTTTCTCGTAGCTGAGTCTTTTGTACATTCAAATAAGTTGTAAATAGTTACAAAACCTTAAAAAGGATAGCAAGAGGCTTGCATTAATTGGTTCCCTAATGTCAGAGTATCTCCAAGAACAAGTTGACCCAAGGCCAGTGCTGTTGTACAACAATCTATACAGAACCAGGCTCCCCTGTGCACTTAATGGTCATTGATGCCTTTATGCCAGATGCCAATTCTGAGTTCAAGTGCTAAAATGTGATGTCACCTCAACTTTTTAGTTATTTAACTGCTCTGTTAGTTCTGTATAGTCATGTAAATGGATAAAAACTGAATAAATATTGCTCAAGCAACTACAAGTGTGGCAGCAGCTAACCTCAGTCTTTGACTTCACAGCTCTAATAACATTTTTTAGTGTAGTTTTGACTGTTCTTCTTTACTTTTTCAGAGTTTAGTGGTATCTCCTCCCCCTCCCTTCCTATCCCACAGCATTATTTTGAGGTTTGTATTTCATCCCTCTATTGCTGATGAGCTAGACTGTGTATGGAACACTGCCAAGGCAGCCCACAGATATGTATGGAGACTCTTTTTCCTTCTCCTTGAATAAGAATGAGATGCTTTTCACAGATATTTGCTAGGAGCAGGGGATAGAAAATTTTAATTTTAAAAGAAGTTTACAAGCAATCTGAGTACATTTTAGTGGGATTGGCAAAGAATATATCAACATAAATATATTCTCATGACAAATTTCAGGTCTTTCCTCCACAGAAAATTGAATCCAGATGAGGATTGACCACAGAGAAGGTCATCACATTCATTTTTAGCACCAAAAAAAAAAAAATTAACAAGGGAAAAACATAGCTTCACTTTCGGTGATGGCTGAATTCTTATTCCCATACCCACCCTGGCTCCACCTTCCTCTCTCACCTCCCTTTTGTCCTGCTCCATACCAAAACATCAGACAAATTTGGGTACTCTGATAGCAAAACTGTCAGACTAGGGGTTAAAGCTGTGCTGTTATAAAATCTGGAAACCAAGATCTTACTTAAAGTGCCAAGAAATTTTTATAATTGCAAAAAATCCCATTAGAGAATTATAAGATCTCCGGTAATCTAACCTTGTCACTAAAAGGAATAAGAAATTTCCTAATATTTTATTCTTGATTTTTTGTTACCTCAATCTGCACTGCAGTTGAAAATAACTGGAGTTCAGATAAGGCTAAATATGCAAAACCTATGAAGTTGACAATTAAACAATATGCAATGTGTAGCATTTTTCCTATATAGTAGCTCAAACCTGACTTTAAATGATTATGGTAATTTTCAGTGACCACAGATTATTTATCCTTGTATTTGAATACATATTTTCTGAATCAAAAAAACATTTCTGTATATTAATAAATTTGTACATATATAAAAATTTATCAATCTGATAAGACATTGAATTTTAAAATCAGATTACTTTAGGATACTATTAACATAGAGGGTTAATCAAATAGTGTAAGATGGATTCCAGTCTTTTCCATTAGGTCATTTGCAATTCAATACTTTTTGTCACATTTTTCAAAACTGAAATGGCATTTTCACTGGAGACCCATGTGCATTTTCTCCAGAAAATATATTATTTGGGAGTTTCACTATAACTAATATTTATTTTACTAGTTTGACCTAAGAATTTCTATTTTGCACCATGGAGGAACACTGCATATATGAGGCCAAACACTTTTTTGATTGCTCTTTTATCTTGACAGATGCAGTGCAGAGACACATAAGTGGCACCTACTGAGAACAGTAATGGACTTCTTTCCTGAATTTTAAAACTCGACAGAGCATTTGGAATTTGGATTCAGATGAAAGCCATGAAAAATTCACAAATCTAGACATCTCATTCAGTAAGGCAATAATAATAAAGAAATCACTTTCCAAGTATTTTTAGAATCATTTCTCACTCTAAAGATTTAAGAAACATATTTTAATAATTCTAGCTGACTGGAAAAGGAGCCCTCTTATTATTGTAGGCTGTCCTTGTTAGACCAATATCTTGGAAGTGGTTCTGCCTTGTGTGTAACCATGGAATATATTGAAACTCACCAATATATAAACACAAAGGCAAGGATTTGTACAACAAGTTGTCCTGTTTTTGTACATGTGCAATGATTAACCAATGCCAATGGTTTTGCAATACAGGTTTTTTTCTGTATGGATGGCCCTAATGAGAGAAAATTCACCCTCAAGTAATTGACTTGGTTCACAGTTAAAAGCATTCTGCTCTGTTCTGGAGAAAGATTGCCTCAATGAGTTCTGGCATCTGATGAGCTGGAGGCTGACAGTGAGAGGGACTCCCTCACTCACAGACATTTTCTCCATCCCAAGCTTGAGAGGTTTTGTTTCGGCACAAGATGATAATCACTGTGAGAATGAGAGGTTCGCAGGCTGAGCTGGGTAGTGTGAGATAAATATGTGACATGAGATGAGATAAGGGGAGGACAGCATCTGGCATCAGAGATGGTGGGAAATCTGTTTAAAGATGGCTCTGTAGACAAGGTTGGAGGCCCCTGCACCCTTTTGCAGCTTCCTCAGGATGGGTGACAGGAGTGAAAGCAGTTTATGTGGTGGTAGGAGAAGGTCAAGAGCACATCCTGAATGCAGTCATGAACAATGGACACACTGATGTGCAGGGTCACGTGATAAATCCAGATCTACAATTGAGACAAGACTTTTACATGAGACATTAATATTTTCCCCTATTTCTCCACTGCTGGATCCACTATTCAATTTCTAAGCTGGCCCTCCAAGGACACCAAACTTGCTGCATTAAGTAAGTGAGTCAGAAAAGCGCTGTGATATGATAGGAACACAGTTAAGGAGGGTACTATGACAGAAGATCAAGAGAATGGGAGCCAAAGCCCTGGAGGTCTCCCAGAAAAATTCTTCACAACCATCACAAGGATGACAGAGCAGAGTCACGTACCAGGAATATATTGTCTTGGTCTTGAGGGTATCTTCTCTACCATTCCTCAGTGCCCTGGTAGACATCAATCAGGAATAAAAACGAGATCCAGATCATTTAATTTGATTTCATTTTGCTTTATTTAATTAAGCTGTGCCCACCTGTAATTAATTTTTATCATGACAGATGTCATGATTTTTTTCTTATGTTAAATTTGACGAAGAAAGAAGTTTCAGGTCAGTGTAGAGTCTATCATTCATAATCTAATTTATATCTTGTGCATAAGTGGGAATGCATCAATAAATTCTGGGTTATGAAAAATTGTCAGGACTCTTTTGGTGCAGCCATCTACTGAAATACTAGATTAAATTTTCCTTCTTTCTTCTGCAGGTAGTGATAGCACCTTTGTGTGCTTAACATCCCTGAAAATTACAGCTATTATTCTATCAACTTTCAAGATTTCCTTTATAACTAGGAAATTTTCCAATGTCATTGATCTAAATTCAAGTGAGTAAAGTAACCTGGGACTGGTGTGGTTTGACACTGAAGGGAAAAAGAATTGAAGCCTTGTTTTTGTCACAGTTGAAATTTAGTCAGCTGAACTTTTGAAAGATGGCAGACACACAGGCTGAAATTCCAGATTATATATTAGGCTGAACAACCTCAAATTTTCCCATTTCTAACTTTAGTGATTTTACTAAAACCAAACAACAAACAAAACAAAAAGACATATAAATAATGGATACTTAGAGCACTAATGACTCATTAGTCATTAGAGTTGGAAGAATTATATATAGTAAATAATAAATCATAACATAAATTTTTCTTTTTTTCTATTGGCAAAGCTGATAGCTTTCCTAGATTCATTTATTTGAAATTAATCAATTAATTATTATTGTAATTAATTGATGGCATTATCTAAATGTAAAAGAATTATTTGTAAACAATAAGGAATTATAGGGCAGGATGGCAAAATATTTCGTTTAACTTATTTTTGCTCTAAGTCATCTGTGTGAAATTTCAGCTTCAGTTTCCAATATTCATGTATGTGAATTTCAAAATCCTTTTACATTAACACTTCTCAATATTTTCTTGTTAGTTTTGTATACCAGTGAACAATTCTATAATAAATAGCTCTACTTAAACTACTTACAGAAATCAAACCAAATAACAGAACTAAAAAGACTTACTATTGAAAGAATATTTTCCAGGAAATAGTTTCGATTTCAAGCTGAACTTTTAGTGATAGTGAATTTTTTAATAAGCTTTGCTTATTCCTGATACCCACACAAGCATGCACTCACTATATGGTATTAACATTTGTCAAGGCACAAAACGTGCAGGTTATGCTGTGACTCCTGATGGGAAAGGGAATATTGCAGAGCTAAGGGATCAACAGAATGAGGCTTCGATTCATTAGTTCTTCAGCAATCATTCCAGATGCTTAGTACCAGAACCCCCTGACTGACATTCAACATTCATTGAAAGACAAGTTGAAGTCAGAAAAGGTAGAAGAAAAGGCAACAGGAATGGCTACAGGAATAAAGCAGTAGCCTTGAGAGTAAAATTAAGTCTTTTGAAGAGAAGGCAATACAAATGGGAAATACAAATAAGGTTTGTACAATCATGATGATGATGATGGCATAAGATCAATGACAATTGTTATATAGAAAATTCCTAAAATCTGGAATTTCAGAGGTCAGAATCTCATAAAAGATCATGTAAAATAGATGGAAAAAAATATATTGTTTTATTGAATAGGTAATGAACTTTTAAAATGTGTTGTCACAAGGAGACTGCGCAGACAGATAATGTCAGTGTTTCAAAACAGATCAGACTAAGATGCTAGAGAATGTATATTGGAATATATACTCTATGCCATATTCATATGTATCACGGATGCATCCATATGTATTCAACGTCTGTGAATCCCAGAAAAAGACAAAGGCAGGTGGCCAAATTCACATGTTCTGACTAAATACTATCCCCACTTCCAGTGTTAGAGACAGAGTGTGGTGTAGGAAACAGGCCTCACTCAGTGGGATGTTTATTAGTCTTGTAGAATCTGAAACTTTTCTAGTATATATCCATTTTCTGTTTGTTTATTTCTGCTCAAAATAAACATTGGTTTCCTATTCACTACCAATCATTTTCTTGTGATCAGGTAGCATGGAGGCAGAGGTTATAAAAATTTCAGCACCTTCACAGAGCAAAACAAATCTTTATATCTATATATGGTCCTTAAAACTCCTGTAGGGATTTACTGGGGCATATTCATTCCACATCCCCCTTGCCATACTCCGTAGAGTTTTAGAGTCCCATAAGCCTGGATCTCTAGATGTTAAACTTGTTCTTTATGGAAGAAGAAATATTAGTTTTGCCCGATGAGAAATTTCTGTCTTAAGAGGTTATCTGGTTATCTTGTCTTGCGCTTTGTTTGCTGGACGTGGGAACTGCACATGAACAGCCAGGGCTGGTGCACTGATGTAGCTCTACCCATAGTAGTAATGAATATGATATTGAAATGTACCTTAAAATAATAAAATAATGGTCAGCTCACCTGGAAATTCTTTAGAAAAAAAAATAGACGTGGTCAAAAACAATCGTACAAATATTTTTTAATACCAAAAGGGTCATAGCAAGCTCACTCTTACATGGGTGTTTAAACAAAAATTCCTTCCAGACACCGTAGTTGACAGTCTCTCCCATGACTGACAGAGAGAAAAGAGACAGTTTTTCTTTCATGCCCTATACTTTCTTCCTCATGACGTAAACAGGAAAAACAGAGAATAATGGACAATTTTCTGCTACCCATTTCTCTCGTGGCAGCAGAGGAATATAGAAGGGACTTTAAAAGTGCCACCCATTCACAAATCTCTTAATTTTTAAAAGCAACACAGATTTCACAAAATCACATTCTTCTGAACATAAAGCATTTTTCACTTTACATAACAGTGAGGGACTGATTACACTGTTTTGTTTATTTGTCTGTAAAAAGTACCAATGACTAAATATTCAGGCTGCAAGAAAAACAAAGTTCCCTTCCCTCCCTAGCTGTATATGCCATCATCATACCTTTGTTGGTGAAGCCCTGAGTGCAAACCTGCAGCAGCAACACTTCAACACAATCCATGCAGTTACATAAATTCAGTTTCTTGTCAGAAAGATGTTTTCAGTTTAAGGCATGCATTTGGGCTATGAAGCAACTGAGATGATCTCTCCATGTTTATATTTCTTCAGAGTGACATAACAAACTTTCAATACAGAGGTCAAGCATCAAAGGCAGTTGCAGGTTGTTGGTATTCATTTGTCTTCTGGGTACAAAAGAGAACACTTATTCACTTTGAACATTGAAGAGCTGAAAGAAGACTTTAAATCACTGTGTGTTAGAGGCTAGATCAAAGAGCATGGAGTATAACACCTTACTACTGGTCTATAAATGGAGGGAAGTACATAGGGACAGAAAAAAGCTTTAATAAAAACCCATGAAAAACCCTCAGTGTGTGCAGAGCTGCTGTTACAAGTGTGAGAATAGGAATTTAACAAGATGAAAACTTATACTGAAATTTTAAGAAGGCATATAAAGCACAGATTAAGCCATGACTTTATTCAAAATATTAGCTGATTTACCTCAAATCTTTCTATAATCATGCTAACAGCATGATGAAGAATGAAGTAATTCTTTGCAGTGTCACTTCCTCTCTGGGCACTCTCCTTACTTGTCACTATCAAGAAGGCTCCGTGCAGAACTAGTGAAGCAGTACTGTAGTTATGTGGGAAAGCAATACTGAAATCTGAATGCCTTCTAGAATCTGGGTGATTTTAGAATTCAATGAATGTGAAAGAGGCTTTTCAGAATGGCTGAACTGAAATTTAGAATTAGAATTCTAAATCCTCATTTAGGTCTACTCTAATTAGATATCTAAATTTTGGGTCTAGGATAAAAGGTTTTCAGATAGTTCCTTTTTTTCTCTCTAATGTTCTCTGTTTTTCATAATCTGGCATACAAAGGAGCTGTAGAACTAGAAGTTATGGGGTTTTTTTTGGAGGCAAGCTTGAATCTTTATTTCAATGAAATTTAGATAAATATATTCTTCTGACCCTAAAGTCTAGTACTATCTCTATATCCATGACTCTGTAGCTGTGTCTGTACATAGCTATTTTTTTGAGGCCATAATCAAATTCTTCTTTCAGAAATATTGCAATTTTCTCCAGAAATAATAAAGTCTGAGCTTTGCCAAGAAAATCTTGCTATTAAAAATTTATTCACTGACTCAGAATAATCCCCATTTAATTTCTTGTGTAGTACCTGCATTTTGACTATACCTATTTTGAGAACTGAAGTGTTACTTTGAAGCAATGCATCATGAATATGTGAATGTACCCTTTGCTCATGGCTGAATTCACCTTTGAAGAATGTGAAAACTTCTGTTATTATACCAAATAGAATCACAGAATATATTGGGTAGGAAGGGATCTCTAAGATTTGAACTCTCAGTCTCAGACCACTCAGTCGAACTCTTTGCAATGAATGGAGACATCTTCAGCAAGATGTAAAACTCATTTTTCCTAGTATATTCATATATTTGAGATTAAAATATGTATGCATTTTTAACATATTGCTAACAACACACATAAATTCAGACCATCCTTATGTGGGATTTCCATATAATATACCAGGCAAATTTTGTGTCTGGAAGACAAAAATTGTAATATATGAATGTTCTCTGTTCTTCCTCCTCCTTCCCTTAGCTTTTATATCTGAGCTGATGCCAAGTGGTATGGAATATCCATTTGGTGAATTTGGATCAGCTAGCCCAGCTGTGTCCTCTCCCAGGACGAACCTTCAGATGGAAGGGGAATTTCGGAGAGGGCTCTTGCTGTGCCAGCCCTGCTCAGTAGGACCCAAGGCACAGGTGAGTTATCAGCACCTTCCAGCCACCAGAGCAGAGCAGAGCTTGTGGGGACTGCTGTGGGGAAATGAGTTCCAGCTTAGCCAGACCCAGTACACCAATGGACCAAAAGAGGAAACAAAGATGTCTAAGCCAGAAAGTTATCAAGAGCTCAAAGGTGAAGGTCTGAAATCATAAAAGCAAAGTCTTATGCGCAGTTCAGCTCTACAGCTTTTGAAGTTTGGCACCCAGCTCCTGGACCGGAATTTACAAGGACAAATGCAGTGGTTGAAACTACGAAACATATAAATCAATTAGGCAAACTAAAGTTAATTGAATTGGATTCATAGTAAACAGTATATTGAGAACAAATATATTTAAACTATCTAATAAGAAACAACAAAAGAAGGATTTGTCTAAAACTCAACCTCCTCCATGGAAGCCTGTATCACTGATTTGTCACACAGGCAATTTTTGCATAGCAATTATTGGGTTAAGCTCTGGCCTATGAAATGGAAAACTTCCTCCACCAATGAGAGGTTTTCACACATTTATCTACATTATGCATGTATATAAGTATAACATCAGTAATCTCATGTTATGGATTTTAAAAATTGTATTTAGAGAAATATTCTGCAGTTTTTAATGCAAAATTCATAAAGGAAGAAAAAAATTGACACAAAACAAGGATTACCTGGCTTAGTAAGCAATAAATTGGTGTGAAAAGCAAATTTTGAAGTTCTGGGAAGCATATAAAAAAATCCATTGCCTGTATTTAAAAATGTTAAGTGCTGAAATGTGTTTGGTTCACTTGGTTCTGTAGTCATATCTGGTAGGATGGTTCCTTCACAAGGATGCCATCTATATTCTGCCTCAAAGCAACTGGAGCACTTCTCAGTGTTAAAATGGGCAGTTCAGCAGCCAAAACAGCAGTACCACAATATAAACATGAAAGAAAAGTCACAAGCAGGAATACTTATATTTATATTTATAGCAAAGCATCTGTGGTGGAAAACTTGTCTGCACAAAGAGAATATGTAAAATGTTTGGTGAATAGAATTGATCACAGTTTGCCAGAGTGCCAAGGGAAGAATATTAGTTTGTGAAACATCTCAAGTCCTATAGAGCTAGGTCATAACAACTGAAGAAGATTTTAATCTCCTATTTCAAGGAATAAAGAAGTTAGACCACTTGTCCCAAGACACAAGCATCTCACAGGAAAAAAACATTCCATCCTTTGTTAGAGGATGCAAATAAAGTTAAATAGGCTCACAGCTCTGGAAATTATGGCATGAGGAGAGAAACAAGGGGAATAACTATATAACTAGTCACTGTAGGTGGAAAAAAACCCCAAACAGATCTCATATTTATACCTAGACTTGAATTTTTAAGAAAATGAAATTTGCATACTGTTCTAAAGCAGGAAGGGAAAGGAAAATCGGGACAGGAATGGTTGACATTACTTTTCTAAGTTTGAGTAAGCAGGGAGGTTCAAGTGGAGTGCTTAAAAAATGGGACATCTGTTCAACACTGCTGTGAAAACCACCATTTCTTTAAATTTATTTATATACAACATCAATGACATGACAGGAAAATACAACATTTGTTGCTCTAGAACTTACATTAAGGTCTAAAGAAATGACATCTTGATTTGAGAAAAGTGGTAGAAGGCTGTGACTGGTGGCTTAAGACAGATTTGCAAAGAGCAACAGCATCAAGAAGTGTGAGTAATAGAAGTAACATTTCAGAAAGAGAAGTGAATAAACTGTATATGCAGTTAGCAACATAATCTGAGCCAACCCCTAAATCTGTCCTCCAGCAATTATGAAAGGGTCATGCAGACTCATTGGAATGATGAAATACATAGAAAAATATATGTTTAACCTCTTTGAACCTGCAGCCAGAAAAATACAGTACAATGATGCTGGATAGCTTAAAATTCTTAATGAAGTGTTAAAAGACCTGGAGGGATTATGAAATACCCTAACATAGAGGTAATATAATGGTAAATGAAAATCAAACAGTACATATTTATGGAGAATAGAGACACAGCACAAGCAAGTTTTCTCTATCTTACAAGATGGTACTGGAACAAAAGAAGAAACCCACAGACTCCTGGACAAGCACAGGATACCTATAGTCCTAATATTTAATTTTTTTTTTAGCACACTGATTATATATATTCGAAACATTCTGCAACCTTAATATAGCTCATAAACTGCTGTTATTTTTGTACTTGATTACTAAGAGAAGATGTGAAATACTGGTCTTAAAAGAGATTTTAGCAAGAAGTCAGAGCTATTATCTCATGCTGAGACTCCTGATACATAACATTGATTGGTTAGAAAAAAGACCCTGTCAGCCTCTTTTGCTAAGAATGATTTCTGAACAAACATAGCTTTCCCATATGAGGTGATAGTTTAAAAATAGGAATATATCTTACCACATACGGTTTTCTACAAATGAAGTAGTGACATCAAACACAGTAGTTGTTGGCTTATTTAAAGTTGACTTCTTAACATGGTATCTGCACTCAATATGACAGGACAGAGTTAAGAGATCAGCAGTAAAATACAAAAATTTGCCATTTATACAAGAAAAAAAATAATGGTGGGTTGAATCATTCCCAAAATGAAACTCATAATAATTCTGAGCAAATGACTGCTTTTAACAGTTATTTACTCTCTTTTATAGCACAATGTTAACCTAAGCCATAAAACATAATGACTTGGACTGCAGAAGTGGCAGCACTTTTTAATTTTCATTCCAAAAATACTAATACATACTGTTTGTAACTTTTGCTTTAGTGCTTTGTATATAATGTGCAGGAATTTGTTGTAAATTGCTATAAAAATTGGAATTAATTTCTAAAGCAAAATAAAAGCAAATTATTTCCTTCTGAACCCCTCAACCATCTCCTGGACCCATAAAATAGTTTCTTTTATTGAAATGCTCATGAAAAATATAATGTTTTTCCAAAGCAAAGTTCTCTGCAGTGATGTGCCAAGTGATCTGATCATAATGAGGGAACTGGGTAACCATGGAGTTTGTTTTCATCTACTTCATAATTACATTGCTTATAGTTCATGTTTTTAGCCTGCAGCTACCACAAAACTTTTTCAGAGTGTCTGACTGCCAAATCAGTTTTTCTGTCCTTGGTCTCTACAGCAGCCCTGGCTGGTTGTAGCCTTTCTGATGGGTATCTAAGTGGTCTCAGGCATAACACCTTGTGCCTAATTGAAGCTGAAGTACTGTACAAGGCGAAAATCAATGTGTGGAGGGGGGAGAGAGTGATAGAAGCTGTCAAATGCCATTTCTGACAAGCACTTTTGGCTGTAAAGGAAACACAGGCCTCTCATAAGATGAAAGAATGTGGTTCCAAGTCTTTGTTTACTAGGTGTTCTCATTCTCAACCCCCTAAGAAAATTAACTAAGTGAGCCATTTTGTTTATTTTTTGAAATTAGCAGAAACACAAAAATTTGAGAGTGACAAAAGCCTTTATTCAGAGAATTGCTGAGAAAGAAAGCAAGAGCTAAATTTCTCAGAGATTTTTGGAGGACAAACAGTGAAGACAGCAAGAAGCAGGGAAGGATGACTTTCTAGATTCACTTCTAAGAAACAGGAGACAACTGGGTGAAAATCGAAGGATGAAAGGCAACTCTGATGGACTGCCAACAATATGACAACATTCATTAGTAAAGACGAAAGAGAGAGAAAACAGAAGATTAAGACAAAAAATGTGTGAAAAAAAGACTCCAATAAACTCAGAGCTTTGTAAATATACTTTTGTGGAAAATAGACCCAATGAGGTAAAAAACTGGGTTCTGAAAATTTAGCTATTGTTTTAAAAATTATATAAAGGGCACAAGTGAAAATTACAGTGGCAGATGAAAGATAGAAACTGAAATTGGTCATAATGAGTTTTTCAATCACTTAAAATTTAAGAGCGAAGAATAGAGATGTACAAATCAGGTAATTTATGAAGGATCTTAAAAAAATAGTTGGAGCATGAGGAAAGGAATAGAAGAGCCAAAGCTCAAAGCAATCACTGCTGGCAAGAGATGTGAATAGGAAGAATACCAGCAAAAGGGCTGGACACCTCCCAAGGGACCAGGAAGCTATCAACACATGATATCAAGAAACTGAAAGTAAATCTAATGTCTTTTTTGTTCGAGTCTTCACCAAAAGGTCAAGTTCAGTCAAACATGCAATACAGTAAATGCTCATGACAAAAGAATGAGTCAAGCTATAGAAGGATAAAAACAAGCCTGAGATTGCTAAAAATATTTATACACTTGTAAATCATCTGCACATAGCTATTTCCATTCCAAGGCACGTAAAAAACTAATTTCACTAATGTCAGGGGCATTCTGGAAAATTTCCTTCTGGAAAATTTGTGACAATGAGTGAAATTCCAGAAGACTAATATAGCAAAAATAACATCCACTTTTTAAAGTGCGGGAGAAAAATAGGAATTACAAGCAGTCAGATTAACTTCACTGATGCAAATTAATTACAAAATTTGTAGAAAGAGAGAAGATAATATGGACACAAACAAAAGCCAACATAGTAGCCAAACACATCTAATTTTCTTCCACAAGATGAGGAGCCTTTGTGTGTAGAAATACAATGTTTTAATGTCAATAAAATGCAAGCACTTTCAAGACAACAAGCCACAGAACAGAGTCTGCTGAAATATTTTGGGAGATTGTACTTTTAATGATGAATCACACATTAGAAATTGTCAATTTCCAAAAGGCAAGCAGCACTCTGGGAGAGGTAAACAGGTGTTCTATCCCAGAATATGCAAGGCTCCAGCCAGCATGGGCTCTTGTTCGCAATGAGGGGCATTGAGCACACCAGGTTCATATGCAGAAGGCAATGAAGAACAGTAACAGGTGTGAGGGTACTTACAAAGAACATTTGAAACATAGGGGTAATCTAGTTTGAAGAAGATGTACAGACTGGCAAGTATGTGATGTGCAAATGTGATATGAAAGAGGAAATAAGTTGTTCTCCACACTGAGTGTGGGTAGGGAAGAAATGAAGGATTTAAACTGGGAGATGAAACTAAGCTCCAGGCTAGAAATATAACTTCCTAGTGGGAAGACTGGACAAGTCCAGGAATCTTTTTCCCAGAGAGACATTAGAAATCTTGGTTTTTAAAAGCAGGTGGGGCAGACATTTTCAACATCAACATGAGATCATGGAAATGGACTGGATTACCTCATTTTCCTTGTATATCTACCTGCCTGACTGCTGAGGGAAGGGCAAGAGGGAAAGACAAAACCAACTCAAGGTGGAAGAACTTACTGAGAGGATAAAATTCACCACTCTGCAAAATGTGAATACCAGGTCTGTGTATCATTACGGTTTCCCCAAACTCCCCCAGATTAAATGGTGCTTAAGTGCTCTACTGGAATTACACTGTAATCACTGATCTTCTGAACAAGAACCTTCCTGTCTCTTCCAAAACAGAATGAACCAAAAACCTCTGAATTGCTCTTGTTATTTCAATTTAACCTTGTTTACTGTATTGTTGCCAGGAACTAACCAAAACCAAAGCCCCACTGTGTTAAATATTATATTAGAACAGAAGAATGAATAGTTCTTTCACCAGAGGACTCACAGTTCAAAGGTGGATGCAATTTATTCTTTCTGGTTTCTTTATTTAATCTTTGAGATGTCTGAAGAAATGGAAATATGTGTTTTCAGTTTAGATATATTATATTTGAAACTTTAAGGAAAATTACTTGTTATCACTCTGATTTTCAGTGCTTACAGTTTTCCACAATAAGCATTCTAAAAGCTGAACTGTTTGAAGGCTGTTTAAAATAGGTCAGGATTTGAGTGTTTTGAGGTTTTTGGGTGTTATTATTTTAAACGTTTCTTTATGTAAAATTTCTTTGTAGTTGTAAAAATATTCTACTAGTTTGCAGATACCAGTACTTGAGAACAAGACTAAGTACAACAACTGTATCACACTAGAAATTGTCGTTTCTGAATTACATAACCTGTATCTTGTCTTTCCAGTCTGAATCTGATTTTGTAAGCCAGTACAGTTTTAATCTGGTCCAAATGTCATTCATGGCTATTGTCAAACATTCTATATCTTTAATGTGAGCTAAAGAGAAAAACAACTGACATGAACATATTGCATGAAATTACTTAATTGGTTCTGAATCTCTTAATTGATTTATCGCGATGTCTTTCAAAACTGTCCACATACTTTCTAATTATTGCAGTTTTGCTATGTGGTTAGCACTTTAAAGTATATTCTACCAATGTAGTTTTGCTGGAGCATGGAGGAAAAGAAAGCAACATCACAGTATTAGAGAAATGAGGCTTGTGGTAGAATGTATTTGCAGGATGAATGAAACAAATATGCAAATTTTGCGTGCTCTTTTCTAGAGAATGCATCACAAAACCATATTAGATACATGACTTTTGTCTCATAATATATGAGAAAATGTCTTTAAAAAATTTAAAAGTAACTATTGCTAAATATGGAGTTTCTATTATAAATGCTATTGCATTAATCGCAAGGGTTTTTTTCACTGCATATATGGCCTGTTTGAATAACTATGTTGTTATACTATTTCTTCAAAGAAATAACAATTTATGACATCTAAAGTCGGTGTTGATCAAACTTCCAAACTATAAAGTTTGTTTTAAAATAATTCTCAGCATTTTCCCATTTCAGACAGTGATTATCTTAGGCTAATACCAATCAGCAAATTTCATTGGTTTTTATGTTTCACTTACAATTTTGTTCTTTTAACAGTGTGTTGAACCTGCATTTACTGTATTTATTGATGTCTGAACTTCATGTTATTTTCCTCCTGTCTTTTTTTCCACCTCCTTTGTAATAAGCAAAATGAATTACTGCAAAGTTCTAAATGGCCATTTTCTTTTTGTCAAACTTTGTTTGTGATTCTTTTTCTCTTGGTCTTTAAACTTTCTTTCAGATCTTTTTTTTCTTATGAAAGGATTAAGTTATCAATACGTTTATTCTGGGCCCAGTTATTTGGCTTTATGCATATACATACTCAGTTTTGTACACCCAGCTACTGAACCTAATGCACTGTGATTTTCATGTTCTTTGTAGAGTAAGAATGGACTGAAACATTTGTATGAAGTCTGGCTGTGTGTTTTCATGATTTTTTAAAGCAGGCTATGTGTGCAAATGTAACCAAATGGGTAACTGTTTATAGTCTAAAAACTTCATTTTCCCTAGTAACATCTATGCAACTAATTCCATGATAACAGTAAAAAAAAACCCGACAGTGAGGTATATCTGGATTTATGCAGAGCTTGAGTTAAACTCAATGTATCAGAGTTGTAGAAGCTTCTCCTTGCCACATTTAAAATTATTACTAATAACATGTACATAAAAATATGAAATGCAGTTATCATTAATGTTATGTATTGGATAGAATATGAAAAATAGGCAGTATAAATAAAAGTAGAACCTGAAGAAAAGCTTAGCAATTTTTAAAAAAATTTCAAGTGGAATTTCAATTGATATTTTAATTTTTTTAATTTCCACATTCAACACTGCAAAACCAGGAAATATTTTTTTAAATTTTCATTGCATTTGATTAATTTGAAGGACTTAATTTGAAGGACTTCAATTTAATGGGTTCATTACCTTACAATGAACCCATTAATCCATGTAATTCATTTACAAGGCTGAAAATCTGACCAAAGCTTGTTGTAATAAAAATGAGGCAGCAGTTTTCCCTCATTTGACTTAATAATTTGTAATATCTCTAAACATTTTAAGACACACATCTTTTGTATTATATAATAGAATATCTAATTTTATTGTTTGCAATATTTGTAGATTTAAATGTGCATTTTATTCATTTACAATATTTATGGGGTTTTTTTAAATTTGGGAAACATATTTGCACAATTTTTCCCCTTGGCTTAGATATTCTTCAAAGATACTATAGTGAAGTGGCATGGTCCAAAATCTGTTTGCACATTATTGCAATTAAAAATTATACAATATTATTGCTCTATTTATGCAAATGAGAAGTAAAATAGCCCTGAGATGATTTAGATATGACCATAAATCACACAGGCAAAACAAAGTAAGCTTTGCTTTGCACAGACGTGACAGCCAGATGTGGATCTGCTTTTTATTTCATAGCTGTAATCTGTACTGGATTTAAGTTATTTCCTGAAAATTAAGGCATGCACTCAAAGTTGAAACATCACTAGTTGCTTCAGGTCAGTACTTGTTTTTAGCAGGGATCATTTCTCTGTTTGGACTCTTTTTCTCTGGGGAAGAGGTGAAATGGGAATTGTTGTTTCAGAGCTATTTTTTTAAGAGTCCTTAAGAAAGGCCAGCAGATTTCATGGCATCAGATAGTGAAATCAGTCCTTAGTTTTCTACTTTTTTTAAAAGATTCATTCAAACTATTAAATAGATTTTGGGCAATGAGTGCAAAATATTTTCACTGTAACAGGTTTGTCTCTATACTACATTATGGTATCTCTCTTTCAAGCCAAAATTAATATATATACCAGGATGATCATGTTTTAGTGTAGAGAGAGTATATTATCGGCAGGGTCTCTTGGTGGAATAGGACACTTTCATGTTTTTTTGTTTGATACAGTTGCTAATGCTTTCTCTAGAATTAAGATACCAAGGTTTTTCCTTGGAATGCATATTCTTCCAATTAAAGGTAATGGGTGAAATGTTGTCCTCAGTTATGTGGTCATGATCTCCGAGAACTTTGTGCCAATTTTATTGGAACTAATGAACAAAAACATCTAAAATTTCAGTTGTGAATTGCCTGTATGAGATTCAGGAAAAGTGCTATCATGTCTCTGTGCTTTGTACAATCCTTATTCCTGTTGCCTTGAAAATGACTCCTCCACTCCTTGAAAATGAATCTAATCCCTTGCTCTAAATCTAACCTCTGTCTGTTCCAAACTAGTCAAAAACACCTAGGTGCTTGATAACAGGAACTCAAGATACTGATGCTTTCACAGAAAAAAACAGTAGTCCAACACCCTCCACTTGCAAATGGATGAAGCAGAAAGATGACCTTAAAATATACAATGTGTCAACTTTATTTAGGCTTTCCTACTCATCTGCTTTCTGTGGGCTTTCCCTCTATTGAGACACTGATTTTCCTGGATTGTCTGACAGCTACTAGGCAGTCATTGGCTCTGAACCTCACAGCTCTGCCTTGCTGTAAAGCTGAGTGTTCTCAAACAATGGGTAAAGAGCTGTATCAAACTGGGTAATGCTCACAGGAGTTAACACTCTGAACTTCCTTTCTCTGCTAAGAGCAGAGCAACTATACTTGTGGAGTTAACTGGAAAATATTTATTCTAGTCCCTTCTCCAGTATGTTTGAAACAAAAGGTCTGCTTGGTACATTTTTAGGCTTTCAAGGCTTCCTTTAACTGTTGCTAATACAAGTGATATAGGCTTGTAAATTTTGATTCTTTTTAGGAGTTTATGACTCCCAGCAATCTAAATGGAAGTAATTTGGTAAGTAGGAATAGATCAGTTTTCTTTGTTTCTTTATGTCCTTGAAAGAACATATATTAATGCTGTCAGCTAGACCAAGGATATAAACACCTGTTTTGATAACACTCCATTAGAAAGTAACGTGGGCATGAAGTATGATCCAACTGTCCTGGAGTTTTCTGTGCTCTGATTACCTGACTGCAGTTTTACACATTGCCATGAATTAAAAACTGATAGCTATAATTCAGCTTCTTCAGTTGCAGTATTTAGCATATCAAACCACTTTTAAGGGCCAAGGTCTTTCCAGAGAAGACCTGTTTCCTTTTGTTCCCCCTTTTTTTTCTTTTTTTTTTTCATCATTTGATGAACCTTGATGCAGGTCAGCTATTTGCCTGATGCATATTTCATATTTTTTAGGTATTATTATCTTGTATAATGTGGCTAGTTCCTGCTAATCTGGAAAAGAGAATAAAATTAGGCAGATGTAACTTGCTTATTTGGGCGGACAGGAGGTTAGTGAGTAAAGCAGTTTTGGCATGGGAGAGGTCTCAAGTGTAATGACTCAGTATTAATTTAAAAACAGACTTAGAAAGTGGTCAGTTTTCAGTTTGTCTGAATAGATTGGCTTGCAAATCTACACTACTTTTGATGTGTTTTTCCAAAAAGTGGTTTGTCCTGGAACATGGCAAAAGGGCAAATCCTGGCTACAGCCCATCTAGAATGGCTCTCTGGTAAACAAGTGCCTGTTGTTCTGTCATGACAAGAATTACAGGACTCTTTTTTTAAGTCTGTTTATTGAATTTATAATGTTAAGTTCACTTTTAGAAGTCGATTTAGGTCTTACATAAACAAGGAAAAATGCAGTCCTACTTAGTATTACTGCTTCTTGCTTCAGTCCATCACTTGCATTTATTTCCACCATGATGAACAATCTCCTTACTTTATCATCTCATAAATCAAAAATTTAAAACATTTTAATATTTTTCAACATCAAACATTCAGAGTAGTTTACAAATGGCAATCTTGGATGACGTTGAATATTTTACTCGTGGGTTTGTGCTCAAAATACAAAATTTCAAAATCCAGACATCAGAGAAAGATCTGACTGGCTAGAAAAAGTATGCTTTAAATAGAGAATGTGGTTGGTTTAAGTCACAGTACTTTTGAGAAAGACTACATGAGCCCTCTGTAGATGTCTTTATAATGAGCTTCCACATTAATTTTAAGAAATCAGTATGATGTGCTGCTTGCAGATTATAATGTAATTCTGTAATACAAATTAGATCAGCTTTGAATGTCTTTGAAATGTAGTGTGTTAAAAATGGTATGTACAGGTTAAAAGATACAGATTCAGAACACCGGGATTTACATGAAATTATCACACATGCTTTGATAGAGTCCTAGACTGATTCAAAAGAGCAAGTTTCATATGAAGCTGTCTCATTTTCTTTGATAGCCACCTTGATCTTTATGCAGTCATCTATTAATTATATTACAGATAAGGTAAATAAAAGTGTTGAAATATTGAGATCACAGCCTCCTTTTTTCTTGTGAAGACTAAAGGTATGCTTCTATGAAGTCAGTGAGCAACGGGGAATGATAAAGGTATTCTTTAGCTGTCAGGCAGTATTTATTTTGACACGTGACTGAAAGATCTAGAGTTCAATAGCTAAGAGCATAACTGAAAGAGTAAAACTTATATGTGATCTGGACCAAAGGTGCTATAAGACAGTCTATGAATTTTCTAGGGTCAATGCACTGGATAACACTATGAAGGTTTTCCTGGTGGAATTATATTTAATTTAGTTCTCACTAAGACTATGCTGTAAGCCTCATCTGCCATGTGCTGATCACACCATACAACTGTCACTAGCACCACTCTGCATTCCAGCTTGTTTCCTCTCAGGTTTGGCCTCTGATTGCCTCACACAAACAGCTTGAAAGCTTTAACCCTGTTAGTTCTAGAGGAGCCCATCATGCTTAGGACAGACTAAACACAGGAAATTTGCTTATTTTATCAGTGTTCAGGATTTAGCAGTAATTTATAGTGTGGATTTTGACTGTAGAAATTTTTCAACTTTTTTTATTGAAAGGCAGCAACATTTAGCTAATAAGTTACAGTGTCATTGCTACACTGATGTCACTGCAGAATATTCTGTCTCAAGAAATTGGCTTACCTGCTTACTCTTTTATTCAGAATTTTCCAAAAGCAAATTCCTTTGCTTGCAGTAAGCCTTAACGGAAATGTCTAAACCATAAAGGGTATTTATCACTGTAGAGATGGAATATTCAGCTGAACTAAATGCATTTGTTCACCTTAATATTAAACTCCAGTGTCCTGCCTTCTGTAGACACATATAATGGAACTTGTCATGATATGAAAAGCAATCAAACCACGTGTATCTCTCTTAGAACAATAACAAACATACAGGTTCCTGTACAAAACCTTTTTGAGTACAATAGGTTTAATTCAATTCTTTGCTTTTATAGACATTGGCTTCATCTGAAGACTACTCAAAGGGCCTTATTTATTTTTTTCTTTTTCTTTAGGAGATTTCCGGATACATTTAAATTTTAAACTCGGATATTGCTAACATTGCATGATACGGCTTACGGTGATATCATCAAAAGTTTGTTATTACAGCTCTGCCTCCATTAATGTGGTAAAATGTGAACTAGCAATATGCTCATAAAGCACTCCAGATTGCTGCATTAATTATTGGTGCATTTCTTCTTTAAGACATTCTTTTCCTAGTTCTGCATGTTTCAGTCATAGTCTTTAAAGGGTTTATTGTCCAAACATGCATATCATTCCTACCTCCATTGATATTTATGCTATAAACGTATGAAGAGGGAAAACAGTCCCTATGCTTTTAAAAGTAGTTTATATAAATATTGCAAGAAGAAAACTATTCAGAACCCTGTCCAGTATTTTTTTGTACTAAAGTTCTTTTGTAAACTCACTTTGTAGTCAAGACAGATGAGTTTTTTGTAAGTTTATTTTTCTCAAACCAAGGAATGCAATTAGATGACTTTTATCTAAAACATAAATCTGCTGACTTGCTGCTAAAGTTTTGTAAAATGAGGAAGTAGGCAATGGTAATAGCAAGAATTTCCTAGACTTCAATTTTATAGGTGCTTATTCCTAATTTTGTGCTTTTCTGTACAGAATCATGATGTTCAAAAACCACAATAAGCATACAGGGACTATAGACAAGCTGAAGAGAGCTTGGAGAATGGAAGGAAAGAGAGATGAACCCAAATCCCCTGAGAAAAAAAATTATAGAAAGCTATAGAAACACTGTTCTTCTTGTAGGATGACCAAGTGGCATCTTTTGCTAGATAAGTTTTTATCAAACCCAATGGTTACGCTACATGTGTTAAGATCATACTCGGTACAAGACAAAGAGTGGTAACAGCTGTGCATGAAAAAACAGTGATTTAATGTAGCAATGTACTGATGTAGAGAAGGAAGCTTATTAAATAAATATGTATGTTTTCCATAAAACAGAACTGGATTGTTGCCAAGACAGATGAGCACTTTGGCTACAAGAACATAGCTTCAACAGGTTTCCATTCATAAGCTAAATTTACTGCAAATACATTTTCTACTGGCTATGAATGCTCTTTGCTCTTCTGGCCTTTGGGTGATTACTCTAAAATTGTCAAAACTGAAAAGTGATGTGTGCTTATAAGTCATGTGTATGCTTGACATTTTTGAAAACTACATCCTGAACTATGTATAAGACCACACAAGGTATGGTTTTATAGACTTAAAAATATCCAAGACTTTGTTATGCAGATTTACCTTTTTTGGTTGTTGTGTCTTGTTAAACTTTCTCAGGGGTAGAGTATCGGGATGGGGGATAAAAAATACCCAAAAAACCAATTTTCATAGCTCTCTTGTCATGCCAGTATAAATAATTTAATTTTCAGACACTTTACTGTAGTAGAAAAGTAACATAGTCTGTCTTTTTATTGAATAAGTCTCTTAAAAAAATCTTTCAATACTTCATTTATTTTCTCCTCTGAGTAAACTTACATATATATTAATTCATAAATACATGTCACCTGTTGTTTTGGTGCTTGGGGTGTTTTTTTAATTGTTGTTTTTTCTGATTTGGTTTTTAATTAAAAACAAAAAATCTCTACATTATTCACTATCAAATACAGAAGCAAGGGCTTTCCAGATTACTTCCAAATGATTCTGGATTGTCTGACATAGACCAGCATCTCATTCTACAATGATCATGATATGGCCAAAGAAAAACACAATGCACAAACTAGCTGGGGACACTGGAGTTGCAGCCAAAATCTCTTTTGATGTTCTAAACTGATCCTTGTTCTGGCAGCTGTGAGAGCTGGCATGCTACTTGCTGATGTGCACAGATACAAAACTTGTGATAACACAGTGAGAGTCATTAGAGAGGCGCTGATATCAGGTGACCTCTTTGAGGTGGCAAAGCAATTTTCAAGTAGAACATCTGCCTTCAAGGGCAAGTAGCAGATGAGCAGGAGAGGGATTGGTTTTTTTCTGGTTCATAATTTTTTTAACCTTTTTTTCTATCTTTTACAACCAGTTATTTCATCTCCTACGGTCTATATTGAATAATAAGAAAAATCCACTGAATTTCCTTGGATTTACTGTGACTGAACCATTTAAAGTAGAATGTTGGAGTATTTTTTAGCTTTTATCTTCAGTATAATTTTCTTCCAATATGTATAGTTTCCATGTTAAATGTAGGTATACCACACATTAATATATTATAGAAAGAAATACAGATTTTTTTTTTTTAAGGATAAAGCTAACAGTTACTTTCTTTTCTGCGTGCTAAAAAATTGTCTGACCTTGTTTGAAAATAAAAATAGATGTTTTCTTGCAGGAGAATCTATATACACAAGACTAAAAGACACAGTAAAAGTAGGATATCTGAGGCCAGCTGGGGAATTCTGAGACAATGTTGCATTGACAAATAATTAGAAGAGCTTGATTTATCATGCATTTTGAAATGTCACTCACCCTGTGACAACAGAGGCTGACACTTCAGACTCTGGCTTCCTCTTCCAGATCCTACATGTCTGAGCAAATCCAGCAGTGTAGCACACCAGTGACCACTCCACAGATGTCTGTACCTGGTGACCTCAGACCAAGCTTCATCTACTCCTTAGCACACCCTATTCCAAAGCTGCAGTGTATGTGACCATGCATGGTGTGCACCATTACCATAAATCCTTTTCAATACAAAAGTAAGCTCCAAAAGGAAATTTAAACCATCTCACAATTCATGTATATCTGTAGTGCACAAATAAGAAATAGTTACACCACCTTTTCCACTAAATCTGCAGAATATCAATCTAACACAAAACAAAGAACATCATTGCAGCAAGTGTAGGTTCATTTGGAGCTCACTAGAATGTAGAAATTATACACAGATCCACCTATAAAAATCATGCCATTTTTACAATTATTCATTCTTCTAATTTTTCTGCAAGGTTAACAGGGATGCCCCTGTTAACTCCCACTGATATATTGACATAAGAAGTTCTGAAAGTTTGTCTTTCTCTAAAAATACACTTGAACTAGCTGAACTTCCTGATCTACTTCTCTCCCCAAAATAAACAATGAGTGTGATCTGCTTGCATTTGAGAAGTTGCTCTGAATACCCTTTAAGTGCTTGGTAGAAATGCATTTAACTGGACATATTATTCTATTTTTTTATTATGCAATATTCCTAATATAACAAATCCAAAGGATTTAACTGGAACATAAAAAAAACCAATATCCTTAATGTGATATGTTAAAAATTAGTAATTATATTTAATATTTAATGTTTATGAAAATCCTGAATTACAATAGATTATTTTGGAAAAGATCCCATGTTATTTGTTCCCTAATAGTCCCAGGGACATTTGACTTTTTCCAAAAGAAATATAAATCTTATTAAAAAAACTTTAGAAAGTTTGTGTGTATATGTCTAGAGAGAGGTTACTTTCCTTTTCATCTTTTTTTCATCCAAATTCTGATTTCTTTGCCTGTGTCAGCTTAAATTAGGCTTTTTAATGTTGTTCTAGCATTTTTTATTTAATATGTACTGAAAATGGTCTGGGCCTAATGTTAGCGCAGCTGTGAAATTTGATTTTTATCCTCTTTACTAAAGGACTTGTGGGAGTATAAAGATTTTTATAACAGTGCTTCCTAAGGAGGTAAAAACAATCAATATACTTCCACTTAAAATAAAATTTTTTAAAAAGTAGATAATTTGTACAGTACTCTTGATCATAGTGATTAAATCAAGGCTAGGTAGAGTCACCCACTGCTTGTAAACTGGTAAGGATAATTTAGCCACTACCATCCACTCCTGCTTTAGTGTATCCAATTCTGGCACTGTGACAACAGCTCCTATGTATTTCATAGAGTCGTGTGATAATTGAGTAGAAAGAGCCTCTGGAAGTGATCGGATCCTGCAAGGTCATGTGAAATTGGGCTGCTCTGGGATCTGTCTGACACAATTTTGGACATCTCCATAGAAAACTCAAGAAATTCCTGCACATGTTTGAAAACATTTGTGAAGAAAAGAGTCTTCATAATATCTAAAATTTGTACCTTCCACCCTGTTTCTGTGCAGCTGTGGCTAAAGCCTGGATCTGGCTTTTGACATCCTCCAGGATAGATGGAGACAGCAGTAAGATCTCCCTTTCACATGCTCTTTGTACTGTATGAATGAAGATCTAAACCTCCCTGCAGGTGTTCTGCACCCCAGTCCCTGCTCAACCTGGTGGCCCTCTGATGAGCTCTCTCTGGCAACTCTCTGCCTGCCTGACACTACCTGGGGAGCACAAAATGGACACAGCACTCCAGGCTTCTCTCCTGCTCAGAGCTGAGCAGGGGGGACAGAATTCCTCTGATCTAGACCTCCCCGGTCAGCTCACCAACACCCTTTGTTGCAAAATTATCTCCAGTTTTTCCTCACACATGTTTTGGTTGCTGTGAAGAGCTGGCCATAGTTGGAAGCATGCTGCCTGCTCCTGAGGAGAAGAGAAATGACCAAGAGGATGTACACAGAACCTGTGTTATTGTGGGACTAGGCTGATTTCTCTACAGTTTCTCTTTCTCCCACATTCCTGCTTGCAAAGGCGTCCTTGTTTGGCCTAGCCTGACCTCTCATCTTCTCCAAGATGATGGCTACCACTTCTCAGCCCCACTGGAAACACGAGTCTTCAAGCTGGAAATAAGCCACCTGCTATTTCATAGTAGCAATAAAGGAGAACCCCAGAGTGCTATGGCCTGGTTCCTCCTTGCCATCTGCACTCTCTGCAGCTTTCTATGGTGTACAACTCACTTTCAAAGCATCTTTCTGCCTTTGCCTGTGGTTGCAGAGCTTAAGCTTTTATATCCCATGTTGCATTCACTGGAGACCTGATTACAGCTTGGTCTCTTGAATCAGCCCCTGGGCAGTCTGGGGAAACACCTGACCCCTATTTGTTGCAGCAGTTTTCAGTCAAGTTTGGTATCACTTTATTTTGGTCAGAAGCACTCCTGGTTGTGTGTCACATGAAGGAAACGGGGACAAGCAATGAGGAGGCTGGAGACCTATGTCTACTGAAGCCAAAGTAATTTTGCAATATTGAAAAGAAAGTCAGGCCCTCTCCATCCAGCTTCTTTGACAGCTGGTGTAGAAGAGATCTGCTTCTACACTCTACAGAGGGCAGAAGCACTGCAGGTTGAAAAGGCATTTTTGACCACCAGATGATGTCCAGGCTGGAAAGGCTGATGCCTGTGTCCTGTCTTCAGGGTAGCTCAGTACCCTTCAACCCAGCTAATCACTGGCAGGTGTCTAAGCCTCTTTCACTGCCTCAAGACACTGAGCCCAGGCTAGGCAAGGTTGCGGACTACAGATGCTTCCCAGGTCTGCAGAAGAAAGGAAACAATTAATTCATCCCTTCTGCAGGAAGTTTGTTGCTTCTTTCTGGAGGGAATCTCATCCAGAGCTCTGCACACAGGGGTTGCACCTCCTGCTGGTCCCTCACCATCTCCTTTTCAATGTCATATCAATCTCCAGTGGCTCTGGCCCCTGCTGACCTCAGAGCAAAATTGTTTTGTCACCTCCAGCATTCATTTTTTTGTCCTCACACACTCATTTCTTGCCCTGCCTCTCCATGTCATTCCCCCTACAGATTTTCTCCCTTCATCTTGTCAAGCCTTGGCAAAGCAAGGCAAAGGTGCTGGAATCACTTTTCCAGCAAGGAGTGGATTGTCTACTGCAGATTCCCAGGGGTGTGGTTGGTCTGTGCACTTCTCATCAAGTGGAAAGGTTTAGTTAAGGGGGCAGCCTTGTGACCATCTTTCCCAAGCTATACTGTGCTCTTGGGAAATCCTTTATCATCAGAAGGTCGATGTAAAGTCCTTCATGTTCCAATCAGAGCTGGCAATAAACCCCCTTTTCTTCCTTACACCCCTGAGTGCTCCAAGGCCCCTCGGTGATCACAGATATGACACACAGCAACTTGAGGGGTTATTCCTGTGAGTGGGTTGTTTTCAAGGGCTGCCGAGGTACAACAGGTTACCCAGTACGGTCTGTCAGGTGGCTGGTGACAGCAAGGGGCTCCTGAGAGGTACGTACCTCTATTTCCTGACTCCAGGATTTGAAGTCTTTCATCAAAGCCATCCACTGAGGGGCTTCCCCAGGAATGTCTGGAAACCTCTCAGTATGCCAAGGAAACTTCCATTCCATTCCATTTCCAGTGGGAAAGCTTGCACACACATTTCTTATCATTCTCTCCCATTTGATGAGTTTAAAAGAGAAAACAGAAAATGTCAGTAAAGATAAGTTTCTTATTAACATTTAGAATTATTCAGTAATTCCAAGATCTCTGTGCAAGGGTGAAAATATAACATTAAAGAAAAATTTATTTTACAATTATATTTTTAATAATTCTATTTTCAACTTCTACCACCATTACATGTTTTTTCATGATAAGACAAATATTGATCACTCATGATCAACATTTCTTGAGAAGTAATTTATAAAACCTTCAGCATTACACAGGACTAAAACTTTATGACATTTTCCTAGTCTTATGGTATACTCTATTTAACTAACAATATTATTAAAATCAATATTCCAAAAAATGTGGTCTGGTATCTAAACTATTATAGATGAATAGTATTACTTCCTTAAAGGAATGTTGAATAGCTCTTTCATGAAAACTGAATAGTCTGTTTCACATTCAGTTAAAGGTAATAATAGAAGTTAATCCTAAAAAATTGCAACAAATGGAAAAAAATTTAGATTAATATACCATGCTGTTTATTTAACCACTTAAAACCTGTTACGTACTTAACTTCAGAGCTTAACTTCAGTAAGGACTCACAGAATTGTGTTTTAAATTATGCAGAGGAGTGTAACACTGTCATTTCCATCCCTGCTAAGAAACAGAAGATTAAAAAATCATTTTCACATTGACCTACAATGAAACTTTGATGATAAATTTGTCACATTAGTAACAACAGAACTATAATAACATAGTTACTATAGTTTTAGTTTTACTTACAGTTATAGATGTTAAATACGGGGGTTTGGCAAAAGAAACTGTCATTCTATTATCTGGCATTTCAGTTAGTGTAGTCAGATCGTTTTTAGTAGCACTCCATCTTTTTTTTTTTTTTGACAGAATTAAGATCATCCTGGATAAGCTTTTATCAAGAAGTAGCTTTTCTGTTACTAGAAAAACAAAGGTATTTACTGTCTACATGAAATTAGTTACATGTCAGGTGTGTAACACCATTGAATATGTTGCAGCTGGAAACTAGCATTGTTTAGATGAAATTTTTATATCACTGGTTTTCGTTATATAAAAAAAGGTAAAAGGTGTCTGTATGTGTGTGTGAACTGTACACTGTTATGTAAAGAAAATTTAAAAAATAAATCATTGTACATTTTGTATTTGATGTACCAGAGAAGAAAATTTTTTTTAAATTAAAAAAAATTTTAAAAGACCAGAAAATATAAAAATATCTTGGTCCATTTAAAAAAAAAAATTATCTGAGGAACTAAAAATAGCCTTTACTAGAAGCGTTTATCTTCTGTGAGCCATGGGTTTTTTATGAGTGGTTGTGCAGATGCATATAACTGGAGGGTCAACATAAGAAATTGCCCAAAAAAGACATGGTAAAAGAACTGACAAGAAGACAAAATTTAATTCAAGAAGCATCAAGGACCCAAATGCTATGATGCATCTTTTTACTATTTGAGTTTTCGTTCACAACTCTTTATAATTATTCGAGCTGATTCTACAGTGATTGTGAAGGTAGACCTACCAAAAAGTGTGTTGTTAATAAAACTAAAATATGCAGAGCCTTTGCTGATTAAAATCTATTCTTACTCTTGAGAAGATGTTGACTCATGCTAGATGACTTCCTTCTCTGCTTTGAAAAGCAGTACAGGGTCGTTAGATTCCACCTAAGGAACCTGTTACAGGACCAGATGAGCCATATGCTTGATATTACACTGGGATATCTGGAAGAATTTCTTTACCGTATAAAGAAACACAGTATTCCCTATTCTTCCACTTCATTAGCAGCACTTAGCTGCTTCAGCTTTGAAATGACAATTTATTGCTTTCCAGTCTAAAGATGAGTACAATACTGGCAAGCAAAGAAAAATCTACAAACATATATCTTTGTTCTATGTGCTCAGAAATCTCTGAATAGTACCACCATAAACTTAAAACCAGAGAATACACTTCCTCCTAAATTAGGTAGCTGCTGTGAAGCTCCAGTTGTAACAGCTTTTAGAATGCAAAATGTCTTTAAAGGGATACTGAAATATATCTGTAGAAACATTTTCTCTTTATTTAATCATCCTGAAGGTAAGAGAAAGAGGACTGTAGTTTATCCCATCAACAAAAGCAAGAAAATTTTAACATCAGGAACATAGGTAAAAAGTCATACTTATCAAATATACCATAAACATTTATGTGATGTTGCCAGCAACATATATTTAGCAAGATATATGTTGTCAGGATAAAATTTCAGGGAAGGTAAATATTCAGGCTTTCATAGACTTGAGAAGCAGTGCTTGAAACCCTACGGATTAAAAGTGTATAAAGTGCAAGTGTCTTTCTCCAGTTATACAGAGAGGAAACTTCAGTGTTTTCTGGAATGAGAGCATTTTAGAGATAAATCAGATCTCTGTATACTTCTTACAAGTCTAAGAAAGTTTTCTAAGGCAAATTAAACTAAACAAAACAATCAACAACCTCACCTTTCCCCTTCTCCCCTTCCTTCTTCCTCAAAATCTCCTAGGTGCTGGAAAAGCTTTGTAAAAAAATTTTTAATTGACATATAGTTCATATATATACTGATTTTTAGATATACCTCCTGAAAATATCATGAAAGTGGAAAAAAAAAAAAGTCATACTTATTTTGTAGTGACCTGAATTTAGCATCAGATGTTAAAATCAAGACATAAAATTTTGGTAGAGAGATAAAAGTCAGAACAGAGACCTGACCACATGCCGGATGATATTAGTGGCAGATGTGATCGTCAGAAGTGTGATGGCATTTCCTCTGAATAGGCGAATGTACTCTTCAAACTTTGATGTTAACATGATTAGCAATGAAAGTATGCTTTGTTCCTTTGCCTTCACATGGTCTCAATATTGGCAGTTATCGTTTACTTGTATTTTTAAATCAAATATTATCCTGCCCTGTATTCATGTGCAGATGCTTTGCACAATGCTTTTCTGTTGGACCTAAAAGAAACTGTGAATCATTGTACTGAACAGAAGCTAATTTTTTTTCCTCTCTTTTACTCAATCCACACATTTGTATTTCCCAGTTTTCTACTGGAAGCCACAGTACCATGCTTTCTACACAACACCAATATACCTATTACTTTGTCCATTGCCCCCAGAAAGTCATTAATTGAGTGCAAACACAAATTTATTGCAAAATAACTGCAGCTTTATTAAGCAACAGGATTTACAGGCAATAACATAATCAATAGAACATTAATGTATCACATAATTAAGCAGTTCTTACAAGCTGTGCCTGTAGCCTCAAATACATGGAACATCATTATGACTGGTGATAGCTGTTGTCCAAAACCAATTCAAATCATGATTTCTAGAGAGGGAACACACATATCCACCTTCAGCTTTAGGGAAAATGTCCTGTTTATCCCATACACATCCTCATTAGTCATCCAAAAATTCTCATCTCTCCATCTTAAAAAATAACAGTTATGTAAGATTTTTACTATAAGACAAGTTAGAACAGCAAAGTATACTCCTGAGAACATAGTGGGATCAACTTTTTTATATGAACTCCTATAAGTACACCTGGAAGTCAGTAATGCTTCCTATATTTTGCACATTATTTGCATGAGTAAAGATGGCACAGCAAACAAAATGGATAAAACATTAATTCTTCCACATTAGATTACTCCAGAATGTCTTTCAGCTGCTGCAATAAATCTGGGTGTACTTATGGAGTTCTGTGAACCCAAAATAGAATTTACTATTTCCATGAACTCTATTTGTTCATGAATGAATGATACTTGAGATGACGGAATCTGTTAAATGGTATCTCTCAAGAGACTAAATGGTCTTGAATACATAACTTTCCCAAAACTTGCACGAATAGTCTCTGAAGTTCTATGCTTTCATTTTTTGCCAAAATATTAATTATTCATAGTATATGGAGACATGTAAACCTGGAAAGCCATGTCTGCATTGCCCTATTTAAATGTTGTTCTGTTGGCAGCTCCAAGGTCAAATTTCCTGACCAAATTCCTTTACTTACAATTCCATGTACTTTTCAAATGTTCTCTGATGTATGGTCAGCATGTTGTTGCTTGAATGGGGAAATGTGTGGGACAGAAACATGCAAATATCCAATATCTCCAGATATACTCCCCATACAACCTCAGTATCAGTGTTCTGTAGCACCTCTCCTGAAACACACATGTATACGCTCTCACAAGACTTGGTAGAATTAGATCATGAAATCTTCATGCCACAACCCTGTTCCTCCTTTCTGCATCAGAATGTCTCTCCTCAAAAAAACATGGCACAGATACGCCTCTCATTTCTCAGTATGGCACCCAAGCAAATGACAGTATGCTACTGCTGAGAAATCATCAAATCAGGAGAGAATCTGGACAGGATTAGTTTATTAGAGCACAGTCTGGGAAAGTCAGATGTAGCAACTCTAAGTTTACAGAGATCACTGACAATTTGGAACAAGCCAATTTAATGCAGAGAGGAAAACAGATCTCCAGACTAGTAACTCAAAACATGGAGGAGAAAAGGATTCCCCTAAAGTATACTTAAAAGGATACTTTAGGAAGGTACTCCTAAAGGATACTTTCAGAGAGAAAGACAGCAAAATATCTGCCATGCACATAAGCCTACGAGTGACCTCTTCCTCCCATTTGCTTTGAAGGACCTTCCAAGCTAGCAAGGCAAACTCTTTAGCTTGTTTGAAATCACTGCCTAGGGGCAGTGAGAACTATCCCAAAGAGATTCACTTCCCAGCACCACGCTTCCAGGCTGGCAACCTCCTCCATTAAGCATCTACAAATTATTCTTCCATCACATATGTGTGAGCACTACTCACAAGCCAGATAATGGTTATTTTCTCACGCTGTGTAGGATATAGTTCTGCTACACCTACAGTCATCTGAAATACCCATTTTGGATAGATGCAAACTATCCTCCCTACTCCCGATGAGGAAGAAAAGTTGTCTTTTGCTGATTCCCTACTCCACAAGCTTCACTTCAGAATTTTCCAAGGAAATTACTCAACATTTCTACGAAGCAAGATGATCAAATCCCTAAGAGAGATTTACAGTAGAAAATAACAAGACAGTGCTCATTCTGCAGAAAAGGAAGCAGAGTGAGGTAGATCACTTTTAGACCAGACTTCACACAATTTCACCATGGCTCAGAGGGACTCTTGATTTACACACAACATACATACATAACTAGTTCTATCAATGCTGTCTGTACATGAGGATGAACATGGATGTAAGCCCAGAATTCCCTCTGGCAGAGAACTGTGTATTATCAAACACAACAAAAAATAGCCAGATCAAAAGCAGTGTCCCAGGAGAATCTCACAATCTTATCCATTCTGGGCACTTTCTTATGAATAACTGGGCAAACAGCCCAAAGCCTGATCTGGTTAGAATTTCACATCAGGTTTATACATTTGACAACAGTTAAATATTTTTGTTCTTTCAAACATGTGTTTGTTCTCTGGACTTAAGGTCCTTTGGGACTGCCATTAGCTCTACTCCTGTTTTCTTTGTCTTCCTTGTGAGATCAGCATGCACATGCTTGGATCCCAGGAGACGGGATCCAGGTATGGACTAATGGTCTCTTACAGAAGACCTGGGACTCTCCAATCTCATTCCAAGAAAAGGTTTGAAAAATATAACTGCCAAGTGCAGAAGATACTCTCCCTGGGATCAGGAATATGAGATAATGTGCTGCTTCTGACAAGGAGATGCAACTGCAGAATTTTTTTTCCATGCCTTGAAACTAATGTAAGGAGCCGTTTCTGTCAGACAAAACCATAATATTTTTGGATCAAGACTAGCAGAAGACTGGCCAGGATGATAGACTGTGATGTTTGTGATGATGGCTTGGGAGAAGTACCCCATTGCTCACCTTCTTCCAAAAGTTCGGGAAAATTACATCCATATATGCTAGGTAGTGAGTTCAGGAGTATGTTTTCTGATGTAGAATAAAAATTATGGAGGCTGGTACTCAGTAAGGAATGATTTTTTTTTTCTTGTAGTTTTATAGGAATTTCAATTTTTTTTTTCAAGTAATGGAGAGAAGAATGTTTTCAGGTTCAGAATGCTCTCAGAAGAAGGAAGATACAGTAGAGTCAGAAAGGTATGGAGGTCTGGTCTAGAGAACTGTCAGCAAAAGAACAGCAGCTGGCTCTTACAGGAACCATGGGAGAGACTCCTACCTGCTAAGAGAACAAAGAGGAGAAACAAAAAGGAGAATATCATTTGAAAGGGAGGACAAGAAAAGAGAGAGAAAAGATAAAAGTCTTAAATCCAGGAAAAGGCCCTGAGAGTGGATGATGAAGATGGCCAGTGAATATTTACACAAATGCCTGTTCCATTCCAGGAAAACTGACTGATGCCACATTCATGGTCAATGAGCCGACAGCCATAAGTGCTTATTGTCAGAAGAATCTGCACAGATTGTGGCTCCAAAGGTAAGAGCCACTCTAAAGAGATGCATGTGAAAACCCATTTGTATAGGTGATGGTACTCAAGACCCAAAAGGCCTGCACTGTGGGCATGGATATTGCGTATTATCAAAGAATGCTTTCCACAGATGAGACAAACTTGAATTAGTCTCTCAGAGCTTATAAGAGGCTATCAAACAAATGTCAATAGGCTCAAGTATTATAAGTTCAATATTATTCTCTGGTGGAGGGGTGGAAAAGCCAAACCCAACATCCTAGTGAGACCAAGAACATGCCCACACTCCTTGTGATGGAAAAGCAATCAAAACAGACCATTTTGTTGAGGAGAATGGCACTTCTGCTTTGCTTCTCTGATCCTCCAAACAACTTGCATAAATTGGTAAGGGAGGACCTAGGTAAACTGTAGGACTTGTCTTGCCTAAGCCAGCCATGTGTCTGGGCACTCCAAAGAGCAAACATCGCAGAAGCTCCTTTTGAGAGCATCCTTGTATCCAGATAGTAGCCACACAAAATTTAGCGCGAGATGAGACTTCATTAGCTACTTGGTGGATTTACCACAGATTTCCAGAAGGACACAAATTTCCAGTGCTCACAGTATATCATCTCCTCTTACCTCTTGTCCAAATGCAGTCACTTAGATACTCGAGTGGGCCTTATGAGCAAGGCCTTGGGAAATAATTCTAACATACACATGCAAACACATATGCAATAATAGAAGGATATATAAAATTTTTAAAAAGTTGTTGTTGATATTAATTGGTTTCTACTTCCTCCTCTGCTCTATTGCTTTCATTTCTTGTAAAGTTAGATCACAACAGAGAAAATGTAACTCAAAAAGGAATTAAGATGTTCTTCAAATTATTATTCTCCAAAGAGAGATGCTGAATTAAAGCATCAAAATCTTTTTAAGGTTCTGGAAAGTAAGCCACAGGAGACACACATATTGCACACCTCCATTTCCCCTCAGAAGAATATGATCTCTTCAGTTAGCCACTACTATGTATTTTATTTTTACGAGAGGCACCATCACCACCACTACTCTCTTCATCGTATGAATGACAAATGGCACACTATTTTGTTCTCATTTGTCCTTAAAATCTCCTTCTACTAAAAACTTAATGCTCTGTTACATTTATCAGTATTTGTTAATTCGCATTCTCAAACACATTTTGAGCTGCTGAAATTCAGAGCAGCTGTGAGGTATTTTTGCTGTATCCATCCTCATAAGTCTCTTGCTCCCTCAAACAACCTAAACCATGCCTGTGTCAGATGAAGAAACTGTACGTTTTCCTCTCTGTCTGTAGGAGAGCTACATATATGGATGTTTATCATAATTTCATTTTGAAAAACAATTTTTTTCAAGGTTTCAAAACTGAATTTCCTTTTTTTTTAATAGCTCATTTTACATATAGTTTTGCAAATTAGTTATCCTTTTGTAAAAAACTGCAGGGATTTGCCTGATGTTTTTAGAATTTTTTCATAAAACCCCTTGTTTATAAATTTTCCCAAAGATTTCACTATTACTTTTCTAAATATACAACATATTAGTAAAACTGAAGAGACCAAGAGTAGGTCCCTCAGTCATTTCTTAACCACTGAAATATATAGAGTAATTTTAAAATATGTTTTTGAGTTAAAAACAAGCAAACAAACAAAAAGCCCTTGATCTTAAGGCATTTCTTGCAATTGTAACACTTTCTAGGGCAAGCAGCTCTGATGACTCCAGTAAGAATAAACATAGTCTGTAAACTCCAGATTGTTTTCACTACATAACTAAGTATAGATTTCAGTGTGTAAATCCAGACATGACAGCCAGAATGTTTCCAGTGACATCAGAGGAGTTGATGACACTGTGGTGAATACATTATGAATATGTGGATGCAGTTTAACTACACGAGTTCTGGCTCTACCTCTCACCTACTGTCACTCTGAGTCTTTGAAACATCCCATTACACCTGAGTCTGTCAAGGGAAAATCCTAATTCGGAGGCTCAGGTTCCCATTTCTGCCATAAACAAAGCATAACTTGGGGAAAGCTCTTCTCTACCTCTGTATCTCCATCCTCTACTGGTCTCACAGAGGCAGTGTTTCTTCATTACATTCTCTGCAGATCTCATCTAGTACAGTTTCACCTGTTCCAGGACAGTGGCTTTCTCCAATGCTACAAAGAGCCATTTTTAAAAGGATTCCAGGTACTGCTATTGCAAAGCACAGAAAAACAATAATCGCTTCCCCTGGGATTGTGAGTCTGAGCTGTTTGCTCTTTGATAGTCTAAAAAACAAAGAAGTACAATGCATGTATTTGAGAAAAACATTACTATTATAGTAGAACCAAAGATTGATGGATGAGAATTAAAAAAAAAAAAAAAAAAAAAATTAAAAGCAAGACTTTGTCATCCGTACAGTTTATCTTGTCCTTTGGTCTGGTAAAAGAAATGTCTGGTAAAAGATCCTGTGAAGTGCAGTATGATAAAATTAACACCGATCTGAACTGCTTAAATTACTTACATGTTTCCACTGTTGCTTCTAATTAATGTATGGATTTTATTGAAATCAAGCTCATCAGAGCCTGTATGTAAATTCAGTGGTCTGGATACAGAAATTTCACTCGCCCATGATTTTTTCAAGTTACTTATATAGGAGAAACATTACTACACCAATTATTTTTATTATTTCTGCTTCTGGATCATTATCAGATAGGCAAAATCCTGAATTTGTGGCAAATTACTGTTTTCTTTGTTTTTCCAATTTTGCAACACCTGAAATAAATAGATAGAGGAGTCCCCTTCACAATCACATATAAATATTCCAAGCAGCTATTTTTAATACCACAACTCACATATTATTCTATTCGAAATGGGACTTCATTCCTGTAACTGTTGTGAGGTGAATTGTTAATATTTGATTATCAATAGTGATGTCACTAGGAAAATACAGTTGTATAAGAGGGATCAGCCCAAAGTCAAAACCTAAATATACAAGGACTTAGATGAAAGAAATCAATATAAATAATGAGAGGGCAGTGCAACGAGGCTCTGCAGAGGTGGACTTGCTAACCCTAAACCCTTCCATGTGAATTATAACAAGTAAATCAAAGCACTTGTATATCTGGATCAAGGCACTTTCCAGCTTTGCTCTAGTGACAAGGGAATGGGCATTACCCAGAAGCTGTAGGGTGATGTTCAGAGGCAGCTAACAAACCACCAGCTCAGCTTTTCTTTTCCACAGGGCAAGCACTCTGAATGCTCCTCCTCCCCTTAACTTGCTGAAACTTGCAGTTGTGATTCACAACCTGACCAACACTGATAGATAACAAACCACTGACCTTGAGGGCGGCTTTGTATGTCAGCCTTCTTATTGCGTTGAGTCACCGCACTCCCCGTGTGTGTTATTTTAAGTAGCACATTTATCAGCCAGTACCAAATAGAATATGTGGCCATGTGTATTTTGTTAGTGGGTTTTAAGTATTTAAAAAAAAGAAAAATTGGGGGGGAAAAAAACACTTTATTTAAAAAAAAAAAGGCTTGAAGGCTCTGACACACTTTAAAAATCTCCTTGTTTTCAGTTACAACATAAGGAATCTATATGGATGCTAATATGTTTGCATTTGTAGCTTTTCCAGACCTTTTTTTCCCCAGCATACCGCAGTATAGCAATGTCAGAAATATACCATTCCCCATAACAGGACACATCTGTGGTGAATCTGCACAGAAGCAATTAATTTCCTTGTGGTATTTTTACACTGGGGTCTTAATGCAATTCCCCACTATACAAACAAAAAGCTCCAGACAGCTCCTGCTGCCTGATAAAAAAAAAAAAAAAATCAGATTGAGAAGGTCTGTTTGGCCTAGGACTGCTACAGGCAATGACTTGTAATGAGGCATCCCAACACTAATTATGAAGCTTATTAAAGAGAATTGTTTAAGTTGTACTAGAGTGCATGCTATAATCATGTTAAGGGAGATATGCATACTGAATTGGGGTTCTCCAGTTTTTTCCCTCAGAGAAGTGGACCCACTGCTTAATGAAGCCAATTTGGGTCTCCATTTATAGCAGCAATATCACTGTGCTTGGCAGACTGGTCAAGATGAATTTGATGGAGAGGCAGGTGAGAACCCCAGCAGCTTGGTGATAATTCACACATCATAGCCTTCACAACTAACTAACATCTGCAGGAGAGTGGGCCAAGAAACTGTCAAAAACAAATACTTTCAATCCAGGATTTTATTATTAAACTTTTCCCAATTGTTCAGTAAGGTTGAAAAAGCAATATTTCAGTGTACTCTTTCAGGAAAGGAAAAAAAAAAAAGATTAATAAAGATGTTAGGAGGCTGAACTGCTGTGAGATTTGTTTAATTATTCCCCACAGTACTGCCCCAGCAATCTGCTGACATTTAGCCCCGACCTTGCAAATCCTCAGTAAATATTAATATATCAACTCAAACAGGGACCGTTGTTTTATTGGTTCACAGAGCTCAGAGAGATTCGCCACAGCAGTGAAAAATAATGTGCAGAACTGAGGAAGAACGGCTCCTTTGATATCACCTTCTGCTGCACACATGTGCTGGGAGCATCAACAAAATGGAAATTCTGTTACTTTGCCACAGCTGTAGAGTGACACTTCAGATGCCTTTGCTTCCCTTTGTACAGCCTGCTGGAATAATCCCAAAACCACAGTGGCAAGAGATTAGAAAACACACACACGCACGCGCGCGAGCACATATACACACACACGGCGGAAGAGAGAGAGAGAGATTACATTTTATTATCTGACACAGTGGATATTTTAATAATGGTAGGCTCCCACCTTAAAACCTAATAAGCTTTGCCAAGAACAATGAACATGCTAAAAAGAGCCAAGGAGAGCTGAGTGCAATCTACTGGAATCTGTTTACTATGATGACTTTGCTGTTTGCCTCCGTGAGTGCCACATAAAGTTCTTTTTTCTCCACAGAGTTGCCCCCACAGACTGATTCCTTATGGATTTTATGTGCCTACAGTCATCGCAAATCCTAAAAAAGCACCCCGAATTTATTTTGTCTCTTTTATTTGCTTGCCTCAAATGTAAATGTACATTATTAAAATATCTTCTCATAACTATACCTCCATTACTAATAGCGAGTGTTTGATGTGGGTCAATACTGCATCCAAAATTCTTGGGTTTAGGGGAAAGGGCTGCTGTGCAACATTTGGCATTCAGATGTATTGAGCTGCAGAGTTAATGCGTGATTAATTTTATTCATAAAAATGTTAATCACTTCATTGTGAGATCTCTTTAACATTCTGTGCACCGAACACCTTTTAACTTCTTTTTCACACAAGCTCACAAATGTATTTAATATTTTCAAACATTCTGTTATTACCAATAACACTGGTAATTAAACATACATTTAAAATGCAATAAAAAGCTGGCAAGTAACGGCATGACACCAAACACAAATGGAAGCCCATTGCCCACTGCCTCTCCTGTGCCCCCTCCCCCTTGGCAGCAACTGACCAGTTTCTTTAACGTGCACTTGTTTGCAGAGTCCCAGAGGCATTTTTTTTCTCTCAAGCCTACTCCAGCCCTCATTGACACGGCCGAATACCGTGAAAATAATACAGCCATGTAGCAAGCTATAGATGGTTCTAAAAATACTTCTGTTCTCAGGGAGGGGAGTATCACGGTGTTGGGCACATCACGGCATGTTGGGGGCTCTGAGGGGGTTGTTTTGGGTTGGGGTGGGGTTGGGGTTTTTTTGAGACAAGCACTCAAGCTTCTGAGAGTGGTGTCAGGCACTGGTGGGTGTGCCGGCTGCACTCACTGACTTCTTGTTTCCAGCTGGGCAAGGCTATTGTGAGTGTATTCAGCCAATGCACTCATGAAACTGGATAAATGGATTAGTGGATCAGAGACACCATCGGCATCTTCAAAAGGAAAACAGCAGCCTGCAAAAAGACTGACATTTGTGTACTGGGGCAGAGGGTGTGTGAATGCTCTGCCTCCTCCAAAGGGACAAGACAGTGATAAACTTTCCACACTGACCACCTCACTTTGTGCTACAATTGACCAACAAAATAAATGGATTGCTTCATTGTTTTTGAACCGTAGGCAGCACAGGGAAAGCGCTCCTTGTGCAGCAACAAAGGACAATGTATTGTGTGGGGCCAACAGCTCAAAATAAAACCTTTAATTATCTACGGGTCAGCCATAAATCTGGAATAAAAATAAATGTTACTTTTTAAACTCGTCTTTAATTCTGCACGCCGGTGCTTTCTGTTCTCTCAGGAGAAGCACTATCAGGACTTGGTGTGCGCCCCGTGTTCGCATTTTTGCATCAGCTTGACTCCCAAGTAACGTGTTAGGAAACAAGTTTGGCTATCAGACATGAGGGATGTCTATAATGCTTTTTAAAGTAAGCAAAACCAGATAAAAGATGCTTTTTTTTTTTTTCACTTTCTTTAAAAAGCACTCATGCATGTATTCTCTCCACACACGCTAAAAAAGAAGCCAAAACTAATATTAATAGTGGTGACGGGACTCAAGTAAATTAATTCCTTACAGAAGTACATTGTTTAGTTTTAAGAGCTCATATTTTCGAAGTCTTAAATTTTGAATACCTATTTCTATGGGGTTTTCAGTCTCCTGGTACCCAGCGATTCCTGTCCACATGGCTGGTTTTATGGGCAAGCTATGAATGGCACTGCATGGGGGCACCGCACAATGGGGAACACCAACCTCGCCAGGAGCCATTCCTGTAACTTTTCACTGGAAAACACGCCACGCAGGCCATGTTTATTACATGTTCCAGCATTTTACTTGATTTGTTGGGCCCAGGTAAGTTTTACTGCTGAAACCAGCGACTCAAAGGCTGGAATTTGGGCCCCACGTCCCTCCTCACCACAGCCCCTACAGAGACAGCGGTGGGCTCAGCCCTGCTGGCCTTCACCGTGGCCCTTCCTGGCGGAGGGGGACCTGTGATCCTGCATGGCCCTGCTCCATGGCTGCCACCCGTTCCCACAGGCCAGAGGGGACCTGCCACAGCTTCTCCAGCCCTGGTTCCCTGATCTGTGGCTGGTAGCTGGATTTTGGGGCCAGCGGGTGGCTGCCCGTCATCCACCTGCAGGCCTGCATGCAGGGCTTGGGTGCACAAAGCTCAGCGAGACAGCAGGGGAGCCTCATCCTGGGATTGAGGCAGCAGTCTGGGGATGGAGGCTGTTTGCTGAAGCCCATGTTTGATGCTCTCTTTCACAGGGCAACTCAACGGTCCTTTCCCTGTGCTGCTTGTGTGCCTCCGCCAGCCCCCCGCTATCCTTTACATCTTTTAAAGTACATTTGGGAATTTAAAAATTATAACAACAAAACAAACAAACAAAACCAAACATATCGCACTAGCACTGGTACTAACCAGGTGATGGAGATGCCCTTTACCGCCTTCCCTCCCCAGCCACAGCGCTCAGCTCAGGGCGCACCCCTGGGGTGCCCATCCCTGAGGGCGGGCACCGCCTCTCCTCCGGGGCCAGGCGGCTCTTCCAGCCCTTGCCTGACGGGCTGCTGGGGACGGGGACGAGGCCGGGACCCGCAGCCCCTTCCCCGGAGCCAGGCGGCTCTTCCTGACGGGTGCTGGGG
>VRYO01001463.1:62549479-62594479 GCA_009812075.1 Sialia sialis
GGAAGGAAGGAAGGAAGGAAGGAAGGAAGGAAGGAAGGAAGGAAGGAAGATTTTTTAAAATCTCACTTTATTTTTGCCAATTTAATTCACAGTAACAGAAGACTTTAGACCTCTGACTGTGCAAATGAATTATTTGGTTTGTCTAAATAAACAGAAAATTGGAAAGAGGGATACCTGATCTATTCCCTAAATGTGAATATGTACACATCCTTAGTGTATATAGGCAGTACAGGAAGGAATCCAAGCCTGAGGAGCTGCAGTGTTTGACTGTAGTCGAGGTAGCAGCTATTAAGGTGTTTACAAAGATTATGTTATTGGGAGACAGAGAAAGCATGCAATTTCAAAATGAAAAATACAACTTTTTAAAAAAGTCAACTAAGAAAAAAATGGATTTTCCTCCCCCAATATTCTGGTGGTGAATTTTATTAATCCTTTATCAGTTCACCTCAGGTGAACTTACATTTATTTGTGATAGCAACGTGAATTCATAGATGTTCTCTTCCTTTGCGCTTTTGCAAATGAATTATTAGAGCTATGCACACAGGCCTATGTGAACAAGGATTAAAATCTATGGAATGTATCATCTGCCTCTCCCTCTCTGTTTTTCTCTCTGTCCATCTATCTACCTATCTATGAATATTTTATGGGTCTGAACTTAATTAACAAAATAATTTCCATTTTGTCTCCAAAATGATCAACAGCAATTATGTGAGTTTTTTAAGGTTTATAATTTTATGTCACCAGACTGTTGCTTGGGGGCAGAGGCACAATTGCCTTGCCAGCTGCAGTTGTATTTATTTTGTCTTTTTTTCTGTCTTGTTCCTGTAGGGCTGCATTATGCAGTTTTTAATTAGTTTGTGTTTGTATTTCACCCGTCCCAAATCAATGCCATCCTGGAGCAATGCAATGTAAATTCCTGCAGTACAGGTGTAGCTGCTAGCTCTGGAACACTAGGAAACTCATGTCTTACAAATGAAAGCAGTGAATGCCATTCAGCCAAACTGTCAGCTTTAAACAGCCAAGAGGAAGGAGATCAAAGCAGAGAGCAGGAACTTCTACTCTCCAGATTAGTCTTTATGGCTTGAACGCCTAATGCTATTAAAAGGAACCAGGACATACAGCACATCGTTGGCTACAAAGTTACTTCTAATTTTGCTAAAGTCCTGCCTTATTTTGGCCACTGTAAGCCTTCAGAGCATTTCAAGATGCACTGTTTCCTTTGAGGCCTGGTAGCTACTCATAGGAAATTATGCAGAACTAATACCTTCAGAGACACATTTCTGTTTGTGCACATATTTATATAACTTATCACCTTTTGAAAGATAATTTTGATTTCCTCCTAGGTTCCACAAAGTCTTTTAATAGAACTTGCAGCAATAAAACCTGAAATTCTAGTATCTCCAGACATGAAAAGTCCCTTTATGTTGTGTTTGGTGTCTCTTCTTTCTTGAAATGACCTCTGTACGGTGGTGTATAAATCTATTATTCCAGTCACTGGGGAATTCTTTTAAAGCATTTTTTTTGTCAGGAATAAGAGATCGTTCATCTTTAACTAGGCCACATAGAAATTATGATTCAACAGCAGTGTATATTTAATTAGAGTAATCTCACTTGAATTTAATTACCTAATGAATTATTTGTTTAAAAGGTAAAAAGGCTTGTTTGCCAAGTACAGTGCAACCCACTGATAAGAACTTCCGTTATAACAACATTAATATTAAAAAAAAAAAAAAAGAAAGAAAAAAAAAACAACAGCCCCACAATATTTTGTGGTTTTATATTTTAACTCTTTGCTTCCGCCAGACGTCGGTGGATATGCTGATCCCTGTAAGATCAGGGCTCCCTTCGACTCCCGGCCCGGATCCTGCCGCATCCCGCCGCCGCCGCTCGCGTAAGTAACGCGGCTTTCCTGGCCGCGCAGGCGGGCGTGGGGCCGGGTGGCCGGGGCGAGGGACAGACGGGACACGGACATCTCTGTCGGGTGAATTTCCAGGAGATTAGCCGGCGCCATTCGGCGAGGGGCGGTGAGGCCGCCCGGCTGCAGTCGGTGCAGGGGCTGCGCGATGCTCCGCGCCCCGCGCATCCCCGGGCAGCCGCCGGGATCGGAGCTGCTCTCCAGGGCTGCTGCCCCTTCCTCGCAGTGTTACTTCTGGAAGAGCTCCTGGCCAGGAACAGGAAGATGTCAGAGAGGGGAGTGACAAGCTGCAAAACAGTCGTCATCTAATTTTCTTTTTTTCTCTCTCTCTCCATTTCCCCCTAGTCTTATGGTCAGTGCCCCTTATCACAGTCCTTTGATTATTTATGCCTCTTCAGCCGTGGCAATAAAAACTGGCCAGCCTCTGCCCTTGACCTTTCTCCTCAGTTCCCAAGTTTTCCAGCTACTTGCATTGTTTGTTTCCAAAACACAAAGCATACACTGCTGAACTGCAGCACTTGTCGGAAGAATCATCTAAAAGCACCACAACTCGGGCATTAGCCAACCCAGAAAAAAAAAAAGAAGTGAAAAAAAAAATTTTCTTTCTTACTCAGTAATGGGAAGCTGTCCTTGATGTATTCTACTTACCTGATGCAGAGAAACTAGGTCAAAAAGTTTGGTTTGTTTGCTTCTGCGCTGCGTCTCTGTGGTTTGACAGTGGGTCCTCTAGAAGGTGTCACTGGGCGCTACGTGTCACTTGGACCGAGAACTTTCTGACTGTGCTTCCCCCTTCCCGGAACACAGCGAGGCCATCAGCAGGGCCTGAACCCGAGTGCGAGGAGCAGCGAGGGGTCGGCCCTACCTCTCCTTCCCTGGCTGCCCCAGCAGTGATGCTCTGGCACCACGCAGGAAGCCTCATCTTTGTTAGATTAGAGAATGGAACATGAACGATGTCTCCGGAAGGTGGCCTGGGAATGCCAAAGATGCCATAGGTATTTCTCCCCTACCTACCCAAGCATTCCAGCTTGAGAAACACTAGCAAGAGGGAAAGGGGAGCGTGTGTATACTCACACACCGTGTGGGCACGGAGGGTAAAAGTAGGTGCAAGTTTAAAACTTAGCTTGAGCGATGTTGAGGCACCATTTCGAGACACAGCCGAGCTTGAGAGTCCCTAATGGGCGGCACTGAAGCTGCCACTCGTGCCGCCCTGCCGCGAATGACCGCACCGACCCGTGAGCCCACTGGCAGGGCCAGAACTGCACAAGTACCCACGGATCAAAACACCAAACCTGTCTGCTAGGCAGGCAATTCTCTCCCGTCCCCCCTTCTCCCGGCGGGCGTGGCGAGGGCAGCCACCCTGCGCGCCCCGCTCCCGCAGCCCGCTCCTGCGCCTTTCTTTTGCCGGCGCCTGGAAACGGAGATGCTTCCCAGGTTTTCCAGAGCTGCCTGCCCTGCTGCAGGCACACCTGCTCAAACCCTCCGTCAGCCGCGGCTTGCGCAGAGCGAGGAAGGCCCCTCTCGGGCTGCGGTGGTCTGGGGATGTGCTGAACATCAGGCAGGAAAGGAGTGGTGAGAATGAGCCCCGGTCTCTGCCGTTCCCTGTCCACTCCGTTTAAGGGCAGGGATCTTAATTTTTCCCATGAGTTTCTGGAGGTCTGGTGAAGTGAAGTTCTATATGCGGGTTGCACTAGCTCCTGGCGCTGTGGCAGCAGTGGGGCTTGCCAGCTCAGCAGCACCTCAGCTCCTATTTCAGGCTGACAGAAATGCTTGAGTCTGATGACTGTTTTGCACTTTCAGGTAAATATGCCAAGTCCCGAACCCAAGAGTAGCCTCGGGTCTGTTACACTGAGAATGGATATTGACTTCAGAAAGCCTTGAACCTCATGATTATATTAAAAATGTCTAATATATTCAAAGCTCTGATTGTGGTCATTTCCAGATCTTAGAGCAAAATTATCGCAACATTCCACTGTTTATAGTCACATAAATATGTTGGTCTCCTCTACTATGCGTCATTTGCACACACTATTATTAGAATCAACTGGCACCCTCACTGAAATGTTTATAATGACTTTAAGATATTATGGGAGTTATAGATCTGCGGGCCTGGCATTTTAATTCTTGAGGACCTATGCTTTTCTTAATGTTACAAGTGCAGTTGCCACAGCATAGCTACATAATGTAATATTTATTCCATTATTTTTAATAAACAAATACACGTTATCAGATCATATTTGTCAGTGTGCTTTTCTTCTTACCCTCTTCAGAGTATCTCTGTATCTTTACTGTATTTTTAGTGATAAACTACAGCTGTATAATTTCAATCATGTAGTTATGGTAGGACAAACTATTAAATAAATCTTAGACTGTAATTTACTGAATTAAAATTCCTCACCAAAGCTTTTCAGATTCTTTTAAATATTCTATAAACAGAGTAATTTACAATGTCATTCTATCTCTTCTATAGCTTTCTTCTAACATTGCAGCGTTAGTAGCAGTTGGTGTATTTCCTGTCTTTGGTTTCTTTTTCCTTAGAAGTATAGTCACTCTTTTTGCTATTATAATTGATTTATGTATGCATTGATGTGTGCTGCATTTTAATGATGACTCTTTGTTTTATCCACTACACTTTTCAATAAGATTGTTTGGATTGCATTTTAAGGACAGGTGTAAACTGATGCTTAGAGTTTTAATGACCAATGTTGACCCAGGCAAGATTTTTGCCTGGGAACAGATTTGCACTCAAATAAGACTCTATATTTCTATGCATTTTTACACTTACCTATGTTTTTTTACTTTACTTTAGGGCATACTAAAATGTAATTACCTTTCAATTTTTAATTCTTTCCTCTACATTAGTATGCTAAATTCTATGAGGCACATATCTTTTGTATTGTTTCTTTCTAACAGCTCCAGATCATATCTGAATGGCAGGACAGTTTGAGCTTGACCTGTATCAAACAGCTCTGGTCCATTGAAAGTATTGCAACAGTGAGATATTAATAACAGTGAGAGCAGAAAGAAAGTGGATTTAATAAAATAATAGTAATGAAATGAAAATACATCCATTAAACACCTTATTATAAGAAAATCTTTCATATGCAGTTCTCAAACAATTATTGATTAGAAGGCTAATAATATGACTTTTTTAAACAATAAAGCTAATCATGTCCTCCGCTGAATTATTGGTCTAGATAGTGTAAGAAAAAGAAAATGAAAAACAATTATTATTTTTTTAGGGTTGGGATCTTTTGGTAGTTAAATCACCATTGCAATGTGTATAACTTGGTGTGCAATCATGAGCTGCACCACTGAGTGCAGCTCGAGTTAGTACTGAGTGTTTTCTTATTGATTCACTGCAGGTTTTTCTCCTCAAAACTGCTGTTCCCCATTCCATATGTTTCATTTTACTTATCCGTGGTAGCTCCCTTTCAAAGGTGGCAATTTTGGGGGTTTTCGCCTGGGCTTGAGAACATTAAAATAATAATGATAATATCACATTCACTGTTAATTCTTCATGTATAACTATACTGCTTCAATTTACAAGACATTTTTTGCACTATGTGTATTCTACTGTTTCCTCATATGTTTTGCATTGGTCACAGACAAGATAAATTTCAGAAGACTAAGTCATGATGTTCAGAGCCCTACAGACATTATTAAGAACAGTGAGGAATTATGAGCATTCATAAACACAACAGGCCCAAATTAAGACCCTCAGTTCAGCAGCTGGAAGCCTTTTGGGGTTGATTACTACATGCAAAGAGAAAACATGCAAGGAACTATTTATTCAGTGAACTCTGTACCCTCAAGTTTGAGACTACCAGCGAAGTAAAATATCTGTTAGCTTGGGTGTGGATAGTGGAACCTGAAGTATTTTCATTGTCCCATCTCTGTCTATATGTTCAGATATTTACCATCTGGGTGCTTTTTTAATGTCACAGGATACTCAACGACAGACAGTAATCCAAGCCAATATTTTGAAGGCCAGGAAAATTATAGGTCATATCCTGCAGAGCTGGGCTGATAATGGGCAAGGAAATGCCCATTTTCTGTTTCACCTTTTATTTATTTCCTCCAAGAGGGTCACAGAGTTAGTTAACAACATGGTCATTCAGTAGTTCACAGAGGGTTTTGATCTCTCTCTCACCTTGTCTCAGCCCAACAAGCATTTGCAGTAGCTCATATTGTGCTGGCATCGCTGCTGTAATTGCACTAACCCAGAACACTGTTGCCATAAACATTTGTATGCTAAGCTTAATAATTCTAATGCTTCATGGAAGCAGTCTTGGTGCAGTTGCATTGATGTAGTAGATGCTGCCAGCGTAACTCACAATAATCTTGCAATCCTTACAAAGCCTGCTCTCTGCAATTTCCCTCTACTTCACATTATTTACTTGGTCCAAACTATTTGCTGTTTCACAGAGTGATAAATACCAGTTCATTTATTTCAAATAAAATAATCTCTTCAGGTATTGATTGGTGCTCTGACTAATCCCCACTTCATGAGTCCATCTTGGGACCTGTTGGGAAGTTTCCCCATAATGCAGTGCTACTCCACATCTGAGCCAACTTCATTGCTAATATAACAGATTTTCACCTATACAGAGGTTTGCTGTGCATGTTTTACATTGTTGCAAATTTATATTTTAAACTTATCCTTTAAACTAAGATAAGTTCTATGGGCATTAAAATGGACTACTGTAGCAGAAGCTGGCCTACTGGATGGAAAAGAAGCTGTGGTCAAGAACCTTTGACATTTCAATTTCACTTCTTTTTTTGTCATCCTGGGAACAGAACAGCCAAATTGTTCTCATTTGGTAGGACACAGAAACAGCAGAATAGCTCTTCTTGGGGGAAGAAAAAACTCCATGTTGAGAGGGCTGTTGGACTCCTCTGTCTCCATGGAACAACAAAGCTGCTAATAATGCCAATGTGCTGACATAGGAAAGTTGGATCCTACTAGTTACTTTCTTTAGGGTACCAGCCTTCCTTTCTGAACTCAGTATACTTTATTTTTCATCATTCTTTTTTAGGTCTTCTCATCTTGATTGTTTTCTTTTCCCATCAGTTGCCACAATTTTTCTTTTGTTTCCGTATTCCACATTTGTATTTGTCAATCTTTCCTGGCACAGTCTTGTCAGCTGCATGTTTGATCCCGCAGTAAAACCACTCTGCTCTTTCAGTTGTTTTCACTGAAAACAGCATCCTTATATTCTTCATGTTTATCTGTACTTCGTAGTTGAAAAAGATTTCAGAGAAGGGATTAACTTTCTGCACGTTTGTATAATGCCCACTCTGAGACCCTAAAGCCTAAGCAATAATTAATAAATAAAAAAATCTTCATTTTTCCACTGATTTACTTATCCTGATTAAAAATGATAAGTTTAAGCAATAAGGAATTCAGGTGACTCCTCATGTAACTATAATTGTGTGACTAATTACGTTATCCTTCTCACTCCACTAAAACTTACACTCAGAAGAGCATGTATGTATGCAAGAGTTAAAAATATTTCTGAATTTGCTTTTGCATTCCTAACACTTGCTTGTTAATAGGAACATTTTATGGAAAAAAAGGTGGCCTGTGGATGCAATCTGACCTTCAGCTACAGATGATATAAAGTAACTTTACAGGTTCTCTTCTGACTGTTCACAGTGTTAGGGAAGAGTGTTAGTGTGTGTGTTTAACTGGACTTCATGCCTCCGTGCATGCAGCACTTGCAGGGTCCTCAATAGTGAGAATGTTAATTCAGACACATGAAATTTTTTCTTTTGTTGTTTTTTTTTACTACTGTTTAGATTTATCTGGTAGGGGTAGAAAATGAGGTAATACATGCGAGAAAGAAAATAAAAAGCGTTTAACACCACCAAAGGGATAAATTCAGCCAGCTTGGCAAATTTGTGGGACATGTGGGATGCAGCCAAGGACAAGGAGGGGTGGATGAAGGCTTGGTGAGGATGGCTTTTCAGTGCAGGACCTGAGCCTGAGAAGTGAACCAAGTCCTGCTGGGGGACAGTTTCTAGTGAGGCCCCTCAGCAGTTCATGAGGGAATCCATACTGTTTCTTACTAACCTAGGAGGCAGGACAGAGTGTCACCTCAGCAGGTTTTCAGATCATACCACATTGAATGGCTCTTTTCTTGGAGGGCAAGCTGCTGTTCAGAAGGGAACAGGTAGGCTGGAGAAGGTCCAGCAGGAATCTCATGAGATTCAGCACAGAATGTAGAGTCCTGGCCCTGGTCTGGGAAGTCATCCTCCTTCCATCCAGTCTTGGCATCAACTTTTCAAAGGGCAGCTTTATTAAAAATGACCTGAGGGCCCTAGTGGACAGCAGAGGGGACAAGAACCAGCAGGAATTAGCATTTGCAGTGAAGGAGACCAACTTCATAAAGAACAGTAATAGTGTAAGTGCAGCCAGCAAGAAGGAAGCAGTTATTAGTGGGGTGGGTGTCTCCTCTCCCAAGCAACAAGGGATAGGATAAGGAAACAGTCTCAGGTTGTGCCAGGGAAGGTGTAGGTGGAATAGCAGGAGAAATTTCTTCACTGAAAAGATTTTCAAGCATTGGTACAGGCTGTCCTGGGAAGTTATTGATTCCCAGGAGATATTTTAAAAGATATTTAAAAGATATTTTAGAGACGTCTAGATCTGATCCTTAGGGACATGGTTTAGTGGTGGATTTGGCAGTGCTAATGGCTGGACGTGATGATGCTAAGCATCTTTTCCAACCTAAATGATTCCATGTTTTTTCTTTAATAAAATGAAAGGAAGCTGTAAGAACCTGGACAGTTTAAGGACACACCATTCCTGAAGATATTCAAAACCGAGCTGGACAAGACCTAGAGGTATCTGACATAGTTAGACCCATGTTGAGAAGAGGCAGAACTAGATGAACTCCAGAGATCCTACCAAACCAAAACTGTTTATATGATTTTGTAGCAGTTGAGCAGATAGCAATGAAAGAGTGGAGTTAACATCCTTGCCCATGTTAAAGGACTGTCTATGGCAGACTGCAAAACATGGCAATAATGTGTGTGGTTGTAATGTGTCAGTTGTATTGACTAAGATACATTTATTTCATAGCTTTGAACTCTCATTAGAATGCACTGTGTAACAAACTGATGCTTCTCTCTCTTAGGGGGTTATAGTACAGCTTTTATACAGCCATGGTTGGTAATAAGATGCTGCCTGATACAGCAAACAAACCATGAGAGCAAGCTAGAGACATGTGACAAGCACTGTGCCATCTTTATCAGTAAGCCATTTCAGGAAAGAATGGAGAGGAGGGAGAAAGGAGTGAGCAAGACCTGAGAAATAGTCATCAGACACTTTCCAGCCCAGGTGGTGATTTAATGGTCTGCTCCAGGAGATGTACAAGTAGATTTGCATGCAGATGTTGAGGATAGCACTGTAAGAAACTATTATACTTCTGAGGATAATTCCTCTGAGTACACACGTAAAGGTGCTTCCTATCTCAAAACCTTTTGTCTATGGCCACACTAATACAGTTCACTTCTCTTGGCTTGTGATGTCCCAGGAGAGCCTCTTGGCCCATCCTAAGATTACAGAATAGCAAAGACCAAAGTCACAGAATGTAAAGTACATGAGGGGAACAGGAATGGCTTGAAATGCATTCTGTAGTGTTGAAATAGAAATATTTTCTGACCTTTCCTAATCCTAATTATTATTATTATTTATGAAAGAACAAGTGCTGCTAAATAAAAGATATAATTTTAATTGTGGAATTAACTGTAATTACATGCCATTATGAAATATTCCATAATTTTGTAATTGCTTAAACTGTTGGCATTTACTGAACATAATTTACAGTAATTCCTTTATTCTTTCTTTGTCTAACCAATAATTATCTTTGTAATAGGTAGTCAAATCGTGAACTGAACAAAACTGTACACATTAAATGTTCACAACATTTCTATTTGTCTTTTGTTTCTGTAGGAATCCAAAACAAAGTTAATCTGATCAACAAGGATCAATAGAAAAGTGAGTGAAGATTCTTATTTCTTTGAAGCCAGAGAAAGCAATGAAATAATCCTCCTAAACAATGAAGGCCTTTAATTCAGTCTTGAACACTGAAAGGCATTGTGAAGTGGGATTTGCAGTGTTTCTGTTTTTAATTTTAACTGTACAAGCAGGTGCAGTAGTTGGAGGTGAATACTTTTACTACATTTTTGTGATATTATAAGACAAAAATCACAGAAAAGTCCCAGACCTGATTTATGTACTGCAGGAGTAAAAAAGCTCTTAGAAGAATCTCCTTTTATTTTGCCCTCCATGTTCCCATCCTCAGTTTTAATGTATCCTCCCTCCTTTCTTTGAGTTTTCATTAGGTCCACAAGCTGAATGGCATCTCAGTACTTGGGACTCTGCACCTGTGTGAGATGGCTGTCTCTGGAAGAAACACCAGCCAGTTCTTCAGCCTCTATCTACTTGGTGCCTTTCCCTGAAAAGCTGTTAGTGAACTTCTGTGAACTTCTGGGACTGAGGAATGCTTAAGAGAATATGGGAACCTGAGTCACAGGTAGTTGGTTCATCAGGAGGGCAACACAGCAGCAGGGCAGGGACATACCAGCCAGCATTCTGCTGCACCATTTCCAGGGTCTAGAGGTGGCAAGGGGGGCCAGTTGAGAGGTCAGGACTCTTGACATCATTTAGTGATGAGGCAAGTTCAGGAATGTAAATCCAGTCTTGTGGCAGCAGCCAGGGTCTTACTCAGACAGGTCCTGGAGCTAGGTGGCAGGATTGAGGTGAAGCTGGGAAGTCAGCCCATGGATCAGAGCCCAGTCCAGCAGACTGCATAGCTGGGCATGGCTGTGACAGACCAGGAGACAGGCAGACTTACAGCACAGCTCAGTGTCACCAGGCTGAACTGGAATGGGGCCCTGGTGTGTGTGTGTGGGCGCTCACGCAGGGCTGTGTGCCCAAGACCTACAGTGTCCTACAAGTGCCTAAAACCTAAGAGTGCCCTTAGAGCCTTGATCAGCCCAGGAATGGTGTTTGCCCAGCAATCAGAGAGCAACGCTAACAGGTGGATCTTAGCTGGAAGGTGCAGTATTGGACAGAAGAAGGATGCAAAGAAGGTCGCTCTGGCTCATGGTGAGCCAACCAACCAGGCTGGACAGAGGAAAGCACAATGGACTCCCATTTAGATGAAGTTGATGGCAGTGCTTTTATGGATAGCAGGAGGATGATGATGTTTTCACTCTCTCTATTTCTCTCTACTGCATAGGCTGGTAAAAATGCACCTTGCAGTAGGCTACCTACTGTCAGCCAACATTAACTTGTTTGAGGTAAAAGACGTTCTTATAAATCTTCTCCTGACTTTTTCTATCCCATCATGTTCAGGTAGAGTCTATTTGGTAATGAAAATATTAATGTTAAATATTTATGTTCAATATGTGCCCTTTCATATACCTTATAGAAGGAATTGAGGATTGATTGCTTGTTCTCTTTGTCTTGATCTTTCATTTGTTTTTGTCTTTCCTTTTCTTGTAATGTGAGAGAAAATTTAACTTTTGAACCTTGGGTTAAAGAGCTTGTCTTGACCTTAGGCCATACTTGCTGACTTTGTTGCTCTGTGTTCTTGTTTGCAGCTTCTAGGAAGTATAAATGGGCAAAATCAGGCTTATTGTGGATTCACAACTCTAATCATGATGACTGCAGTCATGATTTAAAACATGCTTATTTCGCAAGTTGTCTTTGGGGTTTTCTGTCTACTTGCAAGAAAAAATATTGTCCTCCAGCTTACTTACCTTCAGGAACTCAGGGACCCTCGACCATCAAAGCTGTCACAGAAGATTGGTTTCATGGCATTATGGGGAGAGGCACGATGCCAGAGTGTTGTTCTTATCTTCAAATAACATCTCCCTGAATAAGGTCCTCTTTGTTTTGGGAGCCATGGGTGTGTTTTGTATGCACCATTCATTTATTTTTTCAGTTACATGTTCAGAGATAACACAGGTTGAACTAATTGTCTAAATAAGATTTGGAATTTAACAAATTACAGTGTTCAATAACATAATTTTCTTTGACAAAAACAACACAGGTAGTGCTCTCCTAGTCTGACAGCTCTGGGAGCTAGAGTTGATTCAGAAGTGCAAGAATGAGATTCTAAAAGCGTAAGGAAATAAGAAATGTTATTTATCACTGTTTCAGTGTCACCAACTTGTTATTTTTATTGTTCTTCAGAATAATGGGATTTATTGAAGCAGTTTATCCTCACATCACAAAATGCATGTTATGCTTGAAGAACGAGGAGGATTCAAAATAGTAAACCATAAAAAAGCACCTTAAATGTAACAGAAATCCACAGCAAGGAGAGCTTTAAAGCCTACCCTATTTCTATCTGGAGCAAGCAGAAAACAAGTACATGTGGAAAAGAGTAGCTCAGTTATGAAAAGCACACAAATTGAGCTATTTGCATAGTTACTGCCATGCTCAAATGAAAGAAGATAATTGTGTATATGAAAGGTTTTCAACAGCTGTCTTTGAAATCAAATAAAGAATTAGATAAACATGCTGGCTGCTTTGCATCTGGGATATATACACAAACACTCAATATTCACAAATCGCTAAGTGGTTGTTGGACACCTGAAATTCTATTGATTGCTAAAGCTCAATAATGTCTCAGAGACTTGATCAAAAGAGAAGGCAAGCAAACAAGTAATTATATAGTATTGGGACTGTTAGCATATACAAAGTACACTGCAAAGAGCAAACATTCTGACAAGATAAATAACCTCAGTTTAGTATGGCAGAAGCTATAACAGGAACCTTGCAAATGTTGATTACATAAAATTAAGGACAATACAGTGCAAAAGAATATTGTAAATCAGACAGCAGGGAATTTCAAGGATCACAAATCCTTACCTAATATAAATTACGACAATAAATTCTAATATGGATTGTTTCTTTTAAACAACGGTTGCCAAGAAAATAGGAATTGTGAGCTAAAATTCCAGGACATTTAAATCATGATAGTCCCTAGAAGTTTAATTGTTTTATTTTGCTCCCAGCTTGCTCAAAAGTGAACACAAGTAATAGATATAAAACTGTTTGATTGTATAAATTAATATTTGTTTCCTTAGATTCTATGTTAAGTCAACAAACTACTTTCTTATTGTAGTTATTATGGTGACTGGAAATAAATAGTCTACCTTATTTCTTATAGATTTTTAGTACGACCCTATTGACAAACATTCATGTATTGAGAATTCCACTGAAAACTGTGGAAAAATACCAGTACAAAACTGGCTTGTGAGTCAGTCTTAGTGCTTGGTAGAGGTTGTTGACCCTTGGATGTTCTTATTATTACAAAATACTCAAAACACAAACTGCCTGAAAGATAATAATGATTTTTAAAAAATTCTTTTAAGATTAACTCCTAGAGCATTGTGCCTTGCTTTTCATCTCACTGGAGTTATTAGTCATCTCTCAGATGGCTTAACAGGAATGGTCACCATATTATAACCCTGGGCTCTGATTCTGGGGATGTCCTTATGCTGTAATTAGAGGAAAGATATTGCCTCAGAGAAAACTGTAGTATAAACATGTACTGCTCTGGCTAGCATTAATCTATTTTGATATTAAGTGATTTGGCATCATGGGAAGCCAAAGAAGATTTTCTTCATGTGGTTTACAAACAAAAAGAAGAACACTGCCAGACTACAGAAAAACACAGCTCTAACAATGCTTATAATTTGGCCTGAGGTTGATTCCACAGTACCTGCAGGCAATCTCATGCAATGCAAAATACCCCCAGTGAATTCCAGTTCTCTGTACCAGGCAGCTCATAATGGACTTTGGCTAGTCATCATGTCCTCATGACTAGTTACATGTAAAGGCAATGTTGTGCATAATTAACCTGGGATCACATCAATTTCTGGTCAACCTTTCTCAGAAAAAAAATCCTGATATTGCATATGTCATGTTCCCATCTTTTGAGAACAGTCCAAAAAGGCAGGCTAGATGAAAAAAAAGTTGTCTCTGCTCTTAAATTTTAAATTTCGCTGTTCCCAAAGTATTCAAGGGGTCCTGTCCAAAACCAGGACTTCAACTCTATATCCAGCCATAAGAGTGCTGGGTGGTAAAGAATTTCTGCAATTTCCCCACAGAATTATAATGTTTTAGGTCCAGTGTGCGATTATTCTGTTTAAAGAAAAAGATGAGTCTACAGCTACACAGTGTCATCTGATGCCACTGACAATGTGACATTGCTTATATATAGACAATGATCCTGAATTGCTCTGCAGTACTCCAAAAGAGTGTAAGAGAAGATTTGAGCCCATCATTTATTTACCTAGGATACTTCCACAAAAATTTAGGGCTTCACAGCTGCAGTAGAACCATTATTGGAGTAAGGTGGAAACATCAGTAGTTTCCACCTAATAGTGGTCTAACGCCTCTGCAGTGAGGCAAGAAGGAAGCACAATTTCTGTGACTCATAAAATTGCTTTTTACAGAACTGGTTGTACTGGGATATGCTGCTGAGCTGTGGTGTACAAGGTAATCTCACAAGACCCATAATTATGGCTTTCAATTCATCTTCTGTTTAAAGAATGGCAACATTGTCTGATACTAAGGGCACATAAAAACCTATTTATTTTGTTTTCCTTTTATATGATTGGTACTAATGAAGGTGTCAGGAGGTGAGCAACTTCTTTGCAGAGTTTATTGTTTATTTCCATTCCATCAATAAAAAATGAGGTATTAAAATGTATTAAAAGACAAATATGACAATTTTCCCCTGTTTTTCCAGTGTGATTTGCCTTCACTGCATCTCTGTCATTCACAAAGCAAAACTTCATGGTATAGATGGTGATTTTTTTCTTGGTGTTGTCAGTATTAAGAAATAATAAGATATGAGCTTAGAGATAAGATTAATATGGTGGAACTGTACCAGGTGATCTGCAATAAATTACTTATTTATATTTCATTAACCTATTACAATGCAAGGGATGCATTTCCAACAAGCCTTGTATTTTTCTATCAAACACTTGATATCAGGACCTTAACAATGGAAAATTAAGCATTGTGCTGCTGGAGGGTCTCTTAGTTTCACAAACCAAGGAATTATATTTTCAAGAAGTCCTGAAATGAACTTGTGATGCTGAATTGGGGTGGCTACTCTTCAATCCCGTGTTTTCACCAAGGAAATGTGGAGGAAAAGGGAAGCACATTCTCCTCAAAACCCTCCTCTCTGACCCAGCGTCTGGGTTCTCAGTTTTCATTTGCAGAGCCTGGCAAGTGTCACTCTTCTTCCCATGTGGTTGTTTTTCAGCAACAAAGATCTGCTCTCTACTACAAATAGCTGCATATGATAATAATAGGAACCAGGTGAATGCCAAACCTTCCTTGAAATGGCACAGCCCCTACTGATGGGGAGGCTTGCATGCAGCACCATCTGTCAGGGGTGTTCATTTATTGTTAACCAGCTGAGGTGACAACAAGAACTCAAACACCACCAGAAAAGAGGCAGTAGCTCTGTCTTAATTCTGTACATTTGTTTCAAGGAAAAATTTGTGAACAGAAAGTAAGGCTTAGTGTATTAAATAAATAATTTGCTCTGAGTCAGATCCTGCTATGTTTACTCACACAGAAAAGTACTTTATTTAGCAGCTGAGTAAGCATTTCACGTGGAGTTAAATATTACCTGAACCAAGAGAAAAGTTGAAAATTTTATTTTATATCATGGGTAATAGTCAGAAACTTTTTAACTGTAGCTGACTGTGGTTAGAAGGTATTCAGTAATGGTCAGTAGGGCACTTCATGTTAGTGTGGTCCATGCAGAAGAGCTGCATGCAGAGATTACTGCTCCATTTCTAAGAAATTCTCTGCCACCAATATTCAAATGATAATTTTCAGAGTCAAATGAATTCTCAGAGGGGCAGCAGACCCCAAACTTGTCCCTTGCTGGATTCCTGCTTCCTGATCCAAAGCACATTTGAGATCCTGCAAGAGCTGAAACCAAGCAATTATTAAGAAGCAATGCATATAACATATGTAAATGCAGGATAACACATGCTGTAGAAGACCTCAGGAAGTCCCTGGTCCAACTTCCTGTTCAAATTATGTTCAGCTGTGGGATCAAACAGGAATGCACAGGGCTTTTTCAGTTGGGTCTTGAAACTTTCTAAGATGAAAACTGCACAGTCTTTCTGGGTAATTGTCTCCCCAGCTTCACTGTCCTCAATGTAAAGAAGTTTTCCTGGTATCAAATTCAAAGCTGCATATTTTTGGGTGGCTTTTTTTTCTCTTAAATGACTGAAAAACTTCAAATGAAATTAATCTTTGTGTAAAAGACGTCTTAGTTCCCTGCACCTTGTTTTGTGTAGGATTTGATTCAGAGGGCTTTTTCCAAAAGCACTTATTAGCCTGGATCTGCCAAAAGAAGCAAATAGATTTTTAGACATATGGGACCTTTAGGTACATCTAGGTTAGGATGGAGGTAGCAGAGGTTCTGAGGATCTTGACTCTGGGGGAAGTACCCAAAAACAAATAGGTGCTTCAGACCCTTTTGCAGCTCCTTTCCTGTTTCCAAGTAAGACTCAGTAAGAACGTTCACAAGTTTTGTGGGGCTGGAACTCTTAAGACCAGGTTTGTGATATGAACAAAGAGAGTTTTAGAAGTGTTGATAACTTGTGTATTTTCACAATGGGAATCACATTAATGAGAACATCTGACTCAGAATGCTAATGCTTATTCTCATATGAGATAAAACAAGTAGAAAAACCGATAACATCATCACTTTTGCGTAGCTGATCTTTTATCTTTTATACAATGTAGTATTTCCAGGGAAAACAACAACATCAGCTATAAAACTTCCTCTGGACAGTTAATTAATAAATCTATATCAATTAACTTTAAACCAGTTAACTACAAAATCAGAAGTTTAAATCAGCCATAAATTCAGTTGTATATTCCAGCCCCCTCGTGACACGCAATTTCTAAGAATTGCTAACAAGAGTTAATATGGAGGGTTGGTCCATGTCATTGTTCTTGTTCACTGTTGCACTGTTGAACAGAGAAGGATAAAAAGATTATGAAAACCGGAATGGAAACTTTTGTGTTTCTTATATGGCAGCCATCATGTCACCCTCACTGCCAAATTCCTTCACAACCAATCCTGTATACATTCTTCAGGGAAAATTGCACTGAGCCACGTTTTCCTTTCGAAAATCTGGTATAGCAAGTATTTTGGAAGCAGACAGAGGCTTGAGAGGCAGTCAGTACTTGATATAAATAACTCCATCTACATCTGGGCTAGTGATGCATGCAGGAGTAGGCACGGAGCAGTGAAAAAATTGGAAGTGCTGTTGCAGGGAAGTTCCTTGAAGGGGAGAATAGATATTAGAGTACGGATTAATTATATCGAAAGTAGAGGATGAGGGTGATCTGAGGTCATGTGGTTATGGGTAAGGGGGATAGAAACTGTGGGGAGGAGATGCAGATGGGCACTAGTGGATAACTTGCTTTTACTGACACAGCTGCAGACCCAAGCTGGGTAGCACAGGTCCGTCCTTTGTCACTGAAGGAAACCTGTGAACTCCAGCAAAAGGACCCTTATGGGATGATAAGGTGGCAACAAACATCATTACTCTAGCTCTCACCAAACCTTTTCATACTGCCTGCCATATTACAAAATAGCCATGATCAGCTTTATTGCCTTTCCCTGAACTTCCAATTCACACACCAATGGTGTTTAAAGGACCCACTAAAAAGAGTGTTCTGACAGAAAGGTGTTCTGATTGAAGTCGTAACGTTTACTGTGGTTCATGGTATTTCTTTACACAGGCTCTAGGTTGAGCAATATATAAAATATGTCTTTTTTTCTTTGTCATCCAGGAATCATGTGAGTGTCAGCAATGGTTTAAGTTAGACCCAGTTCTGAGTTCCTTTTTGGATCAAAATTTTAATAATATCAATCAGCGTTTTAGTCATGCAAAGATTGTTAATTTGCCCTCTGGATACCTGGGCTGGCATCTTCTAAAATTTTGACTTGGGATATAAATTCCGTAAAGAGCTTAAATTTAGAGTATTTCCCCCTTACCGTACCTATCAAGTATCTTTTTTTATCCTGTGGGGAAGAAAAAGCTATTGGAAAATCAAGAGCGATTAACATATTGTTAAAATCTCAATTCTGAAAGTAAAAATGAACCATGAAAGCTAACCCCCAGAGCATTAAACCCACCTTTAAATACTTACACATTTAATTCCTGAAACTTTTATTGTTTTTCAAGTAGGAAGAATATCTCACTTTCTGCAACCATCATAAATTTTGACACAGCCCCAGCCACATTATAATGTGCCTTCATAAAGCTCAGTCTTCTCTCCCATACTTTTTCTTCTTGCTTGCCCAAGTTACAGTGTATTTTGAAGCAGAAAGGCAGTAACAGACAACTGTCTTTCTGTAAAATATAGTGAGGTTGTTCTGTACAAATGGAATGAACCTCATTTTTTCATTTCAGATCAAAGCAGAAATCTTTTGAAGTTTAGCTATTTGATAAAAAAGGGCTTTATAACAAGCAGATATAGAAGTTAATAGGACATAGAGATATTTTATTAAATTGCAAACCATTATTAATATTGCAGTTTTAACTTGAAAGAAATATGTGAAATGACACCGGAAATTAATTAGATTATTTCATCATTCTTTTACATTATAAACTTTGATACACTTGCATAGATATATAGGTACATTGATAAAAAGACACAAAGACAAACAGAATTTTAATGAGTGGGGAGCTTTTATCTACTATCACTTTGTGACTTAATTTTTTCTGTTTATACTGCCTATTGATTCCAGTTGAAACCTGCTGTTTTAATGTTGTTATTGATATTCTCTCTGGGTTTTCTTCTAATTCTGGCATTGATATTACCTTGATCGGATTTAGTTTATTTGAATTGCCTGTAGGTTTCAGTCTCTGGAGTTTTTCACTGCTTATAGACATGCAAAGATAAAACCTCTCTTTTTATCTAAAAATCCTTGAGAGACTCTAAAAGATACAGCCGTTTTCTGAGAACATTAAAAAGAAAGAGGCAACAATCAAAAGGAATATACTTCTCACCCAGCCTATTCAAGACATCATTTCTATACACCCTGAGTATTCTCTGACTTGCCCAGACTTCTCATCTAGTCAGTTCCATTTTACATTTGGAAAAAAATATGTGAAGAAATTGGATTGTCACAAAGTGACAAGTTGTTCTAAGCTCTGTGTCTCAGGCTGCACCTTACCTTACCAGACTGTCTCTGGTCCCAAATAATTTGGGAAGTGAACCTGCATAGTGCTCCATGCTATTTATTTTATCAAACCATGGTTTGGGCTAAAGGAAATTTCTCTGCATTCCAGAGCATTGCTATTTTGTAGATGCCCCACACCTGAAACATTCAAGTCCAGGTTGGGTGGGACTCTGAGCAACCTGATTTGGTTGAAGATGTCCTTGCTGGTTGCAGGGGAATTGGACTGGATGACTTTTAAAGGTCATTTGCTACACAAACTGTTCTGTCATTCTGATTTCCACAACTTCCCTGTGGGCTCTTAGAAAGATATCAGAAACATAATACCAAAATTTAAAAAAAAAAAAAAATAGAAATTCCCAACCATTTTATCTTTCAAATTACTATGTTTCCATTCTTGTAAAAGTAGAACAAAAACCTGACAAATATTCCTTACTCACTTCTCTGTTTCTTAATCTTTCTGTTTGTAATTTATTTGCTTTATTTTCTTACTCTTTGTTAGTTTTTTCCTTCCTTTCTTTTTCTTTTCTTTTGGCTTGAGTTAATCTTTGTTCTCCTTCTGTTTTGTTTTGTTTTCCTCTGCTTTCTTCTTCCTGTAGGCCTAGAGTTTATTTTCATTTCTTTGTTCTGATTCTTTTGTCCTGTACCAGTACATATTTTTGGAAATAATTATTTTTCAGGAAATAATGAATATTTTCAAGTCTGTAATTAAAGACAGGTAAATACTATGAATATATATATGTAACCATGTACTATATTTGCATGTGATTTATTTCCTCTCTCCAGCTGTCACAGGCCAATTATATTAACAATTTGACAACTTATAGAATTCCATAGGATCTGACAGAAAGCCTGTGCAGTACAGGGTACTCACAGACAGCAAGAAGGTTCAGAATTCCTCTCATGGCTTAACAGTGAATTGCGCTGGTATCAAAATAAATTTAGTTTTTAATAACATTAAGAGGGAATGGTAATAGAAGAGTGTGTATTGTGCAAAAATAAGGTCCTCTAAAATAGAAAGACTGTGATGGGCTCTTGGAAAGCAGCACAGAGGGAAGGGCAGCACTGTTTGCCTTTTACTAGTCTTCCCTGTGGATCACCTGCATTGGGCCAGCAGCACCACTCTCTACAGGCTGTATGGCTGTATTGCTAGAATTGCTTCTGGCAGCAGGAATGAAAATGGATTGTATGGAAAAGGAAGGGACCAAACAAATCCAACTGCTGGTCCATCTTTTGGGAATAAGACAGATATACCATGGAGACCACCATTTATGATAGCCAAATGTGTAAAGTTACCCATGATTATAATTTCTGAGCTCGTTTAGTTTTTTATTTACTGTGGAAATGAATTCTACAGCTGAAATGTGCAATTTATGCAAAAAAATTCCTTTTGCTACCTTATAATTTACCTGAATGCCCCCTTGTCTTTCCATAATGAGATATAGCGGATTGATATTTTTAATTCACATTATCCATCCTCTCAATGATTGTGTAAACAATTAAATCTTTTCCAAGCTGAAAAGTCTGCTATGTACTCTTTCCCAGATAGGAAAAAATGTATACTTTGATCATCTTTGCAATTCTCTAGTTCTTCTGGCTTGCTCTTTTGGATATTGCACACAGCATCCAGCATGTGAGTTTGACAGGTGCTTACAAAGTGTCATAATGACATGATGACTGTTGTTCTCAGTTTTATTCTCAATATTAATGATATTCATTGAGCACAGCATATGCACAAATATGCACAGTAACTTCAGGATCTATTTTTTGAGATCGTAACTTCAGGTGTTTCTAGCAATTGCCTAAGAATAAACAGAAACTCTCTCCTTGTTTATAGTTAGGTATGTTTTTCTTATGTGAATAACTGTGTTTATTAAGACCTAGTTTCATCTGACATTTTAAGACTCAATTAGTCAATATAATGGATTTTCCATTTCAGATTTTATTATTCTGTATCTGTATCAACAAATTTGATTTTTCCTCCTTTCTCCTTCATCCCATTGTCTTTAACCTCACTTATGTATATTTAATAATATGTATCTCAGCACAGGTCCATGTTTCATCATTGGTAAGCCTTTGACTGGTTCACCTGATGAAATTCTGCAACTGGACAATTATTTCTAGTTTTCATTAGCTCTCCTAATACTATTATTTATCAATGAGAGGGCCTTATCTTTTAATCTAGACCAATTTAGTTCATTAAAAAGCATTTAGTGAAAGACCTTCAAAAAACCTAAGGTATTTTCTATCAAAGTTGTCTTAACTCCCTACAAGTTGACTTTTTCAATAGCTTTGGGAATTATGACTCCTTTATGAAATATAATGTATTTTATTTATCCCTTCAGCCACTGATTTTGTTTCTAATTTTCCCACTTGGATAATCAAACTTTCTGCTCTGTAGTGTCTGGGATAGTGTTTTTTAATAAAATGATGTCATACTTTCCAGTTTCTTTCTTTTCAGAACAGAGGTAAGTTAAACAATAGGCTACACTCTTGACTTCCAAACTCTTTTCTGAGGCCTGTTGATTTTCTGATTTGCTCTTTTTCTTTTTCTTTTTCTTTTTCTTTTTCTTTTTCTTTTTCTTTACTTGGTTCTAGAAATTTCTACAATTGATAGTCCTGTTTGGAGCTTCCTACCAGTTTTGCATGGGTAGAGTCCACTGATTTTCAGGCAGTTTCTCATGTTTTTCTAGAGTGTCAGAGCAGTAGCAATTTTTATTATGTGGAAACTATTTCTTTAACCATTTCCTCCGTGTCTGCATTGTTTACTTTCTTATTTCTGTTTCATTGTAATTTCAAAAATCAGTTGCCAGCTTCCTAATAGGTAAACAGTTACTCAGGTTGGCAGGTCTTGAATCAACACATCTTGGGCTCTGAAACACTCAAATAGTCTGTTGAAGACTGGTTAGTGATATATATTTCCTGCCTGGCAATTAAATATTTAATTGTTGGATTCACTAACCGTTAACCGTGTCACACAAAAATGTTGACTAGCTCTTAATTTTCACATCAATTTGCTTTTCATTTTCATCTATATTCTTCTTCTTAAGAAGATTTCAATGCCTCAGATGTATCAAATCAAATGCAGCTATAGAATTCTGGCACGTTTTACAGAAATTAGAGATAAGCTATACTTGTTGTGGTTCAGCTGCAGACACCAACCAAGCCCCACAGATTCCCTCGTTCACTCCCCTACCACTGGGATTTGGGAGAGAGCTGGAAAGGTAAAAGGTAGAAAACTTGTAGGTCAAGATAAGGATGATTTAATAGGGAAAGAAAAAGTAGCACATGCAAGCAAAGCAAGACAATTGATTCACCACTTCCCACAGCAGGCAGGTGCTCAGCCAGGAAAGCAGGACTCCACCACATGTAAGAGTGACTTGGGAAGACAAATGCCATCACTCCAAACATCCCCTCACAACAAGAAGGGATCATCTGCAGTGCAAGACGGGGAGGAGGAGGAGAAAGAAGGATAAGGAGGGACACTGGAGACTTTTGTATGAGCAGAAGTGGAGGCTACAAATGAGGATATGCAGGCAGAAGGCAGACGTCTAAGCAGATGGAAAGACTAGAGACAGGATTCTGGGGAGAAATAAATAGAAAAGAAAGTTTAGAATATTGCCTATCCAGAACCTGTCATGGAAACCAGATTTGCTAACCTCTGCCTTTCCTATGGTCATTGAACAGGCTTGAAACCCACTGGTTAAACTGTGTGTCATACATGTTTATTAATGGTTAATCAATATATTCAGTTTGCCATCATCAGCACTTCTGCTGTTAGCTCAGCTGGAGAGGTATATGTGATTGTATATATGCTGTGATTTCAAAAGGCCAGATTCTAATTGTGGCCTCAGTATTAATGCTGATATAGATTAACACAGCAGATGTTTCATTTAAAAAAAATGTGTGTGAAAAGAGCACTGAGACTATAAAGTCAGAAACAGAGATGCCTGAAACTCTGGAGTCTAAACACTGCATGAGCTCCTACTTTTGTCTATTTTCTGAAACTATTATTTTGCAGACTTTAATGGCAGACACAGAAGAGGTGAGACAGGACAGAACAGTGTGACTCAGGCCTTGCTGACTGCCAAAGGTATCTTCTCTGAGGGTGAACCAGGTTTGTGTGCCTGCTGCCTGTAGCATCTGTGCCTCAGGTATTGCAACAAATAGGGCAGGGGGATACAGAGGAAAATGGCATAGCCTTGCAGCCAGACACTGAGAATGTCTCTGGTAGAGGCAGGCAGAGTAATCATTCCAGCTGAGGAAAATCCCATTTTTCTCACACTCTGTGGATACCTACAAAGGACTTCGGATCCAGATTCATGCCAGTGTGGAATTGTTACTTTTGGAAACTGAAGAAAAGCTGGCTGTTCTCACTTTAGTTGGTTTTGAACACTGAGGGAAAAAGCCAAAACCAAACAACCCTCCAAACAAATGAACAAACATACCACCAAAAAAAAAGTAAGCAAGAGAAGAGAAAAGTTTAATTTAAATCTCTCAAGTGAGCTTATTGGATCATTTTGACTTTTTTGTCTGTGATTTTTTACCTGTGAAAAGATGGTATAATTTTTATCTTTTCATACAGATAGAGAAAAGAATTGTAGCTACAGTAATTTCACACTCATAAGGTGCACCGGATTACAAGGCGCACTTGCAGGTGGCCAGCAAGTCCTTGTAATTTTTCCATATATAAGGCGCACTGGCATGTAAGGCGCACTCTTTTTTTTTTTTTTAAGCGAGGATCCATGTGCAACAAAGTAACGAGTTAGTAACAGAATCACACAATAGCTGGGCTTGCTGTCAAGTGCTCAATTTGCAGACAGTTTTCACAGATGGGCGAAGCCTTTAAACGCAGCCCCAGGCGCCCTCCCCGTACCATGGGCCCAGGCACCCTCGCCCCCGGTGCTGGCTGCTGCGGCTCCCCACCTGCTCGGCAGCAGCGGCGGCTCCCTGCCTGCTCGAAAGCGGCTCCGGCTTGCCACCGTCCTGGCAGCGGCTCTGTGGCAGCTCCCCACCTGCCCTCCGCCTGCCCGGCAGCAGCTCTCTGGCAGGTCCTCGCCCTCCTGGCTCACACTTCTGGGTTGGCAATTCTCCGGAATCCGTCCATATATAAGGCGCACCAGGTTATAAGGTGCACTTCTGGGTTAGGCTCAAAACTTCAGGCAAAAAGGTGCGCCTTATACGAGTGAAATTACTGTAATTACTGCTCATGAACACAGCAATGCTCAGGAAGGAAGGAATTGCTCTGTATATAGTGTGTATTTTCTTGCTTTTGCTAATATAGTGCAAGGAGCTGAGCACAGAGAAAAGGATTACTTCAACGTGTCTATATCAATTCAATAGTTTGGCCTTTAGTCATGTCAACATGATCATCTAATGATCCATCCTTCTCCAAGCAGACACACAGAACAAACCACCCTCTGTAGTTGCTGGATTATCTGTCACTGGTTGGTTACTGAGAAAGCAGGGATGACTAGTTCAGATACCGAAATTTAGTAGCCTGTGGAGTGAGTGAAGTAAACACTGTGAACAAGTACACAGGATTTGGAAACTGGAAAAACTGATTTTTGTCTAAAAACTTTCAAATTGAATTTTTATATTTAGATTTAGGTGAGTAAAAACTCCAAGAATTTAATTGTGCTGGGTAATATAGCAGGAGGAATTGCTCTCTGGTGCAGCTAAAAACTAACTAAAAAGTAATGAAAAAGGTGGAAATAAGAAAATGGTATTCCAATCATATAGACCTTCTGTAAACAAGATCAGCTATTTGATTGTGATGATGAGGTGAGCATCTGAGGCCTACATTCTAAAAACACATTCCATCATATATTTTTTAACCATTAGAAATGATCAGTTTATTTGCTGATATTAAAGCATAAAAAAACCCTGTGTATTAGCTCCTGTGTATCATTACACAAAGGTATATTACATACGAACTGAATATCATATCTGGTGATGGAGAAAGTCTGTTTGTGTCTAATGCTTTTCCCTGGAGAGATTGTTCAAGAGCTGCTCATCCTTGTGGAAAGATTACTCTGATATCAGTGAGACTTATCTGCTGTGTAAGTGCCAGTTGAGTTGTAAAGCTTCTCCAGGGCATTTTATCAGGTGTTCTTACTCAGCATCAATGGTCTCTATGAGAAGAGAAAGAGCTGAGAAACAAGGCTTGGTTCTTCCAGTTAAAATAAATGGATCTGGCAAACACTTTTTCAACCCTATATTTATATTTTTATTATTAATTTAATATTTTTAATTTGATGCAAAGTATCTCCACCTCTCTGCTACCACACCAATATTGAAGCCTATAGCATTTCTATTTTGCTTATTTTGTTATCTTCCTTAATGCTGAGTATTACTTCAGTGGAAAGAAAAAAGATATGCTAAAAGATCTCCACTTAAAGAACCAGTTTTCTTGTGCTTCTGCCAAGAGTTTCATCTTGGAAATTCTTCAGATTCTGTCCTTGGACAGATTTATATATGGGATTTTCACATGTGTTTCAGTGAGAGTTTCGCACTTTTATCTTCCAGAAGAATTTGACCTCTGGGGTTTACCTCTCTTGGGACTAGTTTAGGAATATTAGCTCTACTATGCCCTGAAAATATTTCATGCCCATTGCCTGACTGAGAGTAATTCAGATACCACTTTGTAAGAGACTGAAAGTGGATTTTGTAATCCTTCTGAAATCTTTCCTTGTTTTGATGTCTATTTGTTAATCAAATTGGAAACAAAATGAAGAAAAAGTTGAGACTCAGAGTAAAATATAGCACTGTTAGCACTGTTAGCACTATGGCTGAGAGTGGAAATATAAGTCAAAAGATAAAAGTTCTGTTGCAGCCTCAATTAAAGATTTTGACTATGGCTTGGGAAATATCTCTTAGGACCAGAACTGTTCCCACTGTTGCAACTAGAAGGAAGAAATGAACAATTTTTTACAGCTACTGTTTTTTGGTTTTTTTTTTTACTGCTATCAGATGAGATGCTAATTTTCCCCATCTATCATTGTGGGAAGGTTTTTAGATCTCTATTTGATTTGCTTTGAGAGTTCTGAGTAGGTGGGGAGTTCTGTCCCCCTTGATATCACATTTTGTCTATTTTTATCCTTCTGTAAGTTGTTGTATCAATGTAATGAAATTGTTTTACTGCGTGTAAAAGAAGGCACCATAATCAACCTTTAAGTAGAGGTTATTATAGTAGCTGGGTTTTGCCCCTTGTTCTCCTAAATGCTTAAGTATTTCTGGGAAGAGAGGACTGAGAGATATTTCTCTAAAATTTTGGGGAAGAAAGGATTGGTATAGGCAAAATTGTAAAGCAGAGGAAAGAAACAGCTAAGAAAAAAGGGAGCTGAAATTGCTTCTTGCAGTTTTTCCCCATAATTTTGCAGCCTCTATTCCAGCTAGCAAAATAAACAATTAAAGGCCTTCTGTTTGATATATTATTCAAGTTAATGAGCAAGAGCACTTTTTTTACTCTCATAATGGAGCTGAGAGAAGGAAATCTGTTGCAAACTTGTCATTGTTTGATGCAAGGCTGAGGATTAATATTCTTGTTTCAGATCAAGAGTATCCCATTTCAGAACAACAAGTTGATATTTTGTGAACTTATATTATGCAGAAATCAGAGTGTTCACAAACAAGATTACATAAAAATTATAAAAGGTACGAAACAAAAGCAACTCATTCATTTTTGATCTAACTTTTGTGTATTTAATCCTAGGGAAAAAACCCACACCACAGAACACCCCATAAAATGTGGAGGAAGCCTGCACAAAAATGAGAAAATTAAATGAAAATGCAGATTCAGCATGAAATTATATATAGTAATATATATACTATTTGTATTTATATGGTGTATATATATATATATATATAGTATATAGTATATAGTATATAGTATATACTATATATACTATACATATATGCATACATACATATATATATATATATATATATATATATATATATATATATATATAAATTGTTGAAACCACAGTTTATATTGGATTTAGTCTTTTTCTAGCCTACTGGTTTTTTTATACTTAAACTCCCAGATAGCGGACTTCCCATTTTTGTTCTTGTTGAGCATTTAACTCTCCATGTCATTTGGGGACTTCTGTACACCCTTATCAACACCTAAACTCATACAAAAACAAGCTGCACTTTCTAGAATGGCGCTCCCACTAGTCAAAGCCTGTTTAATGATGGTCACATCAGTCAGCTATAGTTTCTAGATTTTGCTTTGGGAACAAGCACTCTAAACAACGTACACGTTTTGTGAATGGTTCATTCAATTAGCTGTGCAGATGGTAACAGAATATTTGGAGTTTCTTTTCCGAATAGAGAATCTTTTCCACTTTACTGTTTATCCATTAGGATGGGTGGAAATGAGTCAAAATTTTTGGTGGCTAAAGTTCAAAATGTATTGAGCTATTTAAGCAATCAGATTTGTATTTTTTTGTGTGTTTTATATTTAAGATATAGCAGCCATATATTAAAGACATCTAACTCCTAAATGTTATTTCTGGCATCTGCTGATATTCCTGAACTGTTGATTTCTGGTTTCAATTTTAATTTGTCAATCTGCAAAGTACTTGAAAGAGCAATCTGTAGCTAACTGTATATCTTGTCAGAAAAAGTGTATTGTGTTACAGAAGTTTTGAGGTTTTGAAACTCTTTGCTTTTCTGTGCTATTTTCTAATGTTATTTTTTTCTTACCACTGATTCCAATAGAATACTTTCCAAGTATTAATAATATCCTCAGTTGGCAACTAGATTTGGGACTGCATTGGTCAACAGAGTTGAAAAGTAAGTAATATTAATAACTCTAATTACCATCCTTATAGGCTAAATGGAATGGAAGAATTTCTGATTCCTCTTTGGAATTTATAATAATTTACCTGCCAGCTGACCTGAAGCATCTAGCCAGACCACTATTATAAATGACTGTCTCTTATCAGTGTTTGCTTTATGTGGGATGAAAGAATTATTTACCATTAGTGCTTGTTGATAATGGTGATTAGTCTACATGTCCTACTTCTGTGGAGGAGCTTACAAACAGGAGTTGTACAGTAAATGAACCTGTGAACTCTAGAAGTTACAAAACACTTAAAATATCCCTGGTCCAAAATGTGAATCACCAGAGCTGTCCCCATTCCAGCTTCCCTCCAGCTGAAACAGCCACCAGGAATTTTAGCTTCAAGGGTTGATAAAATGGTGGAAAATATTCAGTGTGCTTAGCACTGTTTTTGTATTTTTTCCCCTAACCTTTTCTTTATATGCAGTAAAATGCCGTGTAAATAAAATTAACATTCATATGCTTTTGCTTTTGGGTTTTGGTTTTGGTTTTTTTTGGCTTTGCTATTGCTTGTAACGTGTACCTCAGGTTACAGTAATTTAAATTTAATTGCACTGTCTGGAAAACCTAATTTTTATTTAAGAGCAAGAACAAAGTCTTGGTCTCATTGATCCCTTAATTAGGTGTAACTATTGTTACTGAATATAAGACACTATTAAGCAAAACTCTCCTTGTTATAATCCCTCAAAGATGTGTACTTGGGAACAAGTTAAAAGAGTATAAACCAAAAGGTGTAATAGTATTCTAGAATAAGAAGCCCAGGGAAAATTATCACTGTCATGTAAAAGCAGAGCTGGGCATAATCTATAATACTAATGCTTTTTGTATGTGGGTTACTGTATGTGAAATGCTACAGTAATTGCCTCCTTAAAGTATTATCTTGATTTCTCATGTAAAAACCAAGCTGTACACAGTAGCTTGAATCGCTGCAAATAATATTTTTTTTCAGCATTTCTGTGGAAATGATCATGCCAATTATCTTTTTCTCTTAAGCTGAATTTAGTTGTTATTCAGCATGTTTTTGTAACACGTCTGGTGGTGTCACAGAGGATTTCCGTGCAGAGAAAGCATGTATATTTTTCTGGGGCTTATGTCAAAACCCAAGTTATCGAGACAGAAATTCTTCCAGTACATGTGCTAGAGAACTCCTACTCCATTTGATTAGTAGCCAGGTAAGCTTCTGGGAATTTCTCTAGGAATTACATTTTTCTGCTTTCTTTGGAGGGCCGTATCCCTTGGAGCTAATGTCATCTGCAGATGAGCTGGCTGGAAATGCAGGTAGGAGGAACAACTGACACACACAGGAACCAGCAGGGCAATGGTGAATTGAGAAAATACTGTTAAATACTGTTACTTGCTGCTAGTGAGCTGCATAGATTATACTGCCCTCACTAGGGAGGGCGACATTAATCCCACGATAGCAACTTGCCTCTCTGGGGAATTAATATCCCACTTTAAGTATCTAGGCCTGTGGGTGTGTTTGTGTTCCTAAATCTGTGTGGGTGCAGAAGGGCTCAGATCTTGATGTTCTTAAACTTGTTCATGCAGATGAAACTTAGTGGTGACAGTGGGAATTAAGGGCTACAAATCTACCTCCAAAAATTGTGGACCAGGTATCTTTCCCAAGACAGATTGAAATCAAGGGGAAGACTTTTGTATCAGTTGTATGGTGTGAAAAAGGAAAGGTGACCTGCTAGTTATTCAATTCTTTCTACTGGCAGTTTTATTTAACATAATGCTGAGAAGAAGTATTGCCAGAGTGAAAATTAGAAAACTCACTTTTAAATGTGTTCTATCCCAATTTATTTTGAGACTTGGGATCTGCCTTTCACTCACTCACTCACTCACTCTTGAAGTTCCAAAGTAGCAGCCAAATGTAAATTCAAGAGTCTTTATAAGGCTTTCCATCCCTTGTCCAGGACCAGGCATGGGAAAGTCTGGCTGGCTATGCATTCCAGAAGCCAGTTTGTGCTAACACGGCACAGCTGGAAGCCCAAGGCCTCTTGCAGGACATGCCTAAAGTCCAGCTGTCCAGGGGCAGGCAGAGATCATCTTCACAGCCCTTCTGCAGCTGCCATGATTTCAGCCACTGTGTCTGTGTCATCCTGTATCCAATTATTGCACCAGAGGGCTGCAGCATTCCCTATGCAAGAAATCTCTGAGTGCTTGCCTGCAACTCATGAGGGAATGGCTTCCCACAGCTTCTCTCTGCCTTAGAGGATTTATATACTCTGAAGAGATCATTTTAGTTTTTTTAAGATTAGAAAAAAAGTATTTTTTGAAATGTAATAGCATTTCAGGATTTAAATAAGGATGCTCTTAACAAAACAGAAATAAATTTTTGCCTTGTCTGCTTCCTGGTATCCTTGGTCTGGAAAGAAAAATATTCAGCTACTATTCTAATTGCTCTGTGGGGGCAAATAATTTATATATGAGGGATTATTTAAAATAAAAGGGGTATTTTCCATCTTACTGTTTCCCATCTAGGCTCTAGATCTGTGATTGCCTTCCCTAGAGAAAGAATGAACATGTATTTAAACTGTAATTGATTTTAATTAAAAATAACTAAATATGTACAACTTAAAGAGTTATTGTTTCTAAATGACAAAAGATGATTGTTCTTCTGTCTGCTGCATCATGATGAAGTATTTGGTTGGGAATTTGATATCATTGTCATCTGCTGGGAGGTGATTGTGGAAGGTGGCCTGCAGTTCCGAATGCTTCCATGCAGGATCATAGCTCATGTTCTTCTGAAGTCAGCTGGAAGTCCTGCTTCTGACTCCAGAGCCACAGAATTATTCTTCCGCAGAAAAAAATGTTTATTTATTCTATTTTCTAATCAGTAGAGTAGTTTCAGAATATGTAATAACATAAACAAATTAAGAAATCAAATACGTAATTTTTATTCCCAATTTGAAATAATGGTTTCTTTCTTGCAAATTTTCCTTCTCAGTAATTCAAAATGCATCTTCAGCTCCTAATTTACCATTTGTCCTGCGTTATTATTGTGTGACCTGGCATATTTTGAACCTCTTCTAAAGTTTAAGCTTTCTATTTTTCAATGTGGCACCAAGCTCCCAGAGCATCAGCACTCTCTAAGAGACACAAATGAGTTCAGGAAATGCAGAATTATATATTCTTATCACTACACCTGAGGTCATATCTGTTGGTGCTAGAGGCTGTTAGGGCATTATCAGCACTGATTCTTCTTGAGCTGTGAGAATAATTTGGATTCAGGGAAGAAACATAAAGTGATCTCTTTCACTCACCCACTAAGTTTAATAGGATTTGTCTTCTCTGTACTATGGGTTGGTCCACTGATAAACACGTGTTACTGGAACAAGTGTGTTATTTTAAAATTTACTTTTCTGTTAGACTATGAACTCTATTGTGACTTACAGCTGTCATTTTAAGCTGGTTAAGACACCTGGAAAACTCACTTCATTGGCTTTAGATTAGGCTTCTTGGCACAAGCTCATGTCGTTTTAAGGTTGACAGTGCTGAAGCAGGCACTGGAAAAGGTGCTTGTTTTGTAGGCAAGATAAATTCAAAGTCTTCCTGTTAAAAACAGTATTGGTTGCTCTTAAAACTATGTATAGTGCATGACTGCTCTGAATATTTCTCCTTCCCTCACAGCTCTTTCTTGACATATTAAAAAATTACATTCACCTATTTTAAATATGCAATTTATATTATAAATGTATTCCTTATATTTTATACATATTTATTTATATACATAATCAGTGTACTTAGGGGACTTGTAGACATCTCAATTATATATTTCCCATTTTGTTTATGCTTGGGTAACACATAGAAGTAGGTAAAAAAATTGTCAATACAAGAAGTATCACTGTGACCTGGAGACTGCTGTTTTAACCTTTTCATTTCATCAAAGAGTAGTAACTATTGTAGTAACTGCACCATTTCATTCTGTGATAGTCATTACAAAGAGAATAATACAGGAATATTATCAATACTTTAGTATCTGTTAACAAGTATTGCAAACTGCTTAGGTAAGTTTAGTTGAGGATGAGTTATTTGGATGTGAAATGAATAGTGGATCTTTGGTCTGAGAGGCAGTGTAGATTTAAAAAAACAACAAAGGAATGGTCTGGGAAGCATTTTTTCTGATCATGAACATGGATTTGAGAAGATGTTCTTATCTGTAGGTGAACAAAAACCTTCTTAAATCAGAGTCTCTCTAATTAATTTAATTTTCTTATTTCCTAATAACAACCTTAAATATCTTCTACTTCTGCTGTTAGGTATTCCATCTTCTTGCATTTATTTTTCTTTGTGTATTAGCCACTTAATAACTTTTAATCTCACTGTATAACCCAACTTTTGTATGCGCCATTTATATTGAACTGTTATTTATTTATGCATTGATTATTTTAATTTTTAAAAAACTTATGGAATTTCTTCTTTTAGAAAGACTGAATTAAAGAGTATCTGTATCTCAACCAGAAGAACAGTTCATAGTAATAAAGAAATTGATGAGCAAAACTACATTGTCTATTTGCCTTTTTACTTCGAAATCTGTGAGTTATTTGGACATAAGGATCATAATTGTGTCAATCATAATTGGAAGTTAGTTTTGTTATATTTTACACATGGAAACATCATATAAGGCTAATATTGTTCAGAAGTAATGTAGGGATGTTTCTGGTTTTGGATCCCCGAGTGAACACATGAATGTGTTGTAAACTAAAGATTAATTCCTTTCTCCAAAAATCAACAACCTTTTTGGAAAATTTTGACTGTGAAATTTTACTAAGCCTCAGGAAAGATTCCTGTGAGAGTCAGGAACACAGAGGCATTTTTAGAGTAAACAGCATACCTTGATCATAAAGCTTCCTTTGTATAAAGCTGGTCAGTGTACTGGGTCACGTAATCATCTGCCTGGAAAGATAGGCTGAGATACTGGATAATATTGAAGTCTGTGACTGTGTCCTTTGAAATGTGGATAGCCTTTTGTGGTTCAATCTACTGCTGCACAGGGAAAATTAATAACAATATTGTATTCTGTCAGTAATTGTTACATGATTGGACTAGAATAGCAAAGTAATAATAACTGTTTTTTTATAAAGTGACTTCACAATATGTGAATATTACTTACTTGCTACTTACTTTGTAGTAAGACGTGTTGTATCCTCTTCATGCAAGAGTCTTCAAGCCTTCCTTGTGACCAGTGCTCAATCTCATTGTTGTGAGCTGGAAAACAGGACAAACGAGATAATAGAATCTATCACCTGAAACATACCACAGTGCACGAGGAAAGCTCTCAACCTGTAGGTTTTTTAAAAGAATAAAGTCTTTACAGATTTTTATTTGGAAGGTGCCATATTTATGCAAAATCTATATGACCAGCAGAATCACGTCACTTCTGTAAACTCCTAAGTATATCACTGCCAAACTTGAGATCCTGGTTCACAGATGTTAATACACTTGTGGAGGAAAGATTTTACATGATCACAGAATTAAAAACTATTCCTATGTATATTCAGATAGCCAGGTAGGATAAAACCTGCTTTCCACTATTTAAATCTGCCCCTTTGTAACATAAGTGCTTGACTTTGTAAATCAAAACGTGTTAAATGCTTTTTTTGCACTTAATATATATAGTTCATGCTCTATTGTAGCTGCTGCATTACACACATTGTTATGCAGCTATTGTTTATGTATTAAGTAATATAAATGCAACAACTACAAAAAATCTTGAGAAACACACTGAGAAAGAAATACATATTAATAATCAAGCAGGGCAAATAGAAATGCTTTCCCCAATCATCTCTGAAAGTTTGCATAAAATTCCTTTTTTGCTTATGTTCCAATCTCTCCACACAGCCTTTTTATGAAAATTCATGCAAGTTAAATTTGCTTCTTTCAAGTGTTCATGGAAAGTGAATTTCAGGCTTGCAGCCAAGATACATTTAATCATGAAACAAAATTAGTTTAATCGTGAAACTAAATTTGTTTGGGAAAGAATTAGAAATATGCAACTTAACATAATGAGGGAATAGAAATAACAGCCTGCTTTAGGTGGCCAAGGAATCAAAACTTCAAACTGATGATAATGGCATGTCATATACATGCCATGGATATAGGCATGGTAGGTAATTTTCAAAAAGACTAAAATACACAAGCAGATTAGATTCCACAGCTGGATATTTCCAAAGATTTCAGAATGGAATCCAGCTTTTGCAGGTGTTCTTTTTGTAAATTTAGGGGCTATGAATAACATCACATTGTCTCCAGGCTTGTCACAGTTCTGGATAAGTTTGTCCTATTCCACCCAACCAATTTGTCAATTAGGTTGATGTTACATGGTATTTCTGGTCATTTTGGGAGACTTTGTTTTTTGCAAGAGCATAATGCCTAGTAATACTGATATTATTTACACACTATTTGAGATGCATGCTTCTGCATGTATTTTCAAATGCTGAACAAGTCAAACTGAGTAAGTCTTCATAAAAATATTGCATCCAAAATTAATATCTTATAAAATTGAAGTAGAAAACTTATTTCTCCTCCTACCTCTGTCTGTGAGTGCTCTAATAAACACTTCTTAGTTATGTAGCACTCGCTAGAAATTATTAATGATTTTGTAGTGAAAAAAGTATTAAGATCAAATTTCTGAATTCTGGACAAGTACCAAAAGCTCAAATTTTTATAAATAATTATGATTATTGATAATAAGAAAAATATTAGTGATTTGAGAGAAAGACGTTCTATTTTGGATACAGATCTAATAAATATGGTGACAAGGTTTGGTTTTCTTGGGTTTCTTTTCCTTACTTCTTGTCAAGAAATTACTATTACATACAGACCTGATATTCCAAATTTAATCCTTAAATGAAAACATCTGACAACCTATATAGATATAAGTGGATGGAAATGTAGGGTGAAGGAATAAAATAAAATCTTGTTACTGCTTTAATTTATGACAACGCAAGCAACGGGTCCATAATTACAGAAATGAACTACCTTAAAACAAGATAATTTCTTATTTATTTCAGCCATCTGAGAGCAGTGACAAAAATACCTCTGGACATACTGGTTGTCTCCATTGTCTGTAGGAGCCAAGATTGCTATAGAGCAGCTGATCTATTTCACCTGTTTTTACAATGATAAAAAAATTAAACGTTGGTGCTCTTGTTGCTAAGTGCTAATGCAGATACATAAATAAAAGGTTCCAGGGGACTGAAGCCTCAAGAGACCAAATAAACAAAATATGCAGATGAGATAAAACACAAAAGAGTGACTGTGATAAGCCAGGGTGGGCAGGCATTGTTTGAGATTACCTTCTAATTGGAGTCTAGAGCTGGATAAAACAGCCAGGAATAAGGGCTTTGGTTGAAGTGAGGAAGTATGGAAGGGAAGATGGAGAATTCACCAGTGAGGAGCACCAGATTTATTAGGCCCCAGGGCTACAAACTTAGATTTGAAACTAGTTCTAGAGCAGGAATGGGAAAGAATTCAATAATCTGCTTGTGTCCTTTGTTACCCGAGTGAGAAAGTTATGCAGGAGAAAGACATAAATTGTTTCAGGAAGAGGATGATTGGTCTGTGAAAGCTTCTGCTGCTGGCAGAGTAAAATCAGAGGCCAACTTTATAGAAGTTATAAAAAATAGGAAGGATGGAACTCATTTGACAAACCTTAAGCTCATGTAAGTCTTTATATGTTAAGCAGGTGAAGGAGAATCTGAGGAGGGATGAAAAAGGTGACATTTATGTAGTTATTAACGAGCAAGAAAATCTGAATAGCAGCATACTGAATATATTACAGCTGAGGAACATGTTTGCAGTCATTAAGATCAGAAAAGAGAGGACTGAAAAAGCCAAGATGTGAAATGGTGAAAGATTTTGCTGTGACTAGTGGTAGAAAGATCAACAGTTTAAAACTGTGCAGGAAGGGAAATTTGGATCCAGTTTGAATATTCTGCTTTAAAGAAAGTGTTGAGCAAAAAAGTAATTCCCAAGGCAAAGGCTTGTCTGACCTTGGGCAATGAACTAAATCTGTTTTGGAGAAGATATTCAGAAAAAGGAAAAGAAGGAAAAGAAAAGCAAGGAGAGGGAATAAAAGTTATGTTTTTATAGAAAATGCAGTCAGGTAAGCTAGGAAAAGTAATGGTAATGTATGAATGCAAACCAACAAATATGATGTTATCTGCTATGGCTAGTGTGGAGAGCAGCAGGTGGGAATCTTTATTTGCAAACAGTCCCTTGATGGAGTGAAGAAGCTCAAGTTATCTTTCTGAATTATTTCCCTCCTCTTCTTCCCCTACCCACTTGGAGTGCAATACTGGACAAGCAGGAAAATTTGTCAGTCTAATGAAATCTTTTTAGCTATCATGTTGCTTCAGCTGTAGCATTTAAAAAAAAAGAAAAAAAAAAAAAAGGCTGATTTTAAGAGGGGTGGCGCAGGATTTTTTTGTGAAGGTCAAGAAGTTAAAATTTTGACAGGGACGGTGATGAAATAATTTAACGCCTCAGCTGTGTGGGTGCAGATGGTCATATTTTTCCAGCAGGTTACTGAGTCAATGATGCTGGCTGCCTGCAGTTTGGCAGTTATCCATTAATATGTAAAACAAAATTTTGGACTATGCAAAAACTGGGTGTTGAATTCCATTTAATGTTGTGCCAGGTTTCCTTCAGTACCTCGTGGTCTTGTAGGATAGGAGGATTAAGAAATAGAATTTTATCATTGGTGAACTGACAGACAATACATTGGCGACTAAATTTTTAGGGAGACTTTATTGTTTCCACTGAGATGGATGGGAATTATTGGGGGCTTGGGATTGGATTTTTTTGGTTTTTTTAGCAAATCACACAGAGAAGAATTGACAATGACACACATAATTGCTCACAGTGTTAATTTTGCTTGTTACTGTTAAGTTTGTGCAAAAATTCGTGTAACTGAAGTTAAATCTATCCCTGTTCTTGAGGTGCAGTTTTGTACACTGTTTTAATGTTTAAAACAGTACCAGTACATAAGATCTTCAACCTCTGACTGACGCAGTTCAGTCAGTTGCTGGAGAATGCAGCAGGGAAACATGTAATGAGCAGGAATAAGACCAGGCAGAAGAAGAGAAAATGGTTGAGATAATATGGAAAGCTGTTTTGGCAATAAGAGTTTGGTGGTTAAACAGAGAAATACATCTGCCTAACTAATGTAGGATTTTGGTAGGCTAAGTCATAGCTAATCAGGGTTAAGCTTTTTATGTTATTCAAAAAGACTTAAAGTCCAAATCCCAGTTTTCTGAGAAAGATTCCCTCCTTGGTGTCTGCTGTTCCCTGGATGAACCTCCAAGCTGCTGCCAAATTGGGGTTCAGATAACATACACAATTAATGTCAAGGGCAGAACTCATCTGTTATCTCTCCATATCCTAAATACTTTTGTTTGTCATCTCCTGCAGTCACATCTAGATGAACATTTCTGCATGTTTTTAAGCACTGCCTTCTGGCAAAAGCTTACTCTCCTTTTCCTCGACTATCATTTTTATAAGCAGGACTTAGAAACACTGAATTCTTGATTTCTGAACTGAGAACCATGAATCTTGGATTTGTACACTGAAACATGCAGGTTTTGCATCTGTAGTTATTTTATTGATTAGCTGACCTCAAAGCTGAAACTGCCCTCTACTCCAGTGCAGGAATCAAGAAAGATTAAAATGGGATCAACAACCAAGGATCCATCCTTGTAGCTAGGAGGACTTTGAGGTGTTTGGAAGAAAAGAGGGAAGAATCAGTGAAGAAAAGAGAAATGGCATATCGTAGAGAATATGCTTTTTTATTTTATGAGTTAACAGATGATGACTGAAGTTGGTTGAAATTTACATTTTGGAACTGTGTAAATTCAATTTTGATGCAAAAAATTTCTAAGGATGGTTAGAGCCTAAATGTGAATTATTCTGGAAAATTTTAATTTTGTTTGATTTATCAAGGAAATATTTTTAACTGTTAAAAATAAAAAAAAAAAATTGATTATAGATCCAACTAAAAAAAACACTCAATGTTACAGCATCTAAACCTATCTCCAAGTTTTCTGAGATCAGCCTCTCAATAAAGAACAGCTTGCAAAACCAGAACCTGGAAAAAATGAACATTAACTTGATAAAAATGGGGAATGGCTTCATAAAATCTCACCTGCTGAGAAAAAGATACAAATAACTCTTGTATTTTCTTTATTGAACTGGAAGAAGGAATTAAAGTGACCAAAAAAAAAAAAAAAAGAAAGGATGGGGAAACAAATGGTAAAAACTGAGGCTGTAAAATTAATCTGGCAAAACTGGAACTGGATAGGACAAAGACAGTTGAGAAGGTGCCTCATAAAGGAACTCAAGAAAAGAACTGAGAATGCATTGGAAGCAAAAGGTTGGCAGCATTTTGTGTACTTTTTTAGTAAGTGCTGCTCTGGTGAAGACAAAAAAATGTGACACAGGAAAATACATTTTCATCACTTGTTTCCAACTGCTGGCAAAAACAACTGTTCTATAGCCCAGTGAATACTGAAATCAGCTAAGCCTGAAACCCAGCAGCAACTGCACAAAGTTCTGGAAACTGTCCATAAAGAAAGTTATCGTAGTAGATTTGGGACCTGAATGTTTTGGTCCACAAAAGGAAAATCACAGCATATTGTTTACAGCACACCTATGGTATGAATTTACTTTCAGATATAGGTATCAATCTACTTATTCCATCTTGTACTTTCAGTGAGACAATAGCTAGAACTTGATTCTTGAACTTTGTTCTGGTGTTTGCACCTCTTCAAATGGAACTATTGTTGTGGAAATGACTTGTATGACCTGTATGATTTCTGTCCTCTTTAGAGGTGCATGGATTTTAATAGACAAAAGAAATTACAGGGAAGTGAATAATAACATCTTAATAAAATATTACTACAGTGCTTATAGGTGCTTCCTTTTGTACCCCTTTGTGCAACCAAGCTCACTGCTGTCTCTCCTAGAGTTTGGATTTCTGTATTCATCAGCACCACCATTTTCCCCCAACTGCCTGTAGTTTCTGGTGCTCTACTACCTTCGGGTCACTGTGCATCATGCTTACAAACCTCCCATTTCTGTGTCATTGGTAAATTTGATCACACTTGAAAGTATAGCAAACAAACACCTGACAAAAGGAGAGACTCATTAACAGCCTTCATTTCCTATGCAGCAGTGCAAGGAAGGAGAGGCATACATGAGAGTTCTGGCAGGAATACAAAGGAACTGTGCTTGGAGACTGACAATTAAAACTTTCTTAAGAAGCAGGACAGCCTCCTTGTTTCTGCTGTGCACTGGGAGAGTGAAAACAACTCCCTGAACCACCTGTGGTTACTCCTTGGAGATAGTCTAGGGAGCACAGTTTGAAAACACCTGCCAAGTGTCAGTGTCTGAACAGGAGTCTCACATACTTTGCATGCTTCTTGTTCATTGCAGCACTCAGCCAAACTTTGCTGAAATTATTTACATTGATCCTTTGGAGTGGACTTAAAGTGAGGACACAGGATGAAGATGATACTTTTAAAAAAGCTTTCGTTGGCATCCTTACATGAGATCTATTATTAAGGCTCACTGGATTTTACACCTCCACGTTGGATTACACAAGGGTTTTTAATCTCATTTTCAATGAAGTGAGAGACACATTGGATTCCCTGACCCTAATGGTGGATCCATACTTTTGGAGACCAAAAAATGACCAGTTGCTGCCAGGACAGAGGTGCTGCTGTCCCCAGCTGGTAGAGGGCCCCTGATGGGAGCTGGAGATTATGCCTGGGCTGCTTCTTCTGCCTGTGCAGCCCATAGGATAGATGAGAGTTCTTCAGCCCTGGCACAGCAGATGTTCTTATGACTGCAGCCAACAGGCTAGTCCAGCTGCAGGTCACTAACCCATTCCTCATCCACATCTATCAAGAGATGCAGTACTGTCTTCATGGTTTGCCATGTGTACAAGGATTTATGCCACAGGGAGAATATTTGACCCTTTTTTTTTTTCCACTTTCTTTTTCCCCTCCAAACCCCCAGGTGTTCTGCTGCTACAGTGCTGGCAGAGTGCATATTGCTAATTCATTACCATGACTTCTGTAAAGGGGGTAGAACCACTCATGCAATGTCAGGACTGTAGCAAGACAGCAGGAATAAATTGCATTAAAGTCACATGAGACAGCTCTGAAGATTCAAGGTTAAAATTGCTAATACTGATTCATGAGAATAAGGGTGATTACAGCAAAACAGAGAAATTGTAATTGATTGTTCTTTCCATTTAGGATTTTTACTCTTTTTTTCCTTAATGTGATGATTTTCATGAACTCAAAAGTTTGAAAATCCAATGTTATGGTTATCTTACATTGATATCCTGGATAGGTGCACTGTGATACTGTCAACTAATCATATCTTTTCACTTATTTAAAAAAAAGGCTTATGTCTCTCACTGCACAGAATGGATGATGCCTTCTAAACCAATTAGAATTATGAGGTGAATGAGGTTGTTTGGACAACTGGTACTTTATTTCTCCTAGAAAATGCAATGTGAACATAGAAACAATGTAGGGCCTGCAGGAGAAGGAGGACAGGTGAATTTGGGGGGAATTGGACAAGCTACATAGGTGGGCCAAGACCAACAGCATGAGCTTCAACAAGACCAAATACTGGGTCCTGAACTTTGGCCACAATAATCCCATGCAGTGCTACAGGCCGTGGACAGAGTGGTTGGAAAGGTGCCCAGCAGAAAACAATCTGGGAATGCTGGTCAATAGCTGGGAGAATATCAGCCAGCTTGTGTCTAGGTGACCAACAAGGCCAGTGGCATCCTGGCTTGGATCAGCAATAATGTGGTCAGCAGGAGCAGGGAAGTGATTGATCCACAGTACTCGACACTGCTGAGGCCACACCTTGAGTCCTGTATCCAGTTCGGGATCCCCTAATTCAGGAAGGACATTGAGGTGCTGGAGCATGTCCAGAGAAGGGCAACAAAGCTGGTGAAGGGTCTGGAGGGCATGTCCTATGTGGAGAGCTGAGGGAGTTGGGGGTGTTGGGCCTGAAGAAAAGAAGGGTGAGGGGGAAGCCCTCTGTAACTCCCTGGGAAGAAAGTATAGCCAGATGGGGGTTGGCCTCTTCTCCCAAGCAACCAGCAACAGGACAAGGGACACAGTCTTGAGCTGCCCAAGGGGAAGTTTTGGTTGTACATCAGGAATAATTTCTTCCCAGAAAGGGTGATTAGACATTGGAATGGGCTGCCCAGGGAGATGGTAGAGCTGCCATCCCTGGAGATGTCCTGGAGGAGTCCTGGAGGTGTCAGTGCCATGGTCTGATTGACACAGTCCATGGGCTGGACTTGATGATCTCAGAGTTATTTTCCATCCAAACGGTGATTCTGTGATTCTGGAGATCATCTCTGTTATTTCCCCTTCTACTATTTGTCACAGCTCTTTCATAGGATCCTAGAATAATTTGTGTTGGAAAAGGTCATCAAATCCAACTGTTAAACCCATTATTGCCAAGTCCACCACTAAATCTTGTCCAGGTGCCACAGGTGGCAAATATCATATCTGCATGTTTTTAAAATATCTTTAGGGATGGTGACTCTCTCATTTCCCTTGGCAGACTGTTCCAATAGTGCACAATCCTTTGGGTGAAAAAATTTTTCTTACTATCCAATCTAAGCCTCTCCTGTCAAAACTTGATGCCATTTCCTCTTGTCCTACCACTTGTTACTTGGAAAAAGAAACTCCTTCTCCCCACCTTGCCACAAATTCCTTTCAGATAGTTGTGTGTGACACTGCACAATAACTTAGTCTAATCATCTTGGAAGTTTGCTGCTGTTGTGTATTTCTTGCAATTAAGCTGCAGTCAGACTCAGAGGAGATAAAAGTTGACCAAGGCCTTTAGGAGAGAGATCTAAGTCTGTACAATGATATCCAAAATGTTATTCCAAAATTAGGAGGACTCAGAAATATTTTAAGACTAAATAAGGGGGTGTTGTATTTTAATTTCCATTTTTTCTCTCATAGTTGTGTTATTTTTACTACTTACTAATTGACCACAGGGTATTTTAAAAAAAGAAGAGAAAAAATGTGCTTGTGGGAATAATTGTTGTGATTAAAGATAATTTGTTATAATTTTTAGATTAATTAACATTTTCTGCACATAATTAGTGGATGACAAATAAGGTAAAGAATAGCATTACCTGTAGAGCTTCCATAAGAAAAAAATATTACTTGCAGAAGTATTTACAAATAGAAATCCTGGGGTTTTTAGGGGTTTTTTTGTAACCTGAATGTGGGGTGCATTTGCCTTCATTTTCCTCTCATCTGAAACTTGTAGCTGTAGGGATGAGGGACTGGATACACATATACCTGTATTTCACATTGGATTATGAGTGAGTTTTGCAGGAAATGTGGGCAATTAGGAGAGGTGCACACTGTGAAATGACGTCAGTGTGTTTCCTTTAAAACTGTTTTTCCTTTTAAATGAAACTAAACTGGAAGGAGTGCCCCTCTCTGTTCATGTCACTGATAGCTGTTGGACCCTTGGGACCAAACTAAAGTTAAGACAAAATAACTCTCCCTAAAATGAATGTGGTATGAAGGTCAGGTTGTCAGGAGAAACTCTTTCACTCTGCAGTCTGCTCTGCAGTGCTGCCCTGATTGCTGATGTAGACACGGCCACTGTCTGCTGGGATAGATACTGTCAGGGTTTTGGGACATCTTGTTTACAATTGTTATGCTGTGGTATTTTTGTATTTTATGTGCTGACAAAACTAGCCACCTTCTTTGACAGAGAGTGTTTTTCTCTAGTGAGTTTTTGATAAGATATCTCTACTGTGATTTAAAAGAGGTCTTATAACCATGTCAACATTTTAATGTGCCCAGGATTCAGCTATGTTAGAGAGTAAAACTGTTGATTTTGGATGGAGATTAGGACTGAAGTGGAGATTAGGCATTCATACCTTTTAGAACTAATACAAGAATATGGAGTTTTACATCCAGCTCCTGGATCTGTTGCAGTAAGTTATAAGAGCTTCTACTGCATTTCCAACTAGAGTCAAATAAAGGAAAGCATTGGTGAAGGTATCTTACGTAAGGCTGCTTGATTTTCCACTGCTTCAATTGGACTAGAAGCACCCAGATTCAGTAGAGAGAAGTTTCAGAAGTTGCTGGTCCTCTGCTTTTGTTTACTGCCACTCAGATGATTTGTTGCCACTTCCTGCTGTATCAGGGCACAGACTTTAACTTTACTTGCTTGAAATTTCCCTGAAAAAGGTTCAGACAGATGGATAAGCTTCTCTAGACAGCCTGGAAGCATATTAAGAAGTTGTCCCTTATTGTCTTCCCAGCTGAGAGTAGATGGGTTTAACATATGTCAAAAAGTGGATAGAAAATATTATGCTAGCAAGCATGACTGAATTTGGGACAGCAAGTGTAGTTATTTAAGCAGGTAGGTATTCCTTACGCTGGCCAAGTTTTTGACTGACTGTCCGTCACTTTTGGATGACACTTCACATTGTCAGTGTCTGCTCAGTGGAGAGAAGTCTGCCATGCTATCAATCTGGGGAGAGAATTTTTTGGGTGACCTCCGCTGCAAAAACCTTTTTTTTTTTTGAGAGGGAAACACTAAAGTATTTTCTAAGGATAAGCCTGAAAGATATTAAAATGAATATACCACCGACTCATGACCTTTCCATGATTACTTTGTTATCTAATTCTAACTACTGAAAGGTAAAGCTCCTATTTTAAACTAGGTAGGGAGTCCTCTTGTGTAGCTAATGGGAAGTCATAAGCATTGCAAGCAGGAACCAGTATTACTGTGCCTATCTCCTGTTGACTAAAGAAGGATTACTGGCATCTAATTTGAGCTATTTGATGAAATTTGGGTTGGTAAAAATAGGTGGTGTGACTCTGTGTTGACCTCTGTAATTTATGCTTGTTACCTGAATTTGGATAACTGACTGACTTCTCAGGTTTTCTTTCTTTCCTCCAAGTTTGTATCTTCCCTTAGCTATGAGGTTTTGCTTAAATAAAACATTAGGTAAGCCTTTATTTTTCCTGTAACTTTCTGGAGGATGTCTGTTTTCTGTGATCATCTGCTCTGAATATTATGCCACCAAGCCATTTGGAACTTCATTAGCCTTCCTCCATTACCATATGGATGACTTGGCTCATGACCATTAGAGACCTGACTTGTCTGACTGCAGCTTTTAAATAATGTTTTATACTAATTTCTATTCTGGAAGTGAATAAGAAGAAGGTTTTTTTACCCTTTTGGAAGTATCTGGGTAGAAAGAGGGTCAGATTTTTGACAGGTGCTGGTGGGGGGGAAAAGGTGTAGTGTTGTAAAATGGATGTTAACATAAACTTGTGCTCTGACTAAAGTTCTACACCCAGTGACTACATGGCAGAGCAAAAGCCAGTTCCTAAGACTGAACACAATGCTCATGTAGTTTATCTCTTTTGTACTAACTGAAATTACAGGCCTCTCCATCTTGGAGTCTGACTCATGAAGGTCTTAGGTACAGCCTCTCTGCATGCTTTGAGGAGTGCAGATTTGGAAAAACACCTCTTGCCCAGTGTAAATTTTCCACTTTCCAAATGTGTTTTTCTGTCTGATTATTTTGTACAGTCCGGGTTATAATATGGCTCACACTAGTTGTGAGGTTGGCGTATGTTTTCAGTCCTGACTAAAACCAAATAAAAAAAAAAAAAACAAACCCACAATCAAAATCAAACTAAACCAAACCCAGAAAAGACTTGCAAAGCATAAAAGAAAAAAAGAAAAAACATCTGTCAATAAAAGTATAAAAGAAAGTAATGGCCACTTAGTTATGGACTGCGACAACAAGCTCACTTCTCAAGGAAGAGGTATCACTTTGTCAATATGCATTAGTAAAACTTTGATTTCACTTTAGTTTCATAAAGTTTTAAAAGCTATGAATAATTCTTATAGCACATCATGACAGTTTGGTGATTGTATTTAGAATTTAAAGA
>VRYO01001463.1:62596979-62666951 GCA_009812075.1 Sialia sialis
AATGGCAAAAGTAGACATTTTACTCCAGCAGGACATACTTTCATAATTGCTTTTCAATTTCAGATATTGTTACAAGAGCTATTGTTGCATTACATCCCTATTCAGAGAAATGCTATACATCATTTATGAAGGATTTTCATACACCATATGCAGAAAAAAAAATAAAATTCAAAGACCTTTTCTCCCAAGTCAAATATGCATTTTGTGATCCTTCAAACCCTTTCCCTCATGGACAAGTAGTAAGTATATCATTGTGCACCATCAGATTCTTGAATGCGCTTAGAAGAGTCTGGAGTCAACAGAGAAAATATATTTCTTGAGGCATGAGATATGTGTGTACATATCAATGTATAATCTACATATATGATGCAAACAGATATGAGTAGAACATAGGAGGCATGCTAATGAGTCCTCCTCTCTGTCAATCTGTTCAACTTAAGCTCCACTGAGTTTCTAGCTATTTAAGTACGATAATAGTCTATCTTCCATATTGTCCACTCACACCAAGCAAGGCATTCTGAATAAGGAAGCCAGGAAAATGGCCCAAGCGTACTTTTGTCTCTTAACAACAAAGGCATTATCTCTCTCCACCTTGTGTAGCTCAAATAGTGTTATTTTATCTTTGAAAAAAAGATCATTTTTCAGGAAGGAAGTTGTTCTTAACTAAGTTTGCATGTGTGTGAAGACATAGAGGGGGAAAAAAAGCATATTTAATTTTATTTACTTTGGTTTCTCAATTTAGCTGAGAGTAAAATTAAGGCTATAATGCAGAAGTTTTGAAAGGTGCCTTGTAACTTCACAATATATAGTGTTTACAATTTAATGTAAACCATTGATCTTATTAATTTTCCATCACGTACTCTTAAATTTAGACAATGTGAGCAGGGTCAGAATGGAGCTATTAACTTCTTGTTGACATAAAAACATAAAAATTCTTCCAGACAGCTGTGGCAACAGAGAAAAACAGAATACAAGATGATAAATTGTGTTTCCCTTAACTTTTGGGTCTGACAATAACTTTGACCAGACATCACTTTCAAATCCACATTTTCTGGAAGATAATGTTCTGGTCTCTCATTCAAGATGCTGCTGTCCCAGGTAGTCTGGTTAAGTTTGCAAGGAGAGACTTTCTCCTCAGCACTGCTTTTTTTTAATGTTTATATAATGACTAAGCAAAAGATCTTGAAGATTAACTTTGATTCTTTCTTTGGAAAGCCTTGGCCTGAATCCTGTCAGAATGAGGAAAGGAACATGAATGGTAGACTCTGGGCTTCTCAGCTTCTGGACCCCTCTGCTTACAGATAGAGTGAGAACAATATGTAATAAAAAAAAGTATAATCTTTAATATCTGTTCCAGGTTAATCAAACCAGCTCATTATGTCCACCTCATCCCTTTCTCTTTCTAGTTCACTATGCCTTCTACAGAAAGGTACCAGGTTGCTAGAGATTCACAGAATGGAGCTTCAGATTCTCCAGATTTATCAGACTCCTGAAGAGGTCTTGTCCTTTCAAGGTAAGTTCTGAGCATATTCTTTGATATCAATTCTTTCCTAACACTCAAACTACAGCAAGGCATCTACCTTTGAGTTGAAAGATCTCAAGAGTGCCACAACACTCTTCCTCCTGGCCTACTTTAATACTTAGTATTAATTCTCTCATACACAGAATTTGCCTGATTCCATCTGTGGGCAATTGATTCTTGTACCAATTAAGCACTTAAAAATATTTTCCCTCTACTTCATAGAGATACAATAATCTACTCAAGCCATCTCTCAAATAATTTTTGATTTAGACTTTTACTGACTTTTCTGTGTCCCTTTTGTTTCTTGACAGTCTGTCTGTCACAGAATTATAGCATTGTTGAAGTTGCAAGTGACCTCTGGAAGTCATCTGGTCTAAATTCTCTGCTCAAACAGGGTTACCTACAGCTAGTTACCCAGGACCGTATCCAGACAGTGTTTGACTATCTCCAAAAAAGGAGACTGCATAACCTCTCTGGGCAACCCAAGCTAGTGGTTGATCACCTCGGCAGTAAGAAAGGTTTTCTGTAAGTGCAGACATCATCTCCTCTGTTTCAGTTTGTGTCCATTGCCTTTTCTTCTTTCCCTGGGAGAACTTTTACAGGTCCCATTTCAGATAGAAGACATACATCTATTTATAATACCACCCCATATAATTCTCCAGGAGACAGTTATTTTTTTTGCCATGAGGGTGGAGCCTGGAGCTGGGTGAGCTTGTCCAGGTTATTATCCAGTACCACTCAAAACATCACTGGGAGCAGAAGTAAGGGACTCTCCTTTCTAGGAAGAAGGATGTGGGGAAAAGGTGTGTCAGGAGTGGTAAACATATCTGCCATAGTTCATTGCTGCCCAGGAGCCCTCTCTTTTTGGTTTTTTTTATTAATATTATTGCTGTTGATGTTCATTTTTCTTATTGCATTACTGTTTCAAATATTTTTTTTTTAATCTCAACCTCTGCCTGAGCTCTACCTGATCACCCTCCACTCTCACCAGAAGAGGAGGGGAGTGGCTCATGGTTTTTTTTTGGTGGGTATACTAAGCTGGGGAATATCATTCCTAAACCATGACAACAATGCATAACAGGGAAAAAATTCACAAAAAAATTCAACTCTATTTTTGTTCAGTACTCTCTGGTATCTGCAGCATGAAGTTATCCTAACAGGCCCTGTCTGCAAATCTGGTACTGGGGGGCTTATCTTCATTTGCTTATTTGTTGTAGTGTCCTGAATCCTTGAATATTTTTTTCTCAGTTTTCACCACTGAAAACTCCTGGATGAAGCAAACACTCTTCCTCTTGTCTTTTTTGTGCTTTTTGATAGGTCAGTAGGTTGGAATACTATTGACTAAATGAAAAATTGCTGTTTCTTTCTGTCTTCAAATGAAAACATTTCATCCACATTCCTGATTTACTGGTCATTTGATCTCATTCATACTATGCTAAAAAAACCTATGTGTAGGAAATATGCTAATGGTTCCTTTAAAGAACACACACAGCTCTTTTGGTAATGGCCACCAAGTTTACAGAAATGTCTTCTGTTGCAGTGAACTGGTCATATGCCACACATGATATTGGAATTGTTTCTACTCTGTCATCACAGCCTAACTTATTGAGCTGGGGCATGCTAAGATTGTGAATGGGCTTGAGCTTTCTGCCTCCAGTGAGCACCACAGACTGGGCAATTCTTATGATAGGCAGGTTTGGTTCAGAGATGCAGGTCAAACTTCTGCTAACTTTACAGTATATATAAAGATGCAGTGCTGCAGACTGGTAAATTACCATAAATTTTTAAGTCTTAAAGGATTTCCCAAATGATACCATTTTCTTTCAGAAAGAAGTTAGTTCCCAGAGGATTTGACTGCTCAGAACATCAAAACTTGATTTATTTTTCTTTCTATATATCAATACGTGGCCAAAGTGAAACCTACCCCTAGTAAGGAAAACTGCTGGGCAGCCAGAAATTCAAGGTCAGGGTGTACCCCAAATACATGATGTAGTTTCATGAAAATAGTTCTAGTACTTTGGCTTGTGTATATTTTGCTTATTTGCTCAATACTGCAGTAGTAAATTTGATGTTTATTTATGTACTGGACATGAGCATACAGGGAAAAAAAAAGAACAAACCCTATGCACAAAATCTACAGGATTTAAAGTAAGGAAAATAATTCAAAGTAAGATCATCAGCTAATGCTTTCACTTCAGGCTTAGGTCATACTCTTGTATTTAACATTACAGAAGTTTGAGATTGATGTGACATGCCACATGGGCTACAATAAGTGCAATGGAGAGAGATAAGGATACATATTTCCATTATTTTGTGGATTAGAAATGGAGTGACCTCTAAATGCCTGATTTTTGTTGGGACAAGAGACCAAAGCACTGACCATAAGTATATATAAACACACATATACACCATTTCTCACATATTTGTGTTAGCAGTTGCAAAGATTTGTTGAATAAAATGTGGCCTACTAGAAACTAGCATCTACAAGCCAACTTTGATATATTGAAAGATTTTGACCTAAAATATTTGAAAATGACTATCCATATTTCAGAAGATTCAAAATTTTACTCGTTATGATGTCTTAACAGCTGCAAGTTTTCTATTGTGGATTTTGCTTTTCTTTTTATTTGTTGTTGGTTTGTTTTGATTTTTTCCCTCTTGGCTTTAATTTTAATTTGGATAAAAGAACTTTTTCTTTAATTCATAGAGTCTCTTGTAATCTGGTAGTCACAAATTCAACAAAATTCTCTAGACTGACAATTTTGTTGGGACCTAGTGACTGATTCCTACAGTATTCTGTGTCAAAACATGTTACTAAGCTGCATGATTAGTAGTATGGAAATGTTTCTTCACAAGCAGCAAATGGTGTGTGTGTATTTGAAATAAGAGGATGTAACTCTTTGTTTTTGATGTGGACCCTGGTCTTTAGGCACTGCTAGAATTCCAATCTGTAATAGTTCTGAACATAACTTAGTTATTATTGTTATGCTTTGTATATAAACAGTACATCAGAAATTTACACAAGCATTTAAGCCCTGAACTTCTGTTCATACTGATGAAAATAAGGCTATTAAAAAGACTTTGTGGTGCTGCCCTTATGGAACCACAGTAAGAATCCCCAGGCAAAGAGCAGTTGCCCTGGAGACATACTTAAATCCTTATATCATATATCAATCCAATTGCAAATAATCTGTCTTCACATGTCGGTTATTAATTCACATTTTAAAAAAATAATCAGAGAAGAAAAGTAGTCTGGAGAAATGTCTTTTATAAAAAAAAATTACTATATTTTATTTATTCCCAAGGTGGTCATTTTAATAGGTGGTAGTCCAGGAAGTCTGAGGATGTTTTTAGAAAGCTTATCAAACAAGAGCTGCTATGGATTTAATTCATACATCACACAAGCCTTAAGAGAAATCCACTAGTGCTGGTGGAGAGAGAATAATTAACAGTTTTGATGTGAAACTGAATGAGACTACCCCTTCTAGTCAGTCTGTGTGGGTGAAGCTGTTACAGCAAACTGATTGCCAATATAGTGAATGCTGTAATAACACATTCAGATCCGGGTGACAGGGCCATGAAGTCAAGAAGCTGCTGGTGAAGGGGAATGGTAAGAGAGGAGGGAAGACTGACACACTTCCCAGAAGACTGCATAGTGGTGTCATCCCTCCTGATTCACATAGACTTTTTAGATCCTCACAAGTGGACAGGACTTTTCCTATTCATGATGCCTTTCATCTCAAAGAACAGTCCTTGAAAGACTTGAGAATGTTAATTCATAAGCTTCTTGCTATTTTAATGGTAGACTTGTATTTTCATGACAGTGTAACACTTTTATTTAACTAAAAGTTTAAAAGCACTCGGTAAGCACGTAGGAGAAAAAACCCCTGAGAAAAAGCTAAAACACTCTGCATTATAAACACCATTCTCATCATGACTTCATTCTTACTGTCTGCATTGGGATCAACCATTTGTCTTGCATAGAAAATCCTAATTGTCTTTTCTCTGTTCTTCGTGAGTCTTGGAAGAGGTAAGACTAATCTGATAAATCAGAGGGATTTAGAGAAGACACGAAGCTTCTACTTATATTTTAAAAGAATAAAAGAAACAGGTTAAAAAATTCTAAAAAATAACTGAGACAGAATCTTGTGAAAACAGTGTCTGTAATTTTTTTCTGCAATCATAATGAAATTATTGCAATCTCAAAATACCTATTTTCATAACTTACTTTGTAATTCATATTAAACACATTTTCTTGAGCCCCAAAAAAGGAGAACATTAAAGTTCAAAGATCATCTAGAACCATCTCTTTCAAAACATTTTTCTTGCAACTTAGTTTCAGGTAAGACATGTTTTCTGGATAAAAGAGATAGAACATTTCCATTCATCCAATTTCATGTTCTTTTTGTTCTACAAATGATTTATATTGCATGCATGTGCATGTGATGCACAGCAAATAGTATAGCATAGTGTCCCATTGTGTGTGCTGCCCGGGAGCACAGGCTTCACAACAAAATAGGGGTGGGATGACACAACGTGACAGCACAGATACCTTAACAGGAAAGCACAACGGGCTTTGCTTGACAGGGCATGTCACAAAGTGGGGTTTGCAGCAGCAGTTGTGAAGCACTGTGTACCTTAGCTGGGAGATCATTGCTGGTTGAACAGCACAGCCTAATACGAGAACACAAGCTGTATTCACTGTGTGAGGGAAGAAAGACTGCATTGAGAATGTGGCAAGCTACTGCTGCTGCTATAGAGCTTGGATGGCAAAGCCTGGACAGCTGTAGTTGTGCAGAGTACATGAAAATGACAGAATCCCAGCAAATGCGTGGTATGGTTGGATGATATGACCACCCAGTAATGCTGTTCTTTTCCTTGCCATAATGCAGCATTGACTGCAAAATGCAGCAGGACATGGCAGTGACTGCTCTTCATGACAGTGCAGACATTGCAGTGCACTGATTCTTTTTTCTCTAAACTGGTTATCACTTCCCTTTCATGAACTTTCTCATTTGCAACTTGCTTCACTGATTTAACTAAGCTGGGCGCATCCTTTATAGATAGAAAAACAAAAGGGAAATGTTCTTATTTAGAAAAAGAAGCCTGTAGTTAGCATGCTGAAGAGTGATTCCATATTAATTTCATAACCTCATCATTTGCTTTCTAAATAGCACTGCCATATCCCATTCACAAAAGAAGACCAGAAATAGCCTTCTGTTTTATTTTCCCAAGCTATTATTTGAAGACCTGTGCCACTGTATTCAGAAGTTTTACTTGTAGATATTGGGTTCACTTTTTTGTGTTTTCAACAATTGCTCCTCTTTGGGGTTTTTTTGGTGCGATTTTATGGTTTTTTGTTCTTTTTCTCTCTATGACTGGAAAGCAATTTGGTGGTATTTATCAGAAATTTCACTGAAAGCCTCAGTGTCCCCAGGCTACCACAGAGACAATTTAATGCAAAGGAAAAAAGTTGAATGATTTTATTTTTTTAGTATAAACTAGATTATCACCAGTCTAGATTAGATGCTCAATAAGAAAATGTAATGAAGTTTAGAAACAGCATAAATGAGCAAACCACTTCTGTATTAATCTTGTTATTTACAAATACTTCAAATAAAGTCTTTATTTAATCCCCATGCATAGGTGAATACTGTCTTAGTATCAGTGCAGAATGAGAGTTCTGGGAAAAAAAAAACAACTCCACAAAATTTAATTGCTATGGGTTTGCAATCTGAGATTTCCATGAGCACCATGTGACTCAGAAATGTAAAATTGCACATTTGCAGTTTCCTCTTGTATTCAGTGCCTTTGGACGGCTATTAGTCAATGGACAGGACCAAGTTTTAGTCTTCCACACTTGTACAAGGCGCAGTGCTCCCTCGAGTGCCGTGACCACACCAAAGAGAAAGCTACCAATGCTTGTATTGAGCATTATGTTATGTATTTCATGGGTGAAAGGACCAAGTATCAAGTCTAGAGCTGTTTTTTTTCCATTAACCATTGTACATATAGCAATTCATCATAGGACAAAACACTGCTGATTTTTATTCTTGTAATCCTCTTAACCAGCAGTTTACTTTGTCCCCATTTCACAGATGGAAAACTTGAACAACTAAAGTACAGTAATTTCACGTGTATAAGGCACACCCTTTTGACTAAAATTTTAGTCCCAACCTGGAAGTGTGCCTTATATTCTGGAGTGCCTTATATATGGACAAAATTCGGAAAATTGCCAACCTGGAAGTGCGAGCCTCGGGCAGACCCGAGCCACAGGCGATGGGAGGGGGAACGGAGCTCGCAAATTGAGCACCTGCCAGTAAAACCCGTGATCGCACGATTGTTACTAATTGGTTACTTTGTTTTGTGAGGATCCTTGCTGCAAACGAAAGTGCACCTTATACTCTGGTGCACCTTAAAGGAGTGAAATTACTGTACTTGCCATTTGAAATATTAATCAGAACTGGGAAATAGATACAGTCACTCCCAAATTAGGGCTTGAGCATTCAGAAGGCACTTTAATTTGGCATACATTAGGAACAAAAGTATGTTGATCCACTTTCATCATGAAAACTTTTTCAACCAAATGCAATCTAGTGGTGTGGACTCACATTTTATTCCATGGCTTTCCTGGTGCCCACAGAGAATAAAAATGGAGAAGTTGCAATGTCCCTCGTCTATCAGAGATAGACTGTATGACATGAGGTAGATAATGTAGACAATGTCGGTAATTTCTACTGTATGTTAAAGAAAATACTCATAAAATTTTTGGTAGACTATCTCTAAACTGGCAAAGCTTTGCATTGCAGTAAGTGATGATTGGCGACACAGCTCAAAGGACAACATAGTAATTATTATACAAGTTCTTAATATTTTTCACTGTAATAAAGAACATTATTTTTTAGCATTATTGGTACATCATTTAAATCAGTAGAGCTATATTTTCAAAATTTGTGGGAAAAAATTTCCCCATTAAGCATTTGTTCAAACACAGAATATAAACCACGGGATGTGCTTTTCCTCTTTTCGGAATCTTTAGGCAACTGGTTAAAAAGTTTTGCTGCTTAATAAGTACAAAACAAACCACCTGTGCATGAGATATGCTGAAAACAAATGCATTAATTTTACTACAAGCAGATGAATGGTTCTGAGCAAAATCTGTTTTGGTCAGAATAATTCCACTGTTCTGTGCTTGCCAATGTCGCTGCCACGCACTTGGGTTCCCTGGAATGAGGCCATCAATTTCAGCAGTGTAGAATGAAAAGCTGAAGCAAGAAGTGTAAATAAGCATACTGTGCTTTTGAAGAGGTGATCCAAAAAGCCTGGGAAATGGAAAATAGTTGTTATTATGTACTTGTTGTAGATAAAGCAATATATGTTACAATGTCCTAGAGAGTTAACCCATGTGTGAAACCAGGAAGGGAAACTACTTTCAGATAAAGGGTCCTTTTCTAAGCTCTGTGCAGTTCTACCCATGCATTTTTGCATGTTCCTGTGTTTATCCACACAAGTAACCAGCAAGAATGACTTTTGAGTGACATGGAGCCACTCTTGTGCAACTACAGAAGCAGGTCCTCTGGCTGTGATCATGGAAATTGACATAAAGTAATGGGGGTCTATACATTGGAAAAGCAATAATAGGTGGAACAAAGTTCTCCTGAGACATAAGAATTTACTTTTGTTGACTAAATCTACTAATTTCAATCAGGCAAGTCCATTGTGGAAGGTGATGGGATTCAAAAAAACAGACATTAGTAATGCAACTGCATATTAACTTGGATGACAGCATCATGCAAGGGAGTTAAAAGAAAACAATGTGAAATAACAGAAAGTATTTTGGTTATGCATTGTGAGCCTATATTTACACTGGCTTATCCATTTTCAGATTCATTATTGTATTTATTTTGCATCGATTATTCATAATGATTGACTATGAATGTATTCCTATTTAGATTTTATGAATGGTTAATACCCCTACAATCCTCTCTCATCCATATTTTTTTCTTTTTGGACCATAATGATAATAGTCATCCTGAAATAAGAAACAAGTATAGGACTTGAACTTTAGAATGCATCAGGAAAATAAAATGTCTTTGGATCAAAATGCAGAAATAAATATATCTCATTTAAATTACTTTGGAAAGTGGTCTATGCACTTCTACCAAAATAAATGTTTGGTATTTCAGACCAAAATAATAATCTCAACAGTTTTGGTGTGATACTGATTAAGTTCATTTTTGTACTTGTAGTATTTTTTATATCTAGAAGTGGATCACAGAAATGATAACTAGAAAATATTATAATTAAAGGAAGCCCTAATAAAGCTAAGATGGAAATGACAGGGATGAAGGGCTCAAATATAAAAAGTAAAAATTTATACATCTGTTTCCCACAGGCTGACAAAAGTCCCTCTTTGATGTTGGATTGGTGCTCTATCTTTCAGACATCTATCAAATATATGAAAACAGAATCACCAGTATACTAACCATCATTTTGGGGATGGAAGAAGCTATGCTATTAAAAAAAAAACCAACAAAACAAACCAAGGAGAAAGTGAGTCAGATAATACACAAATTATTTCAGATTGCTCACAAAACAGCCTTTCATAGCACCAATGGAAAAGAAGCTATTTAACTTAGCTCATTAAACAACACAAAACTTAGAGCACTTCAAGAATCTTCAGTACTCAAGAATCTCGTCTAAAATAATAGATTTACAATCAGTTTATGACCTTCCCAGCTTTCACGTCCTCTGTTTGTCTTGCTTGTGTTCTGTTAAACAAGAAAAGTGTTGTGACCCATAATTGCAGGCAGATTCACAGCAGGTTTTGAGGAGCGTTTTTTGCCGCGGTGTCCGAGCTGCCTCCATCTGCTGCTGTCTTGTGTGCTCCCCACAGGGGGACCTGGTTAATTTTTCAGTCAATTAGCAGAAGGGTTGCTTTTGTTCTCCAAGTGCACCCCCCTGGGCTCCTCTTACACCCTGGACACACTATTCAGATGTTGAGAGTTTTCAAAAAGCATATCATGTTATTTTTTTTCTACTGACCTTTGTGACATTGTTGAGCAAATGCTGTCTCTTGTAATCATAGACACTTACATTAAACTGTGTAGACTAACTTTGGAATGGCTTTAATATGAATATAAATATATATGTAGTAATGGCTTTTCTTAAATGATCTCTGAGATCTTGTATCAAAGCCTAGTCCAACTTTTTAATTCAGAAAGAAGCAGTTGTCATACTAATAGCTGCATCATGATCATTTACTGTATAATTTACTCTTTTAATTGAAGAAAAAAAATTCCTTAGCAATTGCTTCTGCTACTTGCCTTCTAGCAAGGAATGTTTAAATGTTGAACAGAAACTTCAGGTTATGAACACAACTCCAGTTTCAGTGAAAAGTACTTACAGATCACATGAAAAAAAGAGCTCGAAAGAGTAGGTTTAATTTGGCACATGTATGTTTATATCTTTGCGTAACTAGCTGAGGGGTAATGAAAACATTATATAATGGTTGAATAATAATCTGATATTCAGGCTTCTTGTGTATTCTTTGTGTTGCTTTCCATGAATTTTAATCAGGATTTGGCTAATATGTACTCCTTGCAAGGCAGAAAATGCTGTTATTTCAGTATAACAAAATCTTACTAGATTTCTGGAAAAAATGTCAGTGTTTTCTTCTGAAAGAATATAGTTGAGCTAACAGAAAGCAATATGCTTTAAGCCCCCAATTTATGCACATTCCATTTGGAATGCTATCTTGCCGAGGTGTCCTTGAGCCTAATCGGCTTCAAGAAATTTCTAACATCAGTTTACAGTTTACATATAATATTCTCCATGTGCTATAGCTACCACTGTATACTGTGGGAAAATATAGAATCCTTCTCTTTAATTTCACTGTCATATCCTTTATTGGTGATTTCTACCTTGGATGCAAAGGCAGATCAGTGAGGGTATTTTTTCTTGTCCTTAGCTCCATGATCACACTGCTACTTTTTACAGCAGGGTATCAAGTGAGTTCGTTTTTCTGTAACCTTTCATCTGCCCAGCCTCTCGGCTATATCTTTCTATAGTTAATAAATATACTTTTTCTCAGTGTTAAGCAATAAAATATTCACTGGGTCTGAGCTGGGGTTAACAGATTTCTGAAAATTTTATTGCGTGACAGCCTGTCCTGAATAATCCCCTCAGCTGTCTCATGTTCTGGGGCAGAAATGATCTTATGTGTCACTCTAATAGTCTAGAATTACACTTGTATCACTGTCACCAGCATATGGGGCTGTGTATACCCCTAGGCCCAGCTCCCTCTCTTTCACGGCATTTAAAATGATAACATTTGGCAAAGCCAGTTTTGACAGAAAGTGAACTCTCCTTTCCGCGCCGGTGACAAAGCCAGCCACCGGAGGCCTGACACCGAGCAGCCAGTCATCATGCTCTTTGCTGGGTAATGATCGCGGGCTTCCCTGCTCCTAATAACCACCTCGCTGCAAGGGGAGGCTGCAGTGCAGCTCTGCACTTAATTATACAGTCTTCTTCTTAAGTGCTTTATTCATGTGAGCCCTTCAGCTGCTCACGCCTTATCGTAGCTTTGCTTTCTTTTTCCATGCTGACAAAATGTAATGATTGCTGGGAGAAGGAAGGACTTGGGAAAATAACAGGCAGGAAAACAAAACGGATTGGGTTTGCTCACAAGCAAAAAACAACTTGGAACTGCACTTTTTATTATCATGATAAGTCTGTGCATGTACTGCAGTGCTAATGGTAGCAGTTAAAGGTGGTGTGCAGCCTGAGAGGAGGCAAAAAAGAGAAAGATCCAGAATGAAAAAATAGAAAAGTAAGAAAAAAATATTAAATACCCTCTAAAAGTGAGGTTAGATTCTTAAAGGTTCTTAATAAAATGCTGCAACTGAGGAACTTGATGCTTACTTGAATCTTTTATGTAGGGTTGCTAAACTAACCAGTAGAAATGTATGAAACACAGATGGTTCTGCCAGCAGCTGCTCATGGGAGTCTAGGGGCAACATAGAACATTATTTACTGTTGCCACCATATAAACTGTATTAATATTTTCCTCCTACACCCCCAATTTTAGTTTAGAGTTTGAATTTGGAGAATATTGTCTTACACTTTACTTTCACCATTCTAACTGCGTGCTTGTAAAGAAAGACCTGACTCATTTCCCCATTGCCTTCTCCATAATACATCTTGTCTGAAGCTGTAATAATTCCCAGGAGATATCTTTACTGACATACAGTTTAGTCGGTTCTTAGGTAGTACACGTTTCAGGATGACTATTGAAAAAGAATAAACACACCTTATTTCTTATTAACACAATGTTATCTACAAATATTTTCAGTACTTTTATGCATAGATTACTTTGTCCACACCATGGAAATGCTCCCTATCTTGTGCTGATATCCAGGTGTTGAATTTAGAAACATCTGGGGAGACTCCTCAGTTTTCTTGAACTCCTGTTTCAGAAAAGAAGAGCTGTCTTGAACTGTCTTTCATTACTGCTGCCCAGTGAAATGTGCTCCATAATATGGAGAAATGAGCAATGGTCCAGATCACAGCAGTTTTGCAGAGACCTGGAGCATTGATTCATCTCAAAAAGGGAAGGATTAAAAACATTGTCCCAGAAAATTAACTTATGAAAATATTGAATAATAATATGAACTGTTTGAACTTGATTTCAACCAAATTCCGGAACTTTTGTCTTTCAGTCAATTCTCTTTTTACAATGACAATCTCTTAGGGCTTACCACTGCACAACCTGAAACCCAATGATATGGCTGCATGAAGCGTAGTGCTCAATGACCTCTTTTGTAGGACTATAGAGATCTCATTAACATTAATACCATTTGTGGAGAACCTTAGGACAATGGGAAGCAGAGCTTTAAAAAACATGCATTCACCCACAGATGTGCATTGAAATTTTAAAGACATGTACTGGATTGTTAGGAATATGCACACTGAATTTTAAGCAAATCCCTGAAGTTTCTAGTGCCATTGTTTAAGCACTTCGTTCTCTGTTAATGTACAGTGACTTTCATGATCATTTTAAAGTAGTGATATGAACTATTTGCCTGAAACAACTCTGTACTCATACTATGGATCTCCTGACAGCTCTGTCATGATTCTACCCACTGAGAAACAAGCAATCCCCCTCCACACGCACATTAGTTCTGGTTATTATGATTAATAATCCTCAGGTAACCAGTAGGCATGGAATTAGAATGACTTTGAAGTTGGATCTTGGCTGCTACAGGTGCTTGATCAAGCTCAGTACAATGTCTACTATTAAAAAACATAAAATGATTATAGATATGACCCTTTTTGATCAATGTAAACATTTCTTCCCTGTCCAATAGAGAAAATGTTAATTTCAGCTTAAAATTATATATCCCTGACTTGTCATTTCTGTTAACTTCTGGCTGTATATCATTGTGTGTGTGAATCTAAACATACATATGGGTTTATTTGTATGAATGCTTATATATAGAGATGCACACACCCACAAAAACATGTGCAATTATATAAATATTTACAGAATTGTATGCTGGGTTCATTAATTTTACACTGTTTACATGTGTCTTAATTTGTCTGTGACCGGTAGCACTTTCAAATAATAACTTAGTAGTTGATATCAGTAATTTGTTGGCAATGCTGATGTTCAGTGGTGGCCAAAGAGGGAAACAACAGTGAGGAAGAGAAACTTGGTCAGGTTCCTGATAATGAGTTTAAAGAAAATGAGCCCCATCTGATAAGTATATATCCATACGTGCTCTATTATAAAGGGAGCTTTATACTACTGTATGGAGACAGTGTCTGTTCAATGTAAGTGGTTAGTTGGGATAATTTTTCTTCATGAGGAAGATCTCATGTCTAAGGAAAGATGGTATCATTCCACGATGGATGCCTGTAGACACAGAGTAGTTCGTTACTCACTCCGTTACATGATGATGAAAGAGCAAAGTGAAGTGAAAAAGATAGAGTGGCTTGGTTCTGCCTATATATCTGGTCCAAGAAGAGTTAACAGTCCTTCACTGAGAGTTTTGGTCTCAGTGTTGTTAGCTTCTCTGTGAAAAAACAGAAACTCTTGGGTTTTGTCTTCAGGAGTCAAACCAAGCTGGATTACTCAAGGTAGCAAAAAAGTTCTATTAAGTGCGTAGAAAGTACAAGAAAGTAAAGCAAGGGAAAAAACAGAACTGTGAGCCATGTAAAAAACTGCATTTTCACAGATTCTGATATTCATCTGTTAAAATCCATGCAGTATTTCAGAATTCAGTTACATGAGAAAAGGATACTTGTAAATTATTTCTAAGCTTTATGGAAATGTTATTTTCTTATCAACTGTTGCATCATCCAAAATTCTTAGAAAATAATCAAGCCAAGCTCCTAAATGCCATGCTTGCCTGCTACTCGTGATTCCCTCCAAGCAAATATCCTATTGGAGAATCTGTTACATGAGGCAGAAATGGCCATAAACATATGATTATGACAATCTAACTATCATAAAATTAGTTGCCAGGTTGCTTTTTAAAGATTTCTGCATCCAGTTCAGAGTATCAGCTGAACATATGGACCACAGAGTGTGCCACTCTCTGTCTCACATTCATATGCTCAGTGACCAAGATACCTTTCCTTGCAAAATGTGAAAAATCCACCACTTCACCAAATAGACTTTTATTTATATTTGTTCTGATCTACCACTTTTCTAATGGGATGACTTCTTAATCTTAAATTTTACAGAAGAAAATTTGAATAGTCAATGGATGAGTTCAATAGAATTTCTCAGAAGGCTTTATCAATATAGATGCATATCAGATTGTTTTACTCAAAAAATCTCATTAAGACTGGGGAATGCTAAATGTTATTTTACCTAGCAGAGTTAAGAAGTTGTAATAACAAAAGATGAAAATATGCCTCTTCCTTTCTCTTCACCTGGATAATTTTCTGTTTAAAGTGAAAAACAGGTATTTTAGAAAATTTGAGTTCTGTACTTGGCACAATAATTGGCATTCTGAAAAACCTCAACTACATAGTTGAGCTTCTGTACCTGTTTCAGTAGCAAACTGAAGAGCGTTTTCTCTTTTTTCTTCATCTGCTTAGACTATGTTTATTTGGATATTGTTGCTTACTAAGTGAATGCAGAGTATCTGGCAATATTATAGGGCAATAAAGAGTGGGAAAAGGGTGTGGGGCAATTACAGTGAATCTTATTTTTGTCTTCTATATTGTCTTGTTATTTAACATGGGAGAAAAAAATTGTCTGCGGGGAAGCTGACTGGTTTGGTTGGCTGTGTACGCAGAAGACATAGTCTTCAATGCATAGTGAGGATGGTGCACTTGGATCAGAATAAATTACAGTATCAGAAAAACAATTAAAAATTAATTAGTGATCAAAAAAGGAAAGGAGGTAATCTTTAGAGACAAGAAATGAGATTGTACACTCTCTACATGATAATTTTTGACTGGAATGCAGAGAGTAAGGGTACAAAGTTGGCATATGGTGAATATTGAATTCTGTGAAAATATCACATATGAAGAATTTGCTTTGGCCTTGTGCACATTGAGTTAAACTGTATGAAGTACAGGCTTGTTGTAAATTCTTGTAAATATCATTATGCCAGCCTTTTTGATCCTCTATATGCAGGAATTACTTAAGCAAACTTAGCAGTTAACCAGTGTAATATAATTTGCATTCACATTTGTGTATGAGTTAAATCCTTGTCCTTTCATGGATGAACCTCAGAAATTTTTTCCCAGCTATCTAATATACTCAAATATCTATTAACATGTAACATGGAATTATGGTAACAGAGGTTAGACAGACAAAATGCAAATGGTTACACAACAGTAGGGGGAAATAGAGTTTTGATTTTCAAGGTTCATTGTATCTGACTGGTTCAGAATATGTCACAGTTTCTCTATACCTGATGAGAATTCCTTATGCTGGTATGTCATATCTCTACTTGAACCAAAGCAATTATCCAAGCCATAATAGGAATAGTACTGAAGGAGAACTGCAGTGTTAGGACCACTTCAGATTGGGTGAAGTCATAATCACTTGAGTCAGAATCAAGTGTATGAGGTGTAATGGTGACTATGAAGCTGGTGAATGAGTGGCCATGTAAAAGTGTTTAGTTTAAAAGGGAGAGAAATGTGTGTGTAGAACACAAAAATAGAAATGCATTATGTGGCAGGAGATGGGACCAACAACTATGAGAAACAACTGTTAATATGACTGGAAAAATTATAGAGAATGGAACAGTTCAATAAGTCCCAAACACTTTAATTTCTAAATGATCTAAATCTATTCATTGAATTTAGTATGACTTACAGATGCTTTCATGAGTCACTGGATCTGAGCTCTGCTGAAAGATGAGGCATATGGCTTAGACTGCTCTGTGCTAATGCCTCTATTCTGGATCAGAGTGAACTGTTGCTTGGCCAGGCTGCGAATGGGCACATTGAGGCTGGTTCTGGTTTTATCCATCCATGCAAACATTGCTGCTGACACCTTTCAAGAACTGGACTTCACATCTGTCATACGATGAGAAAAAGTGTCACACTTCAAGTCAACCTTTATCTGCCATTTAGTACCATTGTATTTTAAATGGTCCATGAATATGACAAAAATCTTGTATTTTCTTCAAAGTAAAATAAAATTAGCAAGGTCCCAGAAAAACAAAACAAAGCAAAAAATAACCAAACCAAAACCAAAGCACCATAAAAAAAACAACTGAAAAATGTTCACTAAGTTAGCATTACTCTCACACATCTGGGAAACTGTCTTTGGCTTTCCACTGTCGCAGGCACTTTTAGCAAGCAGGATAAGGAAAGGCTCAGCATCAGGATGAGAGATAGGACAGGTTTCTATTACATTCTATTCTTCAGGCATCCAAATCTGAATTGGGTGTCTTTAACCTGTTTTCTTTATGATCAAAATCTGTCTTTCACTTCCTGGCAAAAAGCATCACATCATAAGTAAGTCTCTTAGTGGTTACTTTCAAGTTTGCATAAGGAGACTTCAGGAAAAATGGAGAGCCATTTATAATACTCTTTGCTGAAGTCTTCAGAATGTTGCTGCTATGTGGCTGAGCCTCCAGTCCTACATGGGCATGATCTTTTCTTTGACCTTGTTTAGATAAGATAGCTTTTCATGACCACGTGGCTTCTTTTCCTGTTCATGCCATTTAAGGCTCTGAGAATCACAGAAATTTCTTAATTTCTGCTGCTGCTTCTGTCAATGGCTTTTTTCTTTTCCTAGGCTGAGAGAGAAATGGGAGTGTTGGGCAACAATATGAAACTATTTCAGGCATTCAAATCACCTCAACTGGATTTTTGGTTTCCCATTTATTCAGAATGCAATGTGAAAGCTAGAGGTCTTGAAAAGTACAAACCAAGCACCAGTAATTTTCACCTGAACTCATTCAAACTGAAGCCAGCAGGTTTCAAAGAGTCTAATAATTACTGAGAGACTTAGCAAAGGCTTGTCTGATCCTATATTTGTGACTTAGTACAGCATTCTAACATGCTTTCACACTCTCCATAGCTAAATTAAGAGCTCTTAGACAATGATGGATGGCAAGTCTGCCACACTCTGACTTTAAAGAAGTTGAAATAAAGTACCAGCTGGAAAGAAATAATGGAAATGTGGATGGGCTGTTCAGTACACATGTAAATGTAAATAACACATATGAGGCACAGTGGAACTGAAATGAAAAGCTTTAAGGTATGTTTCCACATCTTCCAAATAAGGTCTTGAAATTCCAGGTTATAGACCAATAAATATCATTACAAGAAAAAAAGTATTTCTAACATGTAAAGAGAATTAGAACCTATCCATAATAGAAACCATGAAAGATGCAATGGATTAGCTCTATGATACAGATACTTAAAGGCTCACAAGATAAAAATATGAAGTGACTCATTTGAAGACAATCATTTTTGTTTTCATACACAATGGCACAATCTGGTAAGAGCAAGAAAATGCAAACCTCAGGAAGCACTTGTGTCTTTCCCCTTTTCTGCCCTCTGTAAAGGTGATTATGATACCTCATACAGTTCACAGAGAACAGCTGAGTTAGATGTTAGGTTTAAGCCAACTGTTAATATACATTTGCTGAGAAACACTGACTAGAAGATGACATGTTGGACTGCTGTGTCTCCTACCTAGCCTGAATACATCTTGTATTCAATCATAATCTTTCATTTTTGGCTGCACTTTTGTCATGAGTTGTTGTGGAGTTATAGGTACGGCACTCCTGTTTCATGGCCGTCCTGTTCACTTGGGACTTGCCAATTGACATCAGCATTTGTTCTGGACTGGTGTCAGTGAAGGTACTTCGGGTTCTCAGGTGCTGTGTGAGTATCCAGATTTGCTACTAATTGTAATAATTGTCATGTTACAAAACCAAGGATCCTACCCTGCCCTCAGATGTTTGGAGGAGTGTCACTTGAAATGCCATAACTAAGCCTCAACTACTCTGCCAGGCTGTATATATCTTCCCAAAAATAGTCTCAGGCATAATATTTAGTCACAGCTGAAAATAAGTAAAGAACAGAGAGTTAGGGAAATGTGGCAACTTTCTGAGTTACTTTAAATTCTCTACAGATAAGATACTGAAAGAAAAATTCACTCTTTAATTAATTTTGCTGGATCCATACATGTACCATGTAGACTGAATTTATAGAGAAAGTGATGGACAAACTGAAAGACAGAGACAGATAACAGAAAAGACTCATAATAGGGTAGATAACATGTCTAAAAACTAGAAATCTTTTCAGTTATGGAAATATATATAAATGGTTCTACCATGTCTTTAAAATTTAAGCTCTAAGACACAAGCCATTTGCAGTGCATTTTTTTGTTTGTTTTTTACAGCAGCAAATAAACAAATGTTCAAGTTGCTTTAAAAATGAATCGCCACAGATATCTAACCTTGAACAAGAGCTGATTGATTAGATCTGAATCCAGCTGGATAACACCACCTTGCTTATAAAAACCCAGTTCATTTTTTTTCTTTATTCATAGGCTACATCAGTTTTTAGTATATGACTTTTAAGACCATATAACAACTGGAAAAAAAACTGGCATATTTCAGAGTTCAGGAGCATTACTGGAGAACTATTTTGTGTATCTTTGCTGAACTAAAACATTATGTTTTCGAAAAAAAGTCCAAATAGGAACTAAATTTCTTTAAGAAATACAGCGATCTGTCATAGAGAGTCAGTAAAATGTGATAAGGGAAGATTTATTTTGCATTCTGTATTTAAATAATGTACTTTTTTGAACATATAAATCTAATGCCAGTTTTCTGCCTTCTGTGCAAGAGACTGTGATCAATTTCTCTCTGCTTGAGCTCTGGACAGACAGTATGCATCTGTTACAAATTTATTTGAATACCTGGATGCATGTATATCCTGATTAAACACTAATAGACACAGTGTAGCCATACTACACAGGCACACTAATATGTTTGCTAAGCTGATCAATAATAAGATTGATCCGTCTTTTGCTCAGCCAAGTTAATCATGGTATTGATCAGCTTGGCAAGCGCATCGCTTTCCTTGTGCAGGATTACTGTATGAGGTCTCCTCTCCACCCCCATCAGCTGGACATCAGGACATTTCAGAAAATGAAATATAGCCACATTTTCTACTGTAAGTGCTCCTATTCCTTCAAGTTCATCTACAGATAACTATAACATTTTATGATTAAGGTGTTTTGATTCCTTAGCCCTGTCTTGCAGGTTTGAGCACTGTTGTTAAAAAGCTGGGAAATTTGAGAATCTTTTTTTTCCTAAGATGTAAGACACTCAGCCCAGGCTTTGGCTAGAATAAGGCCTTCTTTCTTGAATTAAGTATTTGAGATTCCCTCATTCTATATGAATTCTTTAAAAGCATCTCTCATATTAGAGTCTCCAGGCTTTCTTAGGGGAAATTACTGCAGAGAAAATTTCAATACAATCAGAAGATATGGATCTTGGGGTATATATTATTAGCATGTTTAAATTTTTAACTCTGGAGCAATATAACAAGGCATTCAATAGTTTCAAATTAACATAAAAGGAAATTTCACAGTTATTTTCCTATATGTAGCAGCAAAAAATATACTCAACTATGAATATAATACTTTTTTATTTAAGCCATACCTCTCACTTATATAAAATAAATTCCCTGTTGCAGTTACAAAACAGTATTGAAATGGTTGCTGCTTTCTGGTATCATATGTAGGTATATAAAAATGGCTGCAAGTGCTCATGAATGCCATTTATTTATGATGTGTTGTCAGGGGCAGATGTAACTGGAAACAGGAGCATCTAAGAGCAGATACTTAGCAAATGGCAACTGTATTTACTCAACTGAAATTTTTCTCATACATTTCTTCTTAGGTAATACCAAAACACCATTCTACCCCATTCTTTGGGACATAAGAAATCATAATAGGAAATTGCTCTTCTGAGGTATAAGTATACTGGTGAGAAGTTAGCATTACTGAGGAAAGATGCTATGGTACAGACAATATTGTTAGTTTGAGTGTAGCTAGAAACTTAACCTTATAAACTGCGCACTGCATGAAATTAGGTGATAGGAATCTCATGCCAACATTTTCAAACCTTAAGCAGATTTAATATGTGTTGAGAATGTGTATTGTACTTGCTTCTGTTGTGTGGTCTCTGCACAGCCCCTGAGGACCTATAAAGTCTTGTTAGCTGTTTGATTTCTGGTTAGTCTACAAGTAATTTTTGTAAGAGTCCACAATTAGAGATTTCAACCTAAGAGAGGTAATTTCTTAAAGAGTTAGTGGACCTACCTGGCTGTAAACTCTTCCGTATCATGTCAATTTACATTTTGCAGAGCTCACTTTCATAACCATATCATTGTAAATAGAAACAAAATTTTTCAAATGTGTTGTCACATTTTTAAAATGTTAAAATTTGAAAACATTAGTGCAAGACTGAATTTGGAAGTCTGAAAAATCTACATCTCCCATTAATGCCAGCTTAAATCCTGTCTGCATGACATTGCAGACAATTTGGTTTACATATGTTTGGATGGCAACAAAAAAGACCCTGAAACCACTAGCAATTATAAAATGCTAGCCTAAATTAAAAAAAAAAAAAAGGCAAAGCCTGACTTCTGATTTAGTAGATGCTACCTGGCTATTATGAGTAAAATATGCCTCTATGAGGGTAATTGCTCAGTCTATATGATCAGGGAGTTTTTTTAGGGGTGGATTATCTGATTTTTTCATCAGATAGAGAAAGGTGCAAGACTGAAACCCCTAGAAGCACAGTCTTGTATCCAGTCTTTGGAAAACGCAGAATTCTCTCACTGTCCTGTTTATGTATCTAAAATTTCACTCCCAAGATGAAAGAGAAGCTTCATCCATATTTAAACAACAAAGACACTGATGAATGAAAAGCAGATAAAATGAGTAGGGGTTTTATATAACATAAAAGAAAATAAATTGCTAGTTTCAAGTTTTTACTTTTAATATTTTCCTAATATTTTAAGTTGGAAGCTTTTTGTGGTAAGCTGCTCAGGTGACTTTTAAATACACCTTCTGTAAATGTGGTGTATTCTTCTTCTTTCTTTCTTTCTTTCACTGTGCAGCTGGCACCTCTATCAAAAACATGGAGGGCCCAGGACTACAAAGAAGGTCATTTGTAATGAGGAGAGAAGGTGGAGTCTAAGCTGTGGATCTCATACTGGCATTGCCAATAACCGCAGCTTAGAGAAGGAAGGTCACAGTGCTGCAGGGCCCTGACTGTAAATGGCGCTTCTATCACTTTAAAGACTACATAATTTCATTCCACTTAAGTCAGCAGACTGGCAATATGTGTAATGATCTTCTCTTCACCCTCCAGGGTCTGAGTAAGAATGGTTCCAAGACCAAGTTTCTGGCTTCCATAAAGATTTCAAACGAAGAGTTTAAATCTGTGTGCAAGAATATTGAAGGTGTTATTAACGCTTGTTTGAGCTTTAGGAATGCCCTTTGACATCCTCCATTACTATTCCAAGCAAGTGGTATAGGTATTTCAACTTAAATAACTGAAACCAATTCTTGCTTTTATAGGAAGTCTGAAGAGATAATTTTAACACTACCTTGAACAAATTAAGCAAAGTTAAACGGTCCATTTAAAGAATACCTCACCATAATATCATTGACTTTTGTTTTGAGTGAGAGAAATGTCTTTTCCTTTTTTTCGTTTTTGCAAACCTGATGATTTTCTTTTCCCATTTCCATTTAAGATAAAATATCCTTGCCCTACTTCTTAGCATTCTGAGACTTATTCTCCACAACATCTTTGATAAAAAAATTTAGGATTATGACTTTTTACTTATCTTTTGTAAAATATCAATATTTTATGCTGAATCTAAGATATCCCTGGAGGACAAGGAAAAGGTTACAGAGAGAAAGAAAGCTCTGAACATTTCCTAGGCAGAGGCTGAATTTTGATCTACCTTATTCTTTCTTTGGAAGCATGTTCATTTAAAAGAACCCTCTTCCATCTCTGAAATTTGACAATGCAATTTTTTAAAAAATAAATATATTTTGTTTTCAGCATAAAACCAGCAGAAACATAGTGTTCCACTATGGAGTCTGAAAGCCTTCTAGATCATTTAACAATTTAAAACTTATTTTGTGCAGCTTGCAGGTCTTTATTTTTCACTAAAAGACAAATATAACCTTCAGGTTCAAAAACCAGGAGTGCCTCTGTGCAAGTGACAAGTACATAAACTCAAGCAATCAAACTGAGAATAAAATCTGAAGCATTATAATGATGCTTATTCACTGTACATCGTGCACCAGTAACTCCCATCTCCAGGGACACAAACATTAGGATGCAGTAACCAAGCAGAGCTGGATTAGAAAGCCCATTGCCCAGTGCTGTACCATGGATTTAGACTACTTTCTGATTTGAAAAAAAAAGTGAATATAGAGGCAATCAAGCCCTCTATTTGTAGCAGGTATAAGAAAAATGTGCAAAACAACAACTTTCGAAGTCATACAATTTAGTTAGAAGCTGCAAAATTTTTCCCCTGCAAAAAGTCTGGAGAAGTTAACTGTGCTTGATGTAAGCTTTAGCTTCTCAAACACGATGTGATGAGGTGCACAAGATGACTGTCCACTTTTTGAGTTAAGCTGTCATGTAGATATGCACCAGAAAGCTCTGGCTGAGGGAAAGCTGAACATGAGCCAGCAGTGCCCGGGCAGCCAGGAGGACCAACCCTGTCCTGGGGAGAATCAGGCACAGCATCACAGCTGGGCAAGGGAGGGCATTGTCCTGCTCTGCTCTGAGCTGGGGCAGCCTCAGCTTGAACACTGTGTGCAGTTTTGGGCGCCACAGTATAAGGACATAAAGCTGTTGGAGAGTATCCAAAGGAGAGCAAACGAAGGTGGTGAGGGTTCCTGAGGGGAAATTGAATATGGGCCTGAGATCACTTAGTCTGTTCAGCCTGGAGAAGAGGGGATTGAGGAGAGACCTCATTGTGATTTTCAACACCCGCATGAGGGGAAGTGGAGGGGCAGGTACCAAATTTCAGTCTCATGACCAGTGACAGGACCTGAGGGAAAAGCATGAAGCTGTGTCCGGAGAGGTTTAGGATGGGTATCAGTAAATGGTTCCTCACCCAGAGGATGCTTTGGCACTAGAACAGCCTCCCCAGGGGAATGGTCCCAGCACCAGCCTGGCAGAGTTCAAGAAGTGTTTGGAGAATATTCTCAGGTACATGGCGTGTCCTGTTCAGGGCCAGGACTTGGACTTTATGATCCTGATGGATCCCTTTCAACTCAGCATATTCCATAATTCTCAAAAAACATGTCTCTGATTTCAGTGGCTCTTAATTGCTCCTGAAACATAAAGATGACAATTAAAGTCTGTGTCTCAACTAATGAAAGAGATGAACATTCCAGCAAATAACCTGTGCCTATGTGATGGGTTTATACACAACCTCTGGACTCTCTGTGTGATGCAGTGGGGCTGTTAATTGCATAGGCTGATTAAAAAGGTTACACCTTGCTTAAATTCCATGGCCCTCCCTTCAAAATGGGGAAGCAATGTGGGAGAGGTAGGAAGAAAAAAATTACCCCTTTAAAAAAATTCTCTCCTTGAACTAAAGAGACTGGGTGTTGATTTTAGGTTTCTGGTGGAACAAAGTAGAGAAATATAAAAAGCCTCTGCTAATTTCAGGGAATTCAAGTTACCTAAAATAAGTAGCCTGTTCACTTAGATGAAATGTTTCCCCATATATTTTCCTTGCACACCAGCCAATGACAATCTCAACTCCTGAAAAAAGCAGTAGCATAAAAAAGAATATTTCTTTCGTTATGTTTAATTGTCTTATGTAGTTAATTCATGGCTCTCCTGTCATTAATAGCATAGTTATTTCAAATGCATATTAATAAAAACTTAGTATCACAAATCACCATTTTTATCTATTTGTGAATATCAACTTCAAATAATTTAGCTTAAGTAGAAATAGGGTAACAGGAAGAATAAAATCCATTGCATAGTGGATTTTTTTTTTAAAGAGAATATTGTAAGTTGAAAGCAGTTTCAATCTATGAACAAATAAGTTTAAATTAAACCTAAAATTAAAAAAAAATCCAACAAAACCACAACTCAAAACAAACAAACAAACCCCCCAAAAAACCCCAAAGCATGGTTAATTGTCACAGTCACCAAAAATATTCAAGACAATATGAGAGAGTAATTCAGGGAATGATTGCCAAGAGTTGTTCAAATAGCAGTAAACAATAAATTTAAGAAAAATCACATGGTTATGGAGTTCCTGGATTTGTATATTATGCCAAATAATCAACCATTTTTCATAAATAAGATTGAGGAAAATAGTTAGAAAAATCTAAGCCTCATTTCCATAATAACAATGAAAGTTTAAGAATCTTGCTAAAACATGGAAACAATGATTTCATGAAAATAATGTTATTCTACTTCAATGTACAAAAATAATTAATGGCAAAAAACATAAATAAGGTTTCTTAAGTTAATAGGAAAAAAATAATTTTCATTTATAAAAGTTTAAGATGTATAAAGCTGATGATTTCAGGAAATAATTATGGACACTTGGTAAAAGATGAACAGAGTTTGTAACATTTGCATTTATTCTAAAGAGAAAAATGTCATGCATTTTTCACAAATCTTTGCTATCTGTTTGCAAATATATATATATAATTTTTAGTGTTTGATTTATTACTGTGTTGAGGAAATCCATTAAAACCTTTAAATATTTCTATGCTTTCTTTTGCTTGACATGACCAATGGTTTTTTATTAAACCAAGTATTTCAGCTCCATATAAGTGAGACTCTACAGACAGGAGCAGCTTCAAATCACGCTCAATAAACTCAGAATGCTTAGAAAGGTTTTTAAAATTGGTTCTAATCAATTATACTACCAGAAAATTAGAGAAATATTTTGTGAAAATAGTAGAAATTAGTTTATGCCTTTTCATTTCTTTTAACTTATAGAGCAATTTATGTTGATGAAAGAGTCATTATTCACTTTAGATCATGAGACTTGGCTTCTTAGCTTTGCCTGGGTTGTCTTCTGAGCAGCTGCAGAAGTGAATCCAGAGCATTATATTTTCAGAAGCTTTAGGAGAAGTATTGAAAACTATGCCATTAATTGTTTTTGCCACATGTAATACTTAACATCTAAAGGATCAGAAAAAAACTTTCCAAGAAGTTATCATGTAAAGGGTATGCTGTAATAAAAAATTGGTGTGGCCTGAAACTTAGTTTGATAAAGAGTTATGGACAACACATTGTAAATACATTTATCATAAACTGCCACAAACAATAAAACAAAGCAATTTGCTAGTCCTTTGCTGATTGGTAACAATGCTAAGCTGTGTTTTCACATAGATAAGGAAGATACTCTCCCAGTTAATTTTTTTTTAAACTTTTAGATGGAAGTGTAATATTTCCATGCTCCTCAGTTTGTTTAAATTGCATGAATTAGTCTAATATACTGTCTAATATGAGGAATATCCAGAAAAAAATGTTCATATTTCTTAAAAGAGGGCAATCAGTATGTAGCTTGCACTCTATTAGTTTACTCTGCTACTCTGCTCTTCTGGGGGTCTTAGTTTAACAAGGGGTTCTTATACCACTAACAGCAAATTTCTTCTTGGATATTCATTAATATGCAGTCTTTTTTTATTTTGGGTTTTATTTATTTATTTATTTATTTCTTATTGCTTTCCTTCCTCTTAGAAAAAGCTGAATCACGAAGTACTCCAGGTTCATCCTCCAGCCTTTTCCTCCAGTCTCTCTGTCTAGAGAATTTTTGGAAGTATTAGTGGCAACTTGAGTAATCTGTAGAGATTTCTTCCTGGTTCACTATGCAAAAATTCACAGGACATGCGGGAGGTGTGAGTAATCCTTGTAGCCTCTGCAAAATTTTCCATAGATTATCCTCTTCACTTATTCTGTTTTTCAATAAAGCAACAAGTAAAGGGACAGTTGAGGGATCCAGGAAGGTCTGCCTCCTCTCAGATTCATATGTGTAGCTCCCAGTCAGCCAGTTATCCTCACCTTCCCCATCTTACTCCATGAAAAGCATTTCCACATTGCTGAGGGATTTATTCTTTAGAGCATGATGTAGTCTGAGCCCTACAGCAAGAAGAATGTTACATCTAGCTGAAGAACATTTGACCTTTTCCATGTTCAGGTAAGAAAAAAGGCCACTCTAGTTCTTGTATGTGAGGAAGACCTCTTTTTTTACCCTCTTATTTCCTATTAGATGAACAGCTGTGAATAAGAATTCAAAAATCTGAAATTAGTGTATTTACACTGGTAAATGAGTACCATTATTCTAATGGGATTTTGCTAAAGTTTCACACAGACATATTAAAAAATGTTATGCTTTATTTTTATCAAGTTCTTCTTCTGCAGGTGCATTTTTCAGACTATAAATAGCTTCTAGCAAGAAAATACAAGACTTCAATGGCCTTGCATGTCCCACTAAAAAGTGGTGAATATGACTAGGAGCATCCACAGGAGATACTTGCAGTTTACAGAAATAGGCTAAATTCCTTCCACATGGGTCATAAGAAAATAATCACAGTCTCATAACATCAAGCTTAAAGCCCAGTAGAGACTATTAAATCATCTAATAAAACTTCTCATGTATCACATCCCTTTAAACTTTTTTTCAGTTACACCTATAATGAATCCAAATAATCATGCTTAGCTAAAACATATCTACAAGAAAGACCTGAAGATATATGTTGGTTGGATCATTCCCTATCTGTGTTAGTGCAAGCCAGGAGGACAGCTGGACTTTGAAGTGCAAGCAGCCAGCTGTGAGGGAGAGGGAAACCAGGAACACCACCAATGGCTGCCTCTGACTGGGATTTTATTTTAATGCTCTCACCAAAGCCGTTCCAGTTCTGCCATATAACTTTACAGTAAGTTAATGTTAAATCTTTCTGCCAAAGTTCTCATTTAAATTATTTCTGAATTCAACTCACATCCAGTCATTCTTTTTTCTTTTGTTTTTCCTCTGCAGTATAAGGGTCTTCCAGACCTGTGAAGTTTTCCTGGTATTCCAAGGTTAATAACAAATTATTATAATTGGACTATGAGTGCAATAGGATAGTTTTAAAAAATACCCAAAGATATAGCTCTGTACTCATGTCATTTAGGTTGGATTATTTAAAATATTTATTTCTGCTAGATATATTTCTTCCTTTGCTAATGGATTAGGAAGTGCAGAATAAAATATTATTTATTGAACATTTTTTTTGTTTGTTTTCTGCATCGCTACTGACTTCAAGGAAATGTTGACTATTCACAAACTAGGGATCCTGCTAGGACTAGTGTAGCTCTTGTACCATAATTACTTAGTTATGGCATCTAGGTACAAGCCGCAAATTTGAGATAGTTCTGCAAAGAAATTTCTAAAAGCACAAGTGAATTACTTGAATCAAAAGCCAGAAATATTTTGCTATCCAAATGTCACATGCAAAGGGGAGATTTCCTTGACCCATGGTATTTGATTTGTCTGTCAGTGCTCCAGGAAAGCTCCTTGTGACCAATCATCTGTCAGTGTCATGTTATGAGGATCCTTCACTGGGATACAAGGCTGGTTCAACTGCCTTTTTTGGGGACATGCACCAACAGCACCATGAAGACCCCTTGGTGGGTCTTCCCACTTTATTTGGATGTTTCCCACTGCAGGCAGCTGATAATACCTGTGAAGGACTCGCAATAACACTTTACAGAATAACATGCTATGTTAATTTAAAAATGTGACAGGTTAAGGTTTGAGGATTGCTAGTGATAGTAGCTGACTGCAAAAATGTATTCAAAACAAAGCACAGACAAGCCCCAATACCCAATAAAAGTATTCAGTGTGCATAGAGTGGTGCTTACTGAGTAGGCAAGAACCTATTTTTCTAATAGGTTATATTATTTTTCTAATAATAGAAAAATTAGTATTTTCTATGGAGGAGAAAAGAGGTTCAGCCCATTGGCTGATCCCAGTAGTTACAATGGAGTATTCCCTAACTTTTCCCCATTGTCAACTTCCTTTTATACTATTTCTTAATTTTACTCCTAGCCATCTCTCCACATCAAGTTTTGAATAGTACGAGATAACATAACCATACCAAAAGGCCATAATGACAGCTCAGCTCCTTGGAAAAATACCTACATGCAGCTTTGTTTCATCTCACCACTTTGAAGGGTCATTTTTCCTGCTTATTGTAGTGACAAGGTCAGAACCAACCAATAAACAGGATTGGTTCCGAATCCAGTACATAATTTAATAATGGAAAGAATGCACTTTTTTGATAATTACATTTACCAATCAATACTCATACATTTTTTTTTCCTTTTTACTGTCAAAAAAAGAGTGTTAAGACAATTTTGTGTAATGGTTGCTCATTGTGTGAACCAGATAATTCACAAATTTGTGGCAGGTTTTAGGCCTTTTGATTGTCTCAGGGTTTAAAGTTATTAGTATTAACCATCTTGCTGAATGCATAGGTCCACATCCTTCATCAGAGCTATTCACCACGTAGGATGATGACAAAAAGTCAACAGAGTGAAAGCTATTAGCTTAGTAATACCAACTATGTGCCTATCCTTAAAAAGAGGAATAGCAGTAGCTGATATGTTATGAGAACTGATAAAAGCAATTGGTGATCAGAGCTGATCTCATGAGAAATTGCACTGATGTCAGGGTAGTCAGAGAAGTAAGGGGACAAAGGTAATTTTTTTGCCCTCAACAAAGAAAAGACAGCATAACAAAGTGTTATTACAGTCATAACATCTTCCAGATTCTGCCTAAGAACAAAGTCCTTGTCCAGATGATGAAGGATCACATGAAGTTAAAGGGCGGATTCAGAGAGAAGAAAAGCGCGTATGACCTAATCACAACCACGTGTAACATCACTGATAAAAGGAGGACAGTGCAATCCTACATTGATCATGTGTTCAGCTTCTCAATAATTTTGACACCATCTGATGTGATCAGCTCTAGATTTCCAGATGTAGGAGCTCTAACCCATCCCATTGAACTCTTCACAAGTTTCTGTCAGCAGCCAGAGAGAAGAGTGTGAGCAGCCACATGCTGCAGCAACTGGTTTTCACTTAGCCAGAGGGTGGGACAGGGATTCAGCATATAGGAAATAGTTCCAGGAAAAGGGTGAGAAATATCAGGAGGACCAGAAATGCCTGAGCCTGGTATTGTTTGATACCTCAAACAACTTCAGATGCAGTGAAAGGACAGACTCCCTTCTACTACTTCTCCAATATAATGAAGTTGAAGGAAGTAAAAAATACACTAGTAGGGAATGTAGATTACCTTGAAGTCATGGAAGTGAAGTGAAATTAAGTGGGTATGTTTGTTGGATCATCAAAATAGGAGACAAGCATAGATCTCTGTTAATGGTCTAGTTGTACACAGAGTGAATGACTGTAATTCTCAAGTATCAAAAGCATTTTGCCAATTAATGATATTTAATTTTGTTGTGGACTCCATCATAAAAAATGTGTAAGATTTTGGCATCTTTGATTGCTTATACCTTTGACTTCTGAAAATGTTAGGGTTTGAGCTTTGTTTCCCAATATGGAAATATATGTTAATAATGGGAAGTTAACTGCTGATGACAGCACAGCTCCAGCATTTGGAATATGACATTGTTGTTGAGACTAGAAATGTAGTTTACAAAACTTCTGTCATAGTGTCATAGAGAATAAATTGCTTTGTCTTATTTTGTTCTCATTTTTTGATTTAATAGAACATTTCATTGTAGTGGTTAAGGCCCAAGAATAAAGAGGGATAATTAATGCATTAACATGAGAGACTATTCCACAAAGACTTCTGGCAAGATCTCTTTCTTGCCCAAGTTCTCTGTCCTTTTTGGTGAGAATTCAACTTGATGTAAGATGTCTTCAGTGGGCTCTTCTTCACAGAACCATATGCTTCAGAGTGCTGCCCATTCAGAGGCAGGGCTGGGTGGATTTTTCTGTGGATATCAGCAGATGTTTCTCCACTGCTTTACACAGCAGAGCCTTGGAAGGACTGGCTCTTGCAGGTGTTGTCAAACAGTAAAAAACTTCCTGACCTTTATCACACAAGTTGGTAGAGGTTGTGTAGGAAAGAACATTACCCATGTACAGCCTGAAATGCTGTGTAGAAATGCTGAAATGCAGGATAGAGCTGTGAATTCAAATTTGCTCTCTTCTGGTCCTCTTGTCCTTCACATAGAAGCTTGAAGATATGATGCTTCCACTTTGTCCCTGTGTAACTTTGCCAATGGTTCAGAGATTTTCTGGGAATGCAGAATATATGAAATAATCTGCTTAGCTCTCCTACCTGAGGTGGGAAATTTTGCTGCTCACCCATTTGTATTCTTGAAATATGGGAACTGAAAAGCTAGGGGAGTGGGGTATAATTGAAAGTGCCTGAGGCCTCAGTTGAAAAAATTACAGTATCAATCACAGAATGCAGTAAGATTTTTTTTTATTTTATTTTGCTTTGATTGTTGTTGTTAGCTGCACTGCATTTTGTATTGGCTTTGATGATTTACAATTCTAAGAATTCAGTGTAAAAATGAGATTATCTGTTATGAAGTGTATCTAAAATCAGGGAATTAATTAGTGACGTATTTCAATGCAGTCTAAATCAAAATGATTTGTGGGTATGAAGTAAATATGAATAAAATATGAAGTTTGAAAACTTCATTAAACGGCTTTTTCTTTATTTCTGTTCCCGAATCAAGAATAATTTTCCTCTGGTTACCTTTGAGGACTCATGGGATAACAGGAATGTCACTGGTGAAAACTGAAAATTCACAGGAGTTATATTAAAATATTACATTATTTAATTCACTAAACAATAAAAAGACACAGTACTTTGGAGGGTATTTTCTACTTGAGGGACTATAATTTCCCAATAAAAAGATATTATATATTTTCCTTCTCTAGTGGCACAATTAACTACCATGAATTCTTTGAGGCAGACAAGAAACACTTAAAATTATATTCACCCTTCTCGGATATGATATCTTATACTAGTCAATGCTATTGATCCAGCACTATCAGAGGCTTATAGAATGATAAAATTGTTTGGGTTGGAAGGGTGCTCCAAAGGTCCAACCACCCTGTAGTGAGAAGGGACGTCTTCCATGAGATCATATCGGTCAGAGCCCTGTCCAGCTTGACCTTGAATGTTTCCAGGGATGGAATTTCTACCACCACATTGGAAAAACTGTACCAGTGTTCTTCTAGTTTGATGTTAAAATTTTTCTTCCTTAAATCTAGTCTAATTGTATTCTTCTTTAGTTTAAAAACATCATCCTCCAGCAACAGGCCAGGCTAAAATGTTTGTCCTCAGTTTTCTCATATGCCTTCTTTAAATATACAAAGAACACCACCTAGTCTCTCCAGAGCCTTCTTTTCTCCAGGCTGAGCAACCTCAGTTCTCTCAGCCTGTGTTCATAAGGGAGTTGTGTAAGTTCTCTGATTCCCTTTGTGATGCTCCTCTGGACCTTCTCCAGAAGGTCCAGGTCTTTCTTATGCTGGTGTCCCCAGAAGTGGATGCAGTACTACAGTGAGATCTCACCAGGGCAGAGTACAAGGCGTGAATCGCGTCTCTTGAGCTGCTGACCACACTTCCTTTGGTGCAGCGCAGGATGCAGTTGTTTCTCTGGGCTGACAGTGCACGTTGCTAGCTCCTGTGCAGCCTCTCACCCATCAGCACCCCCAAGTCCTTCTTGGCAGGGCTCCTCTTGATCTTGAATGATACTGGGTGTCAACCCAACTCAGGTGTAGGCTTTACACTTAGTCTTGTTGGGCCTCGTGAGGTACCCATGACCCCGAGCATCTTAGGGTTATTCTTATGCTTTATTCTCTTATTCTTTAAATTGTCCATGAACCTTTGTTTGGAAAACAGCTGCCTCAAAAGAAGATTCTTACCTGACGTATAACTTGTACATTGCTATTCAGACTTGGTGAAATCAGATACTTATTTCTCATAGTTTAATTAAATTACATGATGTTTTCCTTTCTGTCATGCATTTTGAACTCGTTGGGTTTTGAATGTCAGTAGATGAAAAAAATAAGTTTTCTCAAATATTTCCCTAATTTGTAAAAAATTTTTGTAGAACTCCTAAATTGATGACCTGGTATTTTTCTTCAGCATCTTGTTTTCCTGTGCTATTTAGATGAGATGAGGATTTTAAATAGCTATAATGACTATATATGTATTAGTTATTTTTTTCCTTTGCACCATTAGATCCTCCAGACAACATCTATTTTTATTCTTTGAATCTAAAACAAAAATGTTATTTTAAGTCACATAGAAAACCTCTCTAATCCTCCAAACTCTCAAAAAGGCCAAATTTCATTAAGCTTTAGTTTCATTTGTAGAACCAAAAAGTTTCATAGTGCAGAATATGAAGACCAAAATTGTTCTTTAGCTCAACAGAAAAATGTAGTCACTCACTTCTATATGTTTTGTTACTTGGTCCAGTTGTATATATTGTTAAAAAAATGAGAACATTTTCTCTTTTAAAGAAAATATGGATGAAATCCACCTGCCCCTACTTGGGCAACTAAAAGTTACTTGCCTATGTCTGGATTAGTCACTCGAGTCTCATAGGCACTCATAGGCAATACAGAGAAACAAGTAATTTTAAAGTGAGAGTTTTGAAAGACAATTAAGATGAACTGACCTCTCATGCAAAACTAAAGCAGAAGAAAAAAAAAGTTTAAAAATTGAGATATTCTTTCTATTTTATGTATTGTTTTACTCTTTTAGCATGTATTTCATGTTTATAGCTCAGCTGTCAATATTTTCTCACTGGACAGCTTATTTCAGAATGAAGACTGCACTTATCTCCTTAGGTATGAATTTCAGAAAGTTTTATTTCAAGATACTGCTTTAAATAAAAATTATGTTTCCAACTGCATCTCTGCCTTCAGACTCTTTGTCTAGTTAAATTGGGCTTTAAAAATCATGAAACCCAGTTCACTGAAAGTAGAAACAGATTGGGCTGCTTAGATGGGTCTGGGGTTGCTTGGATGAATGACACATCTTATGCCATATATTTGATTCAAACCTGCTACTCTTTGACTAGCAAATAAAAATGAGACAAACTATGACAAACACAGAAGTGCTTCTGAGCATGAAACTCTCTTAGGTCAGACTTAGGAGTAACGCAAGGAGTAAATCAAACCAAGAAATTATAAGTGCCTATTCCCCATTAATAATATAGCTGTCAGTTTTCAACACCTAATTAGTGGTATGAGATCCAATAAATTTTTTCAACAATACTTTCTGCAGTCCCTGCAAGATAAAAACTATCACTTTATAAGAACATGTTATTGTCAAAAAGCTTAAGCTGTTCATGTACTTCAAAAGATATTTTTTGTCTACTTGCCTCAAAATACTGACAGCAACAGCTTTCCAGGACTAACAAAGCATAGTATTAGGCTCAGCTGCTTCATCAGAACATCATAAAGATTGTTGCTGTGAAAAAGTAACTCACTCCAGGTTTACATGAGTTTTTGGAGCAGCCACCTCTTGCATAAGGCTGTGAAAAACCTACTTGAGACATGCAGCAGAACTGAATGGCCAGAGCAAAAGAGAGGGGGAAAATGGCCATTCTTATCACACTTGTTGCCTTCAAGAAATCTTGAATGCCAGCAACAGAAGGGTATTCTACTCTTGTTTTATACTTGCTTTGATTAAGGAATGCCATCCTTTCAGCCTTTGAACAAATCTTAGTTGTTTTCACATGACCAATCATAGGTTGAAGTTGAAGTTCATATGAATATTTAAAAATCATTAATAACATTTATATTTTGAGATCTGATAATATTTTTATTTTCTATACTCAGCCTGAAAATACATTTTTATATTAATGTAAAATTATTATCATTATAATTTAAATTCTGTTGTTAAAAGTGTCAGTCATTTTGATCATTCTTTTGGTGTCAATTAATCTGTGTTTATTACAGGGAAAGTTTAAAAAATAACGGCAACTATTCTATAGTATTTCCAACTTGGGTTAGATTAACTATAAATTCTTTAATTAGCATTTCAAGCTTGTATTTATTTTACTATTTTGAAACTTGGTTTATTTCAAATTTTCAATATGGTAAATGAGTGCTAAGGACTTTAAATGATAACTACATTAGCCACACATATAGCTCATCAGATTAAAAATTAAACATTATACACTACTGCAACTGTCAACAAAGATGCAGTGCCTTTGAATTCTACCGCAATTCCTCTTGATGTCATCAGTGTTGCAAGAAGGTGAGTTTCATACAAACAAAAACGAAATCATAACAAAACAGAATTACCTGTTTATAAACTAATATATATTTGTCTCTAGGCAGAATGACATTGCAAAGCATTACACATAATGTTAATGAAAATGAAAGTTTTATATGTAATAAAAATAGCAAATTTTAGCAGTACTGAGTCTAGTTAACTCTCAGAGTTCAGATGGCAACTTTTTTGTTCCTTTATCATTTTCTCCCTCTCAATGACAGTTTAATTCATTGAGCATCTGAATATTTTCTTCGCAATTCAGGAAATAGTCACAACCTAAATATGCAGTGCCAGTAGGAACAACGGTAGACAGTATTTTTCTCAAAGTAGAAATAATTTATATAGTATCAGAGTCTCAATGTAAAAATATTTTTAAAGTGTATACAGGTACATTTATCAATTATCCTGAATTCTTTTCCATATCTTTCTTTGAAACAAGGTTTTCAGTTTCATCTCAGCAGCTTTCCAAATTTCTGGCTATCAAAGGTTTTTCATCTTAACTGCATGGACATCAGCCCCACAGACCTTTGAAAAGCTAAACATCATGCAAAAGAAAAGCCCTTTGCATAAATATCCTTTGTTCTTTCTCTTATCTGTTGTTTCCACAGAGAATTGCTCTGGCTATCAAACCCCTTTCCCTGATTCAAAAGGGTGAGAAAGTGGGACATGATTAGAAAATACAGGAATTAGTAGAAGAAAGGAGGAAAAGGTTAAAAAAGGATTGTAGAAAAAATAAAAAGGGATAAGGGAGAGAAAAAGAAAATAATAAAGTGAAACTAAGATTCAGAAAATCAAGAAAAAGAAGATCAGCGAAAAGGTGCAACTGGTATTGACAGAAGATTAAAAAGTAAAATCTTATGCCATGAAATGCAAGCTCTTATTCAAGCCTTGGAGATGGTATGACTGTGACAATCAGCCATACATGAGACATACCAAACATGAAAAATATTTGCAAAACTAAAAAGTAGATTGGATCCTCAGAAGAATTGTAATGAAAATGTAGAATTCAATAGAATTCATTAATATTATAGTAAAATGACTTTTATAATTTTGATGTCTTTTTGTTGGCAAAAAAGAATAAAATAAAGTTATTTTATCCACAAAGGCATTGCTACTTGGCAGCATACTACTTCAATTTTATAGCAACTCTCTGGTTTATGTTACAAAGTAGTTGTGAATTCTGAAGACATTGACATATCTGTAAGAAGTGGATTCTATAACAGAGGGGTTTTGTTGAATTAAATATGAAAAGGAATAATGCAATCAGTACAGAACTCCTTGTCTTATTTATTTTATATGGAGTTCAATACAAATCTCAACTAATATGTGTTTCACTTATCAGCATGATCAAGTTTTCAACTTTTGTTGTGTTGCAGAATATTCTAGTGACACCATATGACTGTGAATTGCACTATCAAATCCAGAAGCACAAGGAATCAGGAAAACTGTGTGGAGGATTACATACTTGGTTCTTGCTTGTCATCTTTACAGTTTTCTAGGGAAATGCAATCAGTAGTATCTCATAGGGTAGCTACTCCTTCTCGTTTTACATCAATCAAAATGCAGAACTGTAATTTTATCATCTTGTGGTAAGAGAGTAAATGCAATGATTGAAAGCATATATTCCCTCATTCAACATATTCAGCCCTGTGTTCCCTTATCTCCCTTCCAGTAACTGTTGCTTGATTCTCAGCCTTTTCCTGGTTGTACAGGACCTTGTGGTACTGAAAAAAAGTCTGAAAAATTTCCATCATACTTCAGAGATCAACAATCATTTACATTGTAAAACACCTCCAAGTTCATTGAGTCAAATATTTGACCAAACTCAACCATACTAGTTGACCAGGTCAACTAAACCTTAGCAGCAAATCCAACAATTTCTTGAACACCTCCAGGATAGTGATGCCATTGCTTCCCTGGGCAGTCCATTCCAATGCTTAACAACCCTTTCCATGAAGAAAGGCTTCATGATGAACAACCTGAGCCTTCCCTGGTTCAGCTGAAGGCCATTTCCCCTTGTCCTGTCACTGGCTGCCTGGGTGAAGAGATCAACCCCCACCTGGCTGTGGCCTCCTTTCAGGGAGCTGTAGAGAGTAATAAGGTCTCCCAAGATTCCCTTTCTCCCAGCTAAACAACCCCAGCTCTCTCAGCTGCTGCTCACATGAATTGCTCTCTAGACCTTTCAAAAGCTCCATTCCCTTTCTCTGGACATGCTCCAGCACATCAATGTCTTTCTTGAAGTGATCGAGGGGTCCATATGAGAGGGTTTGTTTCAATTAAGGAGGTTTTTGTGTGTTTTGTTTTGTTGGGTGGCTTTATTTTTGGATTTTTTTGGTTGTTTTTTTTTTTTGTTTGTTTGTTTGGTTTTTTTTAATTTTTTTTTTTTTTTATTGGGATGGGGAGGCAATTTGTGTCTGTCTGTTTTACCCAAATATGACATAAGACCAATGCCAAATGGAAGAACAAATAAACAATTGTTTTCATCATCAGCCTGATAACTGCATTATTATAATAAAAGTCTTCCATTATCCTTATTTTTCCTCTCTTTTATAGTTAGTAGTTGCTGTCTAATATAGTACTTTACACTAGGATGAGGGATAAGATTTTTACCTTATTGTTCTCTAGTCAATCAAATCAAAATTGCAACAAGACTATCAAAAATTTAGAAGACCATTCTGAAACTCACTATAGAATTGATTGGCAGTCAAGACAAGTACAGTTTCCACTTCATCCAGAGGTATTCCCTTCTGTAGAAGGAAGGATAGTTTTCTTGTTAGAGAATTCCCATGGTTCTCATTGGGATGCATTGAAAAACTGAGTTTTGTGTTCACTAGGGACTGCATGCATATTGTTAGGACAAACAAAATAAATATAGGAAAGGAAGAGTGTGTTGTAAAGTGTTGTGTCTTGTAAAGAGTTATTTTATGCAAAGGGAGTAAAAAAGTTGTTAAAGAATGCAAACATTCTGTGGTTAGTTTCTTGACCACAGTAACCATTGGATATTAATCCAAATACCGTTAATGTTTAGGTCAAACAAGCAAACATCACAGATAATGATCATGTTTCTTTCTTTTTTTCAGAAATCGGTGAAAAACACACAATTATCATAATCTTCTTCATTCAGACACAAAGAAGGAGACTAAACTGTTAATGGCCAGTTCCAAGATAAAATGAAACAAAAAGATGGAGGTTTCAATACTAGTTCAAAATGTATATGTTCACAAGGAGTGTTGCAAAGCTTGATAAGCCATGACATAGTAATGGCAATGAGATTATCATGACAGTTATCAGCAAATCTATATTCTGCTTCTAGAGAAGCAGAGCTAGTAACTAAGACTGAAAAAAAGAGAGAGAATGTCTGAATATTTTTATAGTCAGAATAAGTCCCACAAATAACGGTGGAATTCGAACTACATATAGAAGGATCTGGGGGGAAAAATAATCATAGAAGCAATGAGGCAAGTAACACTTTCAAATAAAAGGGTATTTTTTTTTTCTGTAGATTGATACACTAATTCTAATTTCAGAGAAGAAGGATGGAAAGAAATAATTATCCTTCATATCTCTACTCTCTTGTGCTACCTACACACACACACATACAAGAACACTTGTGCTACATATGCACTGATATACATCAGTGCTGAGAGAGATGGGATGCTGTCAATACTGCTTTTCATGCTGCTAGTTATAGTTAGTGTTATTTTGTTTTCAATCTCCATCATAATACTGTCATTTGCTTCTATTTACATTGAAGGCCTTTAGGATGAAAGCTATTCTGTCATCAGAATATGCATATAGTTTATGTATATCATACATTTCATTAGAATATATATATATATATATATATATATATATATATTCCGCCTACATGTATCACATATCCTTGTTGCAACTGTTTCCATTACATCAGCATACATCATCTCTTAAGCTGGATCCTCTTCTATGCATAAGGGTTCAGAAGCTTTCAACTACGCAACTAAGAAACACAGAGGAAATGGGAGAGGATAATGAAAAAAGCATCTTGCATACCCTAGCTTGAAATTGGCAAATTTAATATACACAATAGCATATTTTGCCTTTCTAATGTTTTCAACCTCTATTTTCTAAATCATAGTTATATGAATCTTGGGAAAGGGTGCAAGTACTGAGTAACTCCCAAAGATACTTAAGTCAAAATAAATCCCAAGACTATTCTATAGCAGAACAAATTTTTCTTTTTGTTGTTTTTAAGTTCTGGAGGCACTTCCTTTGCGTGCTTAGATGCACTTCAGACAGAATAGACAGACAGATGCTCAGGCACCTAAAGTCTTTTGTGATTTAAAGATAGTGAGGGAATGGATGGTCTTCCAATCTTGCGAAGAACAATAGTTAGCTAGGAAGATCAGTAATAACAAATTATGGTCTAGTCAGAGAGATTATATTGAGATCTTTCATAAAGCCAGAAGAGTACAGTAATTTCACACTGATAAGCCGCACCTATTTCACTGAAGGATTGAGCTGATCCTGGAAATGAGGCTAATCACCAGGTGCGGCTTATTTATGGACAAATTCCGGCAAAATCCCAACCTGGAAGGGTGAGCCAGCCAGCTAGGGAGCTGCTGGGAGTCAGTGCCGCATGGGCAGCGAGCTGGAACCACTGGCAAGCGGGCAGCAGGTTGCCACTGGTTTCGTGCAGTGAGGTGACAAGCCACTGGCTTCGCGCGGCAAGGCGGCGAGCCACCACTTTTGAGTGGTGCACGGAGCCGCCACTGCAGCCGAGCATGTGGGGAGCCGCGGCAGCCAGCGCCGGGGGCGGGAGTGCCAAGGCCTGCGGCACGGGGCGGGTGCCTGGGGCTGCATTTAAAGGCTGCACCGGTCCATGAAAACTGTTTGCAAATTGAGCACCTGACAGCACCCCATGACTGCGTGATTCTGTTACTAACTTGTTGCTTTGTTGCACATGGATCCTCTCTTAAAAAAACAAACAAAAACCAACGTGCGGCTTATGAGTGTGAAATTACTGTAATTAAATTAATACATAAAGTTCTGGTCCCTATTAGCTGGCTTTAGCTCTGTTCCTGTCTATTGACTATATTTCTTAATGAATAAATAATGTGGTCAATAATGATGAGAATTCTCTTCTTCCCACTTGAGTTTCTTTCCATTGTGTTTCCTCATGGTTCCTTATGACACCAAGGCTCTTGTGTTCATAGTGCTTGGTGTCCCATTTACAACTTAAAATAGGGATATGCTCTCCCAGAACTGGTGGCAAAGCTCAACAGTCATGTTGGCAAATTTGATCTGTGACACTGAGTGGTTTCATGCCAGGGATATAAAAACCCACATCTTTCTGGTGGTGCATAGTTTAGAATTCAGTGAGGATCATTAAGAGCAGCTTTGAGAGGTGAGACAGTGATGAGTGCTCCATGTTAGTCTACTCCACGGACTTAATGTCATTTTTCTTCTGAAGTGGAATCAACACTTGGGTCAAAACATCACTACTTCCTCAGTGCTTTCCTCAGTACTTGATTCAAATAATTCTCTATGTGGTATTTCCTAAATTCTATAGATTCAAATTTTTGGACTCTTTTTATTAACAAAACCTGTGGTCTGTCAATGAATCCTTTTGCATAAGACATTCCCCAAATGCAGTATACTGCTATCTGGTATTTTTTCCTATACTGCTGTTTAATTATCAAAATTAGGGTTCCTATTTTCCCCCTAATTTCTATTACATTGCAGAGCATTTTGCCAGCTAAAGAAAGTTTTCTAGTATTTTCTGAATTTGTTTTGTTCACAAATCTATTTTATCAGTCATCTAATGAAGATTCAGACTTCTCAGATTGTTTTTCTATTTTTTTTCTTACCCTACAAAGTAGGATCACAAAATTATTGCTTTACAAAAAGACTACTCTTGCTTTGTTTACCAAGATTGAGTGTTCTTAACTGTTTATGGTATCAAACATTGAATAAAATACTGGATAACACTGATACAACTACATCAGGAAAGTGGTTAAGAGACCAGACTTCTATAGCAGACCATAAATGTTGCCACTAATATTTTTTAACCTTTCTTGTTTAATAACAGCCGTCCCTTTATCAGTCATCATCCAAATCACTGAGAGTTACAAATGTTTAGGCCAAGGAGTCTCAAGGGTTACAGAAATATAAACATTCATTTACCATGCCATCCCTTGGGGGAATAGTCTGTCTATAAGCCTGGTAAAGTAATAGAGAAAGAGATTCTCTGCTCTGAGAGTTTCAGTTTGCCAGTGAATATTTTCCAATGTTTACCTGAGCAACAGAACCAAAAATGCATTCCTATGAAAACTGGAAGTGGCAATAAAAAATACTTCTTGTAATACGATTTAAAAGTGCTGGTCAGATTATTTACTTAAATCTTAAACTTCATTGAAACTTATTCTCTCTCTCTAATATATTTTAGCATCCAAGAAATCTTGAATGTCATTGTTTATCTTGCTTTAATTAATGTAACTTGAAATGTTTAATTAATCTGGAGTTTTATTAGAAATAGCGTGACTGCAAATTAAGTTTTGAGAACAAAGGGAGGAAACAGGAGTAGGACGAATTAAGAAAACTAAAGTTAATCTTGTTTTGTAGATGAATTTACTTTTATTCTATTATTTACTTTTCTATGATTCTTGCCAGCAACGTTGATTTTATTTGTGCAGAAGAAACGTTTTACCAGATATATAGCTTGCTTTACATGACAGTATTAAAATAAATAAAAAAAAAAAAATCACTTTTATCACTTCCACTATAAGATCCCAAAGCACTTAATAAATATTCATTAATTAAGCTTCATTCCCAATCCTATGAAAATAAGCACACTATGGATTATTATTTATAGATGGGAAAGCCAAGCCATAGCATGCTGAAGTCAGTTGTGGCTAGCACCACAAAAAACCGTGCCAGTCTGAGACTGTAAGAGCAACCTGGGGCCCTGTCCTTCTCGGTTTTGGGTTCTGTATGTAATTGGTGGTACCTTTGCTGGGTGTGCATAAGGAACTGCTGGTTCGGAAGGTTAGCTCTGTGGAAATGTTTTATTCATTTCAGATTGGTCTAAGCAATTACACCAAAACACACAATGTTATGTGGGGATGAGATTCCAATCACTGGTGCATTATCTACTAAAAACCAGATCCTCCTTGTTCTGACCCCCTCTCATCAGATGCCACAGGGCTGTGTTCACTCTTAAGATGACTTTTGCCTTATAAAATGGGGATATTCTTTTAAAGAAGTACAACTGTGTAGCTGTGTTTGCATCTCAGCATTGATTTCTTTCACTCATTTAAATTTCTTCTCCATATGAAATTTTACAGTGAACAGAGAAGGAAAGAAACCCCTTGTGCACCAGCTTTTAGAATTTAAAAAATACTCAAAATATTAAAATATTTTCCGTTTTTTTTTCTTTGTTTAGAAATATGACATTTAAAAATTGTCATTAGGACACAGTAAAGCAGTTTAACTCAATTTAGCTGCAAAGTCAGTGTTTTTCCAAGCTACCAAGTTAGTGCCTTATTAAAATCCCACTGGCACTGAAGTATCTGAGGTGGGGAAAAAAAGGTTACACTGCATATCAACTACTGAAGGGAGCTGAAAGGACGTAGAGCCCAATTAAACCTTCAGCACTGCTCTCTCTCATAAACACTTGCTACTTTATTCCCTCTGGAACACATTTCGAGGCAGCTAAAGTGGGAACCCAGCAAGAACCTTTTCATGAGATTCCTGTTATTGAGCCTCAGGTCCAGCCCAGTCCTTCTGGGTGAAAGGCTTCATACTCCCTCTCTATTAATCATCATCTGGCCTTCTAACACCTGGGACTGACTCCAACTCCCACTGTTGCTATATTGACAATATTCCCTGTTGATTTCCTCATTTTCTCAGCCAAGGCTGGAATGACCTCTTTAAAATTCTTTATAAACGTCCGTAATTGCCGCATCAAACTTCAATTCATTACTTTCCCAGGCCTCATGTATTTTGATGATATGAAAGTTGACCACATTTACATGCAAATTGAAGTTTTATATTAATAAGGGCCAGTAAAAAGAGATTGCATGGTAATACTCCATTATGACTTTTAAATACATTTGCCCATGTCTCGACTTGGCATTAGCATGGTCAGACCATGAGGAAATCATGTTGGTCTGATTGCAATTTTGTTTTCCAATTGAAAGTACAATTTCATCAGGTTTCCCTGTCATTTCTAATAATGACTTAAGTTTGCTTGCTAAATTGAAGAATTTCTCCAGGCCTCTAGATGAACTGGGAAACAGGTGAGGAGACAGCTGCTTCTATACGAAGTGCTTCATTATGAACTAGCACTATATTCAACCCCATAAGGTTTGTTTGATGATAGAAACAAAATTACTGAAGGTCTAGTGCAGCTGAGAATGATCATCTTAAGCATTAACTTCTAACATAGAACTTTGGAAGCCCAATGGTTCATCTGTGAACAAGTCTTTAATGCACTGATCAAAGATCCTTAATGTTTTAGACTACTATTCCATTGTTTGGCCTCACATATTATATACTGTTATATTCCAGCAGAAAAATAAATAGAATAACAGTCTGCAGAAAAGAGATCGTGTATATTAATGCAAAAAGTCAAGGAATCGTTTTTTTATACACATCCTATTAGGAATGCTAGAGAGGATGTAATCACAATATCAAATCAAATCCATGACCCTATGAAATAACATTCATCTTACTGATTATAGATATCTGATTACATTTCTCATTGGACAATCATGAAATTAAAAAACCTTGTGTATCAATGGCAGGTTACAGGAGAATCAAAAGCTAAAAGAATGGTCCCCATAATTCCAATGTCACAGATATTCCTAAATACTGTTAAATATACCTTTTGGGGATGGTTCTGTAAAGACCAGCAATGCTGCCAAGGAGTAATAGCAAAGTATTTTCATAAAATGTGCTTATGTAAAAGTATAAATGATATTATGCTAGAAAGTCAAGCAAAAACACAGCTATTTTATTTGTATAGAGGCTTTTTGCACTCCAAGTGCCCTCAGGGTCAGTGGGATTACCAGCAAAACATATAAATAGGTGCTTGTTTGTTCAGACTCTTGCTTTCCACTATAATCTTCTAAAACAGCAATAGGTGACACACCCTAAATGTGCACATTTGTCATTGCAATAATTTTGGAAATAACTGATGTGGTAGACTGTACAATTGCTACTTAAAAACTAAGCTGTGAATCAGTAGAGCCATTTGCTTAGGCAGGTTTTGCCTGTTTCTGCAAAGTCCCACAGACTTCTGTTAACTCAGAGAAGGATTCAGGCTCTTCTTAGATGAATCTTTATGTGAATATTGGAGTTGGAATTGATAGTTCACTACCATTTATATCTTCTCAGAAGTGTGCCTTGCTCAGGCCAAGCAGTTGGATGATAAAGCTCAATTTTATTAAAACACTTCTTCATTGCTCTCTTTTATATCAGATAAGTTTTCAACAGCAGCTTGAATAGAGAAAGGTCAATGAGCATATGATAATACCACAACATTTCTTATCAGTGTTTATAATAGATTTTGAGGCTGGGAATTGTTTAACTTATCAAACCATGGTCTCAGTTGTCCCTATTTGCTATCAAAATATAGTATTATGAATTTATTTGGTCTTTCTGCTTTCCAAACAAAAGCAACAACAAGTAAATTGCTTGTCCTAGTAAAAAGTCTGGTCATTAGGATTATCTTATGGCTGAGGCAATGATCAGCTCTTTTAGTCCAGTGCACAGGAGTTCCAATCCCCTTGTTAGCTTAAGTATAATTGTCAAGATTGGATTGTTGGCGGCTTGAGTATAAGAGCCAAGCACAGAACAAATCTAAACTCCTCTTCAGCTTCAGAAGTACCCTTTTCTCTGCTTACATCAGCCTGAAAACTCTGGATGAGAAATCTCCATTCAATGATGCTAACTCTTTCTTTCGTAACCAAGTACTGCATGCAGCTGCTTCGTCTGCCTGGGAGCAGTTGCGGAATAGATCTCTTGCCTCTGGAAAATCAGTTCTTCAGGTCTTTGAGAGGTGTCTTCCTTGTCTTGTTAGTCTCTATTATGGTAACTTGAAAGAGTAGAATTGATAATGGGGATATGAGTGCATGACTTTTTTCTTTGGGAAAGTGTGGAGTACATAATTATGCTGGATTTCTATCAAAAATGGTCCTGTGGCTTAAAAAGAAAATAATTTATCTAGAAATACCTGAGTAAGTCAGTGAATATAAATATATATATAAATATATGTGTTTATAAAATGGCTAAAAAATTCTGGAAATTATAGAATCATGGAATCATAAAATTGTTTAGGTTGGAAATGATCTTTTAGAGCATTGAGTCCAACTGCTAAATTTTCTGCCTGAAGAAATGAAGCTTGTAGATAACATGTAACCTTGAAAAAGAAAGAACACCAATAAATGAAGTGGTAATTGGGAATGTCTACTGATGATCATAGTTGATTTTAGGAAATTAGAATGGTTTTACAGTTAAGATATATAAAAACCCCCAAGATTATAAAACTGCAAAAAAAGTTAATGAAGAATATAAGTAAAACTCATTATTTCTCTCATCTGTTCTCTTTCCTCACCTACCACATAAGACCATCAACAGGAAATCTGCAAGGCACAAGTAGTCTGTGTAAGAGCTGTTTCTGAAGCAAAACGTAACAGGATCAGGTAAGTTTTTCAGAGCCTAAAGAGGAAGACTTAGCTTATCTGTGCAAATGCAGACAGTTATTAAAAGCATAAAAATATCCAGACATCATGAGTGAAGCTGTAGTTAATATGATACAGAAAACTTTAATTCCTTTTTCTTGAAACTGTAGGGAGTGAAAGGCAGAAGGACCCACTCAAACCTTTTTTCAAAGCTATGTTAATTCTCAAGGGAGCTGCCACAAGGTAATTCCAAACTTTTTACTTGGGCGTATATTTCATTTGTGAGAGCTTTCACGGAGATACAAAAAATTGGTAGAAAAAGCCAGTAGCATCTTAAAACCAAACATGCATTGAAAGAACACTTAAATGTATAAGAAATGCAAAGGAAAATAGAAAAAAGACTATAGAAATTGGAGCCAAAGTAGGAATACACGATCCCATACCAAAATGGGTAATGAACTTCAATGTGTAGTTGCTTGTTGCTAGTAGATATTGCTGTTCTAGACTAAAAGTGACCAGGTTTTTCTCATTTAATCCAACATCAGTAATACTGTCTCCCATTATATGATTATAGAATCATATAATTTAATTGTATTATTCTTCTATACTTATTGTAATACTCAAACTCCTCAGGACATCACTTCCAGAGGTCTGGTTCCTCACAAATACAATCCTAACCCAGACTCTGGAATAACACCATTACGGGGGTGTCTAGATTCTCTGTCTTATTTCTAAAGTATGTCAAATGATTGAAATACTGATACTATGCTCAAACTCTGAAGACTGAGGGAGAAGTATACTGTGTGTAGTAGCTGTGCTCTAGTATTCCAGAAATGTGAATTAAAAAGAGGTTAAGGGTTTATGTATGTGTTACTCTACAGCTATGCATAGCTTAGCTCCTTGTATGCAACTGTCCCATGAGTTGTTCCGAGTGAGATGCGGATTACTTGGGAAGAATTAAGAAAAGACTGCTAAATCAATCAAGACACAGGAATAATGTCTTCCTAGAGATGGTGGGAGGAACTGTTGTTCTTCAGGCTGAGAAACAGAGACTGTTTTTCTGGGCTGTCTTCAGCTATATTAAAATAACAGTAGAGTAGAAAGAAATTATTGCTAATGTTCATCTATCTCAAGAGAAGTAAAGCATTAAACTGTAATAAGAAAAATAGTCTTTCTTTTTAATGTGGACCAGGAACTATGAAATAGAACTTGACAGAAAAGCAGTAGTGGATTTTAGAATTAACTTTGTAATGGTTTCTGTAGCAAAAGCCAAAGATATCTGGTGGGAGGGAAGTAAAAGACTACAAAATATTATATAGCACATTGTTTCCAAATTACCCCAACATTATCTTTCACCTTCCACTGGAAAAGGAAAAGGTACGTTACCTAAATATCTGAAAGACTATGTTATTGTGGTATCTGCTGCTTTTGTTTACAGTCTAGAGTAGATTTTTTTTGGTGGGGGGAAGTGGGTAATTGAGAGTGGTGGAGTTCAAGGGTTATAAAGGAAAGCAGCAGCACCTGTATGTAGAGTAGTTAGGTAGAAGATTCATGAGAAAGTCCTGGATAGCCACAGTTGACCATGTTACCCTCTGTCTCAGTTCTTCAGAATATTAACTTCCATTTCAGTATATTTATGTATTCAAAGGTTCTGTGTGTGGAGTGTGTTGGTGTGTTTCTGGGGTCAGGTTTTTTAGGGTTTTTAGAGGGGTTATGTAGAGCAATAGACTATTTATTCCTCGGTGGAGGAAGGGAGATGAAAGTTTTTCATTCTCTGTCCTTATTTTTAAAAGGACAGTACCAGAACTACCCTATGTATGGGAGCAAGGAAGTATATACAGGTCATGTTCTGTTGAACTGAACAGAAGCAGTTGGTGAGAACCATGACAGCCATTCATTTACATGAATGGCTTCTTCCCTTTATAAGAGCTGTGGCGAGTCTGACTCTACTGCAACATCCCGTGTTTCAATTCTCTCTTAATGCTTGGTTTCCTCGCCTTACTGGATTCAATATACATTGATCTGGAGTGTGGAGTAGTTCTGATATGGAATTTCTCCTAAAAATTGATAGAATTCTTTCTCATACTGTTGCAACCAGATTTTCTCTCCCTCTTGTGATGTAGAGAAAGATCAAATTTGTAGCTCCTCTTTGGTGTTTTTTTCCCAGATTTTTTTCTTTAAAATTCATATGAACCTTTATGCTCTACAGAAATTTAAAATAGGAGAAGAAGCTTGTAAATATCATCTTTACCTGTTAGACACATTTCTATGGGTTTATTTACTTTATGAAAAATCCAGCTTTATTTTAAAGTATTTTTTGAAGGCCATGACTATGATTCATCACCTGATTATCAGCTGTAAAGGCTTTTATTAGATATACCATCCCCATTCAACCATTCATCGTTTTCATATGAAAACAGTGACTATTACATGCATAACTTGTCAGTACTGTAAGGCAGGGGGCTGAAATGTGTTGTCCTTCCAATGATATTTCAATATAAACATGGCTGCATTGCAGTTATGTCACATCTCGTTCGCACTCTGAACTTGGTGGCAGACAGGGATCATTACAGGGGGAACACTAAGAAAAATACATTACACACTAGTCATAATCATAAAAGAAACGAAAGAGAAAGAGACATACCAATGCATGTGCAGCTGCTATAATAGAACAGAAGAATTGCAATTGAGAAATGTACAAAGGCAGTTAAGCTTAGAGGAGAGATACCACTGCACTAAATTGTCAAGCCTGAGTCAAATGATATTAATTCTGACACCTCTGGCTACAATACATTGCTTTTGGATTCAGTTTCTCTACCTTTTTTAAGTTGTTGCAGTAAAGGTAATTCCCTGGTGCTTTGATTGTTGAGATTATCTTGTTCTATATAGCTTCCCCTCTCTCTTCTTCTCTGTCCTCTCCTCTGTTCTAGCATTATGAGTGTGAGTAAAGATTAAGCAGACTGTTGTATTTTTTAAAGGCAATCATTGGTTTGGATAGACAGTCAAAATCAAATGGAGGACTGTACTGTTGGCATTTTTTGTGGTAAAAATAAAATGTGTTTAGTTAAGGACATTCACATATAGAAAAACTAAGGTCAGTAGACGCCTCATTTTATGCGCCTATTTCAAAGAATCACATGATCAATTAGGTTGGAAAAAACCTCTGAGCTCATCAAGTCCAACCTATGGCTGCACACCACCTCGTTAACTGGACCATAGCACTGAGTGCCAAGTCCAGTCTTTCCTTAAGCACCTCCATGGATGGTGATTCCACCAACCCCTTGGGCAGTCCCATGTCTAATTACTCTTGTGAATAAATGTTTTTAATGTCCAACATAAACTTCCCCTGGTGCAGCTTAAGATTGTGTCCTCTCATCCTGTCACTGGTTGCCTGGGAGAAGAGGCTGACCCACACCTGGCGGGGGTGTGTAGAGAGGGATAAATGTCCCCCCTGAGCCTCCTTCTCTTCAGTTTAAATATCCCCAGCTCCCTCATCTGTGTCTCACAGGACTTGTGCTCCAGACCTTTCACCAGCTTCATTGCCCTTCTATTGGCCTTTCTCAGAACCTCCATGTCCTTCCTGAATTGAGGGGCCCAGAACTGGGCACTTGACTCGAGGTGTGGCCTCACCAGTGACAAGTACAGGAGAAGAATGATGTCCTTAGTCCTGATGGCCATAATGGTTCTGATACAGGCCAGGATTCCTTGGGCACACTGCTGGCTCATGTTTAGCCACTGTTGAATAGAAACCCTCAGAACCTTTCCCACTTTCCAGCCAGTGTTCTCCCAGCCTGTAGGGGGAAAAAACAGGGGTTTTTTTATGGTCAAAGTGTAGGATCTGGTATTAGGTTGAACCTCATGCCATTGGTCTCCACCCATCTATCCAGCCTGTTCAAGTCCCTTTGCAGGGCTTTCCTAACCTCCAGCAAATTGACATTCTGACTCAACTTAGTGTCATCTGCAAATATGCTAATGGTGGACTCAGTCCCTCATCCAGATCATCAGTCAAGATATTAAGCAGGACTGCGTTCAACACTGATCCCTGGGGGACGCCACCAGTGGCTGATGACAACTGGATGTAGCGCCATTCCTCTGGCCTGTTCCTAACCCAGCCACTTCCTAACCCACCAAAGGTCCCACCTGTCCAAGCTGTGGGTCTCCAGCTTTTCCAGGAGTGCTGTGGGAGATGGCGTCAAAGGCTTTGCTGAAGTCCAGGTAGACACATGTACAGCTTGTCCCTCTTCCACCAGGTGGGTCACCTGGTCATAAAAGGAGATCAAGGCCTTCAGGAGCTGCCTTTCCTGAACCTGTGCTGGTTGGATCTCATTCCTTGGTCGTGCTGTATGTGCCATGTTATTACTCTCAAGGTAATCTGTTCCATAACTTTTCTGGGCACTAAGATCTTAAAAGTAGCTCGTTCTAACTCTCACTGATTGTGATTTTGCTAATGGTGACTGGTAGACACTAAATTCCAGAAGAAATTTACTCCTCCTGTGGTTTACAGCAATCTGTCTTTTTCTGTCCTACTCGTTCTTTTTCTTTAGCATAAGCAGTGCTTCCTCCTCCTTTCTTTACTACAATTATTTATTTTCTCTTTGTTGAAAGTCACTGTGCCATCTTTTGGTAGACCTAATAAGCTGAACTCCAGTTTATTGGACAATGGATCAAGAAGCCTACCTCTCCGAGATACCTCAGCATAGTACTCTTGTTTTCAAATGTGTGCATAGAAATGAGTTGGAAGACTAGTCCTGAAGTGTAGATAATTGAGTTTACAAGCAGCTTTATTTTCATCTTGAATATGTTTTCTCCTAGTTTGATAAAGGTAACAAAATACATTCTGTGTCAATTTTGGGTTTTGTTGTTTGTTTTGGGACATATAGATTATCCTCTCAAGTAATATTCAAGCCCTACCATCTTCCCTGATGTTTGTTCTGTAAATGATCTGTAGAACATACAATCAGTGAAATAGTCTTGACAAGTTTGATTACTCATAATCAATTTAAGTGGTGTTTTTGCTGTTAGAAAATACCAGCAGCATTCTGGAATAATGGACCTGTAGGGGGAAGTAGTGAGTAAAACTAAAAGGACAAAGAAAGTATCTTCTGAGATAGACACATGGTTATTAGTCACAGCCTAATTCTGCCTTTAACTCTCTTTCTCAAAACTTGTGAAATGGTTGTTCCTCTGTTCTTTACTGAGTTTCCATTTTCAGCCTCCCCTCTACAACGCCTCTTACATCTTTTTGTGTGTGTATCCCTTCAGTTACATTTTTCTTCTACCTACCTTTACAGAATTTCAGGTCAATATACTACAAACTGTTTTTTTGTGTAATAATGCAATGAGTAATAAAGAAAAAAGTATAAGTTTTAAAAAATTTAACAGGAAGGATGGCCAAGCCATAGGTCAGAGCCACCAAAGTCCTCTGAATGTTAACATGGCATTGAAGTGCCCAAATTCATGAGAACAACTTATAAAATCTGCCTTATAGTTAATGTGTCTTTTCTCTGGATTGTTTGCATTCCTCATCTCCATTAACTTGGCAACTTTGGCCTAATATTATTCAGTCACTCTCTTCTTCCCATTCCTAGACCAAGGAGGAACTAGACCATAGTTCCTTCCTGGTACTGCAATAGATAGAACAGTAAGAACAGTATTCTAAAGATAGATAGCACAGTCAGACTCTCATCTGTTTTTAAAAGGCTAAGGAGAGATAGATGCTTATGCAAAAAAAACCCAAACAAACAGGTATTTTGGTTCAAACAGGCATCAAGAATCAGCTGTTTCTTTGGTACCTTTCAGAAGCTTGCTTGGACATCTCATATTATAAAGTGCAGACTATGAGGTTCTCTATTCCCTATTTATTGCAGGGTAACTCTAGCACTTAACACTGTGAGTCCTCCTTTTGGATCAGGCAATGTGTATTTGTTAGGAGTCTATAACAGGAAAGCTCTGCTGGTGCTCTGTACTTGTTCTGCTGGGAAGGGGGCAGCTTGTATGGTGCTATGTCTCAAATTTGTGACTGACCCAGTGGTTGACCCAACTGGCCAAAGAGATACCTCATACTATGTGATGCTATACTCAGCAATAAAAATGAGGTGGAGAGTAATCTGATGCTGTGGATGATTGTCTTAAGTGCTTGGTTTTTTTTTGTTGTTTTGTTTTGTCTTTCCTTCGTGTATCTGCTTTATATTGAACAATGAGTTTCTCTTGCCTTTACCCTTCTAATTCTTTCCCCCAGCTTTCTGTGAGTGTATGAATGAGTGACTAGGTGGGGATTTAGCTGCTGACCAGGCAGGATCAAGCCTCTGCATAATCATATCTGTGAAAGAGAACAGTCACAAATATATCACATTTGGTGTCTTCCTGGTTAAAATGTGTCATAGACCCAGGACACAAAAATATAGCTTTATGTCAAAAATACAACTTTTAATCAATGTGTTATCAACTTAAGTGAACACCTTGGTCATTCAGAATATATAAGGGTTGGGGAAAATACTCATCCTTCCAAATTGCTACCAGTTCCAGCAGTGCAGGATTACAGTATGTTCCTTCTCAGCTATGAAGCAATTTACTGGAGAAGAAGCTAATCAAAGGAATATATGGAGTTGTGCATCTAATTTTAATTATAAATGTGATCAGATTGGGATGGGCTACTACAATGACAATAAGCCTTCTAGCAACCAGAAAGAAGAAAAGTAGTTTTGCAAGCCTATTTTATTTCCTGAAGCATACACAATATACTGAAAATTCTGTTGTTATTATTAGTAGTATGTCTTGAAGTATTGATGTTTTTTCTTTACAGTCTCAAGTGCTGAGACACAGAAAAAAATTCAGTATCTTAGGTTATTGTACTAAAAATATTAACACATATTTGTTATGTTAGGTGATTCACTGTGCATGCATACCTGACAGATGAAATATGTTGTTTGTTACTACTGACATTCTCTTCTATATTTCAAGCTCATGGTCCCACTCCATAGACTTATAAAGATAATTTAAAAATCCAAACCTCCCAAATTTTATCTCCGATGGCACTTTTAAGATGCTTAGGCAAGTATTTTAATATGGCATGTAATTCTGGTACATTACTGTTGTCAAATGTAATGTGCCTTTTGATAGTGTTTGGGATCTGAAAAGAAAATTGAGCAATAGTCTTAACGTAAGTGACTAATAAATTTACCCTATATTGGTCATAAATAAAATGTCTCTCTCTATTATTGAAACAAATGGAAATATTTTCTAGCTCACCTGTCAACAGTTATGGGTGTACAAGTCCTAGGTTGCTCTTTGCTCTGCACAAAATCTGGAGAAGTTTCCTCCACCATAAATTTAACCTTTTAAATTTTCTTCCTCTGTGTCTACAGAGAACTCCAGGATTTACCCTTGATATTGTAGAAAAAGCTTGTATAGGACTAAGAGAGTGGACACCTGGCTGTACTACTCAGTGCAGTGGTGATGGTTGTATTCTCAAGCATTCTGTGTGCTCTAGCCTACTTTGACACCTTTGGGTAGCTGGAAGGGTTTTTTAACATCATACAAATTAATCCAGCCTGGGGCTGGATTAGCTGTAATGGACAGCATATAAAGATTTTCAGGCACACAGCCATCCACACCTTGACAGGCTTGCTGCACTTCCAATAATTTAATTTAATAAATCTTTGACGAACTTTAAAAGAAACTGTCAAGATGTTTCATCATTTTTTTCTTCTTATGCCATTTTTAGTAAATTTATTGCACATGAATAAAATACATCCCTAGGCATAGCCCAGGAGCACTAGGACAAGTTTCCTCACTCTTCTGCCAACATGTTTCTGTCGTGCCCTGGAGGTAGCACCTGGTTTGAGAGGATAGTTCTCTTCTTCATTTCCTTGGCCTCTCAGCTGACAGTATTAAACAGCTAATTAGTGAATAGTGATTTTTTTTTCTTATGCAGAGGAATTTTACTTCAAAAATTTTGTCTTACAGTTATTTGTAATAGCCCGTAGTATCTTTCAACTGAAACTGGCTTTTTTTCTTACCAGTTTTTCATGTGCACGTTCCACTGTATGAGTATAGTGTAATGTTTGTAAGGGTAATGCTCCTAGCAGAAGGAGTGCAATGTTGTCTGTTTTGGAGAAAAATACATTTGGAGTGTTTGGGAACAAAAAAGAGAACTGAAAAATTATACACATGGGTGAAAAGAGCAACACAGCTGGGTTTACTGTACCATTCCTATAAACATTTCTTTTTACTTCTAAACTGTGACTAGCTCCTGAGCATGTTCTCTTTCCCTGTGTACTTGAGGGTATTTTGCTAACAGAACTAAGAGCTGTTGCTGCTTGTGAAGCATTATTAACTTTGCTGACTTCGTAACCTTAGAATAAGTCCATGGTCTGATGCTGTTACAGGGAAGAAGATTTTAGTTTCTTATTCAGCTTTTATTGTCTTTACCCAGAAAAGGGCTGAAAAATGGAATGTTGGTAACAAGTTGCAGTCCTCCATTTGCAGTGTCCTGCTATTTTATTTGAAAGTAAAGCAGAATTCCTCACTGTTCTTTTGTTTTGGAAAACCTGGAAATTTACTTTTACCCTCTTCAAAGTCAGAGATTTTGGCTATAAATAGTTTGGGGCCATTAAGTTTTAGTAATGGGCTTTGAATATCAAAAACATCTATCTGTTTCTATTCATCTAGAATGTTATTATTTTTTGCTAAAGAAGTACAATCCCGACAATAAAACATCATTGTTGAGAAAAGTAAAAAACTATAATTATCATAAAATGTTTTATACAAAGCACTGAAAGTGTGGAGAGGAGTGGGAAGTTATAACACTGTTAATGTATTTATGTATCTTTTGCTGTGTACACATAAAAAAGAGAGCACTTGCTTTCCTCTAATGTTCACATAATGCCTGGAGGCTGGAAAGCAAAAGAAGAGAGATAAATGAAGAGGGAAGGAAGAATGCAAATCGGCTGCAAGGCAAGTTGCTGGTTCATGATCCTTGCTTTGACTTTGATCTAGTCTCATTAATGAGCAATTTTGCAAAGCTGCAAGGCATTCTCTGGTTGCAGGATAAATTCAGCTTAGGTTGCCCATGCAGGTGTGCATGACACAAGAAGCCTTCCAGAATGCAAGCATTCTTCCAAAAATCTGTTCATCATTTCATTTTAATGACTTAAACCGTTGTGGTTGAACATCACTTCAAGACATGAACTATCAGATGTTAATGGGAATAGTTTTAAAATGTACTGCTTAAATCAAAGGGGAGGAGACAGTCCTGAATCCAATCCACTGTAAAAGGAGCAACTTTGCTGAGAGGATGTAAATGACCTCCTGTTTATGATTGCAGTTAATTGGGTTATAAGCAGCTGGTATCACCATAATTCCTACAAGAATGTTGATCCCTCTTTAGGGTGAGTTGTGTTACTTGTGCAGTACTCATTAGCTGTCTGTAGTCTTCTTACCTGGAAGAAAATCTGACCAAAAATCAGTTCCTCAAGTTGTTTAGTACTTTTTGACCAAAGTGCTGTACAGACGTTTGCTAGAAAGTAGAAAATATCTCTTGCTCTCTGCCCCATATCTCTAAACAATATTATCTCCTACACAACATTCAATTTGAAGAAGCAAGAAAGACTCTGCATGCTTGTGAGATGGCCAGGGAAAACTGAGAGAGCTAATCATTTTTTCTGGCCTGTAAGATTGGCACAAGACTGGAAAAGGAATCTGTGCAAAAACTTATCTGATTCAAGCAGATGTGTAAGAGGTAGGTATCAGCATTTGCATCTATATATTTGACACAGGAATAGAGGAGTGAGTAAGTGCAATAATGGAATTTTCTGTTGTTTGCTTGGGGGTTTTTGTTCATACAAATTAGCATAGTTAAATATTGAATTAATAAAAATATGTATGCCAAAAAAGACTCATTGTCAAAATTTCCTACACACCGTCCAACATCTAAAAGCAAACAAGGCAAAAATCCCACAAAAACAACTGTTTTTATTGTACTGATCTGTTTTTCTCAGGTAGTCAGTAAACTGTAAAAGAAAAGAAATAACAATAAAAAAAAGATGTTATCTAAAATTTTTAAGATGTTTTGTAATACAAAACTAAGAAAAGATGTATGATTGCAAAATACCATCTCTGATAGCTGTTCTAATCCTGCCCTTTCTTAGCTTTCTGGTATGTGAACTTAAGAATTGTACCAAATTTTTTAACTATTCAATTTATTCATACATACACACATAGTATTAGTATGTCTACTTTCACCCTTTGAAACTTGGCATTTCTAAGCTGTCTTTTGCTTACTTCAGATTTGTACTGCACTGTCTTCAGAGAGTGTCTTGTAGCTTCCTCTTAACCATCTGTAGTTAACTGAATAGCTAGGCAGGTCAAATTGATATTTTTTATCAGACAGTTTCTTTTAGTTTTTCAGAATTACATAATTTAAGCTGATTCAATATTAACTATATTCTTCTTTATGTATCAATATAAAGCAAGTTAATCTGCATTTGTCACCTAAAATAGGGTTTCCTAGAAAGTAAATGAGTGAGCAAGTATTACTGAATTCACGATGTTGTTGTAGTCACTATAAACTTTAAAAAAAGTTTATTCACTGATCCTTTCAAAGTAACGAGCTGGATAGGAAGAAGGTGAGCAACTGATGTTTACATTGGGCTATTATATGTAGCTTAATTCTAAAGAAAGCTAAGGTTCTGAATTATTTGATGTATTTAATTTAGATTTTACTGCTACAGGGAGACTATTGGGAAAACACAACCAGCTAAATGACAAACATATGAACTGCATTCTTACAAAACTTTTAAACCATACCTTTAGGCTTTATTTATGAAGGAGCTTCTAAAATGCAGCTGTTGTCTTAATGAAATTGAGTTGTAATATCATTTGAATAGAGCATTTAATAGGTGACTGGGGCTACTGGAATATCAAACTGGAGTCTGGAGTGCTAAACCCTGTTTCTTTCACCGCCACTAGGAACTATTAAAGAAGCCCTTTGAAAAGATATACATTTCATTCCACAATAACCCATGGAGAAAGGAAAACCTTTAAACATTAGCTGATCACTTATGACCTAGATACTGGCACACCATTATTTGCAAAAAAAAAATTAAAGGAGATCTGCAGATTTTCTAAACAGAAGGGCTAGAAATAAAAGGCAAGTGAATTATAAGGAAGTCTCCTCACAATCAGTCAGGAATGCACATTATAACCTAGAAAGGTATAGCCTGAGCTTTGAAATGAGCTTGAGCTTCCAGACTCAGGTGACAGAGAAGGAAAGCCATAAATCCAGTCCTGCTGCTACTCAAGTGAGCAGCAGAACTGGTATTTACACTTGCTGGGGCTTGGCCCCCAGAGCATTCCCTCCTCCTAACGCCCCCTGCTAGCAGGTCTGTGAATTGTACCAGGCAAGGACAGCTGGTCCTCCAGAGGACATACTCTGAGCATAGTGCCATCCACAAGAATCACAGAGGCACACACACAGCTAGCTATTTTGGATGGGAAAGATATTGTATGAATCTGTGAATCAGTATGGAACTACCCCAGACAGGGGGTGAGGCCAGTGAGGTGCTGATACATGGCATGTGACGTGCATGTTTTCTAGAATGAGTGCATGAGGGTCTTCAGGAAGAATTAGGAGAAACATCATACCAGATTAACTCAGCAGCTAAGGGTATATTCTCAGGCTTGAATGTGATACAGTTAACATAGATATTTCCTTCTTTGTCTCAAATTTATTAATGTAAAGTATGTCATATATGTAGTGCACATTAGTTCCCCAAACCTCAGTAAGATAATGATTAACTACTGAATTTTCTCATTTTTTCCCTTCACCTTTATAGCTAAAATTCTAAAACAATGAGGCTTTTTGAATGAATCTGTCTTCAGAAAGAGGTAACAAACAAACTGAAGTTATCTGTTCGTATAAAAATCATCAGACAACACCACCAATGTAGAATGAGGGTTTTTTTCCTATGATATTATTTGTTAATGTAGCTCTTTCTAAATAGATTAAAATTACTCTTCTGCACTATTTATATTGTGTTTTCAGTATGAAAAATCTCCCAGAACCACTTAGCGATACATTCATATTGTGCCATAGATGTATTACTGTTATTAATTGTTATACAGCACCTGTACAGTTTAAATGCTTCTCTACAAAGAGTGTAGATAATGCCTGTATCAGGAAAGATTTACACACATCATAATATTTCTTAGTAATATTAATAATCTACAAAGTATTAATAATAAATCAATACATACATTAAATTATATTAAGATTTACATAATATTGAATCATAAATTAACTAGGCTGACCACTGTAATGACTTGTGTGGGCTAGAAATTTTTGGTGGGACAATATTGGTTTGGGGGAATAAAGGGCTGGCAGAGTCAGAAAACTAGTGGGGGTCAGAAAACCAAGACTCTTCCTAATGATGATGGGAGTCTGGGGTGTTAGACCTCACTATGTAACTTATTTCAGGCACACACAGGCCTAGTTTTGGAGCCTTATTAAGTCTCTTTAGGTTGCCACAGAAAATATCTTAATTCAGTTAAATATGAGCAAATATCAAATGCATGGGATGATTGTACTTGGCCAAGACCCAAAAGATGGGTTTTCAGTAAATAACAAGTTAAGAAATACGAGAAATGATCTCACCTATTTAGGACAAAAGGCTAAAAATCTCATTATATTTTCATGCAATTTTAAATTTCATGAGCGTCCTTCCTTCCTCAGATAAAAAGTAGTGCGTATGGACTTATAGGATACTCCATCAGGTAATGAATTCTTCCAGCTCCTTGGCCAGACAGATTTGTGAGAAACATTGTACTATAAGTTATCAGCTTACTATTTTTCCATTCACAAGTTAGTGAAATTTTAAGGTATATTTAGTTGTCTTTTCTTGTTCAGGACAAGTTAAGAAATACCATAATATTTTCTCCAGATGCCCCTTACAAATCTGCGTTAAAAGTAGGTTCTGTTTGACATACTGGGCATGAAGAGCGTAAGATACCTCACAAACAGAAATACACCAAATGTCAGGGCGTTTGCAGTTTTATTCTTTTAATGCAATGTGATTTGAAGTCCCAAGTTTCATTGACCAAAAATAGTTTTTCCACAATTTTGAGATGAGAAGTATATATTTTTTTCAAGTGGATGTGGGGAGAAATGCCTTTTATTTGATAAACAGAACAAATGGGAAGGCTCACTAAGACTGCTTGAATTCTTTACATGCAGCTTCTTTTTCTTTTGAAATATATCTACCTGATGCAATATATTCTGTGTATAACAGTGTCTTACCCATAGCATGTGCTTGCATCTCTCAAGGATTGCATTTAAACATTTCTATTAAATACTTTAGTAACCAGTTACTTTAAATGCTATCAGATTTAAACAACAATGTGAAAATTTGCTTTTAGTAGTGGGTAGAAGCTACTTTTTAGAGATTTTTTTTTAATTTATAACAAGGTCTATGAATCTTGCAGTTGTTTTTTTGTGTACGTGCATGTTTGAGTACACTTGCATTCTGAAGTTTTGTTTTGGTTCTCCTAGTCCTTAGTAAAAAATTCTGGAAATATTAATTGATCAGTACCTAAAAACCCCCAGATACATTGAATAGAATAAACATACACTACACTGTATTTTATAAAATTACTAGTTTTCCCACTGACTTGTGAAATATGCACAGAATACCTGCATGTTTACAACCTTATTTTCTCTACCTTTGTTGTGACAAAAAGTATTATGTTGACTATAAACCAAAGTATAATAGCACAAAATGGACTTTTAAAAATGAATTCTTAAGTTTGTAATTTACTCCCAGGTTTCTGTCAATTTGCTTGGTTTGAATGAAGTACAATTACTTCAAGTAGGGCAAAAAGGGATGCATACCCACAATAATGCCAGTTCTATAAAACAGAAAACTAAAGGCCAGGTCACATTTTCTCCATTCGTCTGGCCCCAGGGGAAAAGAGGAGGAAGCAGAATTCTTCTTCATCAGTCACAAATAGATGCAACACCCTGTCCCCAAAGCTTGATATTTACCTTCCAATATTAGATATTGCTGACAAAGTATTGCTATAGACTTTTACTTTACAAGGTTTACTGTATTAAATATGATGCTTCTTACTGGTTCCCGATACTTTCATGTGTTTATGCGGTGCTCTAAAAGTAATTTGGAAAGTGAAAAGTACTTCATTTCTTAACTAATTTCAATACAATTAAATTTATAGACCAGAGTGATAATTAACTTTTAATAAAACATACTTAGGAAAATTCTCTAACACAGTAAAAATGTGTTTTTCATCATAAGTACCAATATTACAAATGTGTCTGCTTCTTTCAATTAGTAATTTTTTTTTTTAAATTTTAGCAATTCATATTACTGATTTCACTTTAGATTTCAGTTCCCAGTTTTCCCAAATGAGTGAAAAGTAGCTTTTATTTTTTTATCTATGCTTGCTCATTGATTAGGTTGAGACTTATTTCTAAACAAAAAGGAATGCTTGCTGGAAACTTTAATGGAAAAAAAAAAAAAGGTGCAGGCTTTCACATGTACTATTTTTGCATGTATTACACAGATGGTTTTAAACATGTCCTTACATTCATCACATGAGCTGATTTAGGGTTTGTGCTGAATAGGCATCTTTTGGTGTTTCAGCTAAATATAATTGAACCTGTACCAAAGACAAAGTGCTGCATGCAGGGTTTGCATACAGTACAGCAGTTTATACAATCTGGCTTTATAAAGATTGATCTGATAAGAATAAAGGAAAATATGACTCAACTTTCATTCCATCTCAGATAGAGAGAAATGTGGAAAGTTTAATGCCGAACTGTGAAAAGATTCAGTAAGTCACCACAAATCACTTCTACTAAGCCAAAACTGGGTAATTTACACAGCACTTTGTGATCTTCAAACAATTTGCAGTGTGCAATTATTCATGCCACAACATGGGGCCGCAGCGTCCAGGCTGCCTGTTTGTTCTAGGGCTGAAGCAGAGGTGTTTGAAAACTGCAAGAGCCTACCAAAGGCCCAGAGATCATGGCTAATGTGACACCCCCAGGCCTAATCTTCTTAGAGCACTGGGATAAAATAAGTATCCATTACAAAATCAGCCTTCATCCTGCCCCCTTCTGTGCTCTGCCACTCTGATAGCCAACACGAAGACAATTGCATGATTCTGGGCTTAATCAGGTATTAGGAGCTAATGCAGTATGAGAAGAGGCTAATCTCCATATTTACTCCATCTGTACTTACGGACCTGACTTGCCTGCCCCCAATAGATCAAAAGGAATTGGCAAAAACCAGATTAGAGATGAAGAAAGGAGAGAAAGGTCCAAGAAGTGTAAGAGGCAAAATTCTCTGCTTTCCTCGGTTGTGTATGTATGTATTAAAGCATGTGGCCTAATCCCATGGAAACACTTTCCATTGTATTTCTTTTTCTTCTTGTCTCTACCCCCACCTTCTGTCTCCATCTTTAAATATGGAAATTGCCATTGCAGTTAAAATTATTGATAAGTGTACCACACCATATCTAAGGATTAACTTTTACACAATTATATATATATATATATATATATACACACACACACATTAAGTATGGATTTTGTTTCAGTTTATTATGGCATTTATGATTGACACATATGCAGAACTCACTATTCTGGGTCCATTTTGAAATCTGATGAAATCTCATAGCTAGGCAGAACTCATTAATTCCAGGTCTTTGTAAGTGCTCTTTGTAAGTACTACATAGACAATGTACCCTTCTGTGACCTTAAGTTAAAATGAGTTTGAGAAAAGAAAAGAAAAAAAGTCTCTGTAAAATTAGCTATTTTCCCTTTAGTCACTCTGAAGTAAAAGGTTGTCTTCTTTCTGTATCTTATCATCTACAGCATCTTGGCATTCTCTTCTGAGGCTTTTGCTACGAGCAGATACTTATGATTCCAGAAACGTGGACAGATGGGTAAGGAAAAGAGAGCAAAGGAAATTCACACACTCACCACTGTTGGCAGTCACCTGCTGTTTGTAAACAGTGACATGTGGCCACCAATAATGACCTTCAAGCTAGGAAATGCATGTGCTAAACCAACTCAAAGGCTCTGGTCATCTTGGGGTGGTGATGAACAAGTTTTATGAAGGTGGAATGCATTCCTTAGCAAGGGTGGAAGAAGCCTGTGCTCAAAAGAGTGCTCAGGAAAGCTGAGGACATTTCAAAGTGTGCACTCTCGTCCTTTTTTGGAAAGCTGACAGACTCACTATTTTTTTGACTCCTTACAAACCCCAAGTGGTGCCAGAAGAGAGCTGTGTTGCTACCGATTTTTGGCAATAGAGCTCACCTCATTAGAGTGGATTAAGTCATGATGCTGAGAAGGATAAAAGGTGAAAAGCAAAAACAGTGGATAGCGAACACAGAAAGCTCAGAGTGTCATTTGTATGCTGACGCTATTATTGACTAGAGCCCATGTGGTTCACACTTTTCAATTACCGTCTGCTAGAAAGGTGGCCCGTAATTGCAAAGGCTGATGCCAGTGCACCAAATGTCAAGGGAGCCTCCCTAACCCTCATCACCTTTTCTTGATGCTTGACTTGAGGATGTTCAAAGGCAAAAAGCCACAGCCTGCAGATCTCCCTGAGGAAGAAAAAGAAGCCATTTAAAAAAAAAAAAGAAAGAAAAAAAAAGAGATAAAACCCCAACAACTCAGCCTCCCTCATTTAAAAACCTGGAGTTAAATTCATTATCCTGTGACCTTGTCCTTTACCCTCTGTTTAGCTAGGACATCACCGGCATTAGTGAGAATTATACCATGAAGACCCAGGGCAGGATTGCATTTTTTAGTTTTGTGGTGCTGAAGTTGACCAGGTGCTGAACAGCCCCAAACTGACAGTGATTGCCAGAGATGCTCTTTCACAAGATTTTTAAAAGGTGGAAAACGGCCAAACTTAGTTTTCCTCTAAACTCCAATAGATATTCTCACTAACAGCACGGTGTCACTTTTAACTGAGATGCATTACTTAAACTGGTATTGTGCCATTCCTGCAGGTCCTAGAATAGGCTGCGCACTTTCGCCCCCATTTATTTAAAAGCTCAAGTGCATTTTTTGGAACATCTTTATTTCATTATACATTATTTTTTCACAGCTACAACTAAGGTAGTTATTGAATGAAAACAATGAACTGTAGCTAAAATATTTGACTTAAACATCCTCAGCAAACTCAGAGCAGATCCAATAATTCACATTATTTTTTCTATCATTAAAAATCTAGTGAATTTTACAGATGAGTATAACATTCTTTTTCTTTTTTGAAATATTTTACTTGATAAAGTTGTAAGTAGCTAACATAACCCAGTTTTTTTGAATTGAAATGAAATTCCATTGAAATTTTCATTGAATTGTGTGACCAGCTGGAATTTTAACATATTTTCTCTCTGTAAATTAAATCTTATAATGTTTTTTAAGAGCATAATTCTACCACTATCAGAGAAGACAGCAGACAAAATTTCGCCACCAAACTTTGTGTGACTTATGTTGCTACCCCCATTGTCACAAATTACTTTCTTTTTGAGCTTTAAAACAAATTTAATTTTGTTCACATGAAGAGGTTTTACTTAAACATGATGTTAGTATTGCTTTTTAGTTTGCAATATCAGCTGCAGCTTGCATGTAAATTTACAAATATTTAAATCACTAAAAAACTTTAAATCTGTTCATCCAGCCTTGAAGACTTTTATTTTACAGTGAGCTTGCTTGAAAATACTTTAATTTCCCTCAAAAAGAAAAAAAAATTAAACATAAAACTTCACTGAAGAACTGTCTTCAAATCCAATTGCATTGCCCAAGATTTTTTCAAATTTATTTTTCCCTCTTCTTATTTCTCAGAACTTAACTGTTCAATATTTTGGGAAAATCAGAAAATCTTAGAGTCAAACTGCTTGCCTGACTTTCTCAGACTTTGACCCCTACTGTTAAGTCAGTTCATGTCAAAGTTAACATCTACTTTTTTCTCTCTGAATAAAAGTTTTGATGCTTCAGTCTCCTTCCCTTGCTTCTTTACAGTAGCATCTCTGAAAATGGGCAAGAAATATGAAATAGTTTTAACTTCTCTTATCTATTAGCAAATTATGAGCCAATACCTTATAAAATGCATGATGGTAATATAATTTTGAATACAGATACTTTGAATCCACCAGTGATGATGTTATGATCAGATGGTAGGCTGAATTTTTTAGAGGCAACTTTCTGAGGAAAAAAGTTCTGGGCAAGACAAGGGAAAAAACATGAGAAATTTTGTGTTCCTCCTTGGATAGTTGGTGGGCAATATTAAAAAATACATGCAAGTTAAATGTATAGTGTGAAGTGGAACTCAGATGTAAGGTGGAAGGTGAGAAGGGTCCTGTTCATGCAGAGCAGCAAATGCAGCAGCTCCACTTGCTAAGAGGTCTCTGTAAGAAACAGTGGAGGGGAAACTCTGAAAACGTAGACAAATATTAAAAATTGTGGAAGTATTCCAAACTATGTGTCTTGTCACCAAAATTTTACTGTCTTCCCCAGGAAAGAAAATAATCTGGATACCAGTTCAGAATCTGGGTGCTCAGCTAACGGTATAACTTTTTTAAAGATTTATATTTTGTTTTCAGTCTGCACGTTGAAATCCTAAACTCATTGTCTCGTTTTTCTGTGTATCCCACCTCAAATACATGAATCTCTACTTTATTATTGGACATTTCTCTTGATAAGGAAACCAATGGAAAAATTGCCAGGAAACAATAAATGCCAAATGGAATTTATATAAATTGATTTATTTAATTTCTTTATTTTCAAGAAAGAATATTGTTTAAAATTTATCTAAGAAGAATTTTTGTGGTTAACTCTTAGTCTGTGACAGTTTTCTCTGAAGCTAGGCTTGATTGGACATGTATATTATATGTATGCTTAAATGGTGATTATGGTCCCTAGGATGAAATGTTAATTTTATCATATACAGATTAAAAAAATACTCCTCATCTAGGCTGGAAAATTGTCACTCCTCTGAGTATTAAGACCAGTGAATGACTGTGAAGACACATAAGACCAACACTGACAGTTCAGCTAACTTAATTCATCAAAAGTAAGTCCAGTTGCTCTTTTTAAACCAAAATTTTCTGGACTTGAAGCATTGTTTTTTCAGCTTTATACAATCAACTAGCCTAATAGATTGCTCTTTCATTCTGTAAATTTTAGATTTTAAGTGCTATGAAATTTCATACTAAATCTAAGTTGATTTACCAAATTGTTTTGACTATTGGAGATGCCATGTACATTCAGGGGCTACTGAATGCCAAGAGACAAATATAAATTCAGAATTCCTAAGTCTGGAGTGTTCAGAAGTTGCAGGGGGTTGTGTCCTCCTGTAGTCTGGAAATTTACATATGCTGTTATGCTTTGAAGATGTAACTTCTGGTCTTCATAACCTTCTGAATAAGCAGTTATGACAAAATTTTGCAGAAAAATTCCAATGAACAGGAAAGGACTAGATTTCCTTGGAATTCTAAAACATTTTCACTTGATTGTTCTGAAAGTGGAAACAGAGTGAAATATGATCTGTGTTTAAATCTAAAATTATATTATAGGTTTTTCATTCATTCCAATAGTATGGTTCAAATAGTCTTAAAAATGTTTATTTTATTTACAGTTTTAATGTGGAAATTATTAGAATTGAAAAACAACCAAATTTCACTCTCCTTCTTCCCAAGTCTCTGCTTATCACTTTCAAATAATTAAAACTTATTTTGCTTCAAGATAGATACTATGTGGATATGGAAAGGACATTTTCAAAGGCAAGTAATTGACAGTAATAAAAGGTTTACTGTTCCCTTTATTTGCCCCTAATATTTTCCCTTTTAGTTACTAGCAGCAGTGTCATATTAAATGACTTCCCCCTTTAAACTGTTAAGTGGTGCTAGTTCAGTTTTAGCGGTAAGTCGCCAGCAGACTCGGGGGACAAGTGCTATCTCCTATGGCCCTGAAAATTGATATTGAACATGGAAGGAAAAATCTCACAAGCTGATAGCAATTAGCTAAAAAGGATTTGCGACTCCATGATTCATCACACTAGGGGATCAAAGTCATTTACAGAGAGTGTTTCTACAGTCCCTGCCTGCTGCTCTAAAGATATACCTCTGTTTATCTCTCACACTGCAGTGTGACATTTCCTTTTTTAAGAGCCCATTTTCTTAGAGACGTAGCACTGGGCTGCTGCAGCACAGGCAGTCTTTGATTCTCCACTGACTGCCTAAATGACACTATGGCTCTAATGGCACAGCTTTAGCAGGAGCTTGCAAAGGGAATTTGACTTATTATTTACATAAGTGGACTAACAGGTCAGGTCTGGTACTTGCTTGTAAAAATGAGGACAAGGTCTTCTCATGGTAAGTGGTGTAAAGCAGATCTCTTGGAGTTCTGTGGAGATTTTATGATTTTTTTGTGCACCAGGAACACTAACTTTCAAAATTAAGCCTCATTTTCTAGATATGTTTTTAGGACTATCTTACAACAGAATCCCACATCATTTTACCAGAGGATTAAAAGAGATCTACTCAATCCCAAAGACACTTCTCTGGGGATTTTTTTTCCAGAGAAGAATTATACTCCTTTGTCATTCCCTCTGCCAAAATTCCCTTTAATACTTAGAAAACAGTTTCTTTGGTCAAAATGTAATTTTGATTTCATAATAGTATGATATGAAAGAAAAAGGAAGAGAAAACCAACAAATAACTATTACCTTTTGCTACTTCCAGGACCAAAGTTTCCTTTCTAACTCAGTAGCAGGAATTAGATTTGTTTCTCAGACCCACAATCTGAAATCATGGAGGTCTTATAACTTACACAGATTTTTTCTAACTAAGGCTGGAAATACTGAGCTCCTTAGTGGGAGGCAAAATGACATTTATTTGGTGACAATATTGTTTTAGCCTTTCTCAGGTTTATTTTGGTCAGAGTTTTACACAGGGGTGACATTTTCAGTAGCCTGATCCTAACTGCTGGTTGTCTTACTCCTTTGATAGTGAGCACTAAATACGTATGAAGAGGTCACGATGCTATGATACTTACTCTAAAGTGGTATCTTCTAATTAATACCTATTACTTTGCTGTGAACCCAGCCTTAAAAACAACAAGTTTCCTAAGACTTATTGAGGGAGGAGATAATATCAGGCTTCTCTGTGAAAAAATTTGGGAGGACACACCAAGGTTACCAGGATGTTCTTCTAGCAAGGGATCTCAGCTCTGAGACTTGGAGGGACTCCAAAGGTAACAGGAGACAGCAGAACAGCGAAACAACTTAAAGATGTGTTCCTTTAAGAAGGCAACAACAAGTTTGTAGAGGGCAGCAAGCTGGTTGGTGTAGTTCACATGCCCTGAAGGATAGGATATCACCCAGGGGGACCTGGACAAGCTCAAGGAATGGGCACTTTGGAATGTCATGTGGCTTAACAAGAGCAAGTGCAAGGTACTGCACCTGGGTTGGGGCAATCAGCACAGGCTGGGGGATGAACAGATTCACATCAGTCCTGCCAAGAAGGACTTAGGGGTGCTTGGGTGGATGAGAAGCTGGGCATGACCCAGTCATGGATACTCCTAGCCCAAAAATCCAGTTGTGTCATGGGTTGCATCAAAAGCATTTTGACCATGGGCAAGGGAGGCAATTCTGTGCCTCTGCTCTGCTCTCCTGAGACCCCACCTGGAATGCTGCATCCAGCTCTGGGGTTCTCTGCGCAGGAAGGACATGAGCCTTTTGGAGACAGTCCAGAGGGAGGTGGCCACAAAAATACCTGTCCTATGAAGACAGGCTGAGAGGTCGTCTGGGTTTGTCCAGCCAGGGGGAAAAAAAAAAAAAGAAGAAAAAGAAGAAAAATTGTGGTCTTTTAGAGCTTAGAGGTGGCTTACAAGAAAGATAAGGACACTTTTTGGGAGGGCCTAATGTGATCGGACAAGAGGTGGTGATTTATAAACTGTAAGAGGATATACTTATATTGGACATAGAGCATGAATTCTATACAAGGGGGGTGAAACACTGGAAAAGACTACCCAAAGAGGTGGTTGATGCCCATCTCTGGTAACACTCAGGGCCGGGTTATATGGACAAGGGTCTGAACAACCTGTTCTAGGGAAAGATCCAGGGGGAGTTGGACAAGATGACCTTTAAACCTAAGATGACCCTTAAATCTAAGATGACCTTCCAACTTAAACCATTCTGTGGTTCTATGATAATAGAACCTAGATAATACAGCAGACCTAGAAAGTCCTTTCTTGTGTCGTTAAACCATTTTTGTTACATTTGGTTTTCTGTAGCTGTGGAAACACTCTAAGAAGTGTGTGGGATTTACATACATGTGTAAATTTATTTACTTATCTTTCTATTAATTCAATGGCTTAAACTTGGCCTATCCTAATATTTGTGAAAATATTTTGATATTTTGTAATTAATTCTTATTAATTCTTCACATACTTTCATATGACATGAGCAAGTACACCCCAGCTCTTCTGGTAATCTTTGTTTCATTTATTTGCTTTCCACTGACCACCCCTCTCCCACTGCCTTTCCAGAAAACAGCTTTGTAAATCTACCCAAATGTCTGCTGGAACACCACATAGTGCCTACACTTGAAGGATTATGAGTATGTATCTGGTAGGACAAAGACTGCAAGCAGAACTTAATTTCAGAGATGAGGATTTGTATTTTATTTTAGATGTTAGTGCCGGTATCTGCTACTGTGATCATTTTTTGTGCCGGCTGCCTCTGGTAGCTTCCTGCTTTGATTTTTTTTCCCCCAAGAAACACCTGGAAAGTGGTTTATTACAGCATTTTCTGTATTGAAACCAATCTGCCTCAGGATCTCTTCTTACAGGAAGGAAATGTTCTTTTGGATTCAGTGCTGTAGCTTGAAAGTATCTTACACACTATTACCTGAAAACGTCAAAGTTTTTGGCAGGTACCTTGGAACCCAGTAGATTTGGAATATAAACAATCAGGACACTGGTTTATGTGCTCAAGAAAGGCACAAGGACAATAAACTCCAAACTCAGATTTTTTGTATTACAAAGGCAGAAATGGATCCCCCATCAGCTGGGGAAATGTAGTCCCACAAGAAGTGGCCATGTCCAGTTTCAGTCTGTTGTCACATATGGTAAAACCAGCAGCATATTCCTGCAAGATGTTGATGTTGCTCCTCTTTAGAGCAGTGGCAGAGTGTTCTTGACAGTGTTCCCCCAGAGTCACCCTACCCTGCCACTGCCAGATGGTGCTCGCATCAAGTGTGCAGCCAGCACTAACCTGCTCTTCCCCAACCTGTGCAAATCCCTGGAAATGAGAGGCAGGGATTTTCCTCTGGGTCCTATGCAGGGGAAAGCAAGATAATTTCTCTTCTTGGTGGCTGCCTCATTTATTTCCAAGTAATTCCTGCAGCTGAAATGGTTGTGCAAAGAGAGTGAAAGCTGTTCCTTAAAACCTGTTCATCCTGACAAGCTAAGTAGGAGGGAGAAGTGATCCTTTTGTGGATCATTGAGCACCATCCTTGTAGACCAAAAGAGTATGGCTGAGAGGGTCCAGTGGACTAACAAGACACCCGCCTCACTAAAAAATTCAAGATCTGAAGGAGTTAAAATACATTTATTTCTGTGCCTCTGATGCATTGGAGAGGGCAGAACTATACAAGAAGTAGTTGAGAAAATAGGGTATGGGTTCCAGTGAACTCATATTCAAGAGAGAACTAAGGATTCAGAATTAATCTTTTCAAAATTTGACAGAGTTTGTAGTATAAGAAGAGAAATCCCAAGAAAGCTCAAAAAACTCAGCAAATACATTTCTGCTGAAAAAGTAATTACTAATTTCATTCTTGCAGAAAGAAGTATCGGTTGCTGTGTTTTTAGGATAATTTTTGCCATGTAGAAACCATATTATAAAAAGGTACAGTAATTTCACACTTATAAGG
>VRYO01001463.1:62667951-62714681 GCA_009812075.1 Sialia sialis
AAGGAGAGGATCCTGCCTGTCTTAGCAGACACTTGTCCTCCAAATCAAGACTCGTGCTGAGCCCTGCCGAGCCCCGCGTGGTTCGGCTTGCAGGTCACACTTCCGGGTCGGAAAATTTTCAAACTTTATCCATATATAAGGTGCACCGGCCTATAAGGCACACTTCCAGGTGTGAACCAAAATTTTAGTCAAAAGGGTACTCCTCACACGTGTGAAATTACCATATTTAAATATTTTATTTAATTTTCATTTTCATTTTAAATTTCATTTTCATTTTTTATTTTTTATTTATTTCATTTAATAATCTGGTGTTTATGAGATTTATCATTGTACTGGAATCTGGTAGACTTTAAGATGTTTTAGCTAAATTAGTGAAAATATTTACTACTACAATAAGTTAATGATAAATTAAAATAGTTTATTCTGATTGATCAACAGTCTTGAATGCACTCTAATTTTAAAAATCCAAACCCCAAAACCAGACCAGAAAGTTTTCTTTGTCAGTACTACAGCCTGAGAGAAAATAAATTTATTGTCTTGAGCCATGTGCACTCCTAGAATTACAGAATATTTATTTTTTTATCTATCTATATAAGCCAGAAACATTAAAACAGGTAGTTATGAAGCATCGTGTAACTACCAAACTACACCCATTTACATCAACTAAAGATCTGGCCTAGTAGTAGTGTATATGAATGACTATATGAATTACTGAATGATGTGACCTATCCTGTGCAAAATTATTTCTCTTCAGTCTCAAAATAAATTGCATTTCTGCATGCAACCAAAGTTCATGACATGTTTATAAACATGTCATCTTTGGGCTCCAGTCTTTTTAAATGAGCATTTAAGAGACCAAAGATTTCCTCAAATAAATATGCAGGAAAGCAAATAATAAAGAGACCAAATGCAGTTAATGTGTTTGTCATTACTTACCCACATATGCCTGAAGCATCTTTTTTTGCTTAGACTGCACATATGCAAAATGAAAAAATATATATTTCCTACTCTTTATTTCTGGCCTTTTTGCATGTCAGAAATGATTTAACTCTAAGGCCAATTAAAAAATCTGTTTGTAATTTATTTCTAGTTGTTTCCTCAATTAAAATTAATTTTTATCTGTAAAATGCATTCCTCCAATTATCTGTTTTTTTTTTCCTCTCCCTCCAGCATAAGGAGTTCCTATTTCCTTTAAAATTTTGTCATTATTTCCCATCCTTGTACTACCATTTTTCCTTCTCCTGCTAGTGGCAGGGGTGGCATAATGGTGGCAATATGACTGCTTATGGGACTGCTACATAAATCAGGAAATAGCCAGCTTTGTCACCTAAGGAAATGTAACACCAAATTGCATCCAATCTGTTTTCCTTTCATGCACGTACCTACATGAATCTACTGAGGTAACAGGGAATCCTATGAAATTGTTTTTTCATCCTTGCCCTCATGTTTCATCTCAAAGTAAAGTGTGGCAAGGGCTGTAGTAATTATGTCTTTTGTTCCATTAGATTTGTTCTTCCAAGACTGTACTTTGACACAATGTCAATAAAAGAAAATTCCTTAAATTAGTGATGCCAAAATCTAAACCCCCACTGAGGAAGTTTTTAAATGAAAATTTTGTTTTATACTACCTTTTGCTGATTTTGAGGTGGATTTTCAAAATATTTCATTACAAAATTTTTAAATAATAAAAATAGAACCTAAAATATTGTAGGTTCAAACACAAGTGAAAGAAATCCCTGAACTATTTTTGAAAGAAAACTGGGTTCTATGATTGTTGTGTGGCAGATGTCATTTGTTTGTATAAAAAGCTTTCCTGTCTTTCCCGATGGTTGATGTTTCTATGTCCAGGTACAGCGTATTATTTGACCACATTTTTAAACACACAGTCAGTATAAGTCACTTCAGAGCATGTTATTAGAGCTATTTCTTGCCTCTGGCTGATGTCCCAGAAGAAGATGATAAATCATCCACTTATGCTACAGAAGGGGGAAAAAAAAAATCGATGTTCAAAACTTCCATGGTCAGCTTTACTCAGGACAACTAAACTCTACAGTGACAAAATACTGATGATGTCATCAATAAAGTAAATTAATGCTGTGAACAACTAAGAATCGTGAACTGCCTTGCAGCATGTTGCAGAATATGAAGAAAAGTTTTTGAGAACTAAAGTTGCAAACTCTAGCTATTTTTGGATTCCTAGAGCAAGGTGAGAGTCACCCTTAAAAGGCAGTGTCAGGGAATGTAATTAACTTTTTTATAAGCAGAACACATGTGTAGGCAGCAACAGGATCAAGTCTTGGGATTTTGACTCTTTTGCAGCCCACTGGTTGGGCTGGAGAACTGGACCCCAACCACTACAAAAGCAATAGTTAAACAGAGTTCATGTATGTGTTAGTCTGAATTAATAGACTTAATACACCTTTTCTAGAACTGGATTTCAGCAAATAACCCCTGAAAGATATTCAATTAGGCAGCTTCAAAATCACATATTCTATATGAGGTCTTTACAAGAAAACAGGTTCACATACAACTCATTAGAGTGACCCATTTTACATGTAGCTCCCCTGGCAATGGGCAGGGAATGGTGGCCCAGACTGGTGTCTTCTAAATATCTCCCCTGCCTTAATACTGGTCCCAATCGTACCTGGTACTGAAAGCAGTTGGGGCTTATAGATTGGCATGTCTACAAAACTCCTGCAGTCAGAGTTAGTCTCAGGTCTGGCTGGGAAGTGTGCTAGTTCTAAAGGAATCCCAGTTCTAGCAAGACCCATGACAGCTGCAGCCAGTAAATATTGCTCATTGAAGTGCACTTCATCAGCTGCAAAATAGAAGTGTCAGTAATTAATCAGGTCAGTTTCATGTCATTAATTATGCTTGCAGATTCAATGTAGAGCAAAAAAAGCACAGTTTAAAAAAAAAAAATTCCAAAGAGTAATAACATTGCTTGGGGAGAGAAAGACAAGACATAAACTCAAAGGTGAGATTGTTTGTTTAAAGCAAGATGAAAAATCACTATCTGACATATATCTAGGGACAACTGTATCCTGCAAGGGAGAGGAGCTCAGTAATATTTATTTATCACTAGATTTTGTAATCACGTTAGAACTCAACCTGAGAATCAAAATAAAATATCCATATTTATTTCATGCAGTAACTGAAAATCCTACAGAAAAAGACATAAAATTTATGCCAAAAAAGCAGCTCATATACTAAGTATGAAGCATGAGGAAAGTTGCTTCTCAAAGCAAATTTTAGCTTGCCAGGAGCATGTGTCTTTGATTCAGGTGAAGGGCTGAAAGTACACCAGGAAATGACAAAGGTGAAATCAAAATCTGCCCTGGGTGAAGTGAAAACACAGACAGAGGTTAGAGGAGGGAGAATATGATTCTTGCAATCTGCCATTTAGTTTCAAATGAGAGATATTTTTTTGTTCAGAGTACGGAGTGCATCAGCAGAAGAGGATCACCGTTACATCCTATCCTGGCATTAATCTGACGGATATTGGGAATTTGAGTAGCAGGAGGAGAGTGGGCTGCTCTGGAAAAATTCTGACAGCACAAGAAATGAGGGGAGTAAAACAACTGAAATCAGGAAGCTGGGGGATGGTCTTGATAAAGCTTTGCTGAACTGCTGGTTGTTAGCTTGTGAGCTTTACATGTAAACTAGAATCATGTTCTTGATGTTAAAAACATTTTAGTTCCAAATTTATTTACTTTATGGGAAAGGAACTACTCAATTCTTTCAAGATTTAATAAACACAAAAGGAAAAGGAAACCTTGTTTTAAACTTAGTTGTTGGACTACCCCAGGTCAATACAGGATTTGAGATGATATGGACATATATGTCAATAAATTAAGAAATGCAATCTCCAGAATTTGGTTGTTATTAGTACCTAAATGTCAGGTGTATCCCCACAATGGCCTTCACATTTTGGATGCTGGAACATCACCTTTCAACAACTTCCAGAGATGTCTTTGAAAATTTTTGTTCATTTCTTCCATATTTGTAACCTGTGAGTTTCCTATAGAATACTTTGATGATCTTTTGAAAGGAGCAAGAGTTCTGAAATGGAACTATGATGGAAAGATAAAATATGATTTTTCAGAGATAAACTGAAAAGGAATCAAAAGTACTGAAAAAGATTATTGTAGTTAGGACTTTTACCAGTATATAGGTAAATATGTGTATGTATAATAACAGGGGCTATGTGTGTCTAAATTCTGGATATGACAAAAATATCATGTTTGTCAAGACAAGAGAAGAAGAGCTGATATTTGAAAGAGTGGGAAAATTCTAGTTTGGTTTCAGTAGTGAATAAGTTTTTAGCAAATTATTTTTGAGTTTTAAATCTGTGTTTTAATCTTCATCTCATACACTACTTTTACTGTTGATCACAGCATCAGGGAAATAGTGGAAGCTTCATCCGCATGCTTAGTCTAAAAATATTTCTGTTTGTCTTTGTCTGGCTGAAACAGTTCTGATATAATAGCAAGAAGCTTGGAAGCTGCAGAGCAATGAAGCCAGAGATTCTTCTTCTTTTGGAAAACTCCACCCTCTTTCTTGTCTTTCTCTCACAATGTTGAGGATTTCTGGGAGTGAGACTCTTACTCTGGTCACTTGGTTTTGTGCTACTGCATGGGTTTCCCATGATGTGAGAGTGTGACTGTCCCAAAAAGACTTAGGGAAAAAATGGAAGTCAGTCATGTACGTACTGAGTATCAGAGAAGCCTAGTAATAGAGGAAAAAGGGCTGTTTCTGGGATGGGAGTCTGCTATGTCCTACAGGGAGAGTTTTGCCTACTCTGTTATTTTTTCTCATCAGTCTGGACTCTTCCCCACCTGCATCAAAGCTTTTTAAAGCACCTCTCTGCCAACAAACACACCTAGCATTAATCCTGCTAAAACTGATATTTTTCAATGGTGTTAATGGCAAACTAGATGGGCTGGGTTATATAAAAAGTAATTAATTGAAATAATTAGTTAACATGAGGTCTTACTAGGTGGTAAGCCCTCAAGCATATAGTAGTAGATTGTATTACTTGAAACTGTCAAGAGAAACAGATACTAGAAGCCCATTTTGTTGCAAATGTTGTATGAGATCATATAATAATACCTCTGAGAAATAGTAATAATGCTGATATTTTATCTTTTTGCAAAGAATGTCCAAAAGTTAATGTGGGGATTGGGCCACCAGGAATAAGTATCTCTGCTTTCCTATCTTGTTGAATGTCATTCCATAGCTTCCATAGCCAGACCCCCAGCAAATCCAAAGTAACTTTTTATGGGGTAATGGTGGTACTGTATAACCTGGACTAGTCCTGAGTATTTGTCTTGCCCAGCCTGTTCCATCTTTCCTTAAGTGGTGGGATTTGGTAAATGTTTGATAAATGTTTGGTAAGTGGGAAAAGGGAGAAGAAATTACTTTGGTATTAATGTGCTCCAAAACATATTAGAAGCAGAAAAATGTCCCAAATTCCCATAATTTTAATTTCATAGATCCACTGTTGAGCTACTTAAGACTACTAAGAACATGCCCTGGCAAAACCTTTGTATTTTTCTTCTATAAACTAAGCATAAATTCAGAGGTAGATGACAGATTACTTCATATACCATGCAAGCAAGCCTAGACAATAGCTTTAGCCATGACTGATTGCCTTGCTGTAACCCACTTTATGTTAAATGTATTCTTGCTGTTCAATTCCACAACTGTAATTTTGTTCTTCTGCACCACTCAGCCCTCTGTGGACTAACCAGGTTCCTTCAGTAATGATTTCTTTTCTATTGTATTGTTTTCTGCATAATCAAGTTGGTAGGTAGGGGTTTAGGTGACACAGCCATCTGTCAAGTTCATTTGCTCTGAAAATGCAAGAAATAATGGCCTCTACAACTTGGGGCTATCTGTTATAAAGGAAGAATATCAGCTTTTACCCTGCACCATCTTCTCATCTTTTTGAATTATCATTTTTTTTACTTTCTATATAAAATACATAAGGTTCTCTTGACATGACTGATTGGTGAAAAAGAAAGCTATCACATGTCCACCTTGTATTGCAATTTATGCAAGCAATCCAATTAAGGAGAAGCAGCTAACATCCAGACTAATGTGCCTGTCGTGAAACTAAAGAGAATGCTGCAGACTGCTCTGCTCAAGTGTTATCACTACTGGTTCTCTGACATGCTAACTGCTTTCTCCTTGAAGTTTGCATAATGTGTAAATGTTAGGGAGTTTGCATGCCACAAAGGAAAGGGAAAACAGTTATTCATTTTCTCTCCTCTAAAATAAAATGCTCATAATAATTCTTATAAGGATCCTTTATTAAATTGCATCTTTTCGCTGAAATGACATGCACCTGGTAGAAAAGACATAAAAAGTTGTGTGTGTGTTCTCAACCTTTTTCAGACACAGTGGAAGCCAGCTGGAATAATCCAGGAATTATTCCAGTTTTCTGTGTCAATGAATGAGGGGGCAGAGTTGTTTATGCAGAATAACTTTTATCCAACATCCTGACAGTAGAGCTGGGAACATCCTTGTTGCTCTAGGTCAGAGACACCTTTACATTGGACCCATTTGAGATTGCCCCTCCTAAAATGCAGAATGACAATTGCTCATACTAAGCATAGACCTCAAATGGTGTGACTAGAAACAAAATCATTTCCTGATGCCATTATATGGTGCTAGTGAAACATGAAATTTTCTGCTTTTATGAAAACATAATTATTAAGTGGGATGTCACACTTTTATCACACTTTTTCCAAACCGATTCCCCCATCACCTGCCTCGTAGGGCCATTGATGTGTGATAAGACCCTCTGCTGGATGAGAGATTCCCTGACAAGGGAACAATTGCTGTTGTTCACAGCAAGTCAAATAACGAACCTGAACAGCAGGTGTAAAAAGTGATAAACCTACTAATGAAATTAGTTGGCATCAGTAGTCACCTACTGAAAATTTCCAAAATATCAAATCAGTCTTAATTTCTAAACAAAACACAGAAATATTGCAAATAAGCTATTGTACTTTTTTTCTTGCCCTACAGTCCAGAATTTGATGTCCATTGTATCAGTTCTGTGTAACACATTTAATGCAGAATTGAAAATTTTTCTTCAAATTTTCAATGGCATTGTATAAACTGTGCTCTGTCATTGTCACAGAATGGGAAGGAAAAGCCATGCTCATCCTGTAAAGAATTAATTGTTCTATCCAAGCTTACCTCTAATTCGAATTTCATGTGCTGCTTCATCACAGAATAATACTCTCTGGACCATATGTTTCATATATGGGGTTTTTTGGTAGGTACTTTTAGCATTTTAGAACTTGATGAGTCTCGAACATCAGATACTGTGTAGTGCATTTATAATCAATTGCAAAGGTGATATTGGAAATAGAGTGTAATGTAGTTAATGTGATTAACTTAACCTATGGGTAGATACATATTACTCTTTGGAATGCTCAGGAAAATTGCATTTCCACTTGGGAGCAGCCACAATGCCTCAGATGTGTTCTTTTTCTGGAAACCATTAACACTGGTTAAGCAAAAAGGCAGATACCTGACTTAGTGCCATGCTTTGCTACTGTCTTCTACATTTTGAAGTACAGTAATTTCACACTTATAAGGTGCACTGGGTTATAAGGTGCACTTCCGGGTAGCCGGGAAGTCCACAGAATCTGTCCAAATATAAGGCGCACCGGCCTATAAAGCGCACTCTTTTTTTTTTTTTTTTTTGGAGCGAGGATCCGTGTGCAGCAAAGTAACGAGTTAGTAACAGAATCACGCGATCGTGGGGCTTGCTGTCAGGTGCTCAATTTGCAAACAGTATTCAGAGATCAGCAAAGCCTTTAAACGTAGCCCCCAGGCGCCTTCCACATGCCGTGGGCCCCGGCACTCTCGCCCCCTGCGATGGCTGCCACAGTTCCCTGTCCGCTTGGCAGTGGTGGCGGCTCCCTGCGCTGCTCAAAAGCAGCTCCCAGCGCCGCCCGTAAGTGCCAGTGGGGAGCTGCTCAAAAACGCCAGTGGGGAGCCACTCAAAAGCGATGGCTGCTCGCTGCCCACTTGCCAGAGGCTCCGGCTCCCCACCCTCCCCCTGGCAGTGGCTCCCCTACAGCTCCCCGCCCGCCCAGCTCACACTTCTGGGTTGGCAATTTGCTGGAATTTGTCCATATATAGGACCCACTGGGTGATAAGGCGCACTTCTGGGGTAGGATCGAAACTTCAGTCAAAAAGGTGCTCCTTATAGGCATGAAATTACTGTATAATCTCACAGAATAAGAAGTAGACACAAGTCCGTTCACAGGTGGAAGCGAATGTCCACTATTTCAGTGTTAAATGAAAAAACCTGGGAATAGAAGAGCATCAGCACCACATGTGTAAATATCTCAAATCTCCAATGAGTTCTTTCTGTCTGTCACTTACTTGTAAACCTTTTAAAGGTGTCTGCTTATACTATTTATAAAGTAGACAATATCACATTATTCCTATTGATCAGAATTTCTAGTTGAAGATGCTCTCTCAAATGCTACAATTTAGGTTTCAAACATTTGGAGAAAAACAACATGTGATATAATACTGCTAATAATGTGATAATTATGTGGAAAAAGTGTTATCCTCATCTTTATTCTGTGCACCATGAAACACACACACATATACAAAGAGACACACAGCTCCCATGTAATAGGGTTATGCTCTATCAAATTCAAGCTAGCTATAAACAAGTGCACCTCCTGTCAGATCTTCTTTGATCTTGGTTATTAAAAGAATCTTAAAAATAGAGAAAATAGACCTGGACTTAAAGAGACATGAACTAGATCTGGGCTAAAACTGGCATAGAAAAATAGAAGCCAGTGTTCAAATACTGCAGGGAATCTTATGATGCCATTTTCATAGAGAGTGTGCTAGGCTGCTCACACAAAAGTGACTGGCTTCAAAGCTTGCAATGTGGATTTTTAAGAATCAGGAACAGCTAGTTGAAAGAGCAATAAGCAAACAACTAAGTGCAATTCTGGATTACTAGTTATCTGGGAATTATTTGTTTGGGAATATTTGGTAGAATTCCCTAAGACAGAAAGTATGTCCAAGAATCAGCAAGCATCTGAGGATGGGAATTCACATCAACATCACCTTGCCTTCAGGTGCTTGGGTAGATTTATAGCAGGGTCAGGTGAAAGAAATGGAAATTGGACCAGCAAGTTCAAGTGGGGCTGTGAAAAAAAGGGATCCAGAGCTACACATGTGGATGCAGACTGTCCAAAAACACTAAGGCATTTCCATTCCCTGTGAAGACAATCCTTTCCTTGGCCTTGGTGACCACAAAGCTCAGCCTGGCTGTTCATTTTGCACACCTAATCTCAGACTATTTATTTCCAGAGTGTTAAGTGGGCTTTGCTGAAAACGACATGTGTGGGCTTTGGCTTTTTATGTTACAGAATTTGGAAACCTTTGCTTCCTGTTTTATGCAGAATTCAATTTAGGTAAACATTTAGGCAAAATATTATAGTTAGGCTAAAGAACCACACTCTGAGAAAGAGCTTTCAGAATTACTTGAAATGGTTTATTATGCTATTAATACCTCATCTGGATTTCAGTGCATTATCATTTTCTCAGTATTAATTAAGATAAATTGAGATAGACAGTTTATTAGATGACAGCCAAAGTTTTTAGTATGATAGATGCCTCACAACTGAGAAAGCGAAATCCACAAAATATAATAAGGCATTTTAAAAGTATGGGATTTCTGAGAAAGTGCTGGGAGTCTTTCTAAAAACACAGATTTTTTTTCAGCACCTCTTAGTTGAGCATGTGCAGTCACTTATCCCTTCTGATGTTACCATTTCCATAAAGTATTTATTTGCAAACCCCAGGTCTAATTTACACAATTATTAACATTGGATATTGTATATATACCTAGTAGATAGAAGCGATCCACTAATTCAAGTTTTGATTATTAGGATTATAGTTTTAAAGAAGCTTAAACCTAGACAATTTAAAGGTTTATGTTAACTGCATTCTCCAGCCAGCAGCAGGTACCAGATTTAAGGTACCATAAGCTTCTAGCATATTTTTTCTTTTTAGATAGGGTATATGCCATTTCCCCACCAATATCTAAAAACTTTTAGCAACTTCATCTTCAAATATTTAATGCAAACATGACATCTAAAGTATATACTAATGTTTTCCAGGAACCTCAAAAGGCAACTATAAGTGTTGTAATAATTCATCCCATTTATACCAGTATCAGTTCTATCCTTACAGCTGTTTTATTATATTATCTGTTAGGAGATATAAATCAAATCTTTACTAATAATGTGTATTCAGTGGTATAATTACCACATTCCACTTTGATGTCCCATTAAAATTTTGGAAGTGAAAGGAAATAATCCAACGTAGACTGTGTTGAGCAAGTCTGATCACATAAAATATATATTTTTAAATAATTAAATTCAGTTAAACCCCAATCCTATGCGGTAAACAAAGAAAAACCTCATTGCTCACATCTGTTTTTAGAGCGCTGTTTAGGGCCTGTGGGACAAAAATGTATAGCTAGGTGAGAACTACATCTTATGTTACAGAGAAAAATATTCATTTTGTTTTCTTTAATGATATGGAAACATATTGTTAAATATTTTCTCTTAAAAATGAGTGAAATATATTTCTTCAGACTTATTTTTTTAATAATATGATATGACATAAAATAGAGGCAACGAAATAGAAATAATTTTTAAATGGCAAATTTCACTTTCAAAATAACATATTTCAAAGTCTGCTTTAATTTTTTTTTTTCTAAATGCAGCATGTCATGAAGAAAAATATTTCCATGAAACACAATCTTTTGATGAATTTGTAAATAGGACTTGCAGAGTTTGCTTTTCAGAGTTTTAAATTTTCATTAAAATCTCAAAAGGAAAATGTTTGTCATTTTATTTACACATTAATACCAGAAAGATTTTTCTAACTCTGTGTTGTGGAAAGGAATAATTTTGACCAGTTTTATTTGAAACTTAGTAACTTCTGACCCTCTGCACAGATTTCTGTCTCTGGCATAAAATTTCTAGCAATGGTAAGCTGTATTTTGCATCTGTGACCCACCCTCAAAGAAGAATTATAGTAATTTCATGATTATAAGACGCACCTTTTCCATTGAAGAATCCAGCCTACCTCAGTAGTGCAGCTTATATTCAGGTGTGGCTTATCTATGGACAAATCCCAGCAAAATGCCAACCCAGAAATGAGAGCCAGCTAGGAGGGCGCCTGGGGCTGCCTTTAAACGCTTTGCTGGTCTATGAAAACTGTTTGCAACTTGAGCACCTGACACCAATTTGTGTCTGTTACTAATTTGTTACTTTGTTACACATGGATCCTCGTTTAAAAAAAAAAAAAAAAAGTGTGCGGCTTATATTCAGGGGTGGCTTCTATATGGACAAATCAAGGGGTCTAGCTGGGTACCAGGAGGTGTGGCTTATAATTGTGAAATTACTGTATCTCAGTGGGTTTTAGAATTATGTCCTGAACAGGAGATGTGTGGGCAAATTTACCATTTCAAGAGTGATATTCAAAGAATGGTTTGGATTGGAAGGGTTGTTAAAGATCATCCAATTCCGACCCCAGTGCCGTGTGAAGAGATACCTTCCATGAAACCAGGTTGCTCAAAGCCTCATGCACACTGGCTCTGAACAATTCCAGGGATGGGGCAACCACAACTTCTCTGAGCAACATATTCCACTGTTGCACTGTCACCTTCTGAATAGGAGATTAAGTTAATTGGCAGACTGGATGTATTTCAGCCTGCCCTTCTGTGTGAGAGGGAACACGTAACTGGTCGCTGGGTAGGTGATGTATTACTTCTGTGCAAGACAGCAGCTCCTGGCTCTGTTAACTTCAACAGTTAGTGAGGACCAGGAAATGGGATCTGCTGCCATTCTGACTTCCTGCCCAGTTGTGTTCAAGAGAATATCTGTGTCGAGGTTTGGATCTGGTTGTGGGTATAACACCTCAAGTTTGGTTTCATGGTACCTCAATTTGGAGAAGTAGGATCTGAGATTTTCCACGTTAAGCATTTTATTTTCAGATATATGATTAGCAATGTTATAAAGCCTCTCAGATTTATAAAATGGACAACTGTATCTCAAAGAACCAGGCCTTGGGAAACCAAAATAACACTTTTTTGTCATGCTAAGAAATGGGCAGTTTCAAAGACAGCGAATGACACTTTTCTGGCAATTGTGCATTTCAAGCCCAGCCACTCTAGATTAAATCTCAACAGATACTGAAAAAACAAAACAAAACAAAGCAAAACCAAAAAAACTCATCAGAATTAATTTTGGGGAACATTTGCAAAGTTTTCATAGAACCTTTCTATGAAAATTCAGCTAATGCCAAATAAGCATGATGGAAAATAATAGCACTTTATTTCAACAATATAAAATAATAAAAACAGTAGTGTGTCATGGACTTTTGACAGCTTTGTTGCTGGCTCTGTATCTATGCAAATGACAACTTAAATCATCTAATCAACGGGGCTCAAACATACATGGTAACTTTAATGTAATTTTCCCCTTTCTTTCTGTCACAATTTTAATCCCATTTTTAAAAATTGCAGAAGCTTTATGTTTCTTTTTAATATTTTATTTTCTGAAGCAGTCTTTAATTTTCCTTTCTACAAAAAGGGTTACTGCAAGAAAGTATTTTATAAATTACAGTTTTAAAAAAGAAAGGAGAAGTAGTGAGAAAGGAAGAAGACAAATTCTATAAACTTGTGCATAAAATTAACTCTCTGACACTTTAATGTCCTGGTTCAAACCCCTACTGCGATAATCAGATGTCCTAAGCTAAGATGCTTCATAATATCCTGTGTGGTTTATTTGTGAGCTACTTGTTCTCTGCTATATGACTATTAAAATGCAGTGTTATTTTGGTGTCACCATTTAAAATTTTCCAGATGAAAGCTGGAACAAAATGTAACATTTCAGACTGTTTGGAAAATGTCATCTTACCAACTCCATATCAAGGAAAAAAAAAAAAAAAGACAATTCATTCCCAGTGCTCTCCTTCAGATAAAATTCTCCTTTCTTTTAAGATATGCTTGCCAGAATAATGTACAATACAGAAAAAAAAGGGTGGGTTTTTTTTTGTTTTACATTCGTTTTTAAAATACAGCTTTTGTCTCCTTTTAATTTGGACAGCTTCTTTGCACTGAAGTTTTCCATACAATGTGGCAGATTTTTCCTGATTTCTTTTTATTTCAACTATGTTTACCAGTTTAGGTTCTTTTTTTCCTTGTTAAAATGACCAACATCCTTCCTTTCAGCTGTTTTAGCAGCTTTGTGTTTTGGAAAATGTCTGGACAGCAAATTCATCTTGAATTAGCTGAATTTAGACAAGATACCATAAATAGCATGTTTCAAATCTTGAACAAATTGCATTTTGCAGGTTGATGACATCTCATTTAATCAAATAATGTTTTTCCTCCGCACAGTTTGGAATGCTGAGCATATTATGCATAAAATATCCCCACAGAATAAACCTATAAAATTGCTACTGGTATCTATGGGGTGAAGTGCTGCTGGAAAACAGACTGGGTTGAAGAAATCTGCTCACCTGTTCTGTCAGTGCTAAGGATTTACCATACTAAACCACGAAAGAGGGAAGAAGGCTGAAAAGGGAAAGATTGCACACCTGGGAAGAGAAGGAAAATTTGACTAACGTTGAAAAGGAAACTGTCCAGGGAAATAAGAGGCAACATTGAGGGAAGAATGAGACTGAGAGTGAGGATATGCTGGACCCAGGACATAACAGGAGTAGAGTAGGCACAACTGGAATTAGAAAAGAAAGGGAAATTAATTGCAAGGCACTTGGTAGAGAATACTGAGATCCCATTGCTAAGGGGAAGAGAAGATGACTGCTTGGTTAAAGTGAGTAATGTGAGAAGGCATAAAGATAGTGGTGGTAAAGTTTAGGAAAAATTGAATGCAGGTAGTTATAATTAGAAAATCTGAGGAGTGGAAGAAACAGCGTATCCAGAAAATAACAAAAAAGCCAAAGTAGATAAGGTATAAATACAGGCAAAATGACTTTCATAATAATGAATCAAAAAATTAAAAATATGGAAGAAGAACAGAGAAAGCTACTACTGTGTAAATTCCTTGAAACCTTGGAAAAACGTGCTTGTTCCTTCCTATCAGTGTCTGGAAACCATGCAAGAGGGAGAGTGTTGTTCATAAAATTTATCCACCTTTGAAATTTCTAAGTGTCACCATTAGTCAATCTATCAGCCCAAGATATTGTAGTCTGTGCTGGGAATTTAAACCTTCCTGTTAGCAGACCACTTTATGGATTCTGTTGCTTTAAATCTAGGAAATTACAGAAAATATACACAGAGAGAGGATAATACCTAATTCTGATAATGCCTAGTCTTTGGGAAGTTAACCTGAAAACACTCAATAGAAATGGTGTTGTGAGCTCGTTTGCATGCAAAAACTATAGATACTTAAAAATAAATTTCAAGCCTTTTCGTGTGCTTTTTATTATGGAAGGATTCTGGCAAAATATGTTATCACAGACCTCTCTTTACATCCTTCATACCCTGCTGGTCATGCAATCTACACTGTTTTTCCAGGACAAGATTCAAATTAATTTTTCTTTGTTAAAAGTTTAGGCCTACATAATAGGTAAGCCTCCTAGAAGGAGGGAATAATCAACCTGTATGGCTCATATTTGCCTTTTATATCAATTATTTAGTAAGGGAGTAATTTAAATGGAAAGTTTTCATGATTCATATAGTTGCATGCTTATGGAAAATATGAAAAAAGCATTGACACAAAGATGTCTTAGGAATGTTATCATAGTAATGGCAGCAAGGGAACCCTAATCTAAGCCCGGAAAAGATCTGATAGGTCACATCACGTTTGTGGGAGAAAAATATTTGTTGTGAACAGATTGACAAATTTTTACTTTTTTATAGAACAGAAGGATAACAGAATTCTGATTGTAAGGCCCCTGAGAATATCTATTTTTGTTCACTGAGAAAAATCAATAACCCTTTTTTGGAAGGATTGAGACATAGAATAACATCTTTTTCTTTTTTTTTTTTTTTCTGTACAACAGTGTTGTTATACCATGAAAGCATGCCAAAAAGTCTTGGGCAGAGAGGCAGAATCTATTAAGAAAAGCATTCATTTCTCTTTATTATTGGCATAACTTCTGTAAGCAAAAGATGCAACATTGTCAAATTATTTTATTTTCCTCACAAATTTTCTTGAAGTTGGGTCATACCCAAATAACCTGGTAATCTCCCACCTGTAGAGCATTAATATAGTGTATAGAACAGCAGATTTATGACTTGTTCCAAAGACAAGCATGAAACTATATCTTTTCCTTTCACTGAGAGGGCCTCTGCATGAGATGAACTAATACATTACTGTAGCCTAACATACTTGTTAGCTATTTTCCCTTTCTGAATTAAAAAATTGAATTATGTACACTCAGTCTAGTTACTGAACCTGTAAAGTTTATTAAAGTTTATCGACCATGTGTATACACTTCAGGATTTAGGTTCAATTGCTTCTTTCAAGCTGGAACATTGAATTAAGATGCAGTGCCTTGCTGTGGCTCTCATGGACTCCAACTGAGCTACAGGTAGCAAAAGTCTCCTTCAATTAGACATAATCATCACTCACAGTCAATAATTGTGCTAAAGGCTGCTTTCAAATCTGTGAGGGATTCGCATTTAATGTACTGATTCAGCTTGTCTGAGCCAAATTCACTGTGTACTGAAACCAAAGCAATTTAGTTCTTGCCTACGGCCCTTTTGGCAGTTCATCTAGTACTGAGCACTGTAAGGACTGTGAGATACAATTTAATCTGAGACATCTGTGCACAGACAGGACCTTTTCTGTAACAGAGAAAGACTAAGTAATGGCTAAGCTGTAGTTTTATGTGAAGAACCAAGTCTTATCTCTCCTCTGAAAAATAAAGCATTTAAGATATACTAGAAAGCCAAATGAAAAAATGAAAAGAGGGAAAAAAAGGAAAGAAAAAAGGAATAAAAAAATCCTTGGATTTATAAAATGCACACTGAGTCTACTAACAGCTTTCCTTGCACCTAACCACATAAAGCACTTGAGCTGTGATCCTTGGATTAACCATTTAAAGATATTATACTTATCATCAGCTGCAGCTGACTGGAAAGATCTTTATTAAATATGAAAGAAAGAAAGCTCACTGCTTGTGATCCTTGTAAAAATATCAAAATTTTCATTGTACATATTTTTTCTTTTTGGCTTATGATATTATTGGGGAAAGTGCTGCACTATTTATCTCTTGTATCATCCTGACTGTAACAGGCTTGATGTTTCGAGGAAAGGCTTAAAAGTCCTGTATTGCATAGGAAATTTTAGTGATAGTGAACCAATTGCTGATAGCGTCTGCCAAGTTTGGCTGACATAAACCAGGTTATCCCCTTGAGTTTGCACTCAAATTTTGTGTGTCAATTTTCTTCAACAGTGGAAAAGCTCTCAATGATGAAAGAACCATTCTTGGTATTTCTTCAAAACCAGTATCAAAACACTTTTGTTTATATGAAAACAAGTCAGGGTGTGGGCTGAGAAAGTGAGGACAGCTGCCTTGGTGAAGGGCCTGCTTTTATGGAGCAGGAATCAAGAGTCTTCCTTGGTCAATACCTGTTTGGCAAAAAACACAGCCAAGAAGGTGGAGTCCTATCCCAGAAAATACTGAAAGCATACAGTATAAAAGCTTGGCTTGTCAAGTCTAATTATGATGGAGGCTCTGAATTATTAGAGTGGCTGTGAAATGCATCTGCAATTTCTTTAAGTAAGGTTATATCCATCAGACCTTCAAATCTGTTACAAAATATTATCCAAGATTTGCATTTTTGGTCAAGATATGATGCTTTCAGTGGAATCAGAATTGTCCTTGTTGACTTCCTGCCACAAACAGGGCAATCCATTGACTTCTTTGCATATTATTTGGTATAGCTAAAGAATTATGAGTTATACAGTGTGGGGACTACAGTACTTGGGCACCTAACATAGATTTCTGAATACAGTAAACTACAAGGATAGCATTCTGGAAGATCTGGGATTACATCTGTATGTCTACCAACATGATCCATTAAATTTGGGGAAATACTAATAACAGATGACGCCATACACAAATAATAGATGCAGAACAGAATGTCAGCCCAGAATACCTCTTTTAAAGGTTTCAGCCACTAACCTTCAGAATTATAATTTCTTTTCCTCTTGCCTCCGTGTGGCTCTGAATTTTGCACTGCTGGCCACTTGGATGCCGAGTGGAAGAGGAGACCATTCTGCCATTCTGCAGTTGGCTTCTGCCTTGAAAGCAAGTCCTGAAAGACCAAAGCATATGTGGCTGTGGGTAGACATTTTACATATCCTCCTTATCAGAGGATTTTTGTGTGCTTAACAGAAAGGAAAAAAAACCCCACATTCCACAGCTACATAAAATGGTGTTTATATTCCTTTCTTGGATCTGAACTTTAGTGCCTTGCGGCAGGCAGTGACTTTTTGTTTTTTATACTAGCTAATGGTCACATAATGGACACCTTATTCATGGCTAGACCTGCTACATATTAAATACATATATTGTTCTTGCTACTTGTTTTGATTACATTACAAATTTCCTATAAAGGAGAACATGAAAGAATAAAAAAGCTTACTTGTTTCCCCTGATTCAATGAAGGCTGAAAAAGATTATATTTCCTTCTGTGTTTTCATTGTCCTTGTTTATTCATCAGGACAGAAATAAATCAAGGACAGAAGAGAGCTTTTTAAGCTAAACGATGAACAGTATTAGCTCATGAAGAAATTGCCCTAAGAAAATGCAGGTTGGAATTATAAGAAACACCAAGAATGAATAGTCAGCCTTTAAAATGGTGTAAAAAAACAACCCTAAACTCCTGTTTGGAATTATCTTAAATGGACATTTGAAAGGTTATATAAATGCCCAACAAAAAGTCTTACCTTATACTACAGAAAGACAGTTTTTCACTCAGAAGATCCATTCCAATCTTATCGTCCCAGAAGTGAGTTCCACAAGTGCTGCCTTTAAAAGCAGAAGTTCCAGCAGAAGATTATTTACACCCAGTAAATTGATGCAATATTACCTAGGGGCTTCTGACTTCCTAATTTATGTTGCAGAGCTCTTTAGTGTCTCCTTGCAAAGAACACAGTGACTGGTTGAAAGGTATTGCATGTAAAAGATGTTTCAATGTCCATTATTAACTTCATTTTTCTTAATATGCATTTTATGAATGTAGCTGTAATGCACAACCTTACGTGATTCACAGGGCAGCTAATGACCAGGTGAACAGATTGAGTCTTTGAGGTAAAAGTAGTACTTTTTAATGTTTCCGCCAGTTGGAGATTATAAACAGTACATGCTAATGAAACATTCGTTATTAAAAATGGTTTCTCAAGCATAGCAACTTTACCCTTTTAAAAAAATTCCAATATCAATTCTGTATTAAAGTTAAAAAACCCCAAATACATCAACTAATTGTGTCAGTAGTATCTGCCATATCAGACAAGCTTCTGAACATATGAAATTTCCTGTTGCATTTAGCTTGCATAGCCTCTTTTTTGGCATCTCTTGTATATTTTTCATTTATAGAATCTGCTTATATTTTGAGTCTGTTATTATGACTGCTATAATTTTTAACAGGTAGGATTTACATGGCTTGGCTTGGAATTGGATAACAACAATAGGCAAGATGCAGCCCACATTCACCTCCATGTTTTTGAATCATAAAAATGTTTTTTCAGTACAAAAAAGGAAATCTCAGATTCAATTCAGCAGTTTTTTGAAGCCATTCATTCCATCTTCAGATGTGAAAATTATAAATTATTCTATACCATTGTAAAAAAAGAAAGGATAGAAGTGGGAAAATTCTAGAGTAAAATACTTATTGAACTGTTCATTCAGATATTATACAAGTTTCTAGAGGAATATGTTCAATAAATGTTATTATACCCATTATAAACCTAGTCAAGAAGAAAAGTAATTGAATAATTTATTCAATGAAATATGACAAAATTCACTGAATAATGTATTCAATGAACAATGCTTAGCTCTAATTTTTTTCTTAAAATATGTCGAGAAATATTTCCATATGTTAAGGTTTGTCTTTTATCCTGCTTTACCCTGAAAATCAACACAATTCTGAGTTTAAAAAAAATAAAGCACTAATGACAAGAAATCTTTCAAAGCTTTTCTGAGTTTGGCTTTTCCTTTTCATATGTTCTCCAAACTTTTAAGCAGAGTTTAGTTGCCAAAAATGTCTGTAATCCTTCAGAATCCATCCTAAACTTTATGAAATGTTAGATAATAATTTTCTTATTAAAACCATAGTCTTGACATATATTGTTTTTAATAACAGATAAAAAATATCTTCTTACATACTTATTAACGCAAATCTCCACATCCTTTTCATGCTGACAGTGCAAAAACAATCTCTGTATTCCAAACGCAAATTCAAGTACAAAATTCAGTGTGTTCAAAGAAACCCATTGGGTGCTAAATGTTAATCTTCCCCACGGTCCCCAGCTATTCTCATCTCCAGCAAGAGAAAATGCAATGTCAGGCAGACACTTGGAGCTTAAGAAAGGAATGATAGACAGGGCATGTCATGGGTCAATAATGGATACAGTTATCAGACAAGTGGGTCACAAACATTTGCTTGAAGATATTAAACTAATTTTACATATGAAGTGACTAGTTCACTGATAATTAGCTGCATTTTTATGATGCATATAATTTCCATGATACCACAACATCTGTGCTAACACTATCAAAAAGATGATAAAGATGAAAGTAGCTAACCTTCAGGTTAACTCTAATTGGAATACCCTTAAATTAGGGGAAATGACATCTAACTTTAATGTTCAGTAACACCCTTATCTTTTTGGTCAGCTCCTGCTAATTTGTTTGTGTACTGTAAGTATCAGTCATTTTTTAATTCTCTTGTGTGTTGCATGCTGTACCCTTTAGCTTTTGGATGAAATTTAATATCCAAACCTTACATTCTTAATGAAAAAAACCCTATATTTTAATTGCTCAGTATTTTATCTATGTCTGACTTTTCTTCACAGGCATCTCCAGTCAGGAACCCCAGACCTACCTGCAATATGCTTTGTATTTAATATTAACCATGCATATTTTATCTATTTCCACAGCAATTAAGGATACAAGTTTTTTTGGACCTCAGTAGCAAAGATAGGCCAAATGAAATGGAGAAACATGTAATAAGTTGGCTGGTTTCTAGACAAGAGAAAAAGATAAATTCTGAAAAAGTTTCATTATCTAGTATGCAGCAATCAGCAGTGGAGAGAGAGTGATGTATTGTGTTGTCTGCTCACGTTTTCTCAGGTGAAATTACTGGTGAATCTTATTGGGATTTGTTACGGCATGAGCAATTCATAAAATGAAGAAATCCCACTCAGAAGTGGGATTAATCTCAGCTAACTTTGATTTGCCTCAGGTTAGAAGTCTGCTTTGGTCTGAAGTTTCATTATCACCAATTAAAAGACACAGAAAAGGATCCCAGATAACTAGACTAGACTTAATGTTCAGCTCTCTATTCCTTGTTCTAGAATAATAGGAACTCAGCGTAAAGTTCTAACTGCTGAACATCCATTCATTGCTCAAAACTCTACTGTACTCCATAACTGTCACTGCTGGATAACTTTCCTATTACAAGACATATATGGGGAAGGTAAGACAATTCAGTTATCCTTTAGGCTGTGAAGTTGGGTGCTCTACCGCACAAAACAAATTTTAATTAAGGGTGATGAAAAGATCCAGGTAATTCATGCTTTCTTTGACTCAGTTTTCAAAAGAAAGAACAGCTATCTTCAGGGAAGCCCCCTGAGCTGGTAGACAGGGACAAGGAACAGACAGAGCCTCTCCAATGCAGTTTGGGCTTCTCACTTCAGAGACGTGAGGTGCTGAAGCTTGTCCAGAGAAGGACAATGAAGCAGGCGATGGGTCTGGAGAGTAAATCATAGGAGGGACATCTGAGTGAGCTGGGGTTGTTTAGCCTAGAGAAGAGGAAGTTCAGGGAGGACTTATCACTCCTTACAACTCCCTGGAAGGAGGTTGTAGGTAAAGTGGGGTTCAGCTACTTCCACTCAGCTAGCAAAAGGACAAGAAGAAATGGCCTCTGCATCAGGAGAGGTTCAGATGGAATCAGAAGGAATTTTTTCACTGAAAAGGTTGTTAAGCTTTGGAATGCTCAATAAACTGGTGGAGCCACCCTCCCAGAAAGTGTTAAAGAAATGGCTGGATGGGCACTTGGGCTATGGTTTAGTCAACATGGTGATGATCAGTCAGAAGTTAGAGTTGATGATCTCGGAGGTCTTTTCCAGTCTTAACGATTCTATGATTCTGTGAAATGGGGAATAAGGTGCCCTATGCTATCTCCTGTGGTATAAAAAAATATTTGTGTTTCAAAGTCATAATCTACCATCTTTTTCTAGGATGACATAGCTTCTCAAAATGTTGAAATTATTCTATGTGTAGGTAAAAGTAAATGTTGAAATTTCCCATATTATTCTGCAGCAAGGTGATTTACATTTTCAGCTCATGCCATTATTAACATGTTGCTGGAGGGAATATAAATATTTTCCATGCAAATATATAAAAATCTCTCCCATTTCCTTTATGAAAGTCACAGAAAGATTAGGAAGTAGCTAGTTTACATCATCTGGAAGACTCAGCTGGAATGGGAATCTGTGTTATTCAGGTGTGGTCTGATGGGCAAGTGATGCTGTCTGTTATGAAAAATAGTCATGCCATGACACAACACACTGATATATCAGAGTTGTCATTTCAATTCACATTTCCTGATTATGTAAAGTGCAACTGTTAAGTAACTTAATATTATTCTGTTGTTTTGTCCTCCTGGGACAAAAGAAAGAAATCATTAACTTAGTGTTTGTATATAGTTTTCCCTGTAAAAAACATTATTGTTTCATGAATATTTATGTGAATACACTCATATATATATATATCTGTGTGTGTGTGTGTGTGTGTATGCTCACATAAGATTTTTTCTGAATATATATACATATGTATGCATAAATATGTATACGTATATATACATATGTATAAATTATTCTGAATTAAAAGTACACAGGAAACTGGCCCTTAGAAAATTAAAACCAGTGCTTTCACATTGAGTTGAGTTGAGTCATTGAATGCTATTTCTGTAATTAACAAAATTGCATTTTTTTAGAGAAAAAAAACCTAAGCAAATATCTAAGTTGAACCTTGCATTTCTAAGCCTAGACTTGGGAAAAATTGAGGTTTATATTTTTAATTTTAAATACATCTGAGATCTGAGACCATGTAACATTTTTTGCTATGGTTTTGGAAATCCTAACAAGGTGTCTGCCAATCACTTGACAAATTCCATGCTGTCATTCTCGGAAAAAAACACTTGAATAGAGGTCCTGCTGAGAATGGTAACTGCTTCTGCATGTGTTTGAACATGTGGTCTAAACCGTGATCCTCTGTGTTCAAAGCTCCACAATGTTTGCCTAATCTGATGCTATTCTTCCCCAAAGGAGCATATTGTAACATCTCATAGATACAGAAGAGATAAGATTCAAAAGACACAAAGGATTATAGTTATACCTATACCATAGTTCACTGACTCCTTGGATTACATCATATTGCAAGAAAAGGTCATCGGAACCTGGCATGCATTGTGATGTTGGGAGCATTGCTGACTTTATTTCACAACTAAAAATATGTTGCAAAAAGAAGCAAATAAGCAATGAAAGGGAAACCATTCCTAGTATATATATTCAGTTTATGTCAGCTGATAAATACATATCTGAGCCTGGTTTTCAATTTCAAAAACGAATGAGAGATTAATTCATAAATAAATGTCCCCATATTTTCTATTTAAAAGGTAAAGATGTGTTAGATGTGTCCATTCAGTTGAGCTTATCAGTGTGTATGGTCATAGAAATGTTCAAAGTTTTCAGGCAGCATAATTACTATGCAGTAGAAACAATTATCTGGCACATCTACTGACAATACTACTTCTGAAATAAAATATATTGGAAACTAAATATTATGAATAAATGGTATCATTTGCTGAATTGTCAACCCTTGCCCTTTATAAATCATGATGTTACTACATCTGTCATATGTCAGAGAACACAAGGCTGTACTGTATCATTAGCTCAACAATGACACCACATAGTTATTAACCATGCCTACTGTTTTCCGAGCATGGGATTCTACAACTTTAACAAGATTTGGTTACATAACCATTAAGTACATTAGAAAATAAATAATTGAAATAATTGTGGACCTTTGCTATGCAGTATGACTAATTTCTGATCTGCATTAGAACCCCTTCCTCTTATTGTGATTTAAATATTTATTTATATAGCAGTGATTCTCACATAAATTGTGAAATTATTGATTATAGGGGATAAGAAAGCAAGGCACTGAAATTTTACCAATGGGTTTTGACTGACATTGATAAATACATGAAGATAATAAATGTTGGACTGAATCTACCAAAATACTCACTCTTATTAGCTATTGTTCTTGCTTAATTTTTAAAAACTACTTTTTCTTGTAATATTATCAAGTTTTGTAAACAAAACATGGGCACAATATCCATTTTTTATGTGAACCATAATGCTACTCAGTAATTTAGACTATTTGCAAGGAGTAGGACTTATGTTCAAAGAATCATTTATACAGTATGTGTATCTTTATGGCATATCTTGCTTGTGTAGCATCCTGATGTGCCTTGCATCTTTCATGCAGGTATTTGCACAGGTGTCACTGAAAAACAATGAATTCAATTGCAAAACAGAGTATATTACATATTTTAGGTTTCTTATGAACCCACTTAATCAACAGATAATATGAACATAAATAATGTGTTAATGTAAATCATGCCTACTTTGCTATCAATCTATGTCTAAATTAGTTTCATCATCTTGCCTTTAACAAAATCATGACTGATTAACTTTGCTTATCAAATTTTATTTCCATGTTTGATCATGTAATCCTTCTAAAGTTGGAATAGTTCCTTAAAACATGTAGCTTCACTGCAGAATTCATATATAATTAGTTTCTTTCAAGTGCAAGAAGTTCAGTCTTTATAACTAAAGATTTGGTGAAAAGTAGTGTAGATATTCTTGTTCTGTATGAAAAAAAAATACTTTAAGACAGACATACTTCTGATTCTGAGCTTTCTTCCCTGTCCCTTAGTGTCTTTTGCAAAGCCAGAAGCTAGACTAGCTTGAGGTGACACTGGGAATACAGATGATATATCGTGCTTGCCTAGGGTACCACTATTTGTATTCCGTAACACAGCTGGAAATGTCTTGCGTGTCAGTTGAGTTCTTAAAATGGTCTTTTCTGATTTCTCAGCATCAGCATCTGAGTTAAGCTTGATGATAGTAATATTAAAGATCCAGAAATAGACTCAATTTCTTGTGCACAAAGATGTAATCAGAATTAAGAAACATGTCTGATATAAAAAAAGAGGAAACTCACCAGATCTGATTAATAAATCAACTGTATTACCTCATATGTTGAATTATTCTTTGGCTTTGGTTTTTTGTTGTTTTTTTTCCTGGTAGAACTGGCTTCATAGAGTCTATTCATATGATAAACTAGCAGGAGAATAAAGAATGATGAGAAAAAAACCCACTACATTATTTACATGTTGCTTAAATTTTGAGAGACAAAAATGTTCTAATTCTTATACCTATCAGTAGTTAGAAAGTGTAATATACCAATTATTGTCACAGCAGTGGTATCTCAAAAAGTTGAAAGGTTACTGCTTTTACCTAGAATTAATATATCTGGTATTTATGTCTCACATTGCAGCTGCTTCAACTTGAGTACTCTGGCCTAGATAATAGTATTTTTACATGCATTTATCACACTATAAATGAGTACTTTCTTGATGTTCTGTAAGAGGATCAACACTTCATCTGCAAACTATTATTAATACTCTTACTTTTCTTTCTTATACTAATCCAGATCACAACTATAAGAATATGATTTCAGTATGATCACAATTGTAAGATTTTCTTTCAGATATTTCATCTTGTAGGTATAGGCTTATTGTGAAATAAGTTGAGAGCCTTAATTGGCTAATCAAGACATTTCTCCAACTATTCATGTTTAGCATCTGATTACATCTTTGTGAAAGGCTTTACCCAATGTGTTGAATGATGTTCAGTTGAATTTTATTATTGTGTCCTGCTTCACCCAGTATAGCTTCATACATAGCTATAAATGTAACCATCACATTTACTTTGGCTTCCTAGGAATATTTTAAGATTACCAAAAACATGTTTAGTCCAAAGTTTGGGCAGACCGAGCAGTATCAGATAGCTATCTCTGAATTCAGAATTTCAGGAATGAACAAGAACACGCTTTAGCATACACGAAATATAGCAAAAAACCCAACAATAATAATAATAATAATGATAATCAGCAGAAGTTCAAATATAATTTCCTTCAGACCTACTTTTCATGCTTAAATGGTTAATAAATATAGGATCAGACATATATATCATAATTCTAGTAGTCTAATAATTTAATATCATATACTTCCTACCTTGTGATTATCTTGATTTACATTAGCAGAAAAATGTCATAATTTCTTCTTGTTTTTTAGTCTATATCTTAATTTCCAACATTTCAGTAACGCCATCCCTGTAGAACATGATCTCTAGAATTTAATTACTCTATGTATCTAGTCTACATTTTATTGAACTCATAAAACAAACAAACAAAAAATCATAAAGTCTAGCTATCATCAATTTAGGAAGGGATATGACTTCATGCTGAGATTCATTCAACATAATAACAGGCCTTTTATTAAAGGAACATCCTGGAACACGAAGTAAACCACAGTGTACAAAAATGCCACAAGGTAAAGAATTCTCTGAAGGTTCCTCTGCAAGCAATTGAGTTGTGGAGCTGGCTATCTTTATCCTTGAGACAACATTTATTGCTTTTTGAAACCCTCCAGGAATTGTCACTGGATGTTCACTAGGTATTCCTGACTTGTAAACATGGTCACTGTCCTCTGAAAGATTTTGTTTCCTTGCAAAAACCCAAATAGGTTAAATAGACGCAAGCCTGACCAAATGCCTATGTGAAAACATAGTTTGCACTAGTCTTTGCACAAAGTAATATATCCAGGTATCTTAATTGCATAGCAAGGGGAAAGGGGTCTGGAAAGTTGAAGGCAAAAAGGTTCATGCATTAAATACATTTAGCTGTGTTAGTATATAAAATACAATCCTTCACTTTTTGTAATCTTTTGCAAAAGATTGCAAATTTTTTTAAGTTAGTCTCAACTTCCATAAGACATTACAACCACTCCATTTCAGCATCTGTTCTTGGTAAGGATTTACTAGCTGATTCTCTTCTTTTTTTGTGGGGAGTTTTTTAATAACCATGCAATATTCATACTTTAATTACCAAAGGAATGTAAGGCTGTTTGTTGAATGAACCAGAATCTTAATCATAGAAATATAGAATCATAGAATGGTTTGTATTGAAAGAGACCCTAAGGACCATCTAGTTCCAACCTCTCTGCCATGGGCAGGGACACTTTCCACTAGATCAGGTTTTTCAAAACTCCATCCAACCTAGCCTTGAACATCTTCAGAGATAAGACATCCACAGCTTCTCTGGTCAACCTGTTCTTGTGCCTTACCACCCTCACAGTAAAGAATTTTTAATTTCTAATCTCTTTTTAATTTCTACTCTCTTCTTTGAAAATGTTCCCACTAGCAAAAAGTCTCCCTCCATCTTTCTTTTAGGTTCCCTTTAGGTACTGAAAGGACACAATTAGGTCACCCCAAAGCCTTGTCTTTTCCAGGCTGAGTAGTCTCAGTTTTACTAGCCTTTCCTCCTAGAAGTGGTGCCACATCCCTCTAATCATCTTAGTGGCCTACTCTGGACTTAATCCAACAGGTCCATGCCCTTCCTGTGCTGAGAACCCAAAAGCTGGATGCAGTATTCCAGGTAGGGTCTAATCAAACAGGAGTAGAGGGCGAGAATCACCTCACTCAATTTTCTGGCCACGCTGCTTTGGATGCAGCCCAGATACAGTTGGCTTTATGGTCTGCAAGTGCACATTGGCAACTCATGTCCAGCCTCTCATCCAGCAGCATCCCCAAATCCTTCTCAGAAGGAAAGCTCTTGATCTTTTCATTCCCCAGCCTGTATTGGTGGTAAGGGTTGCCCCAGCCCAGGTACAGCACTTGGTCTAGTTAAAGCATCATGAGATCCTCATAGGCCCACTTCTCAAGCTTGTCCAGGTCCTTCTGGATGGCACCCTGTCCTCCAGGACATGTCAGCTGCACCACTCGGCTTAGTGTCATCTGCTGAAGGTACACTGGATCCCTTTATGTCATTAATGAAGGTATGAAATAACACCTTACCCAATATGTCACTGATGTCCACTAGGACTCTGAGTGTTGACCACTACCTTCTAGATTCAACTGTGAAACCAATTCTTGTCCATTTAACAGTCCATCCCCTGAATCCATTTCTCTCTAATTTAGAGAGAAGCAAGCTGTGACAGACCATGTCAAATGCTTTACAGTGGTTCCAAATGAAAGACATCTGTAGCCCTTTCCTTGTTCATTGATGAGCTCACTCCATCATAGAAGTCTAGAGGTGTGTCAGGCAGGACTTGTCCCTGGTGCAGCAGTGCTGGCTGTCTCCAATTGCCTCCCTTCCTCTATGTGCCTCAGGATAGCTTTTAGGGTCTGTCCTGTGATCTTCCTGGGCACAGAGGTAAGGCTGACAGGTTGGTAGTTCCCAGGGTCTTACTTTTTACCCTTTTAAAGATAAGTCGAATCCTTCCCCTTTTTACAGTCACCTGGAACTTCACCTGATTATGATGACTTTACAACATACAACCTATTACATATGAGGGATATCAGATCCTACTTCAGAATGGAAGTCAGGATTAAACCATTCCATGAAAGGCTAGAATTAAGTTAGATTATATTTAATTGTTGTTTCCATACATAGAATATAATCAAAGATTACATTAAAACAATAAAACTGCAGCATTTTCTTTCTTTTTTTAATGAGTGTTCTTAATTCGTCTAAAAGAAGCAAAGTGTCTGGTGAAGGTATTGTCTATAATCAATGCTCTGGGTCCCACCTTGCTTCCAAAAAACTACAGAGAGGTTCCCAAACTGAACCTTGCCTTTGTTGAAGGGTTGTGGCTTTGAAAGTTGATGATAATGAAACAAGAATAAAGTAAAGGAGGAATTAAAGGACTTTCTGAATCAGATTTCAGTATTTTGTACTGCAGATATTAAACTCAAATATAAAACTCCAAACATTCTGAATTCCATTTTGAAAAGCTGTTACTTTTTTATCTTCTACTCTTGGAAGATTGTTTCAGAATCAGATTTGTTTTACAACTATAAATCTAATTTCACACACACACAGAAAGGGATTCATTTAAATTCCAGTTTACCTCAACACTGTCTTTTAATTTAAGGAATTTTCTTCCCTTTTTGTTCATTCTGTGCTTCTAGATTATTCTCATGCCAGCTAACTCTTTCATCAGCTTAAAAAGCTTAGGAAAGTAAGTTTTACTTTTCTCCAAAAGATTTCCAATAGCCCTACCAGACTTCTGCAGCAGTTGCTCTTTAAGCTTCCATATGATGGGCAGTACTATTAACCTTTTTAGACTTCCAAAAATTGTGGGTTAACTTCTCCAAATGCAGTCTTATCAGCTTTACTGCAGTACTTTCAGATACAGTTAGTCAATATTATGTTTCTCGCACTGGTAGTTTAGGATTTTCTGTTTTTCTGACTCATCTACTTGCTATTTGATCAAAGTTCTGGCTCTGTTTCCCAGTGAGAATAGCTTCTTCACTGATTTTGTGAAATTTGTATGTTCTCATGTCTATTGATGCTGTATGTTTCTTTCTTTCTTTCTTTCTTTCTTTCTTTCTTTCTTTCTTTCTTTCTTTCTTTCTTTCTTTCTTTCTTTCTTTCTTTCTTTCTTTCTTTCTTTCTTTCTTTCTTTCTTTCTTTCTTTCTTTCTTTCTTTCTTTCTTTCTTTCTTTCTTTCTTTCTTTCTTTCTTTCTTTCTTTCTTTCTTTCTTTCTTTCTTTCTTTCTTTCTTTCTTTCTTTCTTTCCATTTTTTCCCACATTTATGTTACTTCACTTAAGTAGCATTCTCTAAACCCAGAAGAGATTAATTTGATTAATTTAATGTGTTAAGAGACTATTTGATTTTTTCTTGTTTCTCATTCTAGTTATTTTTTTAATTATTCTTATTAATCACAACAAGCCTGTCACTATCTTAACTCATAATCTCTGCCTTTTGTGCCTTCCATTGGAGAGACAGGAAGGGGAGTGGTCTTTTTAGTGGGAGTACTAAATTAGGGATTACCTTTCCTAGATCATGACATAGCACCACTAAAGCACTTTCTTTTGCTTGGTTTAATAATTCTTGCTGCACTGCAGGGAAAATTTTCTGGTTACACAGCCAAAGTCTGACCAGCAGTTTCTTTCACACTGACTGTTTTAAGGATGCTTTTCAGGTTCATGTACAGGACCTTTGTGATTTTTGGTGTGTGGGTGTTTTTGTTACATATTTGTCAGTTCTTCTAAATAGAGTTCACTCTAAATAGAATTCTCTAGATCTGTCTATTCTTCAAGTTGGTCCACAGCCTCAGTTCTCTCCCTTGCATCCTGCTTCTCATCTGTAGATTGATTTTCCTGTAACTACTCTGTATTAACTCTTTTCCACCAGCAGCCCTAGCTAATTCCAGCTTTCCCCTTCTGTGCTTGAGAGTAGCACTTTTTGACTGCTATTTTATCTCTCACCTTCAATATCTTCTTTCCCTCTGCAGTGCAGCACACTAGCTTTTCTACTCTATGTTTGCTTTTCTGCTAAGCTTCTTCATAAAATCACAGAAATGCTGGCTAGAAGGGAGCTCTGGAGATCACCTAGTCCCAGTGAAGGGGATCAGGTCACCAAGTTTCCAGCCAAGTTTTGTGAACTTTCAAGGATGGAGATCCTACTATACCTTTGGGTACCATTCTGCTGATCATTCTGTTTTAGTTTTACTCTACTGTTTTAGTGGAGAATATTTTTTATAATATCCAGTCTGAAAATCCCAAACCATTACATGTGGTCATTTCTCCCTCTAATATAATTTGCTCTGCTGAAAAACACCTGGCTCCATTATCCTCAGAACTGTCCTTCATCCAGGTGTAGGCTGTTCACAGATTCCCGACTCGTGTATTCTGGGTTAAGCTTTACTCAATATCTCATTTTAGGCTGTACCACAGACTTATCAATACTCCTAATTGTGAGTTTTTCAACAATTCTTTTGCACTAGGCTGGCCAAAACTAAACAGGTGTGGCATACAGCATTTCTGAAGAGTGTACTGTTGACTCCAGTTGTGTTTGATATCCGCTGTAACCTCATGGCCTTTCGTCTGGGCTGATATGAAGTTTGTTGGTTCTAAAATGGTACCTACTCACTGCAGGTACAGAACTTTGTGTATTTCCTCACTGAGGAGGTTTCTCTTGACGTAAACATCAAATATCTCAGTATCACTCCAGACTAAAGCTCTATGGCTAATTTGTTTCCTTGTCTCCAGTTTAATATCTGCAAGTTTTCTTTTATCATACTAGATTTTTAGTCAACCAGCTGAACAAGATCAGTCCAGTATTGCTCATTGCTTGCTAGTTAAATATTGGGGTGTTGATTATTGACCTTTTAGTCATGAAGTCTGGCCAGTTTTTAGCTAGTCTCTTTTCAATCTTCTTTTACCTTGGCATTGTGGTCATATGCTCCCTAAAATCATGCTCTTTTAAAGCAAAGATCAGAGCCCATATGAAGTTTCTATGAGCTCTTACAACAATGATCTGTTGAGTAGTACACAGCAAAATGAAGTCCCATGTCAGCACTTTGAGGTAACAGGGGATAAAAAAAAGCAAATGGGAAAAAAAAAAAGACTATGCCAGTTACCAAACAGCTTCTACTTTCTCTGCCAAGAAAATCACAACCATATAAAAGCAAATGTTTTGCTCTAATACGTGTGTGATGGGAAGCTGCTGAATATTTGCATGTTCCATTGGGTATCAATGCAGCCTGGAAGACAGAAAATAAAAACCTCCTCTCAAAGTATTGCTTCTGATGAATTCCTACAGTTAGAAAAGCCCAACATGTTCGTAAGTCAAAACCAAATATCATACCAGACAAGTGAAATAATTTCTAAACATTTGTCTTTTCAATATTGTTTTCTCCCTCCCTCTCTGGCTCAACCACACACTCCAGTGCACAGACACTCGCAGATGTCTGAGCCAACCTGCCAGCTGTAGCTTGGGAAGGAGTTCTGCATCAGGATGCTTTCATCTGCCCCACCCTGCCCACAAGGACAGCTGTAGACAAATTAAAATATCTGGCAAACAAGTCTGGATTTCAACGCACTGACTTCTGAAGCTAAACGCATCATGAGGAGACGTTGCGCTTTCTGCTTAGAGATGTAAGTCCTTACATTTTCATCAGCCAAGCAATCAAAAAGCTCAGAAGACAAAGCACTTACTCTTACCAGCAAGCATTAAAGTTGGGTTTGTCAGTAATGTTTTAAGCTCCACTTTGGAGTGTGTTTCAGCTCATGGCAGCTATCTTGCTGCAGTATTCAAAGTACAGCGCCTACCAGACTCTTCTCTCCAGGGAGAGTTCTTCTCAGAACTGGCCTTAGAGGTACAACCTATCCCTGGTCAAAGTCTAAAAAATTTATATAAGCATTTACTTAAAACACATTTAAGTTTACATTAAAATGAGAGTTATAATATTGGAAAGGTTAACTCAAAAACTCTGAGCATTGTGTAAATTACCTGACTCTAAAATACAATTGCTGTGCCTGTCTGGTACTTCTGTGTTTTGAAATACCTGTGATGACATGAAGTCTCTGAATCACAATAACACATTATTTAGTACTGTTGTTCACCCTAATTGTTCTGCTATTGGAATTCACAAAAAATTAAAAGCAAGATGTTTCCATACATTCAGAACATATTCATGGTGGTTTAAGAGAGGCTATTTGACATTTAAATCTCATTTAGCTCTCATTTGATTTTGCATTTAAGATATCTTGGTTCCGTTGCTTTCTGTATAAGTGTGATGGGACCTAGATTGTTTGGTGAGAGCATTTTCTGAAAGTCTACATTGTGCTGGGAGCATGGGATTCCTCTATAGTCAGCTTCTCATGGTCTGTACTCACTGTACTCACAACATTTTATGATTGTTTGTGCTTCAGTTTAATTCTGAAAGATGCCTTTCTCTTCTCGCACCCCTACCTTCCACATTATTATTTATGTGCTATATATCCAATTGTTTGCACTTATAGCAATAAATGTCTTTCATCTTGCCAAATTAATATCAATTTTTTAAAATTACTCATATGTTTCTTATCTTTTGTGTCTGAATTTTTTGGGGTTTTTTTGGTCCATTCTGAGAATCTATTGGAAAGTCTGTTCAAGTATTTATGAGTAAGGGCAGGTAAGAAAACATTTTTTATTCAAAATATTATTTATGTGCTGTCATAACCCCCAAACTGATATATAATTTTTAATGTTTTCCTTGGATTTTCCATATATTGGATGGTATCTTTATGCACAGGAGAAAGAAAAACTATAATATAATTTTGATTTTTTACAGCTTGAATCCACTGAGCACCTCTTTCACTGTAATTTTTGATGTTTTTAAAGCAATCAAAAAGCATTGTAACTAAATTATTTCTAATACATAAGTTTTATTTTTATCTGTATTTTATGGCTGAAATAGCTTTTCCTTTTTTGAAATCTTGATTATATGAAGAGAATGCAGTTGTCCTGTGAGATTGTGAGATTCCAGTGAGAAAATGGAGTAGTTGCCAACTACTCAAGCCCATAAACTTTGAATTTTCTGCTTTACTTCATATGGAAAATCAGAATACAAAGCCTTACACTAATATAAAGTTTACATATTGCAAGTCTTGGCAGATAAGCATGAAAGTTAAAATTGAAAATGAATCTTTATTCTTTCCCTGCAGCAAAAGTTTAATCGTGTTTATTACTGCGTAATTCTCTTGTAACAATTAGCCCACACATTTTTTCACTCTTCAACAAAGGCCCTAATTCTTCAAATACTTAACTGCTACTGGATGTTTCCTGGGACTGCACACAGAATGTAAAGTTAGCTACATACATAAATTGTTGCATGGTTAGATATGAACTAATTTCAATTGGAAAAATTAGGTAACCTAAAGAAACAGCAAAAATAAAAAAAGTCATCAGTTTTATGGATCTTTACAAAACCTGAGTCTACCTGTGTTAATACTTATGAATGGTTCCAGAAGTAATTTGATAAACAATTCCATGGTGATGAATTTCTGTAATCTAACTTTATCTCAGTGGATTAGTTCGGGTGACTCATACCTTAGAATGAGGCAGCAAAGAATTGGAGGGGGATGATACAGTGATTGCAGTAAACACACTGATTGTTGAATTCGGGGGTAGAAACATTTTTTTCCACTGTCGTTTTGCAGCAAGCAACCTGCAAAATAGCTAGGTGATTGATTTATGTCAGCAGATATATGGAACAATAAATTCTTATTAATATATATTTTTAAACAGGGAAAACATCTGAAATTTCTGTAACTCTCATCCTTGAACTTGTATATAACTTTATTCCATTTAGTATTTTATCTTTACCATAAATTGCAGTTGTGTTTACTTTTAGTGTATTAAGAGCCCCTTCAAATTCCTGCTAGAATAATGTGTATCTACAATACCTCAGCCCTGCGATTAGTTCCTAAGAAAGAAAGTAAAGCATTTAGCATTTGCGCTGGGAAGCACATTGGAGTTAACACATCCTGATTTATTCGTTTCAGCCATTAGCGGCAAAACAAAATAACGTGGAAATGCTTTTGGTATCCTGTGGTTCCTCAATTTGTCTAGTTTCTGTCTTATGATTTATTTTTCCTAGATTCCATTGTCACCAGTCTCAGTGGCACCCTCCCAAATTCTGCAGTGACACTCTGGAGATAGGGAGGGCAGGCACGGCTTCCTCTCGGAGGCAGGAGGTCAGGCAGAGTGCTAGAAGGGCAGCTTGGGGTCACAATAATACAGTAGGATTACAGGCAGTACAGTTAGGTTAGCATATTGTTCTGGTGCTGAGAGCCTTTTTCAAACTCTGATCCATCTTCATCCTCGTAATTAGGCGATCTGCACTTTCAAAGAAAGTGTTGCTATGAAACACATTGGCAAATGAAGGCAAATTTGAGGGCTCCTCATTTAAGTGTTGGGCTCATTGTTCTTGGTGGTGTAATTGGTGATCAAGAAGGCAATAAAACGGCATGGCCATTAAACGGCCTGAGCTGAAATTGAAAGGGGAGCATTTATATGGTGCAAGCTGCTGTGTGGAGGCTGTAACTTTCACCCTTACATGAACCAGAGTTTACGCAAAGGCCTGATGGCATGGCTCTTTTTTCACCTCCAGCAGGCGGGGAGAAAAGAAGAGAGGGGGAAAAAAAATCAAAACTAAATAGAATTAATGAGGCTTCACACATTGTCCTGTTTCTTTTGAAGTGAAAAAGCTGGGCAAAAATTAAGTTGGATAAGAGAGGGTGGCAAAGAAACACCATTAATATCAGGTTGTAAATTCTACAAAACATTAACTTCATTACATGGCAATTACTGTCTGTAATTGGCAGAACGAAAGATTCCACTTTCTCATCAGTTACTAGTTGCATAGGACTCAGCATTTTTTTTCTTGGCAAAGGTCACACCGCTGCTATAAAGAATACCTTAATGTGAACTAAAAGTATAACAGGTTCTTTTGTAAATAAGCAAGGGTGTAACTATCAATTGCTGCTAAACATCTCACTCTGTTATTTCGTAACAAAACACAGCTCACAACTTAGAATGATAACATTAATGATGCAAAAAGGAAAGCTTTTATTATTTCATGACTACTTGGTCCTACTTTGTGGACAGGAGGAAAACATGAACTAGAAAGATTTAAGACCATAGAGAAACAATAGTTGCTTTTAAAAATAACTATCTCAAGAATTTCTTAAAACTAATTTTCAAGGGTCTGGATGGCAACAAATAGTATGCTGTGTGAGGAAGAATTCTGCCTTTCCCCCCTCCCCTAATTTCTGTTATTATTACACCTTTGGAATGACCTTGCTTCTTATTTATCGCTTACCTAGTGCATTTATGAAAATATTCCACATATGCTGTGAACTGAATCCTACCTCAGATTTATGTATGTAACTTCAGCTGAAGTTCATGTCCTTAAGAAATGTGTTCCATGTCTAGTGGATTTTGTCAGTCAGCTGCAGAGGAAGACATTTAATCTAAATCAGTCTTGAAGTTTTCCAGAGGAAGTTTTTACTTTAAGAATTAAATAACAAAATTCTGTTTTGAGGGAAGAGATACATTTTTTACGCAGGCATGAAAAAATAAAGTTTTTTTTTTTTTTTGATCACAAATGAAGTCAAACAAGAGTCAAAATTTCAGAATTTCTGCTAATGAATTTCAACCTTCACCTTAAAACACCAAGAAATACAGAGAGCAATCATGACTAATTTTATTAAAGAAACATTGAATTTTTTTTATTTATTATTGACAGAAGACATTGAAACACGAGAGAGTCAAAATGTTCTCATTTCAGTTTGTTGGGTAGAAAGCCTTCCATCCCTCTTGCAGTACTGCACAGTGCTGTAGGGCACACTCTGGGCTGCGGTTCAGAACTGCCATGTTCCCATTGCTCTCTGCTCTTCAAATCCCTTCTCTTTCCACATCAAATGCCATTTCCAACATGCCAGACAGGGACACACCAAGAAGCTTTCCCTCTGAGGGAGAAGAGCTCCTGGAGCTTGAGGGGTCCACATAAATTTTTTGAGATGCAGGTATTCTATCACAGGCAGATACAATGCTAATGTGAAAACAAAATCAGTTCCGTTTGCTCAATACATTGCAATGATAAAAAATTCATATTGTACTAATTCATAATAATTCTTTTATATCAGCAGAATAATATTTCCCAATTAAATATTCAATATTTGTAAACAAAATTTTTACACTGAAAGTCACTTAACAATCACTTTCCAAGTAAGTTCTTATTTTTATTGTTTTCACTTAGTTTTGCTCATTATTTTTAATTTGATAAAAGATTTTTCTGATATGCTGCATCATATTACTGTTGGACCTTAGTGACTTTGTAGTTGATATTTTCTCTGTGTTTGTCTCCTGAATTCTTTACTTTTCAAAGTGATATTGCAATCTCCCATGACAAAATAGCCAGAAAGGTTCAGGAGCATATCAGTATGACAGAAAAAGGCCACAATAGGAATGCTTTCACCATGTTTAAACTGGTTCAAGGAAGGAAAGTCATAAGATCTCCCTGAGGCTAATAGTCTGTAGTTTGGAATATGTGTAAAAAAGTGTGGATCACTTTGAGTTTTTTCTGAGAAATATGAAACCTGGTGGTGGTGTGGAAAGGTGGATGAAAGGTATCGGAGGAAACTGTCAAGCAAAAAAAATTGAGGAAAGTAAAATTATTCAGCGCCAGTGAGCCTTTGGTTGTCATGTATACATAGGCCAGAATCTGGCCCATGTCAAATTCCATTTTGAACTACATTTGATCAACCAAAAAAAATGGGAATGTATTGATTCAGATCTATTGAGACATCTTGACACTTTCTCAACTGATAAGTGTTAGAGCAAGTTAAATTGTAATTGGATCACAATGTTTGCTCTGTGGCTTTACAATGCATGTAGAATTGTACAAGCAACTTTTCTTCATGGGAAACTTGCAACATCAGTCTGCTTTTATCAGTGGCAGAATCCACAACATATGAGAGGAAGGTGCCCTGGCAGCAGGTTTGATTTAACATCTGATACTTGCCAAGTCCAGTGCAAGTCCTCCAGCCATGTGCCAGTATTTGAAAGAAGCCCTTGCTGAAGCAGGAAAGTTGTGCAGTGTGATTCAGTGCAATGCAGTGCTATTCTCTGACTGACCTGAAGATCTGCAGGCAGCAGAGACAGGTCAGTGTTGCAATCCTCATGGACCAATTAGTACTGCCTAAAAAGGACACCAATGATTATTCTCCCCTAGAGCTGCACTGCTCAGCGAAAATGTTACAGCTCTGCCCAGTGGAGTGATGATTTTGCCAGGCTCTCAAGTCTGTCTCATCAGACAGCACCACACCATAGCACCTGTACTACAGAGGCATCAGCCAGATCCACCCTCCTTTGGAGAGAGTTACTGGAACAAACAAACATGTACAGACAACACTGATTGTGCTTTCATCAGTATAAAGTAGGAACAAAGTTATGTAGTACAACTGAGAAATATGTCCTTTCCTAGTCAATTTTGATGGCTGTTTAGATGTAAAACTTATGTTTAAAAGATGGGGTTAGATTGCTGGTTGTAAGTGGGATATATTTTGTGCTGGGGAGAGAAAGATGAGGACAGAGATAATATTTTTGTAAGGTTTCTATTTTTAGAAAAAAAATATTTTTCTTTCCTTCTTCTTTACAGTATTATTTCATTGCAGAAATGCATTTAATGTGATCTTTTTATCTTAAATATATTTTATAGATAGTATTACTGTTTTCAAGAAGACCTTTAGGTTTTAGTCTTTTAGAAGAAGGCTTTAGTCTCTTCTAAAATGATAATGAAGGAACGGAAAAAATTCTGCACAAGAAAAATAGTCTATTTTGTTACTGTTAGGGAAGTAGAACTGAAGGCAAATCCACTACAGATTATCTAAATAACTTCTGTCATAACAGGAGGCAAAGAGTTTCAGAAAGGAGAAAGTTTTAAATTTTGTAAAATCTAAGTTTTCACAATGCAAAGTACAGAAGGAAATACAGATTTATTAATGTCTTGGTCTTCTTTCTCCTAGATTTTTCTTTCCAGCTGAATGAACAGAGCCATCTACTAATGTGCCTTCATTTGGTGCAGTTGTTCTTCACAAAACCAGCTCCAGTGGAACTGTCAAAGGTGCTTGGTGTACCTGGACAATTAAGTGACTCTCTCATTCTTTGAGCATGACAATGCCGATTATCATCAGCAATCTTAAATTGCTCTAGCAGCCTGCACCCTGTCTATTTACAGGGAAGAAAGAATCTGTTCTCAGTCCTGTTTAGTCTTTGGCCTCTTTCCTTGAAACCCCAGCCAGGACCCAGATTCTGACAATTCCTATGTGCTGAAGAGTAAAACTCAAGTTACAACCTGAGTGCTGTCCTGTACATTCCATCTTGATACATTTTGAGAGATGGTGATTTTTAATTTGATTTCTGTGGCTGTACAGATTTACAATTTAAATTAGTACAGCTTTTCATCTGGAAACTGCAAAGGCTTTCTGTCTCTTAAACATATGAGAGATCCCTTTTTTTACAAGGATCCCATACCTATATCTGGATTTGAATCCCTACTTGGTCAGTAACTATGCAATGCAATTTTGCAATTGTCACCAAAGCTCTTGTGATAATTTGTCAAAATATATTTGTGGAGTAGTAAATACAGAAACTTCAGCCTCAAAAAATGCAGCAGCATCTTACATTGAGAAAAAGTCACAGAATTATAGATATGATGTCATTAATTTAAATCCAACCAGTCAGTTTAAGGAATACCAGAGATGTGGGACAGGTAGTTTCAGGGGACGGCTCAACTCAAAAGTAATATCTCCACTACATTTTTCTTTTTTTTTATGTAGGTATCACTAGTATTTTCTGATGAGGCTAGAATTGAGTGACACTTAAAAGAAATCAGTGATTGAAAAGGTTTGGGTCCCTCTTTAGAGTTCTGGGATGTAATAAGATTCATGCCAGTCCTGCTAGTCACATTTTTCTTTCTCCAGCTGGATGTGGGATTTATTCCAGGCAGAGGCCCAGGGAGTGATATGGCAATCCATCTTAGTATAATTATGTGAGCACTGCCACATAAGATCTGATGCCCTCAGGACAGAGCATGCTTCCAACTGCTTTGTAAAATTATCTTAAATACTTCATCAGGGCAGTTCACATACCAGTTCCATAAGTGCTTCTTTCTAAAGCTTCACGGGGATGTAGGTGAGGGAATTAGTCCACACCAAGCTCATTTTTGGCACATTGAAATATCTGTGTTGGTATGATACATCTCAGAGGATATTTTACATGATGAGATAGGAGTGCAAAGTATAGAGTTTTGGAAGTGGCATAACTTTGCAGCAGATTAACCATTTCCTACTGTCCACATGGAAACATCTTTCCTTATTGAGTCCTACTGTATCCAGTACAGGCCTCCAATTTCCATTCCTTACTGCTTTTCATCTCTTAATCCTATTTACATTTTTCCTCTGAAGTCATATTAACTGTATGTCATGTTCTTACTTAAATAGCTGAATTGATTCTGCCTTTGCACTCATGTTTTGAATTTGAATTTTGTATCTGGCATGCACCTTTTCCAAAGATTTTTCAGATACTCAAACATACCATGAACACCAAAGGACTGTAGAGAATGTGGCTTGTATGTTACCAATTTTTAGCCTTTTTCGTAAATCTCAGTTTAGTCAACTGAATGGTCACCAATGGAAAACTTATGGCCACTTGCTGAAAGTGAAACTCACACTCACTCTATTGACATGATTTACACCATTAACTATTCTACATGCTACATTTACAAGTTTTTAAAAATACATTTTTATATTTTTTTTTCACTAGAAGTCATTACAACTTTGAATGAAAATATAGTAGTAAGTATGTTTCCATGAGAATTTATAAAAATAATATCTCTGGAACATGGTGCAGTAATTCCCGGCAGGCAAGCAAATGGCAAGTCTCCCAGTTTAAGGAATGATATATCAGAGTGATGGTGGTTAGATTCCTTTATTAGCATTGATATGTTTCTGTGTAATTATCATCAGAATGTATATTCCTCTTGACTATTTTCTCATTCCCAATCTACCTTGACTATTATCTAAACTCTTGCAATTATACCAACAATGGTTCCAATAGAAATTTGCTAATTTCTTCACTAGGTGGGAACCTAAAATCCTGCTCTCTATTTCATAGCTGCTTTCCTCCTAGACTTGCACAAGAATTATGAGAGGATGGGATAACCTTTGGCTGGAATATGGTACTGGAGACAGAAAAAAACATAATCGCTGGAGCCACTGTAATTAATTAATCTGCCAAGACAGCAAGGAGCACAAACATTCAGAAGAGCTTTGAAAAAGACCAGGCTGCAGCTCATCCACCAAGGCAAACCTGTATTTAGCAGAACATTCATGCTACACAATTACCTGAACAATTGCTATCTATCTGATAACCTGCCTCTCCCTGCACGGCTCAGTGTTGCAAATTCTCTCCTCCAGTGTCCTCACTGAAGTCTAGCAGATGCTGTATTGAGCTTCTTTCATTATTGTCCTTTTCACTCAGCTGTTTGCATGCATTCATCTCCTTCAGCTGCCTCTTTGCTCACCTACCAAGATGGTTTCCTGAGCTTCTCAACTTTGATGACACCTCAGCTGTGTCATTCTTACCACAAAACCCAATATTCACCAAAGAAAATGTTATTATTTAGTAACTTGTCTCCTGTCATAAGCAACACCTTTGCTGATTCCCTGTTTTACAATTGTGCAATCGTTTTGCAACCTCTTTCAGCAGAGGTGCTGCAGCTGAGGCAGCTTTCCCTGGCAGCAAGGCTGAGGTTTAGGGCTGTGAGGAGGCTGGATGTGCTGAGCTATTGTTTTATGCAAGATACGTAACTGTTGAAAGCTGTTAGATTACTTCATTGACTTGAAAGCAACAAAGCTTCATTGTGTATTTCTCAGTTTTTCCCTGTAAATTTTCCTTTCTGTCTTGACACCAATGCTGCTTCTAGTCCCTCCAGCCTCTTTCTTAGTTCACAGGCCACAGACATCCATAACCCTGCACTCCCTAACCTCTCCTTCTCCAGGGCCTTTGTTCAAAGGTGAAACGTGATGAAAAAAACAATACCAGTGAAGAGTTCCTCTCTTTGCATTTTAAAGCATCATTTCTTCTGATTTTTATTTAAATGATTTTTTTAAAGTAAGAATTTAAGGAAGAGAGAGGATGGGTTTATTTTGAGTCCTCTGAAATGGTAATAATTCTGAATTTTATGTTCTTTAATAAATTTATGCTTCAATTCCTCAGCTGGCTACAAAAGTAAGGATAAGATCAGGATTTAAGATATAAATACAGTCAAGTACTGTCAAAAATGTCATTATTATCCTGAAACAGTGTTTTACAGTAAATAAAAAGACCGAAAAAAAACAAGCCACCCTAATTTCTTCCTCTTTATAAGTCAGTTTTCTAAATATTAATGTTATCTTTATTAAAGCTAGGATTTTCATATTAATCTCAAATATGTATTTCATTCCTTTTAAAAACATAATACTTCATGATAGCTGCTTAAATTTCTCCTGCAAAAACCTATGGAAATGCCATGTCTACTAATGACAACATATACTGACAAAAACTCTCAGTCTGATGAGTAAATAACCCTGAAAGTGAGTATTTATTTTAATAATAAGTTGTGTGAGGAATCATTTACTTTAATTGTAAATGTATGAGAATGGTCACTTTATTATTTCTTCCATACGAAATCAAGAAGCCCTTTATGATTTGTTTTGTACTTCCACTGGATAAACCTCATAATTATGCCCTAGAAGGATAAAAATAAGTCTAAATAAGTCTCTGGCTGTGCTTAGCAAACAGGCGTAGAAGTAGTCAAATCTATCCAACAAACTCTCTTTGAACCATAGGGTTATCTAAGTGTCTTCTTTGCAATACAAATCCAAGCTAGCATAATTCCTTTTCTAGTCTAAGTGGCCTAGATAGTAATGCATGTGATTAAAGTTCTTGTTATTTTAATGAGTAAAACATACTTCATTTATATATAAGTCGTAAGCCAGAAAGTTGCATGTTCATATTCCCACAGTGTGAGTTCATATTACACAATATACTTACTGTCAGGAATGAAGACAAGATAATTATGGTTTTAAGGAAGCATAAATCCACCCTTTCTGGAGCACAAACGAGTAATTAAAGAACTTGTAATTGGTTGTTGTATAAAGAGATTTTACAATTATTACATTTACCAGCCAGTTCATGTTCCTTTTTCAGAATACAGATACACTTTTTAAAGAAAAGTTCATTCTGTCACTGGAAACCAGCTCGAATTCTCTGCTTTTGCCACTCTACATTTTAAATCTCTCTAAAAGTTTTCAAGACTTTGTTTGCACAACAAATGGGTTTTATTTTCCCTTCTTATAAAGCATTGCATGTGCTGAAAACCCCAGAAAGTGAGGTTTGAAGAACATATTTAAGATTACCCAAAAAAGATAAATATTCCAATACTTAATACAGGCATTTTTATAAAATACAAAGCTGAGACTCCAAGTCAGAAAAAGGGCAGTAATATCAAGCGATTTCTTTCAGTCAATGATATATTTTGACTAAAACGACAGAAAAGATTTGGAGATACTGTGGTTCATTTGAAATACTGTGATTTAATCTAATCTCATCAAAACATCATATGAAATAGTTATATTTCAGAATTACTTTTAAAATATCTGAAAATATTATAGAAACTGGTATATTTAGGAGAAACAAAAACCCATAAATACCTGTGTAAACCATATATACCTAGAGAAGTACACCATTTAAACCTATATGATAGGATGGTCATTTTAGCTTTGCCTGCCTCGCTATGTTTTTTCTGTATACCCTGCACAATATAGATCATCATCCTCCATTACTACACAGTTACTACAAAGAAGAAAACAATCTCCACCCCCCACAAAACAAGGCCAACTAGAATTTTCTATTCCTGCCACAAATTGGAGTTTACTCCCCAGAATTATCAGGTCATACAAGTAATCCAAGAGCCTTGTCCATGGAGAAAAACTAACTTCCTTATCTCAATTCTCTCTGCCTGCATTTATTTGTAGTGTGTTTGCAATGAGGAACTGGTCTTGGCTGCCTCAGCTACACCACCACAGTAGTGGAACGAAGTAGAGGAACTGGTGTTTACCATAATATATTTTGAAGACATTTATCCTGTTCAAAGAAGAGCCTTCATTTACAATATAAAACCAGTATATCTGCCTGATGACTGCTTAGACAATTGCCCCCTGGTCCTTAAAGGTGTCCAATGAACTGTGAAGTCTGCTGGATCTGCTGTGTGCTTAAGGTAAAATGAATGTGATTTGCTGTTCTTTACTATTTTTTCACTAAAATAAAAATATTAAGATTAAGATTAGGAAATTCCAAGACGCTGCAGTCCAACAGATTGTGTAGTCCATTCTTTAGAATACAATGGAGATGATGCAGCAGAGATTTTGAGTTGCCTAGGAAATGAAAGGCCAGTGAAGTACTCCAGGAGATAAATGAGTGCTTGAGGTATCCAGTTGCAATATTTCTATAAATTCAATGTACTTGAAGCTTGCTGAGAGGTATTTTTGTTTTCTAAAATAACTGTCCTAACAAGTTTAGGGATCTAGTGTTGTACATAGATTTCCAAACAGTAAAACCTGTGAAAAGAAAGGAAGGTATTTTTTCATTCACCAAATTACCTCAAAGTCAGAATATAAAACCAAAAATTAAAATACTCTGCAGCTGAGGTACATGTAAAGAGGAAGCAGTACACTGATAGCAATAGATATTGCCAATGGAAGGCAGGAATGCAATCTGTGAATACATTGCCTGTGTCCATACTAAGATGCTTTTTTATGTTATTTACTGAAAAATTATGAACCTGAAAGTTCTTCAAAAACATTTTGATTCCCTGAGCTTACACACCAAAATCTTCTTATTTGCTCTAAGACAAAAACTCTGGAAGATATTAGAAATGTGAATCTCACAGTCAGAACATGGCAGCATTTCTTCACACAGTCTTTCCCCCTGAGCCTGGGGCCAGGCCAGGCCAGGCATTTTTTTGGGTTGCAAGGTGACCATGACAGTGCAGCACTTACTGGCCACTTTTGGCTCTAATGACTTCGAGTTGGTGGTTGGGTCCTGGAGCCAGTATGTGATGTATTCCCAGCACAACAGCTGCATTTGGGTTGCTCAGATGATGAATTTGGCCAGTGCTGCTGCATACAATGGGGTAACCCAGAAAGCACAGTGTGCAGCCTAGCTCCAGTACTACATCAGTGTTGCTGCATTCCCTGCAGACAGTCACTTGTCTGGCAAAGAAACAAGGTTACAGATATAGAGAAAGCTCTCTAAGTGCTTAAGCTCCAGTTTATGTTATGAACAGCAGCACCACGTAATTCAGAACTGTCCCTGACTATGTCAAAATGTCACTAGTTTCCTAGCATATGAGGCCACAGTGCCGGCATTAGAAATAACACGTTTTTCTTTTGGCCTGAGGGAGAATTGAAATGCCTCTCTAAATAGACCTCACTTCTTGCCATAAACGCTATAGGACACGAGGATTAAAGGTTTTGACTGAAGGCAGCATTCTTTGTGGAATTAAAAAAGAGGAATGAAAAAAAAATAAGAAAAGAAAAAAACCAGTGTTGATGTGTGAGAGCAGAGTTGTGTTTTGTGTTATCCATTGCAGTGTGCATGGCAGTTGTGCGGGTTCATCAGCACAGCAAACAACAACAAAGAAAAAAAATCCAAATTATATAAATCTCTGAAAAAAATGAATATTAAATGTGTATCTATATCTATAATCTGTATCTATAGCTATAATATGTATATACACACATATGTATATACTTCAATGTAATTGGCTAAAATAGTGTGTGTATGTACATGTACACACGCATTTTAGCCATCATCCTGCACCTTTTCTCTTGCTCATGAGTAAAGTTGAGATATTTAAACCAGAGATTAATTGCAAAGTCTTGGGTTTTGTTAATATCTTTAGAGATTTCTTGATTTTATCCAAAGGCAGAGGCAAATTAAGAGAAAAAACTCTTTTAAAAAATCAAGAGTTTTTTTGTTTTTACACACAGGGTACCAAATTCTGTTCTTCAGAGAATTAGTGAGCTAAGATTCAAATCTTATCCAGTCCGCATAAGCCAATAAACCAACTTAATTTTGGAAATATTTTGTGGTTTTGCACTTGTAAATACTAAATATTGAGCTATATATTTACAAAAAGTTTATTCAGACATATTTGGAATGTACCTTCCATATAATGATGTTAACTTCCTTAGACAACCACCCTCCAGAATTCTACATGGTCAGCCTAGAGATCTGCTTAGAGGTCTCCATATGTTGAAAGAACACAAAAGGTTGACCATTTATCGCTTCTGTTCTCAGCCTGTGGAAAGACTAACCATTTCAAGAAGCAATGTTTTCTATTCTTGCTTCCCTGATGTTCTTATTTAAGAAGAAATCTGTGCACATTTTAAGTCGTTCATCCCCTAGTACACAGCAAATACTCATTTTTACATTAGAAATACCAGTAAGGATGCCCGGTGGGCTCCCTGTGAGCCCAGAGCTAGGACTGCTGGGAGCTTTCCCTGATCCATCAGGGCAGAGCTCATCCCATCGCCTCAGCCAGGTGCAGGGCAGCAGAGGGAGCATTGAAGCAGACCCTGCCCAGCCTCCTGCCACTTCCCTGGGAAAAGGGTTCCATGACTGCCAGAAGTTGCAGAGTTTGAAAACCTTTAGGTTTGAAAACCTTGTACTTTGCTGGGGATTTTTTTCCCCTGGTTAGGTTGATACCACATCCACAATAATGCAATATAAAATTAATTAAACTTTGTTGAACTTAATTTGATTGAGGGCTAAATAATAGTTTAGATCAATTCCACTAACTTTTGATTTAATGCCATAATTTTCTATTCATGAAAGAAATATCAAACCTATTCCTTGTAATTTACAACTACTCATTTCTTGGACAACATGACAACAGGAGTTCTGTAAGCATCAGCTTAATGCCAGTTTCTTATTTGAAGGCTGTTTTGCCTTGAAAGTAGAAAGAGAAATTCTTCAACTGCGGAAAAACACTGTCCATTGCACCCCCAAACCCATGACAACAATTCAAATGAATGCAGTAATAAAAAAAAGAAAAATGCCATGGCACTTGGACATGTGTGTCAGGATAAGCAGTCAAGTATTTCTGAAGTTGATTCTCAAAGCAAGGGGCAGGACTAGTGTAATTCATGGTCCCTGAGTCACTGATTTATCTCTCCCTGAGGGAAGATATTTTGGGAAAAAAAAAAGTAAAAACAAGGTCTGAACATTACGTATCCAAATCTATCACTTACCAGGATGAATGCCACAATTTCCAAAGTTCTGGGTATTCTCATGTCCCACTGACTTCCTTATCAATATGGACAAGTCAGAACTTTTGAAAAAAGGCAGATCACATATTTAAGAACCAAAGAGTGATTGAAACATATAGTTGCAGACATTCAAGATTAAAACTACTTTCTTTAAGCATTGTTCTTCAGATCCTATATCATTTTAATAAAGATGATAGCAGAAAGAGACAGTTGTTAGAGCTAACTGTGCAAATATAAAGTATTAGGCAAAGGAATGTTACTCATTACCAGGGGAAAAAAAATAGAAAAAGAGTGAGGTTTGGAATTTGGAAACTGTAATAATAGTCAATCTCCTATGCTTAATACTACTTAATCACGAATTTACAGTAATTTCACGATTATAAGCGGCACCTTTTTCATTGAA
>VRYO01001463.1:62715681-62741660 GCA_009812075.1 Sialia sialis
ATAGAAATATACAGTTCCTTTTAGAAAGCTAACAAATATTTCCTGATGTGAACACACTATGAGTCTTGTTAATCACATACTGATCCATTGCATGCTGTTACATATAGCAACTGGATTATGCAAGTGGGAAAAAAAGACAAAGTAAAAAATCCGATCTGACCCACTCTATCTTTTTTTTTTCTTTTCCTTCCTACATTGAAAAAAGCAATAAGCAGCAGGGCATCATCTACTTGACACAATCTTTTATTGTTCTGGTTTAAGTGTTTATCTTTACTGCTAATAAAATTGAAGTAGCTTCTTTGTAACTGTTTTGTTTGTGCAATCAGTAAAAGAGGCCAGAACAGTGGCAACATCTTTTGCATGCACTTTGCAGACTCTTTTTCTGAAATCACATGTGGTATGATCATTCCCAATCAAAGTAAATGGAAAACCTACTCTAATTACTGACTCCAAAATATAATCAAAATCCTTAGCAGTGCCGCAGAAGGTTTCTTATGTTTGTAGCCTTTATGTTGCCTGCTCCAGATAGAGAAAAGCTGAGCAGCACAGCTTGTTGCCATTGCCATTATTTGTTGCCTGTGGATTGTATATGTGAAGCTTCTAATGGGCATGCACTTACAGGTAATTAACTTACATGAGGTAGGAGTAACTAATTGATAGAAATAGCCAAGAATTCTTCAAAATCAATAATAAATCCACTACATTTGTTTAGGAAGTAAAATATAATATAAATAGCAGTTTATTCTTTAGCTCCCTCTTTATGCCTAAATCCAACTCTTAATTTTGTGTTTCAGATTTAAAAAGAAAAAAAATAAATCCTTAAAAGCAAGTCAATCTACAGTATAGCAGATTTCCTATAAGAAGACAGTATTTTTGAAGCACATCCCAGTGCAAGTCTCCACCCTCACTCATGGCTTCAGGGCCACCAAGAAGCACCATTCACAATGTGAGTCAACACTCTCACTTCACAGCTGTCCTGGGTCCCGCTGCTGGACTGGGCTGTGAAGGCTGTTTTAGGTTCTCTGCACTCAGCAGAAACAGGAGAGGCATGCACTGTGGGTTCTTTGAAATCTAGCCTTCCTTGGTCTGGACAATTTAGCAAGGAGAAGAATGAGCATTCTTTTGGATCTTTGGAGTTCCTACCCTTGTGGCACTTGAAGTATACTCAAATTAAATGTACCTTTTAGACTGTGCTACAGTGAAGGCAGCTCAAAGCTTTGAATTCCTAAGAAAAAATTAGCAGCTTTACAGCACATTTTATAAGATAAATGCAAGTTTGTTTTTTTTTTTTTTTTTAAATAAATTTAACAAGCAAAATAATACAATCATCGGAAAAGAAAAAGCAGACTTACCCTCATCAGAAAGGGTTCCAATGCATCTCCATTCACTGCCGTGCTTCTATGGATCTTCCATAGAAAAATAGGTACTGTGCCCTGGAAAGCAACAGTCCTGACTTACACCAATGACTTGTAGTATAGATGTCACTCAGTGTGGACTCCAGTGTATTTCTGGGGGAAAAAATGTTATGGTCTGTGTGAGCAGGTGAAGAGCAAGTAGCGCCACAAATTGTTTCCACCTGACATTGCTTAAACCTCCTATTAAAATCCTGCATAAAGTGGCAATTTTTAGAAGTGTTGAAACTGGAGACAATTCAGAAAAGACTTGCAAAAAATAATTTTATTGCTAATGAAAGAGAAGGTTGAGAGGTGACTTGATTGCAATGTATCATTCATGAAGAGAAACAAGGAACGGGTACAAATGAGCTCTTTAATCTGGTGGTGAAAGGCATAGCAAAAATCAATGGCCTGACATGGAAGCCAGACAAACTCTTCATCATTGCAAGTCTTTGGGTCACTACAGAATGTCCTTTTATGAAGCAACATGAGCTATTGTTCCTGGCAGGGATTAGAGGCTGCACTCAAATTGTTATTACAAGACTAAGCTAATCACTTCCCACTCCTGAGAACTTAAGCATAGCAGGCAAAGCCCTCTCTTACCATTGGGTCACCTCACTGACTCAGATACAAGACAAGCAAGTTATTTGTGAGATGTTTTGTGGGTAGGTAGTTCATAAAATCAAACCATCTGCCAGCACAAGAAAATGTGTATGTGTGACTATTGCTGTCAAAACCTCTGCTTGTTGAACAAAAGGATGTTGAGAGAGAGTAGCTTCATACAAGCACCATGATCATGATATTCTTGTGGTAACAGAACTGCATTTTATTACTCTTCTTCAATAAGTTTGTTACAACTATAAGCCTTTATTGAATTTTTGAAAGATAGAGATTTCTGCACCTTGAAAGTGCATTTCTACTACTTCAAATTTTCTTTGCTTCTTTTTTTCTTCCCCTAATTGCCTGCTCTCACATACATATGGATTGACCCTCCAGCTGTCATCACAAATAGAACATTTCATGAAACCAAGTGAGGTTCACATTCTCTCTCTGAAAGGATGTGGTGGTCATATATGACCCTCATTTTCTTACCAGTTTCCTTCAGATTAACCACAAATGAGATAATTCTCCAAGTAACATGGAAAGACAGAGATGTTAAAAAATGCAAGTTTCTCTAACCTCTTCTCTGAAAAACATCTATAGGAAATTTTTACTCAGTTTGGAACTCAAGGCTCCTGGATGTTATTTGTCCTTTGATTATGGATTCTGCTTGGTTGTCTATTGCTTGTTGAATTAATTGCCTCCTTGCAGATGGAGAAATATGGACAACATGGCAGTTGTGAAAATTTGCTTTAGAATGTTTGTGTAGTTCTAGGAATGGAGTTGTCTGATAAACACAAAGGACTGAAGTGAGTCATTGGTGAAGAAAGAATGTTCTGCAAAATCTGGTGCCAGTGAAAGGAACAAATTGCAGGATGTTTGGAGTATAGATTTGGGAGAACTTTGTGAAAACAGAATCACAGGATTGAGGAATTAATTTGGAAGAGACCTCTGGAGGCCATCAAGTCCGATCTCCTGCTCCAAGGCAGAGACAATGTAGATTGCTCAAGTGTTCACATGAAAGGTCTAGTTGTGTGTGTTAATCTCCTTTATAAAATGAGAATGAGAGCTAGAGACTTTTTTCTCTTTGACACTTTTGTTATTGCTCTGAATCTCTGTGGGCATAATTCTTCAACTGTTAACTGAAAAGATCAAATTTGTCTTCAAGCTGTTAGAGCTCAGAAGTTTGCTGGATAGTTGTTATTGACACTACAACGACAATGACCTCCTGACTTATTACAGGTCCTTGGTGTTTGAATCCAGGCTGAAAATTCCCAGTGAATTTTCTCCTGATATGTCTTAGATTTAAAAATCCAAATGAGACTAGAAGACATTTCTGATGTTGGAACATGGGCTCCCTTCACTCAGGTGAGAAGGCTTTTTGCTGGCAGTAGGTGAATGGGCTTTTAAGTGTAAGATCATGAAACTGACAGCACCATGGATACAGATATTACAGTATTCTTTCTGCAAATGTGGAGTGGAAAGGAACTGGACATTTTGAGAGACATCCTTCTCTTTCTATGCTCTATATTACCCTGTAATCAGATGGGCAAAGACTTACTGAATCAGAGGTCTCTCCCAGATGCTCAATTGCCGCAGAGAATCTATCATCTATGAATTTGCATCCTTGAACTCATTTTTACTTCAAGATTTGAGATGCATTTAAGAGTTTAACTATGATGAGTGTGCAACATTAATTATGGCGTTTTTCACTAGCTGTGGGATAATTTGCTTCTGATGTTCTGTGGGTTCTGCACTGAAAGATAGTCCTTCTTATCTGTTTTTCAGTCTTACGTGGGTGTGAAGCATCATAGCCTAGTCAGTCTGTCAGATTTTAGAAGCTGCTTCATATCATGATCATTCCTTTTCCCTATGCTTTTCTTTTGCTAACAGCCCCAGACTGCTATTTCATCAGCTTGGACATGGCCTATAATGGTGAAATTTTGCCTAGAATTGATGGAAAAATTTTACATATTAATCTCTGGCATAATGATTCTGCTATTACTCATGGAACAGATCTACTTCCCTCATTTAGCTTCCCATCTTGCTGTGAAGGAATCATGAGCATGTGTAAAGCAATCAGAACAGACAGACAGGAACTCTCTTCGCTATGCTATATATGTGTTCCTGCCAGTAAGATCAGGGCTTTCTTTCAGTCCTTCCTTTAATGTTCTGGTGTCATCAGCTTCAAGAGAAGGCAGGATATCCATGAGCCTTTTCGCTTTCTAGTCTGTCTTAATGGGGAGAGAGGATTGCCTTGACTGCTGGCAAGCAGGGAGCAAGACATGCATGAAGCAAAAGGTGTTTACTGTTGGACTTATGGAGGGGAACAGTAGAGCTGTAGGAGATTCGTGAGACTGGAAAACAGATTCATCAGAAGGAAGCAGAGACAAAGAATAGTGCTGATTATCCAGCTCAAGCAAGGACTGAATGATCCCCCCAAATGCTAGAGGGATTCAAGTGTGATGGGTCTCCCTAGAAAATGTTCCTGACTGAGTAGAGAAAAACCCTGCTGAGCTGTCCGGAAGACTGTCCAGACTGCAGTAGGGAATCAGACTGGGTCCCATCTACCCCTCTGAGCCCCTTCACTGAGTGAAAGTGCTATTAGAAGAGTCATAACCTGTTTCCAGCTAGTCCTTCCTCATTCTTTGATTTCCATGTGCTGACTCAGCCCATAGAATCTTCCTGCTCCATTCTTTTGTGTATTGAGGCTGATAATAAATAGTTGCTGACAAGGATCATGCCAGCTATTCTCCTCTCAAGCAGCTCATTGTTGTGGGATGCCAGGAATGCCAAAAAGCATTAATAGGTTCAAAAAGGACAAATTCAGAGAAAAAAAGAACAAAGAAAATCAACTAACCAACAAAGCAACCAACCAAAACAGTACCCCCTCCCTGCCAAAAAAAAGCCCCTCCCAAAAAAAAAAAAAAAAAAAAAAAAAAAAAAAAAAAAAAAAAAAAAAAAAAAATCAGAAGAGTGAATGAAAAAAAAATTACTTCTTCTGTTTTATTTTTTACACTTTTTTCACCCCTAAGGGTATATTACTGTCTGGTATCAAACTCCAGATGGCTTAAGGAGAAACACTTGCTGTAACCCAGTATAGATTTTATTACATTAAACACATTTAGTATAATGAGCAGACAAGACTGCATAAGATCTTAAAATACAAAGATGTTCCTAGGAGAAAAGAAGGAGGGCTTGTTTTTAAATACTTGGAATAAATAAACAACCTTAATTTTAAAATGATGGTGCTATGCAAATTTAGGGCTGAAAATCTTTGGCAAAGAGATAAAAAATGTTGAATACTTCTAATAAGTAATACAGAAGTAATACAGGTACTGAAAAAATAAAAGGTTAACGTAATTTTAACAGTTATCATTTATATTGCCTTTTTAAAAATAAATAATTCAAGAATTCCTTTAAATAGCTGGAATTCTTTAGGATAATGCTTTTGCTCAGAATGATCTGTAGACATTACACAATTAAAAACGAATTCCTGCTTGGAGAAGTAAATTGCTCTAGAATTATGTGAAGAAAGGTGGAAAATGGGAGAAAATTATTTATAATCAGAAAGAAATAGAATGCAGTCCTATAAGCTAAAACTAGTATGACATGTCACTATGTCACTATACTTCGTGTCACAATGTATAAAAATAAAAAGTGGACTTTTTTTCTTTTTCCTTGGTAACCACTTTCGGTTCTGTCTGTTATGCCAAAAATTCTTTGACTTAGTGTGTCTACCTTTTTTTTTTTTTCTTGTTCCAGTGCATCTGTTCAACAGGCTCTAGGAGACACCAGTAAAACACCTAGCTAGCCTTTTGCATGGGAGTTAATTAACTTGAAAGCAAATTCTTAAATGCCAAAGAAACTGACTGAAAAATATTTCAGTCCATTCCAAAAGTGAATGACAAGATTTTGTTTCCAAATGAAATTTGTTCATAAGTACTATATGCTCTATGTGCTGGCTTTCTCAGGCATTGCTGAGAATTATTAATTTCACGTCAGCTGTTCCAGCCTTGATTTTCACAGATATTTTGCCAGTTAACTGCTGCCTCATAATCCTCCCCTTTCCAGACGGAAATAAAGTAATTGCTGGCTAAGTTTCCCTCAGTGGGCTGCCGACATGAAATTCCCAATATGTATTCAGTGCTAACAGGAAAATTGCCCCCTTAGTGCTGTGAATAATTTTAACTTTAATATTCCTTCTTTATTTATCATAATATTTGCTCATATTTTTAAAGTAAGCTTGAACATTTGATTCCATCTTTTCTTTTCTGAATAACAGCAGAGCCCTTAGAAAAACAACTCTATGCCATAAGAAAAAGGTTCAGTAAGAGCTCACAAGAACTCCATTATCAGGAAACACTTGCAAAAGCCATTTGTGTGAGGTGGAAACTTGACTGAGTTCTGCCACCTGAGAGTTGTGGGTTACTGTGCATACACTTGGAGTGTTTTCATTACTTTTATAAAAATAGCTGGTTTTATGATTTTGAGTGGGAATAACAAAAAAAAGAGAGCATTCTTGTCTAAAAGAACATTTTATTGAGCATGAAAACCACTGAAAATAAAACTAACTCGGTATGGTTAACCACTGGCTTACCAGTGCATCTGGTAAAACTAGTCATGAAGTCCCATATCTAACACCTGAATGATGACGGGGAATTCAGATTAGGTTTTCCAGCTTCACTGCTACTGTTTTGTCAATAAAGTTCTTCTGACAAACTAAATCTGACTAGGGCATGGGATTCAGCACTGACACGCGATTGAGATGCCATCATCTCCCGTTTACCTTGGAGCTTGCCCTGGCATGAATTTGACCAGGTCAGCTGATACTCTTCCAGATAGTCTCCAAGGCACAATTCTAGAGGCAGCATGTGCTGAGGAGATTTTCCAGTAAGAATTTGGGATGCAACCGCCCTGTCTGAGGGAGGGAGAGAGGTAGGGAGCTGGTGTGTACACTCTGTGGAGAAAGCTGGCTGTGCCTCCCAGTCCCAGGGCCTGAAGAGGCTGACACAGGCTCTGGAGCTGGGCTTCCTCACAACAGTGAGTGCCAAAGTCTGATCTTGTCCTTCAAAGAGTCCCACACCACTTTTTTTTCTGTTTTTTTTAAATCTATCTGAGATGGTAGTTATCGTTTGTATAACACTTAGTTGTTTTGCTCATTGGTACTTACCTGGAATGTGTGAGATTTGGGTTCAATAACCTCATCAGCTCAGCCTCAGGGTATCCAAAACCAGTAACTTTTTAATATAAAAATATAGAAGCTGTTCTTGAAGTGAGGAGTGGAATCTAGGTCTGCCCACTCCCAGATGAGTGCTGTAGGCACTAGGCCACAGAGTCATGTTCCCTCTTGCACTGCCTCTTACATCTTCCTTGGATATATTGCATTCTTTCGTCTGCTGACATAGGGTTTCAACAGGAGCAGCCCCCTCCTTTCCCAGCTGTGTGGCTTGCGGTTAACGCAGTCTCCTGGGAGAGGAGAGCTGTGCCTCTTTATCTTTTCAGATGGAGGATATTGACTGAGTCTCAAGCACGAACCTCTAAGGACTATACAGGAAGGGAGGTGATGGTACAGGTATATCCTGTCCTTGTGTGGGACCCAGCTGAGTCTCTGCACTCTTCTTGTGAGGTGGCGCAGAGCAGCTCCTGCTCTCTGGGTCTGTCACACCATGGCTGCACACACACGCTCCTCCTCAGGTGGGACAATTCCTGGGTGCTTCTCCCAGGGAACTTTCCAGTCAGGCACAGAGACAGCCAGTGATCATCAATGAAGGCTGGAAGGTGAATATGGATTTCTGAGGCTGAGGTTTGGATCTGTGCCACGTCTGCCCAGGCTCTGCCAGGAGACATGATTTGTTGGCGAGTTGTAGTCCCTCTTCTTTAGGAGGTGGAGAAACATCTTTGCATCCTGGCAAACTGTTCTTGTTGCAGTTGCTCATATTTTTATAAATTTGCCAATTTCCTTTTTTTTTTGTTTTTGTTTGTTTGTTTGTTGGGTTTTTTTTCTTTACATTTTGTTCTTATGAAGGCACAGTTTAACCAAAGAACCTTGCAATAATACACATCTTCTCCTTGAACAGATTCGTGCAGCCAAAGGTTAGTGCTGTTCTTAAGTCTGGTCTACCTAAACAGATTCTGATCTGTAAATATTTCTCTGTAAGACTTATTTCAAGGCCTGCAATTCCATCCCACACTGATTTCAACATGAGATTCAAGCTGAGATTAAGTGGTTTAGATTGTGATTTCTTCTCAGATTTCTGTATTTATTTTATATGTACAGGAGGAGGGAATATCATCATAAGAAATAATAGCTATGCAGGTTTTTATTTTACATTATTTATTCTGTGACACGAAGTCTTTCGGATTTCACATTAAAGTTAACAGAATTCTGCTATCTGATGTGTTTTCATGGCTTAACATGAAATCAGTAACTACCAATTCAGTAGCTGGAAGGGATTCCTGTAGAAAAGAAAATTCTCACAGAAATATAATTTAATTGGTCACAGTTAGGTAAGTGCCCTGGCATTGAATGGGAACTGAAAGTGAATTGACCTCTTGCCCAATCAATTTTCCCCCTGGAGAATGACTTAAAGACAATGTCGATGAGGTGCAGAAAGATTACACTTTTGTTATCTCTGACAACGAGGTCTTTCAGTGCAACATGTCACAATATAATAGCAGTAGTAACCTATGTATTCTCAATAAAACCTAGAATTTGTATACTTCATTGTGTGTGCTGAAGTAGGTAATGTAATACTTAATATATTCATTCTTAAATGCACACTGAGTATCTATAATACCTCCTGAGAGTATATTTTATTAGGTTTTCCCACTTCAAAGCTGGCATGATTACTTACAGTTAATATACTTGAAAATTATAAGTAATTTACATTAGTTTGTTTGTTATATTTAGGAACAATATATATATATTTCTGTCCTGAATTTCTGTATGCTTTTTTATGGTCACAGCACCCATCAGCTTGAAAATGATGATTTTGAGGATGCTTATTGGACTACCAAACTGCCTTCCAGTAAGAGGCAGGAATACGACTCTACTTTCTGTTTTGGAAAACCTCACATCTGAACATAGAATCTTTGGTCACAAACACAAGATGCTGAAACATTTGTTTCCCCTAATTATGGATTTCTATCAAAAGTACTGCGAGGAAAACACTCTGATCTTCTGCATCAATGATTCAGGACCCTTCAGTGTATTTTAAGACACAATGCTTTGACTTAATAACAAAGTACAAAAAGTTTACTCCTGCTTTACAATATTTTTGTTCCCTCTTAGTTCCATCCCCTTCACATGATTTTTAATCTGTAAAAACTCTGAGATGAACCACAAAAAATCACTCAGTACGGAAAAGAATGGCCATCATAAATGGTAAATTGTTGAAGAGAATGTCTTAGCATGAAAAGTTAGAACTTGGAAGAATATTTGCCAAACAACACCCAAATAGTAGCTCCTAAATATTCACACCATTTTTGCTGACTGAAATGTATGTCTGAGTTACATTGAAATTTATCTATGTATTAAAAATGTGTTCATGTCCTTTATATGAGGTCAGAGTTTTGTGAATCTTCCTCACTGAAATCTGTTGACCGGATCAAGTATACAGCTCTCAAGGGGACAGATTCAAAATAAAATTCTGGTGTTAAACTATGTTTCAATTCAGCTCCAGTGAAGTTGAAACAAAGTAAGCTCTTTGTGTATTCTTTCAAGGAAAATTTGAAACAGTGTTGGCACTAAAGTGAATACTGCTTTAGCGTCCCATCAAAATGTGTTTTATTGTAAAACTTCCAATTATCTCCAAAAAGACAACTATAGCAAGAGTGGTGTCAGAATTAAATTTCTGTGTACTTACAGACCTTTAAGATGTCGACTTACTTGAGACATCTTAATTTAACCTGTCTGCTTTCTTTTATTCGTTATGTGTTTGACATATCTTGAAAATGAGTTTCCTGGTTTTGTTTTGGGTTTCCTTTGTGAAAACTAGTAAGGAAGAAATCCAGACTCAGGCTCTGAGAAATGGTTTAATCATGCTAAAGTTGATAACACTACTGGATTTTCTTTTCCTCTAGCTTTCTCTGGTTTGCTCTGGCTAACTATTCTCTATCTTGTATGCAAGAGAAAGTCTGTAGCAATATTATTTGCTTAAAATATCAGACTTAGGATCAAATTCCTTGCTAAAGCAATCTGGTTTTCAGTCCTTACAGTGTGCTACTGAGAATCCTACCATGGTAATAACTGGAATGCATGATATAGTTACCACACTTCATCTTCCCCAGGAAATTCAGCTTTATTAAATATATCACACTCAGGATGAGGTTTTAAAGAGACCTCAATACAGCCTTGAATCTTCATCTGTACTCTTAGTGAGTCCCAAAACTCATTTGTGAACACAATCTATGTAAGCAGCACATGTAAACCTGGTAGGAAGATGCTTAACTTTTTACTTGGTTGCATAATTCTGTTTGTCTCAACAGGTATAAATTCACATGTACACTTACTAAAGAAAACCATTTAAAAGCTTATTTTAAGAGCATATGCCTAAAAGTGTTAGCATATTTGTTTTATGATTATCATGATTATGATAATCATGCTAAAGCATGATTATTTTTCTACAGTTGAAATTAATGAATGTATACAATAGTAGAAACATTTTTTTGAACTGTAAAAATTGACTTTACTATTGGCCAAAGCCTGTCAATCAAATTGACTCATTATGCACTTAAAACTCATTAGCAGTAGAATACTGTAGTTGTACATTTCAAATGACTGATGACAAGAACCCTGTGAAATTGCTGCTGAATTTGTCAATTACTGTGTCAAATGTTCATCGCAAAGATAGATTTTCACTCAAAAATCATGGCTTTAAAATAATTTCTAACAGTCCAAGGTTACCTCTTGTGATTATGGTATGTCCCTCTTTTGCCCTTTCTCTTTATTTCCTGCTCCTTGTCCTCTGAATTCCCAATGGGACTTCTTTGTGTGGCAAGAAGAAGGAATGAATTGATTTGCTGGGGACACTGTGGGACAGCAAAAATCAACTGCTTTTATATTTGAGGTGCTTGGATGGCTAACTGGACCAGTGGATCAATCCTGGTGCACATTTTACTGATAAATGACCTTACATAGTAGAAATCAGAACTGTGAATTTCACTAATGTGGAAGGAGCAGCTGCAAAAGAGCTTGTACCTTTGTTCTGCTACACCTTCTGGTCCTTTCTGGTCAGGATGAGTGGTGGAGAATTTGAACTTTTTTACTGAGCTAATGATTAATACAAATTCCAGTGCTTGCCATATTGCCCACTTCACAATTAATTAAATTCCCTTGGAGACAAATTGGAGAAGCATTGTACATCTTGGCCACAGACAGTTTTGTGTGGCCAAAACAGTAACAGTTCCTGTAATTTGTCTATGATATAATGAAATTAAGTGATTTAAATAAATTAAAAATGGACCAGATTCAGCTTTCAGTAATTACAAGTCACTGAAGGACTGATAAAGCAGAAACTAGCCTGTGTGGCTGCTAGCCCAAGCGAGCTCAATGGGACTCTTACTTTTTTCTAGCAGGGATGATGTCTGGCAGCTGAGGAAGCTGAATTCCATCTAGTAGGTGTAACATTGTAGCAACTGGAGATGCGGTAGCTCTGCAAACCCCAAAAGCTCAGTCGATAACACATAAGAGATGTAGAGGCATATGCTTGGGAAATTTTCTCAATAGATTTCCATCCATAATTATAGCTGATTATTTCTTTCCTTACACTGAGATCCATGATTTGGGAAACAACTGTAGAAATCATTGCTGAAGGCATCTGTTTTCAGACAGCAGCCAGAAGAAGAATGGTCTCACTCTAAAAATAATCTTCCAGTTTGAAGAAGAGATGGAAACTGAGCGTACCAAAAGTGTTTCAACCTGTTGACTCCTCCCCTACATACCCATCTGGTAGGCAAGCAACTCTACTTTTCCTATACAATGTTAGCATCCTATAGTATAAAATACTAAACTATAAAAACTATAGGTTGCACTGAAATATTTTGGGGTGAGAAATAAACATTTTCTGGCAGTGATTTTGTACTCTTATTCTGACTGCAAATCTTTTTTTGCCACAATACTGATCCTAAGGAAGCCAAAAGTATTAACAGATTCAGAAAGGACACATTTATTCCAAATAAGCAGACGAAGGACTTGTAAATCTGTTGCATACACAGGTCTGCCTCAGCAAACCACTGGTTTCCAGAGGATTAGGGGTACCGCAGATAGAAGTTATCTCAGAGTTGGCTCATTTCTTTTCCTGAGCATCCCCAAGCCATTGCCACAAACAAGATGCTGCCATGGTCATCACTCTATCTTTCATGTGACAACGTGAAAGTTCAGCTGATACCAGGCTCATTGTTATTGTCTTGTTAATAGTTACAAAGGTGAACTAATTTACCATTGTAACAATTCTAAGGATGTCAGCTTTAGTATGAGATAGTTATTACTTATTCCATAGGATCATTCTAACATGAGTTTCTGTTTAGACTAGTCTAAGAATTTTTCTTCTTCTTGGGAAAACAAACCAAAAAAGCCAACCAAACAAAAAAAAAAAAAACAAACCAACCAAAATTAAAAAAAACCCAAACCAACAAACAAAACACAAACAAAAAACCACCAAAAACCAAAAAACAACCAAAAACCAGCCCACAAAAAATGAAATAAAAAGTTTTGTCTAGAATTCTTTTCAAGCAGGTCTCAAAACAACATCATATTTAATGAATGTAATGTAGAAGAGTAAAAATATTGTAATAGAGAAATTGAAATTGTCATTATCTTTTAAATTATACTAATATTTCCCACTTTTTAGTTGACTCTTAACTAGCATGTTTTAGAATAGCAAATACATCAGTGACCTCTGTTTCATATTTCATTTTTCAGGGGTTTTTTTTATACATTTGTGGGAAGATTCAGAAAGATCTCCAGCATATCTTGGCTGAATTTTGGTTGGATACTGATGCCACACCAATTTTAAAGTGACATACATGACCCAGCAAAGTGTTGGCAGATACAACAGCTTACCTCAGCCACTGCAACAATACTCTGCAGAGGAACAGGGAACTGTAGAGTTTCACAAGGTTCCCTATCAAATTCTGAGGTAGAGCTGTATTGTATATATATTACAGTATAAAGCAGTGCTACACCCAAAGACTTAGTTGGTTGAAAATGTAGGCACTTAAGCTAATTTATTTTGGGATTATGGGCTTGACTTAAGCACATGTGTACTAACGCATGCACTGTGAATTGAGTGAATCACAATGATATTAGCTTTATTGACAGCAAACAGAATTGCTCAGGGTTTTAAGGCAAGTAACAGAAGCAAGTGGAAGCCAGCCCAAGTCTGAGGCAGGGAAAAGGTTTGGGGATCCCAGTGCAGGTGTTTCATTGCCTTCATTTGCTTTGCCCTCAGTGATGGCACTCCAGGCGGATGCCCTCTGCATGAGCTGTGGTGGTTCCCAGGCAGGGCAATTCAGGATGCAGGAGGATTCTCCCTTTGGAAGGCAAGGGTTACCCAGCAGCCATGCCAGGACACCTGCCTGGTGCTAAACTGTGCTGCGTTTGGAGGGAAGTCAGTGGCCAGGATTTTCTATCCTCGGTGTGCCTGGTAGCCGAGTGCTGCTCCAGACGTGCCCAAACTGGCTGCTCATGGGCTGCCTGCGGCTGGCCCTAGGCAACCTGGCAGGCAACAGTGTGCATGGGAGAGTACACGCGAGTCAGCAGCTCAGGTGCACTCCTGAGACTGCTTCCTAGCAGCAGTGTAGGAACAGCTAATGCAGGCAATTATAACAGGAGTGAATCTTCATCTTTCTGAAATGAAAAAAAAGACTCGAAGCAAATCTCAGATCTGAAGACTGACCTCTCGTTTCAGACTCTAATAGGATGCCTTCCTACCTGCAAAGGATAATCACAACTAGCCAGAGAGAAAAGATCTGACTGTGATGTTCAGTGCTCTACAGGGTCTGGTAGACTCTAAAACAAGAAAGAAGAGTAAAAAAGAAGTAATTTTTTCTTTGAAATGAAAACCTCTAGCCCAGACCTGAAAACCCAGAACTAATATTTTTATAGTGAAATACTCTTATGAGTTGACAGCAAGCTGATTTAAAAAAAGCAAAGCAAAAAAAGAAACAACCCAAACACAACTCAGCTCCCCAACATATGATATACACATATTTGCCACTGTTTAAACTTTATTGTGATTTTCAGTGTAGTTCCACTTAAGTTGCTCTAAATACTTTAAAGCAATAAATCAAAACTATTTCATCCCACTGAGAGAGTTCTTAACAGAAGACAGAATAAGGAAATTAAAAAGTGTAACTCTAGGAAAACACAGACATTACTTGTTACTGGTGCAAGAACAACAAGGGCCTACAAACAAGTACAAATGGCAGCTTTTTGAATAAGAAACATAATAAGTAATAATCAGTATCTTATAGCATGATAGCCAAAGGCAGTGACATTTGAACAGCATGTCTTCTCTAAGCTTAGCTAGCTTGGTAGTACATATCTGCAAGTGCTTAGCCATGTTAACATAAACCCTCATTAGACAGGATTAGGCAAGAAACAGTGACAAACAGGGTGGACACTAACCCTCTGAGGAACCAATTCAGGCACTACACATTAATTATCCTTTTAAATTACTTTAGGATTCAGGGAATGAATATCAGTGTATGTGTATATGACTACATGGGGAATTGTGTTTTACATACGACAACCTGTTTGTGTTTTGCAACAGTTTTTAAATTATTTCTCCCCCATAATCCACTATCAAAACTTAAAAGTGTTTATTCTTAAGAATTCCAGGGTAATGATGAAATAAATTATGGTATTAAGGTGTTTTACCTAGTTCAGGAGAAAACATCCAGGAACTGCTTCCTATAAGTGCCTATTAGCAATCCATTTTGGAAATGCAGTTCAGGAACAGCAATAGCCCCATGTTCAAATAATGTGAAATACAGTAGCTTTCTCTGCAGATTTCATTATCAGAAATCCCAAGTAAGGATGACTTAAAGAAAAGACAAGCAATTGCTGACTCAGTGAATTGTATTTTGACTTTTTTTTGTTGATTACTTACCTTTTTTTCAGGTGTTGAATTTATTATTTGTTATTTCCAGTTATGGTAGTTATTTTCTGTTATTGCAGTTTTTTGTTGAATTTGCCTCTAATATTTTTCTACAAAGTAGAATTAACCCTCCTACAGTTATAGAAGGATTGGCAAAAGGGTTAGAATAACCCTCCTAAATTAACCCTCCTATTGTTCTCAAACTATCTTGCTATCATGAAGGTAAGCTATCATAACAAACCACAATCATATTCTGTATCGACTGTGTTGATTAGCTGATACTTCTTTTTAAAGCAAATAAATGGAAAAACTTTGGTTATACTGATGTTAAATGTCTCATACAAATTAAAGCAACATGATTAAAAGAAAAGTGATAGAAAGGTAATAAAAACAGTGAATTCTTCCTGTATGTACTTGACAAAACCTAATTTTTACATTTATTGGCTTTTTATCTTTCTCTTTTACCACTGAATTTTTTTCCTAAAAATAATCTGAATTAGGTTATTTTGTGAATATTATTTCATTACAAATGTTAACAAAGCAATGAATTTTAAATGTAAACTTTGTCAGAAAAAAGTTAATAGGGACTTTGCTTTTAAGCAAAGCTTAAAATGCTTTCAAGCATTTTACTTTGGAGCAATACACTTTACTGTGGTAGTATTTGACTTCTTTGAACAGTAAAAAATAGTGCACCAGAAAACTTTTACATCAAAAACTAAAGCTAAAAAAGTAAGTAACAGTACTGAAATATGACATCATTTTTTTATTGTATAACAATAGAAACATTTAAAAGTGCTTGCAGCTGCATAAGTTTGATCTTCATTTTTTGGTCTCATTTTCATAAGTCAGATTTTCAAAGAAAGCTTATTTTGGTCAATAAACAAGAGTGACGATATTTTTGCATGCCATTTGATTAATTTTATAAACGCAATTTCAGTGCGGATGTGCATTTCTTACAGACAAAAAATTAATCAGAATTGCACACAAAAATCTTGTACACTCATCTCTGACTCCATTAATATAGAATGAAATTCTAATCTGCTCTCTTCTGACATCAGTGTTGTTTCAGATTTCTCTTTTACAAAATTCATACAGTAAGCTGAAAGAAATAGAATTGAGAACATTAATTCTTTCAAAATCCCTTATTTCAGTCAGCAAATGAATTCTAAAAATTCACCTTTCTTACTCTTTCTGTATTAAGTAATGAATTTTACTTCATGGACCAGAAATTCAACAGAAATAAAATAGCACCAACATCAACACAGAACCCAGATGTATAAAGAGAAATAGAACCTCTTTTACTTCAGCCCAGGAGCTAGGAGGTAAAAAACATTTATTATTACTAATTGTAGTAGGCATGGCCCTTAGTCTGGCATCTGAAGGAATATTATGCATGACCATATCTGTGGAAGAGAGGAGAATCAGCATTAAAACATGGATGGAAAGGTGGTTGAAAATGAAAGAAGAAAAATGCAGAATGCCCTTTGGTAGAATCCATTATCCTAAACCCCAGTCTTGGGAACATGAGAACACCCTTGGCATAAACATTTGTGTTGAGGTCAAGTGGGATTAGAAGACTATATATTTGGACGCCCTGGGGCGATGACACAAAAAGAAAATATTAATTAAAAAAACAAACTAGAGATTTTACTTGCCCTCAAACTACATTTTCTTTTAATACATTCTTTAGTTTTTTACAGTCAGTGGACTTGATTTTGATCTCACTTGTACTGGTTTAAATCAGAATAAATCAGTATAAACCAGCACATTGTTCTGATATCAAATCAACCTAAACAAGGGTAGAGTCTTACTTAAAAGTACGTAGCTTCAGTGCGGCTGGCTAAAACAAGGCTGCACTTACATTTAGTGTAATTCAGGATTTAATAGCACTAATCGGCCATGTGAAAAAGAGTCTGGTTGTAGGGCTGAGTTTCATAAAGGACTTGGTTCAGATTCAGGGCTGAAGCCTCTGGGAGTGCTCGTAGCATAGAAGCCACCTCCTGGCTTAGGGGAGACTTCAGGACAGGTTAGCAATAGCAGTCGTGCACTGCACTAAACCTTAAGAATTTACTTTCTGCAGGACTTCTTCCCAGTTTGAAGCTAAGGATATACAAAGGCTTTCATGAATCAAGGCTGCAGTGTTCAGTTAGAAACTCTGCTGAAGACAATGGCAACCTTTGATTTGATCCGTGTCTGTCTAAATTAGGAAAAGATGTTGCTTATCTGACCTGACCTTTTCCTAATCTACATATGATAACTGTTACTCTTTTTCTCTCAGATGAGTTGGTCAAGATCAGTTAACCACCTGGCCTCAGCTCTACTGCCCCAGGACTCTTTATTTTCTCAGTTCCAAGATATGTTTCTGGGTGTTTGTGCTGGCTACTTAGGAGAGGCTTTAAAGAGCCACAGCAGCTAAAACAACACTTCCTCAGGACTTGTAGGCTCCAGAGAGAAAAGAAACAAATGAAGTTGCTGTGGAGTTGAACTGGGATAGGTTAAGGAACCAATGTGTTGCTTGCTAGAGAAGGAGAAGAAAAGATGAGAACAAGAATACCTTGATCAGAGACTTGCATCTGTTTGCTTATTAAAATTGAGAAAAGTATATTTCTATGCAAATGTAAAAATATAGTTATTGTTTTCACAGTGTGATGCCAAAACATAAGGAGTTTTCATTGCTGTACTACTAAACAAAATTTTGGCCCATAACCTGCAAAATGTGCTTCCATTTTATACCTGCTTAAAGTAACGTAATCCAATCTTTCCATCTGTTTAAGGATTTGCTTTATATTTCATAGTGATCATTGGGAATAATAGAAAAACATATTCTTTTCAGATTTTGTAGATTGTGCCAACTTATTTTAATGGTAAAGTACAATGGTGCATCATTAGCTGATGAAGGGACTGCCTCAGGAGGAACAATTAAAGAAAAGAGACGATTTGACCGCATTCTTACAATACTTCCATTAAATATTGAACTAAATTCGACTTGAGTATCATTAGTTGAAAAAGCTCATATTTTCAAGCTAGAGAAAGTATAGTGCATTAAATAGATTAGTTGATCATTATTTAAAAACCAAATTGCTCAATAAACACTTCATTTTCCTAACAGAGCTGGTATTCAACTTGGCAATTTGTATAAACAATATGTATGTTCTTAATGTATATGTTTATCTACAATAGTAAACATAAGCAACCTTTTGCCTATCGTATAATGCCCCTAAAGGCATTATGGGTTAACAGTGATTTAATCCCCTTATGCATGCATAATATGACAAGCTTTGCATAAATGATAATAAATAATTGGTATATATAAATTATTCATCATTTATTTTTGCAGTAGAAATAGAATTCGTAGACATATTTTAAACAAAGGGAATAGCAAACATGATCTCAATCAGAAAACGGGTTAAATCACATTACACAAAACAATGTTTCAAATAATCAAGACTTATGGATGCAACATATTTTTTATTTCTTTCATGATAGCATATTATGTTGCGAACTTGTATGTAACAATACGTATCTAGTACAATCATAAAATAATGGAAGAAATAAGTTCTATATGGGGCATTTAACCCAAAACTAGAGGGAATAATATGTCAGAAAAAATAAATGTATATACTGTGCTCTCCAGAAAATTGGACATTTTGGTGGATTTCATTTTCTATCCTGGAATCAGTTCAGCTGTTTTGGGGAGAGTCCTCTAGCCCTTCCAGTGCAGCTAATAGCTGATAAAAGTCTAAAATGTAGTTTTTTAAAATAGCAACTTCTTATTTAAAAACATTTCTGTGATTACACAATAAATTGTTAATCAGATTCATTTTTTCACTCCATAATATCCTTTAAAAAGAGGAAAAAATACAGTGCTACTCTAAGAAAGGGATAGTTTTAATAGTTAAGAGTCATTAAGATTTCAGGACTCAATGAGCACAGCCATGAATTAACTTTAAGAATGTAATGCCATCCTTATTCAGCAAGGCAGTCAAATATGCACTTAAGTTAAGCACATGCATCAATCTCATTGACTTTACATTATTCTCTCCAGAGTATATTTCTTTTCATTAGGAAGACACTGGATCTTAACTGCCATCAAACTGCCGACTCAACTTGCTTCAATAAGTCCCTGTGAAGCTCCTCAAAGTCTTCTCTAATTTTGACCAACATAAAGAGCACTGGCATTTGCAAATGTTGGCATGTCATCTCTTAACCCTTTCTAATGAAAATTGTGTTTCTCTATATACATACATATATATATATTGTAGGAGGGATCACAATATATAAAGAGAATAAAAATCCTGTCACAAAGGAAAGTCCCCCAAATTACTGTGCTTGTTTTTCCCACTGATATTAAATACTGTTGGTTAAGTAAGTGTGAGATACCTAGCTGTTAATGCATTGCTCTCTACCAAAAACACCATTATAACTTGTTTCTGACTTTTAGTTATTTTAGAACCAAAAGCAGAACCTGATCTCTCACCTCATGGCTGCTTAAATATAATACAAAAGCAATTTTAGCTATTTTGAAAGTGTAAGTTAATATGTTTCTGTTATTTCCTTGTAAAGCTGAGAATTGTGACGCGCACAAATTTGCCTTTGTTACTATCATGTCATGGCCACTCAGTTGTTTCATTATACATTATTCATTACTTTTCATTAGTTTCAACCAATTTCCTGATATTAATTCATAAATCCCAGAAGTTTCCCTACTTCCCATTTAAAATTAGATAAGAACTCTCGACACTTTCTGATATAGTTGCAAATTTAAATAAAATATTACCCTTTTTTTCATTTTTGTTTTGCTAGCAGCTCACTTAGAATTTAAATATTTTTGTTTATTATTATTCTTGGAACTCTCTCCTGACACTGCAGCATCTGACTGTGCCCTAAAAGGCACAAGACTTAAAACACTTCCAACATATCAGGTCTCAACATTCCTTCTCATTTGCCATCTGACCCCAGAGCCATCCAAAATCCATAGGTTTGTTTTTTCTTATGAGTTCAGTTGCCTTCACATGGAACTGCCTGTCCCTCGGCCCTGCAAGAACTGCCTCTTCTCAGGGGATTCCCCAGCAGTTTAGGCACTCAGGTAATATTGGAGAGATTTCAGGCTCATATTTCTTCCACCTTCTACACCCAGAGCGGTAGACATTTTTCTGGAACATGTTATGATTTGGCCCACTGCAAAGGGGCACAAATGCAAGAAATAGCAATCAGTGCCTGTTCTCCAACAGCTCCGTGACCAGAGCATGCACACAGGATGTAGGACGCCTGTGTTTCATGTCTTCCTTCTCCTGTGGATCGTCTGCACCAAAGCCTATGATTTACGTGAAGAAGCCTTGGTTTTTATTCTCCGTGCTGCATACCATTTGGTGCAGGGTAACAGATTATTTCCATAATCATAAATAGTGAAATCACAATTCTGAGGCAAAATAATTTCAGATTTGGCTTCCAGGCTCTGATGCAGTGCATGTTTCACCATTCGTACTAAACAGTGGTTGGATGAGGGGGTGTGACCTGCTCCTGTTTTTGCTTTGCAGCCTGTCTGTGCCTGTGCACTCACCTGAGCATTGGAAAATGGAAGATCGTATCCCTTCATTTCCAGGAAAGAACTGGGATCACACCCCATACCTTGTGTTGTGTGGACCAGTCATTAATGAGAAATCTTCTTTTCTCTGAGATTTTGCAGAGATCAGTTCTCTAAGACAGGGCATCACTGGACCAAACCAGGGCCAACGCCACGCAAGGAATGTTCCAGGCATGGTGCATTGGGGAGTGCAGGTGGTAGAACCAAAGCAATGAAGGTTTGTATGGGTGCAGCTCCACAGCATTTTGAAACTTTAAAAATATGCCTCCATCTTCAAAGTCTTTCCTTCTGGACAGATGCAGGTTCAGCTCTCTAAAATGGTAGAAAATATGTCTTTTTCCTTTCCCTGGGGAGTTAGTGCTCTGCCAGGTGGTGAAATCAATGAACTCCATAGTTGCTCAAACACCATAGTGCAAAGGATTGGGCAGCAGACTGTACAGGTGAGCAAAGGAGGAAAAATAGTGACAGTGCTGTTAGCTCAACCCATTCACCCCTTGGTCAAGGCACAACCTGCTCTCAGTGTCTCCTGTTGACAAAGGGAAGGAGTTACTTGTCAGCAGCGTGTTGCTTCCATTAAAGTAAAAGTTGAAGAATAGCAGAAACATTCCTTGGAAGTTTTTGCTCCTGATATACCTCAATTTTGCACGAGCAGAGTCTTGATTTTCAAAAAGGAAAATTAATTTTAACTTGAAATCTGGGTAATGTTATTCAATGTAGTTATCTGTATCAAAAAGTACCTAAAAACATTCTATTAATTATCTCTATATGTTAACTTTCAATACAATTAATAGTAGCTGCTAATATCTTTGCTTTCCCTGGATATCTTTGCTCAAACAGAGGAAAATAAGTAGTATTTTAAATAAGGTCATTAAAATTATGTGAGAAGAGAAAAACCTAGTAAACATCTAATTTAAGTCGAATGTTCTCTTAAATTGATCACTTCTTAAATGTTTTTTTCCCCTTAAGGTATGCTGAATAACAATATTCACTAACAAATACCCCAGCCTGCAGCAATAAGTAAGAGAACACATGTAGGTTAGCATTTGGCCTCCACAGTGGCTTTTCCCCTTAAGTATTATTTCTGTCTTAGCCATTTAAAGAAACCAATGCAATCATGGACGCCACTTACAGCCTACACAGTGGAAATGAGAGCCTTTTAGGGAAAAGATATTTGGCTGATAAAAACCTAGCTCCTTAAACTTTGGTGCGACATAATATTTCTTTTGGCAAGGGGTCACTGGTGCTCAGCATACATCATCACTAACTTATTAGATCTTGAGGCAATTAGCTGAAAACAAACAGAAGAGACAAGCCCTGTATTGAGTTGTAGAAACCAGAAGAAAATAGCCCATGGCACTCCATTATTCCAGAGCTTCATCAAAGGCTGTGCACTGGCTGCAGTTTAAAGAAAGGAGAGTATTGTTTTCATGTAACATCTATACAGTATTGGGACTTTACCTTGTTATTTTTCTGCTGCTTCAAGTTACATTCAAACTTGCCTTGTTGTAATAGGGCAGTGGAAAGAAGTTCTCAGTTTCTACCTAAAACAGTATATGCAATGTGTTGCTTGATTAGCTAAGGATTAAAATCCAATTAGATCCTCCATTTTCATGGGAAATCACATGAGGAATTTTGAGAAATATTACTGAAAACCACTGTGTAATGTGATTGACTATGAAAACATGCGACAAAGGAAGAACTGATATCTAAGAAACCCATGGAATCATCTAAGCAAACTGACCTTTACCTCTTGTAATGTAAATATGTATTTCTGAATTCCAGAAATTAGTTGAGAGATATATTTTATTAATTTCAATTAGAAATGGCTTTTCTTTTTTCCCTAAAGAAGAAGATAACCACTTGAAAGAAAATATGTATTACCATAACCATGACCCAGGTGAAAGTTATTTTTGTGGGCTTTTTTCAGTAATGTGCTACAGAGAATGTTAAATATGGCACTAAATAACAGAATGTGGCTTCACTTGTATATGGTAAATAAGAATTATGATACAAAAAATGCCTGATTCTTATTTTAAAAACACCACTTTTTACTAAATGAAAACTTATTTCATTGTTTTCGGAGAAGGAAAGTGATTGCGTAAGGTACCTGGCTGTATTTGCCACTTCTTTCTTTTCTGGCTGTTTAATAAACAGTCTTCTGGGCACCCCAATTGAATTACACTAGAATCTTGCATTCCGGGGAAATCTTTAATTGAGAGCACTGAAAGTGTTTTAAATATGCACAATGGCAATATTACCTTCCTTGTACCTTTTTTTTCCTCTCTTCTCCACCCAGAATTAAAACAAACCAAGCTGCTCCAAACACAAAAGCTGAGATTGTTGATGATATAAAGCCCTTCTTTGGATTCTGAACTTAAAGCCAACATAATCTGTCTCTGAAGGCTTGTAACACGATGGTGTATGGTGTAAGATCAACAGCAGTGCCAACGTTTAAGCCCCTTCCTCACCTTCCCCACTTTCCTCTAGATTAATGATTGAAGGATTTGTAGACTACCTTGCTCCTGGTGTAGGGTGTTCATCAAAGCACTCTGCACTCTCTTGGCTTCTGGATCCAGCCTGTGAAGCAATTAAAATCTACTGTTCTTAATTATGCTGAAAAACTACGAAGAGATTAAAAGTAGGCAGAGCAGAAAAGACCATCACAGTGGCATTTATTTCAGGATGCCCCACCTGTATTTCACTTATGATACAAGACTGAGGCAATAAATACTTTTCCATATTCTGTATTAAAAAAGAAAAAGCCAATTCCTTTCTCATATGGGAATGTAGAGAGAGGCCTAATTGGAAAAAAAAAGACATTGCTGAACATATATTATGACTTTTAGCCTTCTTTGTAATTAATGTTTGTAGAAATTGCAGTGGTTAAAATAAAGCTGAAGAGGAAAAAACAGCTGTGAAAACTATTTGCCTATATTTATTTAAAAACACAGTTTTGTTATTTGCAATCTTCCCTGAACAATACAAACATTAATGTAGCTTTTTCCCATAGTAATGTCTCTCTTCCTATTGCTTATTTACTATTGCAGGTTTATATCTTTTCTCTCTTCAAAGTCACTGGAGTGATTTACAATAGTCTTATCAATTTCATGTGAATGGTCTACGGAATGCTAGGATTTGGTCAAATTCTTTCCCACAAGAAGTTTCAATTTGTTCATCATTCCCTCCTGGTATCTGGTTTCAAGACATGATGTGCAGAATTACCTTTAGTATCAGTTCTGCAGATACAATGCATTAGCAGAGAAAATTAGACGCAATTCCTTTTAGATCTGATGTGCTGCCGTTGTCTTTAAGTTGTCAGGGTGTCGAATTAATGGCAACTGGAGAAGGTTGCCATGACTTAAGGGATCACTGTAAAAGGAAAAACAATCCTTTATATCTTTTCTGAGAGAAAGGAAGGCAGCTGTTACACGTGAAGTTCCCTCCCACACCTTTGTACTTTGTTATGCTAGCAGGGAGATGTATATATGCAAGTACATATATACACATACATATAGAGAGAAAATTCCTTCCGTAAAATTAAAACAAAATAGCACTTATGTGGTAACTTTAACTTAAATAGCAGAAAATATATAATTTTAAGCTTGATGAAATAAAGTTTTTTTATTAAATCTAACTTTAAATAAAAGTGCTTTTTCCCTCCAAAAAACTGAAAATATAGCAGATCAATTTCTAACAAGTTAAAATCATGTTTCAAATTATTATAAATGTACAATTCAAAACAATTGTTTCTTATGAAAAAGAAGCCAAATCACACATGCAATGGGTTTTTTTTCACTGTTACTGATTATATTTTCTCTGTTCTCATTACTTATTTATTTATTTACTTGCAGTTCGTAAAGTTTTGGAAAGATGGGGTTTTTCCTTGGAATTTAGAATTGTAAGCAGGCACGACTTTTTTAATTTCTGCAGGAGAATTACATTCTTAGGAATGTAATTTGAAAATGATATCCATACAGACACTAGAATTTCACAAATGATTCTTGAAAGGCTGTGCAAGTGGTCAAAGGCTTTCTGTGGGCAAAACAAGGGATCTTTGCATAGACCTTGATTAAGCTGGATAAGAAATTTTGAGTCAAAAGTCCTGGATGTATGCTTGTAAACACTCAATGGTTCAAAACTCTTCAGTGAGTAGAAAGATAACAAGTACTATTAAAGACATTAGATGAAGAAAGCTAAATTGTGCAGGTTATCTCTCAGGCTGGACTTAAATAGCCTGGTCTCAGTCTGTGTACCATCAGTTCATCTGGGTAAGTTTGTGTGTTAGATTTTAAAAATGTTTTTAACACTGTAAATTTGGTGAAAGAGTGTATTTACTTTATAATATGTATCTATCATGAAGTGTGGATGCAATTAAACAAAATTAATATATACATTCAAACAAACTAAAAATCTACAGTGGCTTCATGTAAACAATAGCAGTTTTATGCTTGTCTCACTGCACTTCACATGCTTTACCTCTGAGGAAACCTCAGTAAATAGACGGGCTTTCCAATACGTCTAGAAGGTCTGCATTTTTAGTCTGTGTACTACTGCATATCCACCAGAGGAAAGGCCCCAAGAATCTTCCACCTTGAGCCCCAAAGTAAGGGTCCTTAGGAACTGTCTGGTGAAGCACCCAGGCTGAGTTCATTTGCTGTGTAGTCAGATATTAGATAGGATTTTTTGAAGAGTATAAGTCACATGCTAAATTGGATTTTGTGAATCGAAACAAAACTGTCAAATTTCATTTGAAATGTAAGGTATATTTTAGAAGTTCAGATGTAATATGTTCCACATGTGATATGTAGCTGATTAAATACCCTACCATAATCTGATTTAAGAGATGTTTCAAAGGAGTACCTATAGCTCAGGCTATACCTGAGCTATTTTGGAGTGAAATTGCCATGTTTACATGAATGACTGAGAAAAGCTATACCCAAAAACAAGATTGACAATGTTGTGATCTCATGTAATTGAAATAAAATGATTCACAGCCTCTGCTGTTAATTTATTATCAGAAATATGACCCTCAGATTTCCTGCCTCTTACAATGAAGCCATAAACTTTCTTTCACGAAAAGCAAATATTAGTTATAATCCTTCCTCAAACTGCTTCTTCATACCAAACAACCAAACTTAGATGTAGGGAGCTTTAGCTAGATCACTTCCTAAATCCTAGTTATGGGCTAGATGTTGCAAGAGGCCGATGATAACCACAGCAATTGTGCAAAAATCCATCACTCTTACCAGTATCACAAAGCACAGTAATTTCACAATTACAAGCCACACCTGATTATAA
>VRYO01001463.1:62742660-62761809 GCA_009812075.1 Sialia sialis
TGAAATTACTGTACCTGCTATTGGAAGCACTGTTTTTCTCAACTCTTATGCCAGCTTTCAGAATAAAGACAAAATATCAGGAGTACGGAAGGCTTTGAGTGCCAAAATCCAAAAATTGCAGCCCAAAAATCCTACATGTGGTAGCTGACTGCCTAGCTCAATAAGAAACTCTATTCACAAACTGCTTTTCATTCCAAAGCAAAAGCTTCCCTGAGACTCCATTTCTGTATTGTGTAATAGGGTTATATTTACCCTGAGGAACCTACTTCTAGAAATTAAGCAGACAACACCTTAATCACCTCAAGAATAATTGAAATTATAGAGGAAAATCTGGAAATTAAAAATAAACCTAATAACATTAGGGATTTCACAAAAGAAAAAAAGCAGTTTCAAAAGCTGTCTTTCTTTTATGCCATTGAACCCCCACCAGCTGTATCAGCCAGGAAGGAAGAGTGAGGCTTTTATTGTGTTTTACATGATTTGGAAAGGGCTCATTCTGGCATTATATGAAGAAACTCCTGGTTATAGGGTGGTCCAAACAAGAGAATTCACCCTTTCTGTAGAAAAAAATAGAAATCAATGCCAGATCTATGGAATCAGAAGCCTGCAAGGCATCACTTCAACAGTATGATAAGGGCACAGACAGCTATAACTCCACATTTTGCTTTTGCTCTTGGAACTACATTTATTTTTTGTGTTAGTTTTATTCAGATAACTGTTTGAAGTAAGCCCATGTAATTAAAATGATACTGAGATCTGGGTGCTGACTGAGACATTTAAGCCTATAGTCATCTAGACTGTTTTGTACCTTTTCTCTGAGCAAGGGCTTTTGCTGATAAGAAGTTATGTAAAAAATTACAAATACTGGTCATCTTTTGGAAAAAAAGATAGAAGTTATTGAATTATTGGAAAGAGCAAATGTGAACACCAGTCTTTAGGAGAAAGGCTATACAGGAGAGGTAATGCTTGACAATATAATTTGTATGACCAAGCTCTAGAATTGCTAGAGCTTCAATCAGAAATCCAGTCACTGATGGCTTATCATTTAGCTTCAACTAGCTTTCTACTTAACATGGGCTTCTATCTTTGCCAAACCCTGTTTCCACAGACATAATACTGGAAAAATGCAGCCCTAATTCTGGGTTCAGAATTTGCTGTGGATATCATGCTCCAAAAAGTTAGGCTTTCCTAAGAAATTATTATTATTTTATTGAATTGGAATCTCAGCCAAATGGTCAAGTTGTTAAAGCTGAAAATAATTAGGAAGGACATCTTTTGAAAGGTCTGAATCACAAAAAATAAATAATCATATGAAACCTTCTGATAACATTTCACTAGACTCTAAAATGTCACTGTTAAAACTGAGGAAAGAAGGAACCAGAGGTTATGCAAACAACAGTAAATTGAGGATGAAAGCAGCTAGAAAAATAATAAAAACATGTATAACTGTTGAAAGAAAGGAGAATTTAATTGCAACAAATTCAGAAGCAAGGAAAAACAGAAGACTGGTAAAGGAATTGAAAGGATACAAGGAGAAAAATATTTAGCTGTAAAGAAGATATCTTTCAGATCTAAAAAAAAAAAGAATATTTTAATAATTATTTGAACAATATGGAACTCCTAGGAGTCTATAAGAAAATGAACAAAGGCAGAAAAGGGTAAACAAGAAAAATGGGGTAAATACAGTCATGTTAAACTGACATCAGTCCTGAGCAAAACAATGGGATGACTGGTATGAGACTCGATTCATAATGAAAGAAGGGAAATATAATTAATGCCAATCAATGTGGTTTTATGGAAAATAGATCTTGTCAAACTAATTTGATATTTTTGTGAGATTACAAGTTGGGTTGATAAGGTAATAACGTTGATACAATACACTTAGACTTCTACAGAATGTTTGATTTCATGCTACAGAATGCATTGGTGTCATGGTTTTATCCCAGCCAGCAAATCATCATCACACAGCTTCTCGCTCACTCCCCCCATAGTGTGGTGAGGGAAGAATTGGAAAAGTGAATAAACTCAGGCATTGAAATAAAGATAATTTAAAAGATAAAGTGCAAGCCACACACGCAATCAAAAGAACAACAAGGATTCATTTACCCCTTCCCATGGGCAGGCAGTTGTTCCTCCATCTCCAGGAAAGCAAGGCACCATCACAAATTGTGTTGACTTGGAGAGACAAACGTCATCAGCCTCCTTCCTTCTTCTTTCCCCAGCTTTATGTACCAAGCTGTATACTCTGGGATATCCCCTTGGACAGTTGGGGTCAGCTATCCCAGCCATGTCCCTTCCCAGATTTTTGAGCACCCCAGCTTCCTCACTGTTGGTGTGGTATGAGAAGCAGGAGAGACATTGGCTCTCTGTAAGCACTGCTCAGAGTAATTGGAACGTGTTCTTGTTATCAACACTGCTTGCAGCACAAATTCTAGTCCCATGCTACTTACTGTGAAAAAAATTATCTCTATTCCAGCCAAAACCATCACAACTGGTTAAGAGGGATACAAAATCAACATGGCACACATCAAGTGGATTAAAAGTCTCAATCTAAGATATCTCAAGATGTAATAAAAAATGGGATATGATCATCAAGTATGTCTGTTTCTAATAACATCCTAGGTCATGGGTTTGAGCTGTTATTTCTGAAAGCACTCATTGATTAACATTGGGGTATTACAGAATGAAATTATTTGAGGCATCCAGAAGACAAGGAAAAAAAAAAAGAAGAAATTTAGAAAATACAGAAAACCAAGGTACTGAAACTGTATCTAATGTAAACCTTAATGTGTGTTCTTAACACCTGTTGCTCATGCTCTCAGCATCCTTGTAACACAACTTTTTCTCAGACCCGAGAATATACGCCAATCACAGCAGGCTGAGATCAGGCACAAGATAAATCTTATAGTCTTTTTCTGTGGCTGACATCTGGGTTTTCTGCTTGGCATCTTCATCTATGGATGGAGGAAAGCGTGAGGGGCCTTCAAAAGTGGTTTTGTACAGATTAATGTGTAGGCAGAGGTGGGCCTTGCCAATCAACAAGATAAGTTTGACACCGTGGACTCTCTCATCTGGAGAGTTTGGAGGAGGTAGCTCTCATAGAACATAATAATTACCAGGCTGTGCTTCTGGCACTCTGTGTCTAGCACCAACGTGTAGCTGAACATCTTGCAAATATGGGACCACTTGAGAGTATGAGGTTATTTTTTTTTCTTTTCTCTCTTGAGGCATCAGAGCTGTCTGTGAAATCTCCAGCTCATCCACAAAATGTTGGCGTTGGACTCTGGAACTAATCTTATGACCCATATGGGTGGTTTACCTTAGCAGTAAATCACTTTGAAATGCACAAATCATACTGATGGAAATGCACAGAATGGGCATCCTCAGACAGTCAGATGGATAATATAACCACTCAAACTTTTTGTTTTAGTATTAAATTTACTCCAAAAGCCATGATACCTGAAGTAAAGTGAGATCCTGATATCAAAAACCAGATGTCTGCCCACAATTCAGGTAGCTCTGCTAGGTGCCTCAGACTCCCATGCCTTTCACAGCCATGGTTGGCAGCTTTTATCTATTTTACCATGCTGACTGGAATCTATAGTTGATCTTGAGACCAGTGGTTATGGGAGATCTCTCTTCAGATCATTTCCCTAGGCATAGTGTGATTGTGGTATCAAGCAGGGAGAGGGTGGGGAGCATTCAAGGTAAGCTTTTTGCATTAGCAGTATGTCACTTCAATTGCTGGAGTCAGACAGTGAGAGAGAAAAGTCTTTAGAGGAGAGCAGATGAATTAATCTGCCTGCAACCTTTCCTGAGCAGCAGACAAATCTGTCTATTTTACCTTATCCCTGTATGACACAGTGTTTCTAATGAAGACACTGTATTTTTGGAACTGCTGCAGCTAAAGAGTGATGTGCCAGTTCTACCTACTTGAAATGTCCTGCAATCATTCACATTTGAGATTTCTGGAATCCTGGTTTTGTTGTTCTGGGAAAATCCCAGGTCTGTTAGTTATAAAGACAGTGTTTCATTAACGAGGGCTTCTACAGAAATGAAAAACTTTTGTTTATTTTAAGATTTAACTACATTATCTTTGAGAAATTACCTGTGAGGACAGGCTGATGGATTAGTACAGGAGAGTTTGGGGCTGTAGAAGCTCACCAGGATTAGGCATTCATTCATTCTATTCTACATAGTACTCTATCCCATAGCTTGAAATATTGGTAAGTTTGTGAAGTCTGTTGCTTGGACAAATTGTCAAGACTGGTTTATCTGTCTCTGTTCATATCTTGGAGGGTTTCTGAGGGTGTTCTTTGTCTCTGGAATCTCTGTTTCAAAGGGGCACTAGAGGTCTCTATTTGCAAGTATTCATTTGAAACTACATTGGATCACTTTCACATCCTCTCACTTTGCATTGCGAAAACTTGGGCAAGAAAAGAAAATATTGATATCATGTTGTCATCAGAAAAAATGTAAGTAAAATCTTTGAAAGTTTAAAATTGAAATTTTAGTGAACAACTTAATGGCTATGTATCCTCCACAGGTACCATGTGCTGGTCTACTCTGTGCAATGCTAAATCTACAGCTGGCAGGGAGAAAACAAGGAAAATGAGAACTGGGTGTTTTGACTACAGAATTAGAGACAATCAACAGAGAAGAAAAAATGGAAGCAATATGATAAATGAGAGGCTTGCCACACCCTGTTACTGTCTTGACTTTACATCTAAACATCTAGTTTTAACGATGCCTGTATCTCACCTACATGTAGGTAGGAATGGGCAGCCTTTGGTGGCTGTCTTAAGAGATCCTTGCCTTGTACCAAATAAATATGGATCTTTTTGGCAGCTGAACAGTCAGAAGTTATGGTAAGCTCAGATGTAATAATAGTGTGGGTGTAGGTATCTATGTTATTTGAAAAATAATATACGGCCACTGATGGAAAGCAGAGCAATTTATCTGATAAAGAAGGCAAAGATCAAGTTGTGTAAAATGAATGTTTTAATGAACATACTATGAATATATCAGATGTTATCAGAACCACAGAATATTCTGCGTTGGAAGGGACCCACAAGGATCACGTAAATGAATGGCCTGTGCTGGGATCTAACCCAGGAGTTTGGTGTTATTTAGTACAATGCTCAGACCAATGCCCATGAGCAGACCATCACAACATTTACATTTACATTTACATTTACATTCACCATTCTGGATTTTAGCTCACTGTAAATTATGCCCTTAACACGTCCTTATTTCTTCATTTACTTGATCTTTTCAGTACTAAACACAATTAACATTGCTTTCTGTGGAGCTGGGGTGATACAGCAGTCAAGTAAATTCTAATTTAGCCAAAACCCACCTCCAAAACAGTACATTTTCTCTGTTGGTACTTGATATCCTCATGCTAGTGGCTGCCACGCATGGGACTTCACTTAGGCAAACACCAGTGCCAAGAGATGCTTATGTTACACTGTGCCTTTTGTTTTGGTGCTGTAAAAGCTTTATGACTGAGATGGAAAAATGAAAGGGAAGAAAAAGAAGCTCATAATAACAACAGAGAAAGAGAAAACGATAATGTCAATAAAGATTAACATCAGAAGAGAAGTAGGCACCGATATAAATACCAACAGAGACCTATTGAACCAAAACTTTTAAGAATTATTCAGCAGCCTGGCTGTTCAGAAATATATTTCAGTTTCACATGAAAAGTGTCTTTGAAATACTTTTCATAAAGCAGCCTGTTGAGTTTTACCACATAATTTTAATTTTTTTGGGAGTGGACAAGAGTACTGCTTGAGCCAACAGGTAAAGAAATTGCTGCAAGAGAGGGAAGAAGGGTGGCAACAAACAGCAGAAGCCACTATAGAAGGACTGATTCAAGGACATAGTCTATGTGCAATTTTAATGCTATCAGCACTAATGTGGTATTTCTTTTTAACCAATTATGAGATCTGAAGGAAAGGCACCTGAGTATTTAAGCATCAGTCCCATGAATGAATAGATGTGAAGCCATGCTGCTCTCTGCCTTCCTGTGAGGTGAAGAATGCAGACAAAGAATTAAAAATCACCACTGCAGAAACCTGCTTAACCAGCTGCACTGGTCAGGGATCATCTGGGGAAGGTCCCTGGTGAGAAAATAATTATTTTTTTTTTTTCAGATTTCCCAAATGTCAAATCTAAGTGTCTCAACAATAATATTTTTCTGCACACACATATGTAACACAATGATTTCTTTCTCTTTTTAAAATCTGCTAAAGTTTCTCTCCTTTGAGCTAAATATATGAATATGGAATATTTATTCTGATCAATAGTATTTTTGGTGCATATCCTCCAGGTGGTAACTACTTGTTTAGTCCTAAAATTATGCGTCTTTGAAAAGGCTCTGAAAATACAGCATCTACCACATGAAAAAAATGTAATATAGAACAATTTTCAAAAATATTTCCTGCAGTTAGAAATTGCATATTGAAACAGACACATTTGAGAACAAATAAATACATTTTAGAATAAATACACTGATACATGCAATAAATACTAGGCAATCATTTGTGATGTAGTTAGCAAGTAGAGAAAAATTCAATCATATCTTAGTTATTCTGGTTGCTTTGTAAGATGTTTGCAAATTGTTCGGTTAAGATAAATGCTGCCCATGTGTACTGGAAAGTTGCTCTTTTACCAGTTGAAGAAGAGAACAGCCCTGCAGAGTCCTTTATAAGAATTTTCTCAAAGGTTGTGTGTAACTGACTCAAGCTGCAACACAGACAAATCTGTGACTAGTTAGTTCCTCTTGCACTGTGATGTCTAAATCCCTGTCTTCAAGTGGTTCAGTTTATTTATTGATAGTAATAGTTGTCACAAAAAATTTATCCTGGGTAGATGAGTCGTTCTTTGGTCAAATGTTGTTAGGCCAGCTGCTTAGCCTGTCATATTCTAAAGGCATGGACCTAATTTTGTCCTGTCATAGTTCACTTCCAGTGCTGGATGTGGGGTAACCCTATACTTGTACTTTAAATGGTTGTCATTACCTGGTCACGGTTATAATTTCTGAAAATATTTGGGAGGTTGTTTTATTCTAAATGTCTTCATTGTAAAGTATGTGAAAAATAGGTTCTGATTGGATTTTTTTTTCCTGCTTTATTTCTGCTTCCTGTGGTAGTACACTTTGTACCATATGACAATTATTTTCTGGTCAGAAGCTCTTACTTCCTTCACATTCTATTTAACTTGAAAACCAGCTGGGACTTCAGGCTGGTTCTTAAGTTCAGCATCTTGTCATATACTTGAGTACACTTTGATTGATACAGATACAAGGTTCATGTAACCATACAGGAAAAACATGATAGACTTGTGGAGAGGCAATTGTCATCAGCAAGCCGGTGTACCTGGTCTGAGATGAATTTCCAGATCAAAATGTGTATTTTCTTTTTGTTTTTTTGACAGAGAGTAGTACTTGACAGGTTTCTGGTTCTTCAGAAGTCTCTTGATGGCTGGAAGAAGTGACAGCCCTCAGATCGGAACGGCGTGCAACAGGCTGCAGTGCTCTTGTACAAATCAAAGCACTCTTTCAAACTTGAACCCTTTTCTCTGAGTTGGGAAAAGTAGGTGGGAAAAACGATTGTTAAACTCTAAGTAGCACAGATGATTGTTAAATATTCAGGTTAGGATGCACTGTTCAAGAGTCTTAGGCTGGCAGCGTTGGTCTGGATATCTTTAAGGAGATAGCAAAAAGGAAAATGGGGTTTTGTTTGTTTGGCAATGTTAGTAACTTAAGCAGTTTCTCAGGTATTTCTTTGACAACTTTGAAAGGATTAAAAACTGTGAAGACTTTCTCTCTTGCAATATCACACTTAGTCAAAAGACAGGGCAAATTTTTAAAAATAATGAATAATTTTAAAATTAATATGGTTGCTTTTTCTCAGAGTGCAGAATGGAAATTTTTTTTTAGTTAAGAAAAAAGGTTTTGTCAACTGTTTTTTTAATATTGGTGAAAAACAACCTAGTATTTCCTGTGCTCATAAGCTACATGCAATCCTGCTTGCAGAGACTCTGGTAAAAAATACCCAAGTAACATAATTCAATGGGAAGTGAACATTTAAATCATCCTGGCATAAATCTGGGATGATAGCTTACTTAACACTGAAACATTTTTCTTTAGGGATTTTGCAATGTCTTTTTTAATACAGGAGTTTCTTTCTGCTTATTTGGACTTCAGTTTCAGCACTCCAGTTTGGGTGTTGATTGGAGAGAAATCAAAACAATTGGAGTGTATTGGTGGTGGTTTGAATTAAGACATCTCAATATTTGCATGAATCTTTAGGATCAGCTCAGAAATGAACTTGCTGACAGGGATGAAATATTCACTCAGCTATTGTCTCTTTATCTGGCTACGGAAGGAAGCTATTTAGTGGAATATGGGGATAAATTTGTCCATCTGAATTAAATAAACACATAACCATTTGGTTACAGGGGCAACAGGTCTGGTCTTTCTTCCTAATTCTGACAATAAGCATGGAACAAGGAGGGCAGAGTAGCTGTATGAAGGGCTCTAGTAAATTACCTAATTGTATCAAAGGTTGCTTTTTTGAGTTACTTTGAGGATCACTGAACAACTCTTGTGTGGTAAATTAGTTTCTTATGGCAGTGTGCAGTACCTTCCTTAAAAATATCTTTTTATATATTTTTTATTGCAAGTTTAAAAAAGTTTAATTAATCTGATATAAATGGCAGGAAATTATAATTCGTATTATTTGCATTCCTTACAAGAAAGGATGAAGTGAAAATTTTTTGTTTGTTTTGTTTGGAGTATTTTTTGTTGTTGTTTTTTGTTGTTTGGGATTTTTTTGGGTTTTTTGTTAGGTTTTTTGTTTGGTTTGGTTTGGGATTTTTTTGTTTGATTGGGGTTTTTTGTGGGATTTTTTTCCCCAGATTATACAAAATAGGCTTGAGGCATGCAAAAAAGCAGGCACTGATTGATATGGTCATGCGTGAGAACATAATGCTTGAAATTTTTTTACCAAAATTATGGAAGTGAATTGCCGCCTTCACTTTTCAGAGCCCATGGAAAATGCTTTGAGCTTTTCGGAATTTTGTTTTGGAAACTGTGAAAATAATTCGCAACCAAGCATCCTGGCAGTTCATAATATATCAGTAAGAACTCTGGTTTCTGAATTCTGTGCTATTTTCTCTCAAAGTACCTCAGCTCTTTAGGATATATTATTTGGGATCAAGACTGACTCAGAACAATGTCTGGACTTTGTTTTTTGATTATGACTTGTACCTGTTGAATTATGTGTAAAACAGTCTACTTGTAGCTCAGAGTTCCATCTTTAGTAGTTACATTTGACCAACTTCCTGAAAATCTCTTGAAATCTGGGATTTAAATGGAAAATGCTGTCATTATTGAGGTGCAGTAGTTAACCATAATTACTCTAATTGAAACTATAAATATAAATTAGTATGAAAATATTGATTTTTTCTTTTTCTTTTTTTTTTATGTGAGACAAAAGAGGGTGTAACGTCCTCCCTCTTTTCTCACTAGCATTTAACAGGTTTTTCTAGGGACCTGGGGCACTGGGTGGGAAACCGAAAAAAATAAAATGTCAGTTTTTACATACCAAATTCCCCAAGACAAAACTGATTCAGATGTCTTACACTCATCTCCCCAAGTGAGAGTAGATTTTCTCCACCAAAGTGTCAAAAGCACTGAAAAGTGCTAATTTTACTGGGTTTGCTTTATGTGTGAAATAAAATGTTCCACATTGCCCTGTTTAGCAGTACTGAGACAATGCCCATCTGTTCTAGCAATGGGGATCTCTCTGATGGAATGTCTCCCCTTATTCAATATACATAAACATCATGAGGAGGTTGAATTCTTATTGTAACTGGCAAACAATAAGATTTTAAAAGGTCTGAGAATAAGATTAAAATGTTGTTATAATAGCAAAGTTTGATTTAAACAATTCTGATTTCCAGAGAGGGTTCTCGATATGATAATCTTGTGAGATGCAAACCCTGACTGAGACTGTAGAAAAAAGTTGTTATTGCTCAAATATTACTTTCTAATTAGCCAACAAGAACAATTAGGAAATGCTTCAGGTAACTTTAATCTCTCTGCCTGGCTACACATTGTTCATTTTTATGCCAACAAATACATACTGATATTTTAAAACAGATCTCTGCATGCTAATTTTCTTATTTCCCCATCTGAAAGACTATAGCTTCCTGACTGTTAATTCCCTTTGACAGTGAATGGTTTTGTTTCTTATTCACCTCAAAATAATGTATTGTTAAGAAGGGATTTATAATAAACAGTATCTAGGAAAAAACTATGATGTTGATCAGTTTTGACAACTAAAAATGCATTATTAATGGAATAATAACATTGGAAGCATCTTGAAAAGAAGCTGATTTTGAGGAGTTTATTTTTCTCTTCAGACTGAGATTCATTCTTCTAGTTTAGAGATACTTCTGGGTGGACAGGTCATTACAGAGAAGAATGCCAAAATTATTGCATGTTAGAAAGCCTTGTGATGCTGCCTGTCAAATATAGAATGATAGGTACACTTAAAATAAAGTCAGATACATTATTCCCATTAAAATCCACTTTTACAATATCTGGTTTGACATATAGAATAGATATTTTAAGTGGGTATATATGTCAGAAAATGAAATTGCCTTAACTGCTTGATTTTACTTAATGGCTGTTGATGAAAGATACCATTTATTTTTCCTCTATGCACAGTCACATATGAATATAAATACTGGAACAAATATTTGAATAACAATGCAGCTCAGTGCATCTCTCTGGCATTTTTGCTATTGAAGTAAATGTAAAGCGAAACCTTGAAGTGAAACTACATGTTAATTCATGCTCTGCAGCTGTAGCAGAGGACAAGCAGTAATATAAATTTACAATATGCTTACTCATACATTTAAGGTAGAGTATCCTTGATCTTATTTGCATACACAACACAGTATTTAAACCTCATATTTTAAGTCAGTGTGAATTCTAAGCCACAGTTGTTAAACAATTTACTAAAAATATTTATGCCAATAGCCAAATTATGATATTTTACTGGCTGTTCTCTAGGAAGACCAGTTTACCATCATTATTGGATTTTATATTAATTATAGTGTGTACTTTATTGAATTTGCTGAAGTGCTTTACTGGATATTCTCCAAACTCTAACAGCCAAATGAAATTATATAAAAAGGATCAGCTGTATTTAAGGGTATGTGAGAGTGCTTTAGAGACTGCTTATAATTAAAGAGGTTGTTAACCAACACACAGAGTGCAAATGTCACTGCATAGCCATTCTTCCCTTACTTACATAATTGGAAGAAATTTTACAAGAATGACTCAGTGAAATATGAGAACTTGATGAAGAATACACTCAAAACCTCTAATAAACATCTTTGCTGTTTTAAGCAATAGAAATTGATGTCTATCACATTTTTTTTCACAGAATAACCACGTATTAAATGCTTCCCTGGATGAATTTAACATTGCACATTAGATGAGAATAAGCAAGTTCAATAGATTAAAACGGTGAGCTTGAGAAAGATGAGAAAGCATACTTAACCTTCTTTCTTTAAGGCTCTTGGGCCTAGCTTCTTTATGTGCCCTAATGAGTAAGAATGTGTTTAAAAAGGAAAGGACTGATAGTCATACATCATTGCTGCTTTATCCACCATCTTATACTGCTGAGATATGAGTCTGTTCCCAAGAGATGGGATAGCCAGTGAAGAAAGCAGGTTGCCAGTAGGGAGAGAATTAAGGATGGGAGATCCTAGCAGAAAAATAAAGTATAAACTTTAAATTTAAAACTTAATTTGCACAAATTTTCAGGGAAAGGCTACTTGAACTAAACCTACCAGGATGTTTATCACTGGGTTACTTCAAAGGCAAATACCTTATTTTCTATTTGATAGGTATGTAAGTTAGAAAGATAAAGTTTAACCCTTTCCTGCTGAAGTCTTCTAGCATCATTAAAGATGCATGGTCTTATTGAAAGCAATTGTTGAAACAATTTAATTTAAAACTAACAGGAAAAACTTCCAGGAAAAAGAATTATTGTGGAAAAAAAGTCCATTCAAGGTATATTCCAGTTTATTTTAATTTTTTATCAAGTTTTGTATGTATTTTCTTCAAAAATAGTTCATTCATTATCTCTTTTAAATAAATTATTTTATCATAAAATATAACCTTATGTTTTCTCAACTGAATTAAAATCAAGAATCTTTTTTTCTTCTGTGTTATGGCAAGAAAAAGAAATCAAATTTAGCATGTTGTGCTCTCACACTATACCAGCAAAGCCAGACACAGAAGATTCTAAATATTGGTAGAAATGTTCAGAAAATAAACTTCCACAGTTGTAGCGATGAATATCTGAAGATGATTTACAAATTCAACCAGTTGAAAAAATAAAATAAAATAAAAAAATAAAATATCTCTGACTCTTGTCTACAAGACAAAGTAAAGGCTTAGGTCCACACATGAAAATAAAAAATGCTTACTTAGGTGATGACAAATAATGAATACACTGGTTTGTTTGAGGAAGAGTACTAACAAAAATGTTGCAATTTAAAAAATGAGACTATCTAATATTTTGACAAGTACAATTATTGTTAAAATAATAACAACAATATTGTTAAAATTTTGGTTTGCCTCATTACATAGGCAATACTTAATAATCATAGAATGCACTTACAGATGAGATGTCAAGAAGATTATTCAGTAGTTACTTTTATCCTTCTGCACTTACAGATGATTTCAATAAATATCTTATTTATATTCATTCTTAAATCTTAATTTCCACACTGGAATAAAATTTCAGAAATTTTCACAGAATCATTTAGATTGGAAAAAACCTTTTGGATCATCAAGTCCAACCATTAGCCCAGCGCAGCCAAATACACCACTAAACCATGTCCTTTAGTGCCAACTCTACCCATCTTTTAAATATCTTGAGGGATGCTGATTCAACCATTTCCCTGGGTACCCTGTCCAATGCTTGACAACACCTTTGGTGAAGAAATTTTTCCTAACATACAATCTAACCCACCCTTCCCTGGCTCAACACATTCAATAAAGGAGGGAGACTCTCTCCTTAGTTCTTCTTTAAGTGCTGATTTATTAACAGAATTATTTTTTTTTTGTCTTTGACGGCAGTGTGCAGGATAAATTCTAGATGGGATTTGGCCCTTCTAATTTTCCCCTTGGGTAACAACAAAACCTTCCTGTAATCTTCCTGAGCTGCCTGCCTCTTCTTCCAAATATAATAAATTCTTTTTTTTCCCCCTGAATTCTAGTCAAAGCTCTCTGTCCAGCAAGGATGTTCTTTCCCCATGGCTCATCTTTCAGCACACGGGGAGAGCCTGCTCCCACACCTTTAAGAATTCCTTTTTGAGGAACCCACAACCTTCCAGGACTCTTTGTCTTCAGGACTGCTTCCCAAGGGACTCTCCAAAGCAGTGCTCCAAATAGACCAAAGCCTTCACTCTGGAAGCCCAAGGTGTTGTTTTCCTGGCACCCCTCCTTACTTCTGCAAGAATCACAACCTCTATCATTTCGAGATCACTCTGCCCAGGACAGGCTTTGTTAGCCACAAGTCCTTCTCTGCTCACAAACAACAGGTCCAGCTGGGCTCTTTCCCTAGTTGGCTCTCTCACCAGCTGTGGGAGGAAGATATCTTCTGGACACTCCAGCAACCTCCTAGACGTTTTTCTCTGTGCTGTATGTTTTGTTTTCCAGTAGACATCTAGCAAGTTGTCTGAATATACTTATAGTTCACCAATATACTGGTGTAGAAAATGCAAAACCATTTTCCTGATTGTGTGTGGGTCAGATTACTGTATGTCCAGCTACCAGTTTCCATACACAATCACCCCATTTCTCTGTGCCAATCCTGGTGTGCAGACAAATAGGCAAATCTGTGTGAGTGATCCCATGGGCTGAAAATTTGGCCTTAAATGAATACATGGTGAATAATAAGCTCTATGAAGTATTTATATTTCTTTTACCCATAATGAATAATGACAAGTTTCATATTATGTTCCTTTTATTTGAAAAAGACCAGCAATCCAGCTCATTTTCCTCATTTGAATAATGTTAAATAGCCAAAGAATTTGATTGCTTTATGACCATACCTAATGCCAAACAGACATAAACATCATTAAGGGACAAAAGTCTAGAGATGTGAATTCTATTTTCAGCTCTACACAGGCTTCTTGTGTGACCTGGGGTGCATTTAGATTTGTAAGGACTGAGTGTAAATATCTCTGTTGTATCATTTCGTTACTTAATTATTGATAATACTCTTTAATTTCACAGGGTTACTATTTAGTTTCCTTAAAGAGTGTTTGTAAATTATTTTGACTTTGCAGTTGAATTTTTTTAGAACATGAATTTGAAAATTAAAAACATGCAGCAAAACCCAAACTTTATTATACTAAAGTATTAGAGCAAATCTAAAATATTAATAAAACAGCTTCTGTAACTTATGCCAAAAGCAATATACAAAAGTAAATGTTTTCTTGTTATGTTAGTAGGATATGTTGCACAATTCACTTGCCAGTTTATCATATCTTGCTTAAGAAGACATCGTAAACTATGCGTCCTCTACAAGTTTTCTACCTCCTCACTCCTTCTTTCACCATGTTGTCTTTTGCTCCATGCAATGCATATTAGTATCCATACAAAAATATGTTAATGTGTATATTGAGATTTCGTTAAGAAAAATACGTTGAGAATGCATAAATATTTAACTGATAACTGGGAAAAGAAAAATTAGCCTATGCAGCCTTAATTCTGCCCCATTTTTTCAGTGAATTATGAGAGACTTAAATTTCAAGGTCATATTGCCTTTCTCAAGAATAAAATATAAAACCATATCTGTTTTTTTTTGCTGAGGCAAGTATAGAGAACCATACAGTACTTAATGTAAGCACCCATTTAAGTTTCAAAATATGTCACAGATTAAATACAAAGGTGGAGAAATATTTTTGTTGGCCGAATTTATTGATTTCTGCAATTAGGTAGAAGTCTTCTCCCCTACTTAGCTAAGCAACTCAATATTGATTGTTGAGAAAATAGAGTCATAAGAAATATTGGCTGTTCTGATTCTATCCTAGATGTTTTTGTACCCTACGGAGATTTTAAAACAATTTCAAAACTGTTCTGTGACACTCATGAGCAAGTAGAGTCAGTATATCCAGTTGTGCATTGAACAAACTCTTCTTCACAGCCGTGGCGTGGGGGAAAGGTTGAGGATGTTTGAATTGTGATGGGAGCTCAACTAACAAACCATACTAAGCCAGTCACACGGTCCCATCCAGGTCTGCCTTCCCAGAAGAGGAATGTGCATGAACCATCACAGAAAAAGCAAACAAAACAAAAAAACAACAAACAAAAAAAAGAAACCCAAAGAGCTGAAAATAAAAAATGGCAAAAAATATGCAGAAGACATATTTTAATCACAGAAATGTTGCATGCATACATGAAGTTGCATGCAGCATTTGTGCATTGAAACCTTTTCCATATCTTAGTGCTTTTTTTGTCCTTCTCCACTAATACACATCTCTAAGGATTTATTTCCTCCCATACAGAGATTCTAAGAGCTACCATCTTTCACTTTTAACATTTTGCAAGAGTAATTCTTCCATGCCTTTAAATTTGACACTTCCTTCCAGTATCACACTGGTTTGAAATCCATCCTGGACAAGGTTTAAACCATGACCCAGTAAAGTTTTCCTGTGCATGTACAGTTTTATAATCTGAATGCCACACTGCTCTTCAGGGGTTACAAACAAGAGCCTTTTACAGGTGAGGAGGGAATACTTCCACCTTCCTACATGCAACTGGAACTCACTTTTTCCCCTGAGAGGGAAGAGTGAAAGAGATAATACTGTAATGCTGCTTTCCAGTAGAGAAAACTATTTTTGGAAGGGTATCTTTGAATGTTTTAGAAAGAAAGAGAGAGAAAGAGGAAAAGAGAGACAGAGGGAAAGAGGAAGGAAGGAAGGAAGGAAGGAGGGAAGGAGGGAAGGAGGGAAGGAGGGAGGGAGGGAAGGAAGGAAGGAAGGAAGGAAGGAAGGAAGGAAGGAAGGAAGGAAGGAAGGAAGGAAGGAAGGAAGGAAGGAAGGAAGGAGTGCCAACAAATATAATAAAGCATGTAAGAAATGTGAAGGTAATGCTGAAGTCAATATTTTCTAAGCTTGTCTACCTAAGGCGTGCAGTATTTCAGAGATAAGCCTAGTTCACTGCTCTTAATCAGATAAATGTTACAATTGACCTAGTTAGAGGAAAGACGAATTGTCAGGCAATTCCTTACTCCATTAATGGGTTAATAATTTTAGTATGCTATTCTTTTTTGAAAAGGCTTATTTAAATGTTTATCAGTTGTGCAAAGTGGAGCAGCACTGGAGATTCGCAAGGGAGGACTGATCATTGCCTATGCATGGAAGCGTTGTAGGAAGATTAAAATAACATTGAGTATATTCTGTAAATGAAGGAGAGAACTAAAAGAAGCCTCCAGAGTCCATTATAAATTTTAATAATACATCAAGGTAATGTAACTGAATAACCGATCTCTGAGGGAAGAAACACAACATTTGGCTAATATTACAATTTAAATTATGAAAACAAAAAGAGCTTTTAGTTAATCTTGTCTTTCTGCTTTTATTCTTGAGGCTCTTTTTTATTTTCCCTGAATCCAAAACACCATGTAAACAAATAAAAGTACGGGAGAAAATAAACAGTTTGGCATCTCAGTAGATTAATTAATGCGCTTCAGCCTTGGCACTAGTAGGCGAAAATTATGTGCATAAATAATATCACTAATTAAAAAGATGCAGATTAACATGCAAATAATGTTAATGAGGATCTGCAATTCCAGAGTGGATTCGCATAACATCAACAATTTAATGGGTTGGAAGGCTTGTGTTTGCATTACATTAATAAATTTCAAAGACCTTGCATAAAAAAGTTCTGTTGGAGCCTCTGTTTCCCACTTGTGAGTTGTAAATTCTGTGGGCAGTAGCAAACGCTCATCGGCAGATGCCAAAGTCATTATCTCAAAGACTGTTGAGATGGTGCCATGTGCCAGTGTGACCAGCTGTTGGGAACTGGGCAGTAGGCACTGCACTGTGCCAATTATTCATATTATTTGGGTAGTCTTGATATTTATTTAAACTGATTAATATTTTGTGCTCTGCATCTTGATCTGGAGGGAAATCATTTTAAGCAAGCAAAGTTTTAAAAAAATCTTATTAGCCTTTGATGTGTCATGGATGGTTGAATGCATAATGGAATTGATTAAGCAGACATAATTTCTAACCATAGGCAAAAACAATATAAGATGTCTTTAATGATGTCATATAATGTTGAGAAAAAATATCACAGGATCAAACTCCAAATGAATTGTAATAACCCAGATTTTACTGAAAAATGAGAACCATTATACTGCAGTATCCTTTTTTGCTCTTGAATTGAGGAATACTCCTGTACTTACAGAAAGAGGAAAGGTTAAGAAAGATTAGAGAAAACTCGTTTTTGACTGCCATGTAACTCTTCATAATTTTCTTTCCTATTCTATTATAATCATTATCTGTTCCACACCCAACCATTCTACTGTGGCTTTGAGACCGCACAACACATGGGACACAGCAATTTCCTGAAGATGGACCCTCACAACATGGTAGAATTGTCCATCTGTGTAAGCTCTGTCTGATCGATTCAGTAATCTGAGTTCCCTCTTCTGTATGCTCAATAAGGCTAACAGCTGCAAAAAGTGGTGGAAACAATGGACAAACTTTCACCAACTCAGAGTGTTTCTTCACTCACCTAAGACTTAACAAATAAAGACAAGAAGTATTATTTTGTATTTATATATTTTCTGCTTCTCAAAGTAGTATCTAGACGTTAAAATTGTTGTCAGCTAAGAAAAATTTTTAAAGTGCTTTAAAGGTGAAGAGATTCAGAATAAGCACTTTCCAAGAGCTGAAAAAGTGTTGTTTAATGGGTACTATGTAAATACATGGTATTTAGCTTTCAGAATAATCTTGGAATAAAGGAATATTTTTCAAATCCAAATTAGTATATGGAACAGTTAGTCATGTGTATTTACACATCATTAAAAGAATCTGTACTTATTGGTTATAAATCTTTATATAATTATAAAGTAACACTATTTTGGCTGCAGATATTTTATGTATGAACATTAGGGGTTTTTTAATATCTGCTATATATACTCAATTAAGGAATCAATATCAAGATCAACTGATTTTATCCAAACTGATAAATACACCTCGAATAAAATATTGCCAGAAAGATTGTTAAAATGACTCTTACTATGTTTACAGACTAATGAAATATGAGTGAAATGAAAGCCCCTCAGAAATGCTGAGCAGTATCTTGAGCTTGCATGCACAACACACACATTCTTGACTATAAAAGTGAACAGTTCAACATGAACATTTGACAGATGTTTGAGGAATTCAGTTTGCTTTCCAGGGAAAAGCGAAAAAACACAACTTTGAAAGATTCCAAGCTGTGAAACTGAGAAGTCTGTTTGGTTCTGTTTGATAACTGCATGAAATGAAAATGAAAACACTAGAAAATAATAACCCATGCCTTCCTTGTCTTCCAATCTCAGCACACTGGGTACTATTGCCTATTGCTGCTTCCCAAGCAATCTCTATCCCCTGACTCCCTCAGACAGAAAGTAGACTTAATATACACACTTGTGCAACTTCGAAGCAAACAAGCAAAACAAAATCCCAATAAAGTTTCTTTAATCTGAGGTGCTGTCTTTCTTTCATCTTTACTACTGCTGTCAGTGCAGCAAGTACAGCTTAGTTAATAGCACAATTGCTTCAGGGATGTACCTCAACACTTCCTTAGAAAGATCTAGCCTGAAAGTGGGAATAAGGCTTAGTCTTCATGAAGTTATTTGCCCCTTGTCTTTTGTTTTTAGAATGCCCCAGGGCACTAGCAGGTACCAATTAAGTTGTGGCTCCTTTAAAGTTCTTTCATGTATACAGTGTAGATGCACCATCCCAATATGGCACACAGACCTGGTCTTTGGCTGCTGGAAATTTTGGAACCACCAGTGGAACTTTTTCTTTCTTTTTTTTTTTTTTTTTTTTTTT
>VRYO01001463.1:62761903-62784403 GCA_009812075.1 Sialia sialis
ACTCCCCAACCCCATATTGTGTGATTCAAATTCCCCTGTATTACTCAGAAGTAAGTACTTTCTCATCAACATATACAGATTTTTTCTGTTTTCTGCTTTACTCATAGTAATTGTGTCAATGTCTATGTACTCTTGGACTCAAAATAGAGTTACATAAAAAATCAATGGTGATGTTTGTGTCTGATCAGCTGTAAAAATATCACTTTTAATATGTTGTATGTATTTGCAAATCCACGGTCACAGAAAAAAAAACACCACTACTTTTACTGAAGAAATATCAAACTAGCCAAGACAAGGTTAGATGTCAGGAAATGGTAAAATGCAAATGAAGTGAAACCTTATCTCTACCACTTCAGCTATGATCTTTTTGTTATTTCTGCTCTGTAATTAAAATACTTACATATCCATAATATAAATAGAATATTAATAGCCCAGCATAAGTCTGAGAATAACAGTCTTTATTGTAGACAAACTAATTGCAAAGACACATGGAATGAGTATTCCATGCAGTCTTCCATTTTTGAAATGAATATAATACACTATTTAAGAGTTAATAGCTTTATAATAGGTGATCATCTTCTTGCTCCATTACAAGGGTAATAATACTTTAGCAACAGGAATAATTCCATAAAATGTTAAATATCTGATCCTGAAAAATGAACCCTAGATTAAAGTCCCTGTTCAAGCCATGCCATCGAACATGGGAATGGATAAAGAGGTAGGTCTAAACCATCTTTCTCCTGCTCACAGAGCAGAGTTGGTTCATATATGAATGAAACATGAATCAAATCTCACAAACAGGTTACTGAATTTGTCTAGGTAGGACTGGCTTTCCAGTCCACTAGACAAGGACTGCCACATTTGGATTTCTGTACTCATTCTCATGCTACATAATTACTCAGAGCAGTGGTTGAAGAAATACAAAAGACTCTTAAAATTTTGAGTAATAAATATATGTAAAGTATCAGTGTTAATAAATGTAGAGTAATGTGGCTAAATGAAAATTTTATTTCATTTATATCTGCATTCTTCCAGGCTCAAAAGAAGTATTGCTACTCTGTAAAGGGGCATACCTATAAGTCTCTAGAACTTCAGTCTAAACATTCAGCAGCAGTTAAAAGGACGATTATAAATTTTAGGAAAGAAAGGGAAACCAAAGACATAAACAACAAGCAAATGCATTCTGAAACCATGTTCATGAGTGCTTTACACAGCTCCAGTTATCCTGTTTCAAAATAACCATAAGAAAAGCAGAGAAGGTAAAGGGCAGGAGAAGTACCATAATTCCTATAACATGAGAAGCAAAGTAGAATAAAGTAGGGTTCAGATGGCTAAGTTGGGGTGTGAGAATGTTATAATCCTGAAAGCCATTAAGGTAATTAATAAGTCATTCCCTGGCTCTGATAAGCACAAGACATGGCCATGGTAGAGTTTCCAGTAAAATTAGCAGAAATTAAGTGAAGAAAGGTTTTTTGTATGACATGAAATGATGCAGTGGGATCACTTGTCACAGAAAGCCAAATGTATAAGTCGTTTCTGAAAGGCTCAACATGCTGCTAAGGGACAGGGCCTCTCCTCTGCAAAGCCTGACAGTCTACATAGAGAATCCTGCTCCAACAAACTAATACTTAGCAATTAACAAATAACAATTTGCAATTTTTCTAGCTTGGAAGGTATGCCAGGCTAATTGAATCTATTTGATTGATACCTTCTAATCTTTAAGTATGTGTTACTGACCACTCTCCAAATAAAATCATGAAAAAAACATCCTTTGTCATGGCACAGAATAATATATATCGCAAATTACTGTAGAATTAATAAATTAGAGCTTCAAGGACAATTGTATCAAACTATGAACTTAAATTTGTTTACCAGGTTTGTAAAAGTATTCCAATTTGTATAAACTTAATAGTTTAGAATTTAAATTTCTGTTGCATGTGAGCAGGAAGTTAATAAGTTGGTATAGGAAACAGACCTTTTTTTTTTGACAATTAAAATAAAAAATATAGAACAGAATATAGAACAAAAATCCGCAATATGGAACATAAACCATTGATAGAATGTAATCTGGTGTGTATTAATTTGGGGGCAGTTTCCTATGACTGCACAGTATTAATTGCCACAGATTTCTGAAAATGAGGCTTGGGAGCCTCTGAGTGTTCAAAGCTGTATGTGAAAGAGGAAATTATATCTATGTTATTTCTTGCAGGTGTTTGCATACCAATAATGAGAACCCTCAAGAGATTTATTCCAATGCCTTAGCAGTACTGAATGTTTTCCTGGTGCCTAACATAAACCTGGCTTGCCATAAAGTATTTTCATTGCTGCATGTCTTATCCATGAGGCACAATAACAGTTTATTCTTTTCATCTCTATACTTTGACATAGTTGAACAGCTATCACATCTCAGTTTGGTTTCCTTTTCCTAGACTGAACAGCTCTGACACTTTCAATATCCTTGTTGTCCACTGTCTCAAAAGAAAACAAATATTGAAGAGTTTAGAAGGGCACAAAAAGTCTCTTTGTCAGAAGAACAAGGAAAGCCCAGAGAAAAGATCAGATGCAACTTTACTCTTTACATCTCCAAATCACAAGAGCACTTCCTCTGTGATAGGCAGTTCTGGGAGGCAACAGAGCTGCTCTTTCCCCCAGGAGAAACTCAGCAGCTCGGGTAGAAAATGTAGTTAAATGGGACTCATTGCAAAAAGTCCCTACTGTTTTGATTAAAACACTGGGGGCTGACAGGCTTTTGTCTGTGGTAAAGATCATACAGCTAGTCTCATCTATGAGATTTCAGCCACTGGAAATAGAAGAAAACAAACAAACAAACCCAAAACAAAACAAAACAAAAGCCAACACTCATTTCTGGGTTCTGATTAGTCATGACTAATGAGATACTAATAGATGCTTGCTGCACCCTGCTACATGGACAGACAGAAATTACTTCCCTTACTTACCCCTCCATTCTACCCAAACCACCCAGCTTAAACTTGTTGCTTAATACACTCCCTCAGCACACTCACGTGTAAATTGAAACTAAACAAAGAAAATTCCTATTAATCTCATATTTTTATACAATAACCTTGTTCCTGAAAAAGGGACAAGCAGTTTTGCCCTAGGTGTTCAAGAATACTTTTGGCTTACATTCTCCAGCTAGTACAGATGTCAGACTCAGAGCAGCTGCACTACGAGAGAGGTTTTCAGCCCCCTCTGTGCCCCTAAGATGTGGCCATATGACAGCTGTGAGGTTTTGGGTTGGATATATACAGGTATAGGTATATGCGTATATACAGATGAGTAGACAGAAATGAACAAAACACATGTGGCATGCACAAGTGTATACATATGTATATTATACATGAGGAAAAGAAGTAGAGCATTCTTTGGTTTCAGATCCTTCTTAGGGTTTCTGGGATGGAGTAAAAGTTACATTAAAGAATATAAAACTAGAGAAAACTGAAAGAGAAAAATGCTTCTCCCATTACCTTTTAAAATGTAACTACATACATATTCAAAATTTATTAAGCCTAAATTTTTGCATTTAACTGTTTCATTTTTAAAAAATATATTGATAAAAGAAATGTTACTACATGCAAGCTCTATTTCCTGGTTCCTGGGAAACTTACAGTTCTGGTTGTTGACAGTGTATTAACATAAAGCCCAGAATAGACCTTTAGCTTAGCTCATTTAAAAGGAAGCTGAAAATGGGCTTTCAGAATGAAGAATACTGTTGGACAAACCCTGTTCAAACCAAAGGATGCTCAAATGACCTACTTCAGTCTTCAGAAAACAATCTTAGGAGTTCCTAGTAGATGTTATTAGCTTATTGGGAATAACACTGAATAAGTTAAAAAGGAACTGTAAAACTGATGAAGGAAAAAGTCGGAGTAGCATTGAGGGAATAGCATCTTTAATAAAACTTTGATTTTTTTAGGATACGTTTGCTATCTTTTGGGTATATTCTTTTCCTGTTCTGTTGCCAAAAATCTAGATTACATCTAACGTAATAAGGGATTTTTTTGAGGGTTTTTTTTTAAGGGCCTGTACATCTTAAAGTGAAGAGGACATTTCCTAATTGACAATTGATTCTGAGTAGAACGCATCTGCAAATGAATGGGGAGTAGAGATACTCATGGGCTTTTTAAATCAGAAATCAGAGCAAACAGATCAGGAGAGTTTTGTTTGTTGTTTGTATTTTAGGAAAGCACTGGGTTTGATTTAGGAGGCTTTGATCTTGCCCCATTATTCGAGCTGTTATTCTGGCAAGAATAGAAATTTTAAGGGACATCACCCTAGAACAGATTTTGAGGTGGAAATACTGTGAGAACATTTCTACAATTTGTCTATCTATGCCTATCCTACTCAAGAGCTGGAAAATTATAGTCTGGATAGTTTAAATAATGGCTGAATTATATGGGAGATAATTTTGAAAAGGCAACCTTTTCTCCTTGGTTTGATTGTTTCTGTTTGCTTTCTCATCTTTGCACACAATGACCATGTCTTTTTGTGCCTGATTTTTTTGCAGATTTTTATGAGAAGGTTCACCCTAAATTATTTCCTCAATAGTCTCCTGTAGTAAAAATCATCCTAATAAAAATAGGTGCAAATCCTACACAGTGATGCTGATAACTGATTAAATATTTCCATGCAAAGGCTGGCTTTCTGCTTGTTCTTTGCCTCTCAGTTCTTCTGTGAGAAAACTAAATGGTGCTGAAAGCTGTACAATCACCAGCTTAACCAAAAGGGAAAAACCCTGTGCGTCCCAAGCGCACAGCACCCCTATAGGAACAATCCTGTCTCTAGAGTTCTAGACGTCAAGGCTTGATGAGATCCTTACCACACTCACAACTGGCTAGAAATCTTGTGGGAACATAAGGGAAGATGGAAAATTGAGGGGAGATCTATGGAATAGTTAGCAACTCCAACTATAACAGAACAAGTTCCCTCTTTTCCTCTGTCTTTCTCTTTCCAATCTGTGTTGTTTTGGTGCCATGCTGTACTATCAGGAAGCTAGGCTGTATGTATATTTAGAATTATTTTTCTGAAGTCTCTTTTGCTGATTCCTGAAATTCAGAAATGCTTGGGCAGTCTTTTGCTAGAGGAATCACAGTTCTGCAAAACTACATGACTACAAAATTGAGAAGTCATCAGTAGTCCAGGCTTACTCAGGGCAGGGATGTTGTGAGGATTAATACTTGGTCTTCACCAATATCACACCTTCTAAGAGCTAGAATCAGGATATATACAGTGTTAGTTACCATCTTATCTCTCATCTAAGTAGGAAATGAGAGGGCCGCATAAAATAGCATGCATCCTCATGGTCAGTTTCACAAATACCATTCTAAAACACATCACAGACATTAGAGATTAATCCTACTGCTTTCCATAGAATGGATATTTCTTTGCTTCCACAGACTCATGTGTTGTATCACTAAAGACCTTGATTGATTTTTTTTCTTTTCAAACATTTCCAGTTATATCTATATAATGCTAAATTTTGCTGCTTACACCTCTATACAGAAAGGTAGCATGACCAAATATTTCTTGCTGCCAAACATTAAAAAGGGTAAGGTAAAATTCGAACCAAAATGATGTGAAAAAAAGTTATTGTTGCAAAAGCAAAAAATTATAATCAAGAAATATTGTAACTGAGGCTCATTAATAGTGGAGTGATGAAATAAGTTCCAGAGAAAAAGCACAAAAAGTTTTATCATATGATAGTGACAGATCATCAGTAGTTGGCATGTAGGAGAAAATTGTTTCAGTCGAATAAAACATTTTATGCTTGTTTGTTATTATAAAAAAACAATAGAGGCATTGTGTCATTATTGCCTTACCAAGTTCATATTAACATAAAGTTGAAACACTTATTTCTTTCAGATATCTTTGCAATAAAAATAAACAAAATGCAGAGTATTAAACGCTACGTCAATGTTTTATGGAACAGCTTTGAAAAATAATTTAATATAGAAAGAATAATAGATTATAGTAATTTCACACATATAAGGCGCACTTTTTTTTGCAGCAAGGATCCGGCTCCCGCCAGCCCTGCCCTGCCCCAGCCCAGCTCGCACTTTTGGGTTGGCAAATTTCTGAGCACCAGCGTATAAGGCGCATTCCCAGGTTTTGATCAAAATTTCAGTCAAAAGGGTGTGCCTTATATGCATGAAATTACTGTACCTAAAAATTTCCTAACTGTTAAATGCCAGATGCTTTTTGTGTACTTATTTCTACTTCCATGACATGAGATCTTTGGAAAGATAGTCAGGGTCTCAGATTTAAGAAGGATACAGGAGCAGTTTGAAATGTGGACAATTTTTGGAGTTAGATTTAGTTTAGGGACTAAAACATTTTTCATTTTTCCTTACTATCTAGCTCAGGGCCTATATCACAAAATTTTCTTGCTCCCTGTTGTTCAGTAATAATTTTTTGAAGGATTTTTTTGAGGATTTTACATTTTTGCTTGAGCAACACTTCAAAAATATGTTGATGAACTATTCTGCTATCACAGTGCCAGTTTCAGAAAGCAAAAAGGAAATCCCTTTCCTCCTCTTTTGTAAATTAGGATGTATATCATGTGTATATCACAATTTTCTTGGTTTGTTTTCTGGGCAGACTGAAGAAGTTGGATGGAGACTAGCATGATTTATTGACAGCTGTAGATATGTCCTTTACAAAGAGGGCAGTGCTGGCAGACACCACAGCTTCTGATGTGCGAGCTTCTTGCTTATTTCCTGCTCATTCCTGCCTATGATACTGTTGTATGTTCTGAGTATAAATGTATAGTATAACAAGAATGAAGTTCTTAGGTATTACACCCCAAGAAACTACTCTGAGCTATTCCTCCTAAAGTCCTGAGAAGGAAAATCAGCCAGGAGTGTAAAGAAGATCATTGTGAGGCAGATATGAATATGCCTTTCATTTAATTTTTAATTTGGAAAAAATGACCTTTTATTACTATCAAGTTCATGTTCATCTTGTTTAGATGATCTTTTTGTAAGGACAGAATGGTCATTTTGGATTAATACTGTCTAAGTGTCTCAGATATCTCATAAAATACAAAAATGTGGAACTTAGTGAAAGAGATATATTTTATTATTTGTTTTTGTACTTAATAGAATATAACCTCTCACTGTATTAATATTTCTTTATATATTTTTCTTTATCCCTCCTTCTAGTCACAATCTTTATATTTTTATTAGAGCCAGCCAAAATCTATACATTAAGTTTCAGTCCTCTATTTATGAGAGCAAACTGCATATGTAGTGCTATCACATTCTTCAAAAAACATACAATAGAAAAGTTTATAAGAAAATAAGTAAATAAAGAAATAAGTATGACAATAGCAAAAGTTGCAAGTCCTTTAAAAAACAAGTGTCTTGGGATAAACATCTTATTAAATATTGCCTTCATTTGAAGTAATAATGGAAGTAAGCAATTCTTGCTGTCTTCTGTTGTTAGCACAATCTAATCTGTAGATAAATATATATTATCTAAAATTCTCTAACTCATAGTATGCCTTATTGTATAAAATTTTACAACATAAAATGTTGTAAAAACATTAAGAGTTGCACAAAGTCAATGCCAACTACTGAAAAAATACAAAAATAATGTGAGATCATGTCACCTCACTGTTGTCACCAGTTCACAATTCTTTATAGTTTTTTCAATATGTTTAATAAAATGTGATAATGTAAAACTGAAATGACTCAAAAATGTTCTCTTGGGACTCATTCCAAGCCCATTTTCTTATTCCTTTTTCATCATCCAGTCTTTTTGAAGCCCCTGGGACAACCACTTTAAAACAATCTGTGGTGGTGTGATTTATATTTATATATCTAATGAAGCCCATTTTAAAATAATTATTCTGATTTAATTTAAATAACTCCCTACTGCTACCCTGCTAGGGATGGTCAAGGGAAATTGCTGTATATTTTACTATTAATTGTAAATCTGTGGTTGGTTAGAACACACAATAGCATGTCTTGGCAAAAAGATAGCTCTACTGAATCTATGTTCTTATCTCAGTGTATTTTGTCATTTCTTCCACCCAATGATAAATAAATAAATAAATAAATAAATAAACTGTTTAAAAACAGTTAAAAAATATACAGGATTAAATTTGCAAGTCATGGAAGGAAGAAACATTTGCAGTGGTAAAAACTGTATGCGAAAGGATTACAAAAGAAAATCATGCCAGGAAAAATATAATATCAGCAAGTGTTAGGCAAAAGAATGCAGAAAATTTATTCACAGAGGTAAGAAAATTTTTAAAAAATGGTTAGAGGCAACCACAAAAATGGGAAATAAGAAGATTTAAACAAGTTTAAGGTCCTTAACCAATTTTCCTGGTTTATGGTAACTTATGGTAACTTAGCTGGCACAGTATCACGAGGTGGCTTTGGGTGTCCAGATATAGCTGGGTATTAGTGCCTCCCCAGATACAAACACGATTAAGAGCACTCCAAGTTCCACAGGTGAATCATTGTTAGGAGGATAAAAATTAGTTCCATTAAGCATTGTAAATGCTAGAAAAGACTATAGAAGAACCCAGAAGAAAAAATTATTTTGACTGTGTGAAAGAAAGACATCACAGGATTAAGCATAAAACAAGCAGTGCTCCCTAGTCCATGCCAATGGATTTGCTGTTTTCTGGGTAAACATCAACTATTGCCTTGCAGCTGCTTCATAATACTTATCACAAGTTTAGAATTAAGCAATCTAATAAATAAAGCAAAATTTTTGTTAGAAATTACAAATACTTAGCACTAGGAATGGAAGTCCGGAAAACACTTGAATAATAGTATCATTAGTTGGCATTTGAACTTTAGAATTAACTGTTATTATTGCTCACTAAATATCACTGTCTAAGGAATTATTACTTGTAAGTGTCTTCACTAAAATTTTTGATTTTACAAGAAAAATTTGGAAAAAATAGATCGGGAAGGTTTAGCTCTTCAAATAAACCCCAATTAAAACTTGTTAAATATATAGCATCAGAATAGCTTTATTTCAGACATAAAGTGTTCTGTTGATCCATTTTTTTCAACAGAGGAATTAAAGGCATGAAACTTGTATTTTCTTAGTGTAGTTTGGTTTATATACAATAACATATAAACATGTTCCTCCATTAGATATCCTTGCTGCCCGAAAAACAACCCCAAACCCTTCAAGTGTTTCAAAGATATATTTACTGTGGAATTTTTTTTATTGATCAAATTTTTCACTGATGGGAAAGCAGAAGGGCATGGTATTTATGAACTTAAGGAGAAAGTGTGAAGACATTATTTCCAAAATTAAATCCATGCAAAGGCTTTATGCACATGATGTTGGAAATGAGTGGGCATATGCATGACGAAAGGAAAATTCCACCAGAAACTTCTTTACACGTAATTCCAGGTGAAGTGCTATGATAACCTGAGAAGATAGAAGAATGTTGCACAATTTGGAGTAATGATAACACAGAGTGACCTTCTTAATTAAAATTACCTTTGCTGGGCCAGACTCATCTCGGAAAAGGCTGTATTAATGCTCACATAGCTCTAGGATAAATGTGATTGTGAGCAGAGGAACATTTTTGCATTGCTTTTATACTTAGATAAACCTGCTTTGGTCACCCAAAAGAAAATGCCTGACTGAGTTCAATCCATTGGCACCCTCAGATCGTTTTGCTTCAAACAGGCAGAGGTGTTAAAGAGAGAGTTGATGTAGATATTGGTGAATAAAAATGGTATTTGATATGTCAGGAATGGCAAACAAAGAAAGATGTGTTGACAGCGGCAACAAATGTGTACAGAAATACTTCAGATTTTGAAATGGAAGGCAGATGGACCAGGACAGTCATACACAGACATATTATCTTGACTTAATCTCTGCCTCACACATCTTTGGAACCTTCCTCCTAAAGGCAGGGGTGTTAATAACATGGAAGCTCTCTGGTCTTTAGAGAAAGTTGGTCACCTCAGCAATCTTTCTGCTCAAATCTTGTGAAACCTCTACCAGAAAGAAGCTGACTGTGGCAGCTCGTGTAAAAGCAGTTTATGCCTTCTCCTCCTCCCAAGAAAGGGTATCAACACTAATCCAGTAACAAACAGTGAAACATTTCTTCTAAGACTCAATGTTTGCTGAACAAAAACTACACCTGTTCAGGTACAGTAACAGTTTTCTTGATAGAGATTATCCTGAAGAAAAGGGACAAGAGTAATACCTCAGGTCATTAATTCCTCCAACTACTTCTTGAAATCTATTTTAAAGAAAAAATAGTTGTTAGAATGTCAGAATTTAAAGATCTGCTTGACAGTGGTAAAAAATTAGTGTGATTTAAATTCAAGAAGAAGATTGAATAGCAATAGTAAATATAGGGTCCTAGTAATTATTATTTTTAATGCAAGCAAAGCTCAGAGACAAATAAGCAATAGTATGAAACACTAGGAAACCTAGAAAGAGAGAAGAGATATAGAATGAATGATGGTGCATAATTGTATAATTAAATTTGAAAAGTAAGTTAAATGTAAAACTAACTTACAACTGAAATATAGGAAACATCCTATTAAGAGAAACATTTGCTTTGTTTTATTTTGAATACTGTATAGAACCGTGGGTGTTATCATATCATGAAGATATTGTCAAATCAGAGGGAGTGCAGAAAACAGCAGCAAAATTACACAGAAAAGAATTGACTTGTGAGAAAGATTGACTCATTCGGAAGCAAGTATTTAGAGTGTGTAATAAAGGGTGCAACCAGCTCCTGCAGTGAAATCTAATTTTCAGCCTCTTAGAAATTTAGATAGGGAAAACTAACCTTGTATGAAAATAAACAGAGCTTCTCTGAAGGTCACTAAAGTTTTTTGGATTTTTTTCCCAGACAGGAAGAAATCTTTTGCACTACTGGTCAGGCATTTACATGAGCATCATATTGCAGCTATCAACTGCTGCCATGTGATCATCTTAGTCGCAATCAAACACATGCTGAAGGCTTGCTAGGGTTTCTAGTGGAAATTTCTGCTGGGCTTCCTATTTTGAAGATTTACTGAGATTTCTTTCATCAGCCTGAGCATATTCATGTTTTATTGTCAGACCTTGGTAAGAGGTAAAAATGTTGGGGAAATGCCTTTTCCTTGTTCCAGGAAATTAGTTTTCACTGAAAATGTCAGAAAATATTAGAAATTCAACTTCTTCAGTAAGATGAGGTTAATGTATCATAGTGGGAAAATGGATAATAATGGTTTCTCCCTCACAGGTACTGGTGTTTGGAAAAAGGAATCTCTTCAAGTTGTTCTAGCTATGCAAATGAGAGATGTTGAAAGAGAGTCATAGAAGCTTACATTTGAAAAATCTATGATCCGTCATATCCTCCTACTATTGTCTGGGGAACTTGATAAAGGAATACTTAAGAGAATTGGTGATCACCTTGTTCCTTAGTTCTTACCAAAATGAAACCACAGCATCTAGAAAATTACATGCTTAGATTGGTGGAAGTGGCTTTCTGTTTCAAAAGCACTAGGTTTCAGAATGTCTGTTTCCAAAAGGATTTCTCCACTGACATTGCATAATCATGTGTATTAAGATTCTTCCTAGACACACTCTATAGATTCCTTCTGACACATCTACACTATCAGTGGCAAATCAAAATTAAGAAGCAAAGCCTCCTACTTACTGGCCTGTTGTCTTCTGCAGGTGCTGAGCGAGAGGCTTTTATCATCCGTGCATGGGATGAAGACAGGGAGTGACCTAAGTTTTAACAGGTGGCCTAAATTAAGGTGGGCTGAAGCACAAGGGTAAGAAAATTGAAGGTCTTCACTAATTTTCTGGGGGCATAGCCTTCTGATTTCAAATCCAGTGATAATGCTGACCATGAATTCAGGGGGAAAGATGTGCTTGCCAGGCTTTTACAAGAATCTGATGGGTTATAGCTATCCTTGAGCCAGGCTTTTGCTCTGCTGCTTTGTTGGCCAGAAGGCTCAACAAGCACTCTCGAGGGAGCAGTCATCAGGAGTTCTCCATATTACCAATATGCAAAGTGTTTCATGCAGTCCACTTGAGGAATACCTTTTAAGGTTTGTAGTTACTTCATAATCTGTCTAAAGAATATATCAGTCTGACAAGTCTAGACCAGCTTACTGATATTTTTTCTTTGGACATGAAACACATTTATCATGTTACTCTGTCATTATTTAATTAATTGGCATAATTAAAGAATTACAGTAGTTTCACGATTATAAACCGCACCTGAATATAAGCCGCACTTCCGGGTAGCTGGGAAGACCACGGGATTTGTCCATATATAAGCCGCACCCGTTGGTTTTTTTTTGTTTTTTTTTTTTTTTAACTCCACACGGCAGAGGGGGCGGGGCGCTCCAGCCCAGCCCCACACAGCCCGGCTTCCCAGCGGCAGGGGCCAGGCCGCCCTTGCGCAGCCCCCGTTCCCGGCCATCCCCCGTTCCCACTGGCTCCCGGTGGCACAGGGGCCGGGCTGCCCTTGCGCAGCCCCCGTTCCGGGCAGTCCCATGCTCCCGCTGGCTCCCACTTGCCACTCTGCTTGGCCGGCTCTCACTTCCGGGTTGGCGTTTCGCTGGGATTTGTCCATAGATAAGCCGCACCTGAATATAAGCCGCACCACTGGGGTAGGCTGGATTCTTCAATGAAAATGGTGCGGCTTATATTCGTGAAACTACTGTAAACATTTTTTTTCCTGCTTAAAAAAACAAATAAAAAAATCAAGAAACTATGTTATTCTAACAAGCCAGATCTTCTTTTGGTTGCTTCTAGCACAGTTAGTGGTTCTAACACTCCACTAACTTTGTGACTCAGCTCTCCCCTTCTTCCTAGACATATCCTACATATCTGCAAAACTTTTTGCAACTTCTTTTGTACTATATGTGTAACAAAAGATGGATGTTCTTTATATGTAGAGTAGGAAATACTGGATAAACAAACAGGACTGAGTTACTGTATATACTTCTCAATTCCGAACTATGGTCTCCATTGATATTTACTTAATGCTTCATAAGTGTTTTTTACAGTTCATGCTGACTGGGCACCTGGGTGTCGCATGGAGTAAGTTAAACTATATTCTTCTCACTATTCTTCCATTTTTCCAGCATTGTGTAATTTCCAAATTTTACTAAAAATGTGTGATCTATTCTCTAGTGTGTGAACATCTACCATGATTATACATTAATTTTATTGAAAATAGATACAAGGTTGCATTATGATGTTTATTTATTTTTCTAAAGGGTGCAAAACTCAAAATACGCCCTGAAACTCCACCCACAATTTGCAAACTACACGTAGGTATTACTGCTTATATCTTATATTAGACTTCCCACTGCTATGAAATTGCACTGCTATAAGATAAAATAACCACAGGCAAGTTTTGACTGCAAAGGACCTTTATTTATCCCTAATGTCAAACTTAACTGGCCTGTCAGACTTTTATGAAAATACAATAAAATACAGCCAATTTTGAGCAGTCATACATTTTGCCAAAGCCTTAAAAATAATTTTAAGCTCCATATAAGTGAATTTTAAAATGAAATGAATGATAGACTATTAAATAAGCCAGTGATTTAAACTTACATTCTACATTAAAAAAAAACCTATTCCTAAAAATATTTTTTCCTATTTTTATCCATGCAATGTTAGTGAGGGTTTCTTTGTAGTCATACATGAAAATATGTTCCAACATTTCTGGGTGTTTTACTCTTTTCTTTTTTTTTCTTTTAAGCTGAATCCATGTTCTCTAGGCATTATCTGTTGCAATATGGTATTTTCAGAAAAATGCCTGCTAGAAAGTTTAGACATGGTAGTTCAGCTTTAAGCTTCTGGGGACATCCACGTTGTATTATGTTTGGCTTAGAATGAGCAGCTCCTGCTAGATTCAGCAAAAATAAAGCACAATGACCTCTTCAGCTGGACACTTCAGCAGCTGGTCTATAACTTAAGGAGAGTTTTGCTTTACGCTTTTTAAACGTACTGGGGATTGAATAGACAACATATAAAAATATGACAGGAAGATGATGGATTATGGGTCATAAGTCTCATTTCAGCCATACAAATAAAACATCATGCTTGTGTGTTATGATAATACATTTAATGGACAGAAATTAACAGATGTTGATTGCATTCTAGTGTGCACAGCATACCAAAAATCACAGAGGAATGTTTAAAAGATTGTAAAGAGACCATGCCATTGGATGCCTGTAAAGCAGAGTTAAAGTAGCAAAACCACAGGAAAGAGAATTTGGTAGTTGTCTGGCTTTGGTTTAATCGTTCCTCTCTGCCAAATGCAGTCATTACAGCGTAACAACAATTGCATGCTTTTTCTGCCCCTTCCTAAGCAATATTTTATAGCTGTCCAAACATAAGGTTGTGGCAGACTCTTCTTAAAATAAAACTTCATGACAAACTTAGGAAAAAAAGTATGAATGAAACTTTGTAGTTCAGTGCCATTCAGAATTCTATAAATTGTCCAATATAACATATAAAAGCACCAGGATCTGGCCTTACTCAGTTACAACTTGGAACAAGATTTTACACATAATACATATATCCCCACAAAGTGAAATGCAGTTTCATACTAGAACTACTTCTTTCCATATTCAGATGTAAAAGCTAGATTTAATTTGCTAAAAGAAAGACTTATGTGTATAATATGTGTTGAAATCCACCAACCCATTATCCAGTCGGGTAAAATTTATTTTCAGGAGCCTATGAATATGTCAAATTTAGCATTCTGTCAACCTTCACTCACTTTTAAAATTCTTTGCTTCTATATGGGTCTATTTTCCAGTTTTGCAACACGGTTTAAAACAAAAACCATAGAAGTAACATAGTGACTGTCCATCTCCATTAATTCTTATACCTCCTTATGATGGTAGATCACCATGAAGAGAATTCCTCAAAGTATTAACTGTAAGAAGTCCACTAGATAGTAATTAACAGTAGAGACTTACTTTTATTACCATATTCCCTTTTCTCCAGGCTTTTTGCTACAAATATTTGAATCACAGAGAAACTCAAATAAACAATTTTGAGCTATACATTTTATTATCAGATACCAATTTTAATGTTCTCCCAATGTCCCCAGTGAAAAAATCTTGGTGGAAAGCTGATATTGTGGTATTGATATTTAGCTGAGATGCCCGCCAAAAGTTACAGGAATAGGTGAGCATTTAAGTCCCACTATAGTCTCTCAATATTTGGGTAATACCACAGATTTCTTTTTTTGTTCCATTTTAGTTGTTTCAAGTACCTTCAAGTTGTACCAATCCATTGTGAAATGATCTTTTGTAAAACTGGAAAGACTGTACCAATTTGTATTAAGATCTTTTTTCATTTACAGTAATATTTGTATTAGGATCACAATATTTTTCTAGTATCTGCGAAATTCTTATCAGCATGGAGGTTCTTGGTGCTCATTTTCTTTTTCTGTACAGGTGCAGAAATCTATTCATAGGAAAAAAGAGGAGCTGTGTTCAAAGCACACCAAGGGATGTGAAATAATGGATATATCCATGGAACACTTTGCCAAAGGAAATTGTGGGCACTGGAGGCTCACAAGATTCCAAGAACAGTCGACTAATCTCATGGAAGCAACATGTTGAGGATTGCTAATATTCAGCACAGGGTAGCTCCCGAGCTGCAAGTAATCAGGGCCTTGAAGTCTGTTCAGATCAAATATCATACCTTATTTTTTACCCCTCTGTTTTTACTGCTGTGAAGACACGCGTTTTTGGTCATTGATGGAAAAAGAACTCTCCTTCAGATGATCTTGTAGTATCATTTGGTACAGCCACTCCTTACACAATTCTCTAATTCTCTGCTTTTCATTTGACATAGACTGTTTTCTCAATGCCATACTCTTCATTAGAATGATCAATTCATAAGACAAACCTTTTTCACTTTCCAGAATTTTGTCTTCATTGTGTTAACAAGTTAATGTGTATGATTTGTGGTTCTTTAGATAGTTTCCAAGCAGTGTAATATCTTAGGAGAGGCAGTGAAATGAGGTGTATTCAGATTGATGCTTCATCCTTCTATCCATAAAAACTTTTTCCAGATTTGTTGCTAATGCTTTGTAGTAATTATTTTACAGAAGAAAAATGTTGTAAAATAAACAAACATTGTATTATGCAAATAAAACCTGTCTGCAAATACAATGGTGAAATTTTAATGATCTATCTATCGGTTTTAGGTATTTTGTACTATGCTATAAATAATAATTTGAAATTTGTTAGCTTTACATGCATATCTAAGAATAAAACTATTAGATCTCTGTTTAAACCCTTTGGAATAATAAATAAAGAAGGAAAATCTATTAAATGTCACAAGCATTCAAAATCTTCCCTAGATTTTAATTCCTTATTTTGAGTCTTTTTTCACTATGGAAGTCAGACCCAATGACATGTGCTATGCTCTGTCTCACAGTTGACAATAGAGTGCCATCAAAATCATAATTGTTAAAAAAAGAGAAAGATTAAACATCTTACTCTACAAGTAATACATAATGTCATATACCTATTACTAAGAAGGCCCATCTTCTATGACCAAAGAGAATAACCCGATTTGAACTAGAAGAACTGAATAGAATTGTTAAACAATCCTTTGCATTTTAAGCAACATTTAATTAGAAACACACTTTAACCACCAAAATGATAAAAATCCAAGAGATTAAAATTTGAGTGTCAATTATCATAAAATTCATCATTGTAATTCTTATTAAAACTCAGTGTTTAGATAGGTAATGATTTTATAATATGGCAATTTGCATAAGGAGCCCTGAGATGCCTTATTATTTCGATCCTACACAATTACAATTCTAGCTCCATACATCAGAGCTCTTAGCAATGTAAAATCACTGTGCTAATTAATAAGCCATTTACTGACTGCAGCTAGTTATGGTGGTCCTGCAGCTGACCTTACGGAAGATGAGCCATCTCTGAAGTGCCTGTGTGTAACTACAAACATAATGATGTGCCAGGAGGGAATCATTAAAAATAATTTACACAAGCCTTCATTTACAAGATCTTTTGATAGCATGCTTCCCCGGTGTTTAGATCCACAGTGCAACCCCTACCATTTGGAAAGTGCCAAGCAGGAGAGTGAATGAGGATACCTAAGTGGTTAATTAAGAGCCATTCGGACGCCACAAGAGCCTCCTGAAAAATCCCTCTGATGTCTGCTGTGTCAAATGTCTCTCACAGGCAAAACCACAAGAGGTAGCTGCCATAGCAGGCTAATTATTTGGGACCAGGAGCAGCTGAGAGTGGCCTGTCACTGAGGCTTGCTGCAAGCACCCAAGCCCAGAATGGAGCAGAGCAGCTTCTGTGTCATTGGACTTAAGAGAAACGGTGGAAATGAGGCACTGTGACAATCAGAGGTGATTGCATAAGCCATAAAAGTGTGCAATTGTAGAGGAAACTATTCACTTGTGCTGTTTGATGCATTTTGTAACTTTTTTACACTTTACTATTATTCCATCTCCAACATGTGATTTTTAAGGCTTTCATTTTGAATGCTTGTAAGAAAATGATAACTCATAAAGTCCTTACAGTCCTGAACAAAGATTTAAAAATCGTCAAAGATAATTTTATGACATACAAATAATTTCAAGCTACATAACAAGAACCAAAAGAACCACATTCAGTCACACAACAGCATGAGAATACAGCAGAAAAGATGAAAATACACACAAAACAGTCTTCTTATTTCAGTACAAGACTAAAGGATCTGTCACTGCCTTCCTCACAGCAGCTAGATATGAACTTCATTATTTATTTCTCCTTCAGCCAAGTCCCTGCAACGTGGAGGAAGAGAGCTGCTACCTTGTGTGACATTTTACTGGTTTAGTGGCATTCAATTGGCTTACTGACACACAGAGGATTTTCCAAATCGGCACAGGGAAATGTGTCTTTTTCCCAGCTTCTCTGTCCATTATGCAGCCAAGAGCAAGTGGATCATACTCTGACCGTGCAGACACTTCCCACATCTCTCTGATACCTCATAAGTCTGTTTTCTGAGGTGCCTTTCACAAGTGCTGTGTGAGAAAACACCATGAGCACATGGCTTGTGCGATCCCGGCTAGATTATTGCCTGTGGCTGGGTGCCAAGGCTGGGCCTGGGAAGAATTAATTTAGTAAAGGTGGAGGCAGCAATATGTGCCCGTGTTTATGTCTGTGCAGGTATTTGGGAGAGAGAAACACATTCTGTGTTTGGCATCTTATCAATGATACTGATTTATGTTTGTTTGTGTGATTTTTTGAAATGCATCCCATTTTGGCAAACTTTTTGTAGTAAGAGGAGGATTACTGGCTTCTACATGGAAACCATCAGCCTTCTGGATCTCTGTGATGTTTTAATTTGAAATGTATCAGACTTTGTCTCATTTTTAAAAGAGCTATTTTCTTAGAATAGGAAATACCTAGCCATTCCATCTATAACCACATCTCTTTGCAGGAGGAAAATATATTTTTTCTAATAAAGCTACATTTCTCAAAGGCATAAAGGAGATGGTTTTTATTCTAAAACTCTCTTATCATTTTGTGGAAATGGACTGAATAGAATACATCCCTCCTTTCTACATATAAGATGAATTGTCCATGGCAAGAATTTGGCTTCCTTCTGTAATCAGTAGTCAGAGAGCTTCAATAGGGATGTGTGTTCAAGCCAGTCAAATTACACCTCTCTCATTAGACAGGACAAATCACTTTCATACCACAAAGAGGGAATCAGCAGCCAGACCAGTCCCTTATTTTTTTTTTAAAGTGATGAAAATTCTACTTTTCTATAGTTTGTCTATATAGTCTTTAGAAATGGTGAGAATTGCAGCTGCACTTACCAGAAAAGAAGACTGAGACCAGAAGAAAAGCAAGAGAAGCTGACTGGCTGGAGTGCCACAAATGCAGCCTAGATCCCAATGATTTTCGCTCTTGACTGACTCTGTACTGCTCATAAGAAGAGGGCAAAGCCTCAGCCTGTGTTTCCAGCCTGCAGCTTTTCAAGGGAAGCAGAATCACATGGGGTGATGTGAGCTTTCACAGTTATTGTCTTCTGCTGGGGACATGGCACTCACTTCCCTCTGGGCTTTCACCACTAGCAGCAGCTTCGTACAGTTTAAACCAGCATTTCTTGTCAAACACCATGATGAAACCATCTGTTGAACTAACCCAGGCATATGCAGAGCTCTTGCAGAACTTTGTTTGCATTGTTATTTTTCAATCTACTCCACTATTTGTGACTGGTGACATCGTTGTTAGTTTTACTGGCAACCAAAATGAGAGATGAGAGTATGCCAATGACATCCCAAAGTAATATCAGTAGTCAAAATTTGACAAAATTAGTGGCTGGCTTATCACCAAGTCTGTGCCACATTTAAATAATCCTGCACTATTTAAGTCACAATCTCTAATCAGCATACTCGATTATTTGATCTAAGAGGCACAAATAATGGCCTACACTGTCAGATGAACTATATAGCCTGTAGATACCCCTGAATAGTAAAAATCAGTGAAGGAAACTATTTTAAATGCAAACTTGCAGTCTTTCAGTCATAAGAGAAATAGCATACCAACTTTGCTTCACTGATTTTTTTTCTGTATGTGCATTAAGATGCATGTTTGCCTACAACTGTGTGAAAAGGATCTTACAGAGCTAGAACTTTAGAGAGAATTTGATAGATAACTGAATAGGCTATTTCTGTGAGAGAAATACCTTTTTAGACACACTGGTGTGGTTAAAAGCTAAATGCCCTGCTTTCCAAGTAACAACAATCAGCATTATATTTTTCAGTTAGGGGAGCTAAATAATGCCCAGCTACTAATAAGAGGTGAAAAATACAGCCCATGGCACTGTCATGACACTTATAATGAACAGAATTTCTCATTCTTACTAACTGGTTTTACTATTTTTGTGTCTTTTTCCTTAATACATCTAGTAGCAGATAGACAGTGAAAAGAGGTGCAGTGCAAAGAGAAAAAAAATGGTTTATGGTGCAGCAAAGGACATTTTATTCAAGTGGTAGCTTCACTGGTACTAAAAAAATGAGGCAAAAAAAGGATGAGCCGTTTCTTCTGTTGCAGTGTGAATTCCCCAAAATGGAGATTATTTCTACACTTGAATTTTCAGTCAGGCAACTTTGGAAAGGAAATTGGGAAATTCATGCTTCTAATTTAACAATATTGATTTTAAGGTTTAAAAACTTGTATTCAAAGGCCAGTTCTTCATGTCCTTATCATAAATATAATCTCACTGAAGCCAGGATAGGTGCTCCTGTGAGTAGGGGAAATCCCATATGGCTTTAACTTTGTGCCAGCCCAGATGTTACTCTTATTAAACTCACCGTTAAAAACTCTTGTTACTCTGAATGATGCAAGATGAGACCAGTTGTGAAGTGTTGCTGAACCTTTCCCAATTCTGCTGGATTTCGACATATTGTAGATCAGGCCCTAAATTATTTAACTTCATCCTGCCCCCAAGTGTGAAGTCATTCCCTGGGGAAAATCTCCACTGAAATCACTAATATCTCTGCTTGGGAAAGGACTGCAAGAGCAGATGTTAGTGTTTGCCTTGAGGAGTATCCAACATATTTGAGCAATCACAACATAAAGTGAGATGGAAAGATAATAACAAAATATAATAAATATCTTTCTAAAGTGCTTACTCTTACTATGTTCGTGTGGCCTTATTTAAGAGGAAGCATCATATTTCCTGAAGATCATCACCTGCCATTAAAAGAGAATCTGTGACTACACAACTACATGACTTTAGGGGAAGGGGCACACCTTTGTGCATTTTTTTGCTTCATATGTGTACAATGAAGTAGAACTTATTTCTCTTTTTTATGCCTTCCTCTTTTTCTTTGACTTTTTTTTTTTTTTAAAGGAAACCTCAATTCCATAAAGTCAATAGCTAATAAATGTTTAATACTCACCTGTTAAACATATAGTTTCCATTTTTATAAATATGACTAGACTGTTAAAAGCAACTTTTATTTTATTTTATTTTATTTTATTTTATTGAACTAACATTCAATTCAGGATTTCTTTCAATGCGATGAAAACTAAAGTTTCTACGTTCAATACCATGCATTCATGCTTAACAAGCTCCAGGAATTTTAGTGAATAAATATTTCCAGTAGAGTGCCGCAAAATGCTACCTAGAGAAAAACCATAAAATATATTTTTAAAGCATCCTTGTAGCCACTATATGAAATTTGTATAGACATCAAGTCAAAAATCTCAGGCTAATTCCTTTTGCATTCAATAAGAATCTTTCTTGAACTTGATTGACCTTGATCCAACCTGTGGTTAATAGAGGAAAAAAATGTGCAGTTGTTCAGTCTGTTGACAAACAGGTATTTTCCAGAGATTCTAAAGGTACATTACGTTTTCAACCTCTCTAATTCAGGTGAAACACAGAAGTTTCTATTCTAAATATATACAATCAAGTAACAGTGATTTAAATAAATAAGTACTAATATGGGTCATATGTGTCTGAAGCTTATGTATGAAACATACCTCATAGGAAAGAAAATATTTTCTCCTGTTTTCCCCTTTTAAATCTTATAAACACATAGGGAGTGATTGAAAAAGGGAAAAAACAGAAGAATGATATTACTCACTGAAAAGCTTAAACATGTAGGTATATTCTTGGATAGTTTTCTTATTTTACCATAGTGACTTTCAACACATAAATCACTTCCACAAAGAATAGGGAAGTATGAAAACATATTTGTTCTCTGGTTAGAATATTTGACTAAAACTGAGAATGTTTGAACCATCAAAAGCTTCAACTAAAATCTAAAGAAATTAAGCAAAAATTTTTTTCAAGAAGTTTGCATCCAGGCCTGTATAGTAGTAATCAACAACTTATTCAGTCTTGCAGAATTTGAGCTTTTAACAACACAAATGGAAAGGTAAGGGTAAGTACTTCTGTCAAAATTACATGGTAAAACTACAATCTTATGATTAACAATGTAGGAGGGGTCAGTAAGTAGAAGAAGCCTTTGGAGAATGTAGAAGTTGGTAGGATGATGGTGAATTGCTGCTTCTCAGTACATTCTGATTACACCTCCTTTCACATTTGCCATATTGGTAGCTAGTACTTGGAATAAAAGGCAAATTGTTTTTGGTTATACTTTCTTATACCTGTAAGAACTGATTTCTTATTTCCTTCCTTACTGTCATCGCTGGGAGTTAATACTCTAGGTTTTTTTCCCACCTTTCCTTGGCTCTCCTCTTACAAGGCACAAAGACATCAATAGTATTAAATGCATCATATAACATAAATGCTATCATATAACATGCAATCACCACATTTCCATGGGTATGGTGGCTGTTTGGTGGTAGATTAAAAAATATGCTGAAATTAGTATGTCTTGGTTTAAAATGGAATGACAATGAAGGGACTAAATGTGTTTGCATATCAAAACATTTTAAACACAGCTATATGCAATTTTAGGAATTATGCAAACTCCCTGTTCTGTAGGAGGAGCAGCACTGT
>VRYO01001463.1:62789403-62833814 GCA_009812075.1 Sialia sialis
ACTCTTTCCAAAATCTAGTATGCAAATACAGGCACTATATTAATAAACTTGAGCTTATATTCCATTGCTCTCTACCTTTCAAGACAAATATCATACCGAAACGATAGGTAGAGTGAATCTATAATTGAATTAGCCTTGGAAGCAATTTGCCCACATGGTACACTTGTAATATTCTTCCAAGAATAAATTTTTAACCATTTGATAATTAGCTTAGCCATACCTGTGACAACGAGTAAATTGTAAAACACCAGAACAGTATCTTAATTATCCTTTCTAAAGAGACCAAGCAATAATTTGCTTAATCGCAACGAGGGATGAAATAATGTAAGTAATTAAGTAAGAAAGTATTCCCACATGATTATACCCATTCGTAATAATGAAAGGGAAAAAAAAGGGAGAAGATGAGGCATTAAAAATGTATACCATAAGATTTCATATAGGAAATATGAAAACAGAAAGCAAGTTGTGACTACAAAAAATTACTAAAATATCAAAGGGTGCTAGTAAACATAAAAACAATTTTTATCTTCATAATTCCTGTAATCCTATTCTCTTTCAATTCTGTAGCTGTACAACCGTTCACTGCAAAATTAAACCAAATGGTTCTCCTTTTTACAAAATACAGATAAGGAGAAAACACTGCAGTTATTCAGTCTCACTGATAGTTACTTCCTCTTTATTTTTATTTTGTAGTATGAAAAGCAGCAAGCTGTCCTTGTATTTCCTGCAGAAAGATCTTTCCTAGAAATCCAGAAATTTCAAGAAATCTGTTCAGCTGCGTATTGCATGCAACGGTAAATACTTAATAAACAGATTGTGCCCATTTATTTTTACTTCTGTTCCTAAAATTAAAGCTAATGCTTACCCTCCTTATCAGCTTAAAATTCAGAAAAGAAATGTCCACAATTGATTAATCTTGATTAATGCAAAAATATTTACCTTCACATATCCAATGAATATTATACTTCTGCATGAATGAAAAAATGGGTCTCTAATCTGAAAATTAAAAATTAGATACTACCTACAATAATGTATTAAGTATGACCGGTGAAAGAAATGCTGATAAATATGTGACAGAAATTACGAGTCCACTGTATTCATTCCTTGAGTTTTCTCTCCCATATTTTTATTGTGAGGAGTAACAGATGAAAAATACAAGTGTTTGCTAATAGGATTCACATCTTATTATTGGTGCTGATTTGCAGTTTTCCTTAACACGCCATGATTACTTTTTTAGAAGCTTTCACTTTTCCCCAGCTGATCCTCGTCTTGTTAGGCAGCATTAATGACACTTCAGTCATTGTGGCTTTCAAGCAGAGCCCTTCCAGAGTGAACAGAGAGTTGACATTTCCTGACATTTTCCCAACTAATTACAGGACAAATAATTAAGCATGTTCTCCTATGTAACAAATGAAGGCAAAAGCCGTCTGTCAGCGATGTTGATTGATGACACTCTGGGAGACTTTATCTGATGGGTCCTGCCATGCGGTAGAGGGGAAGCAAATTTATTAGAATGAACAATGCAAATTCTGAGTCATCTCATCCAGTTATGCGCCAAAGCAATATCCATGTCAAGGTGAATGTGACAATGAAAGCAAAATATTTGCATTTTGTGGAGCAGGTTGAAGGGGAAATCAGAGCGAGAAGATGACAGGCCTAATTATTTTGGCTCATACAGGCTAGGACAGCTGTTTCTGGTGTCCTGAACAAGGCTGTCACACAGGTAACTAAATAGGTCTGCATATAAGTCTGTATCCAACACTGTACGGAGATGTCTACCACTAATGACCAACGCTAATGTTACTGCCATCCCTGAAAAACAGTAAATGTGTCACAGTGCACCTTCTGTATGGCAGTCAACATTTCGCTACATAATTACTTGTTAGTGAATTAATTCCTATCTGTCAGTATCTATGCCAGTGTCATTTTTAGACCATTACAAAATTATGCCATCACTATAGCAACTGCAAGCACAGTTAAAAGGCAAAACAGTTCAGATACTCAAGAAAAGTGCCTAGTTAGGCAGAAGACTAATAATGTAAAATTCAAATTGTGATGTTGCTGTCTGCCATCCTAATTTTCTTTATCTTGATTATGCGTTTGATCATTGATCATTAAACAATAATTTGAGGTTTCCAATTTCAATTCATGATTAATATTTAATATAATTAAAACCTCAGCCACAACAGCATCTTTCCTATAAACAGACGCACACTGCGCTGTCATTGCAATTAATTAGGAGCTAAAAAGTGACATGCTCAAAAATGAATCCTAATATCAGAGTTTACATGCAAATAAGAATAACTGATAGCATCAGGATGTTCTTTTCTCCCTGCTTCCTTTGTGGATTGTAAACAATGCCAATCTTAAAATCTTGTATCCTGACTCATTTCTTATTTTTTAATTTATTTCTTGCATGCATTCCATTTATCCAAGGAAAGTGAGGACCCATCTTGCCATTATCACCATTACTTACAGATTTCAAGATGCCATCTTGTTCACAGAAATATATTCAGAGGCTAAAGATAAATTATGTATATTAATCTGTCTAAAATCTTCCAGACTGTTGAAATTTCTAATGACATGTAGAAAAAAGATTTGTTGATACCTACATCTACCTTAAATGCATACAAGTCTAAGTTAAATTAGGGAATTCCTCATATGGAGAAAGTGCTTCTTCATTCGCATCCTCCTCTATTTCATGTAAATGCTCAAATAAAGGAGAAAAAATTCTTCTAGAAACTTTCAGCACATATTCCTTATGTTAATCTATGGAACACTGTGGCTTTTGTTAGAGTGCAAATGTTACAGTTGTGCATTTCAAATTATGTACAACAGCAGTACGGTGGCCTCAGCTACTCTGACTCGACTGAAAGAGAATGTAGAGAAATAATGGTAAATTTGGAAAACCTGTAAGAGGCCAAATGTGTTGGTGAGTTTTGGGTTTGGTTTTTGGTTTGTTTTGGGTTTTTGGGTTTTTGAGGTGTTTGGGGGGTTTTTTTGATTTGTAGGGGTTTTTTTGGTTTCTTTTTTGGGGGGGTATTGTTTTGTTTTGGGTTTTTTGTTTGTTTTTTGTTGGGTTTTTTTCTAATATGTATTTGTTATTTGTTTTAAACTTTAATTTCAGGAAAACAAGAAATAAAGTACAACTTATGATGCTGTTTTATTTCTAGTGTTAATAATGTATGGCCGGTCAATTGTCCTTTTGGTTAACTGATTTGAAATAGCTCTCTGGCGTTAAAATATATATTTGTAAAATGCTGGGGCTTTTATATTTGAATGTATGCACTGTCTGCAGAAACAATATCTATTGCTTTCTGTCTTTCTTAGCATAGATATTGTTTCCATTACTACATTGTGTGTTTCTAGCAGGAAAATCAAATTCCAGAAGAAAAGCACATAATGATTATAATGCAAGTGTATAGATCATTAATGTTCTTCGCTTAAAGTTACCTGACAAAGAAATGCTTTCTTTTGAGTAAAGGAAAGACCCTTTCATGAGACGAGAAACATCATTACTTCCTCTTGCCACATGAAGGTATTTCTTTCACGAGATCTACAAAACAGTTAGCCATCCTTCTTTCTGTCCCTCCTAACTTCACACAGACCATCAGCATGATGGAACAGGATAAACTTTGCAAAAATGCCTAACTGCAGTATTGTTCTGAGATACACCACTGCTCTGAAAGTGATGGGAAGATTTAATTTCTGTTCTGCTTAACAAGGTTAGAAGAGTTCGTTTCTTGGTTAACATTGACCACTAAATGAGTAGGAATCAATAGCTCCTCACTAATGCCACAGTAAGCCAACTCCTTTTATTGACCTTTCCATTAACACAAAGCAGCTGAAATGCAGAAAAAAAATTGACTAATCATTTTAATTTTTTAACACCTACCAAATCAAGTCCTTCACTGGTGTTTCGGTGCTCTTCAGCCAGTCCTTTCATGTAGCTACCTGCATTGTTTTATGTTCCATCAGATTTAAAAAAACTTCACTTTATATTTATTTATTTGGTGATCCTGTATAAATAATGTGCTTTACCCAGGAGTAGCTATAAATCATCAAAAAAAAAAAAAAAGCGGACATGAAATAGGGAGGTTTTGTCCAACTAAAAAACATTTTGTATATCACAGTTACTCAGAGACACTTTTCAGACAAGTAAACAATGAACGAACTTGATAGGGATGATATACAAATTTGATACAAAGAGCCAATGGGAGAGTTTCTGTCTAATGATCCCAGTCAATCTAATTAATGTATTCTGCTACATTACATTTTAAGAAGTGACCATTGTGTAATACACTTTGAAATATGCACAAGCTAATGGGATAAGATACAAAAATTATTATGCTGACAGTAAATCATATTACATTCCTAATAAGCATTAACTAGATAACTAGGTCAAAGCAGTATTATCTTAATTGATTTTTCAAAAGAAACCTGACAGAAAAATGTCAATGCTCGAATATTTCTTCATGCATCATTAAAACAAGATTGGCTTTTAACAAAAGAAGAATCCTTCACAGAATTGATTCTTGCTTCAGGCTGCCTGCAAGTAAGTGTATTACATAAAAATCTATACAGGATATTAAAACAACACCACTCTGCAAGACAGTTACAATTAAAAGCTGACACCCCCCACCATGTGTCTACTACAGTAGCTTGCCAGTTAATGTATTTAAAGTCTTCAGAGCCATATATGAAAATTTGTCAGTTTTACTATTTGAGTGGGAGGGATACACACACATACACACACACAGCCTAATCAGAGCTTTTAATTGAATCAGTACATTTACAACTCACCCATTTCATTGCTATACAACAATTAAAGAAACATGCAAGGAAACAGAAAAAAATACTACCTTGGAGATATAACCATAAATACAAGCTCTGCATCTAACAAAATGGACATTTCAGTGTGCAGAGAGTACCGTTCTGACATCAGAAATTTCCAATAAGGATTGTGATGCAAAATGATATATTCACAACAAATGTCATATGATATTGTCAATAGTAAAATGCTATATAGGTTCAAACAACTCATCATGTTGCATATGCATATGCATATATGTGCATATGATCAGAGAAATGTTGACTGATCCATCTGAAGACAAGTAGCTCATAAATCTCAAAATCAAGAATTTTAGTACAATTGTGGCTCAGTAGTACATAAGGCATTAGTTTTGTGAGAATGATCACAGCTCATTTGCTTGGATTGTGTAGTTTGTGAAGTTATAAGCAGAAAATACACTTAGTAATTTCTGATAAACAATACATTGTTTATACAAGAACTTTCTTAGAAATACATAATATTGTTACCATTTATTCATTGTAAAATAACTTGATCGCTAAACATTTTTTGCCAAAAAACAGCTGAGTTTTGCCAAAAAAAAGCCCACATGAGCTCTTCAGCATGTGAACTTTTCCTTACTGTTGAATATATTTTTGTGTCCACTATGCAATCTATAAATCATTACAACTTTTAAAATTAAGGGAAGGATGATAATAGAATAGATGATAATAGAAATTTTAAAACTTATTTCAAGTTTCATTATTTAAAAGGTTATTTCAGGGACACAGGCTCCACAAAGACTGTTCTCAGTCCTTGGGACAGAGAGAAGGAATGGGCAAGGTAAACCCTCAAGGTCTGTGAAGATCCAGACTGCCAAGAATGATTTGAACCATAAGCCTAATTCAGAAGGAGGATATTGCCTTTACCAGCTCTGCCCTGTTTAGCTCTGTGAGAATATGTGTGTGTGTGTGGGGCGGTTGTATTATCACCTGATTTGAATGCTCAATTTTACATAAATTCTCTGAGATTTTAAAGTAGGAAATGTTGGGAGTGTGGTTCTCTTCTATCTTTTTGTAAGTCAGGTGTAAAAGCTGGTGTAAATTTTCTAGAAAGAATGAGGTCTTATAATCTCTGGGTCACATTAGCCCAAATTATCATAAATTGTGTGAAAGACAGTTTTGAAGAAAGAAATATTGTGGATTGTACAATATTCTATTATATAATGGAGAAATCTCCCTTAAATGAGTGCATACATAAATAGATGATTGAAAAAAATGGGCAAATCCTGGGAAGCTGGAGCAAAGTCACCTTATGCAACATCAATCCCCATGGCTTCAGCACCTTTGATCTTTGGTTGCAGTAGTGGCTCAGTTTGTTCTTCAAATTTTCATGGATATCGAAAAATATTAGGTAATGTATCCTGCTCTTAAATTAGGCTGCAGCAGAGCACACAGTCCATCTGCAAGCTCTGTGAAAGGGGGAGAGGTCAGGCTGTGTGTTTGCAGGGGCTCTGGACAGCAAGTGAACCATGAAGGGTCATTAGAATTTATTAGTAAAAACTCGAGTTTAACTCACATCCATATTTGTAATGTTATCATAGCAACCTCTGTACCAGTGCAGCAAAAGACATCCAAGACATTTGTCCCAGGACTTGGCCCATAATTTGTCTTTTCCCTCCATTTCTTCCTTTTCCAGCGACCCACCAGACACAAGACAGCATGTGGGATCCTCTCTAAAGACAGGCAGGAAGAAATTCTGTGGTATGGTGGAGAAAGGAAGAAGAAGAGAAAGGTTTGTGGCTACCAGGATGAAGTAAGCTGCAGAAATGGGAGAGAGAAAGGCCATTGCCCTACATTTAGGGTTTCTCTTCTAAGTTCCTCCTCCCACAAAAGTCCCACATGTGTTATCATCAATTTATTTTCAAAAAAATATCCAAACCACCAATTAGTGACTATCACCTCAGTCCAAAAAAGTTAATTTGAAAGCTTGATTAAAAAGATCTATTTATATTTTCTCAAAATTAAAATTAAATCTTGAATGAAATGATAAATAATTTATTTCAAAGCAAATTAATTATCCACTGAGTTCATAGATAGCCTTGAAATCTACTGCCAAAAAGTATCCTTGATGGCCAGAACTTAGCAATGGCCAGGAATGGACCACATATTTCTGTAGAGTTCAAATGTAGTCCTAGGTAACTATTCAACAAGCATAAAGAAACTGATTTTGCTTTGCTTGTCTTTCTGTGTTCTGTTGTTGGCTGTACTGTGGAGTCATCCACCAATTTCTTGAGATACACAATAATTTGCTGAATTTTTTCTAAGTGCATTTTGCTCTTAACATGCTCTTTGCATAAGCTTAGAGAGCACTATATGGATAACATTCTGATTTTCATACTGTCCAGCTTCTCTTCACCTTCTTCCCTGGCTTTTGGCAGCCCTCAAGATTTAGTTGTGTCAATGTATTTAATAAATGTTTTATCTCCTGCCTCTTTCAGGAAATAGATCATAGATCTTCCATTATAGATCACTATTGGAGATATTTCTGTTGCATCCTTCTCAAACTGTTCTCCAGAAACATACATTATTTTTTGCTATTTATGGGGGGTCTTGACTTTATTTTTCAAAAGTGCTTTTGCATGTCCTAGTTCATATTATTTTTTCAACAAAACAATATAGTGAAAACTGTACAAAGATTCCTTAATAGTCAATGTGTTCTATTGAAATTTGAGTTTATTTTACAATGTTGTTTCCAGAAAGCATAATAAATCATATTTTTACACTCATCTACTTCTTATGAAGGAAGCCTTAAATATAAGGTGATGGGGACATAACACTTCTAAATGAGCAATGCTTGAGAAAGACCTTAGTAAGGACAAATTAGAGAAAATGATCAGAATTTTTTTAATGATCAATTTACATCTACTATTTGTAGTTTCTGAACCATAAATCAATAACTTGGATGGATCAATAACTAGATAAATGTTATGAGCAGACATTGCTTTCACAGATATTACTGGAATTTGCTTCATGTTTTTGAAAACAAACAAACAAAAAATAACCTCCAGAATTAATCAGTTTCAATTAATATAAAGCACTCAATTTGGAATAAATTTCACCTATTTCTAGTCATGGAAAAACAGTGTATACAGTTTTAACCATTTCTCTAAACTTGCTTCTCAAGCATGAAGAGAAAGTTTTAAATAGAAGGTAATTTATCTCATTCTGAGACAGCTGCCTAAAAGTGGTGGAATGACTCAATTTCTGTCATCTCTGTCTCGCTCAGCTGATGATAATAGCACCCTCACTCAGAACCTTTACATAGCTAAAGACAATTGAGAATAAGTTTTGTCATGTAGATATACTTTTTCTTATCAAACTATATGATAGGAAAAGCTACTTCAGAGAAAAATTATGCCACTTTAATTTCAAGAAGGGCTATTTCACACAGTCAGATGACTCCTGCAAACCACAACAAGGTCTTTACTAGTATTCTGGAAACAGCTGAGCTCTTTTCAATGCTGAATAGAGGAGTGGGATCACGTCCCTCGACCCATTGTCCCTTCCTGGTGCAGTTCCAGGTGCTCTGGCCATCTTTGCCACAAGGCCACACTGGTGACTTATGTTTCACTAGGGGTCCGCTATAGCACCAGGGTCACTTCTGCAAAACTATTTGCCAGTCCTCAGCCTGTATGTGTCAGTGCTTGGGGTTTCTTCCTCCAGGGATGGGACTTGGTATTTCTCTTTGCCAGACTTCATGAGGTTCCTGTCAGACCAGCTCTCCTTTCAAAGTCCTTCTGAATGGTAGTACAACTGTATGGTGTACCTTTCATCACTTCCAAATTTTTGTCATCTGCAAAGTGTCATTCTGTTCCATCTAGGTTGTTAAAGGAAATGCTAAACAGTGCTGGCCACAGTATTGATCCCTTGGATGCAACACCAGTGACTGATCTTTTCAATCCACTTCATCATCCATTTATCTAGACCCTATTTCATCTATTTGTCAACAGGAATGTTATGGGGGGCAATGGTGAAAGCCTTCTAAAACTGAGATAACCACTGATCACCCTTCATGCACTGAGAAAATAATTAATTTGTAGAAGTCTATCAGGTTTGCTAGGCATGATTTCCCCATTGACAGCTGACTAGTCCAAATCATCTTTTTGTCTTTAATATCTTTTGAAATTGTTGCGAGAAGGATTTGTTCCATCACATTCCCACGCCAGTAGCTTCCTTCTCCTTCATGCTCCTTCCTTCTGTCCTTTTCCATTTGCCATGACATTCCAAAGATAACTGAACTGGACTTGCAATGGCATTGGTCAGCTCCTCAGCACACGTGAGTACATTCCATCAAGTCCCATGGATTTGTGCATGTCCCCTGGTTTAAAGTTTCCTTTACTATACCTTCCCTTACAGAGGGTTAAATCCATATTCCTCCAAATTTCTCTACTGATCTCAGGGACCTGACATTCCTGAAGCTACAGTGTCCCGCAGCCTTTCACACTAGCCTTCCCATAAGGGTCCTTGCCCTATCTGGCATCAAGGTTTGATTTTCCTCAGTCTTCTTTTTTTACTGCTCGGCCAGTAGAAGCCCCTTTTGTTTTCATTCACAATCTCTCCAAATTTAATTTCACACATGCCCTGGCTTTTTTAACCCTATCCCTATATGCCTGAACTCTTCTCTATACTTTGAATGACCTGATCCTACTTGCTTCTTCATATGCTTCCTTTTCTGTCTGAGGTTTTTTCAGGAATTCCTTATTAATCCAAGTGTGCCTCCTATCACATTTTCTTGTTTTTCTGAACATGGGGAGGGACAAGGGAAACTTTAGAACATGAGTGTCCTGGTTTCAGCCACGGATGGGGTTAATTTTTTGCAGTAGCCATGAGGAGGTACAGCCTGGGGACCTGTGGGCTTGGGCCTTGGGCAGACTGCAGCTGGGGAGAATGTTCCTTCCTGGAGTGTTTGGCTAAAAGTACCAGTGGAGACTTGTGGACAGCCCCTGAAGTTCTGGACTAGGAGATACAAAGCCAGTATATATATACAGAGTGCCAGTGCTGCCCTGCATGTTCAAAGAGAAAGTCCCTTCCACATAATGCCACTGATGTAAGTGGATCATGCTGAACCCACAGCAAGCTTGAACAGGAATCCCTAATTACCCAGGGATCTTGGAAGTCATCACAAACTGCCCTGAAGGCAAAAATTTTGTGATAAAAATTTTTAAATGTAGGTAGAATTTAAACATTCTACATCCTGTAACAAAAAAACAAACAATCCTCCATCCCCAAAAAAACCTTAATGGTCAATCAATGTACAGTAATTTCATGATTATAAGCCGCACTTTTTTCATTGAAGAATCCAGCCTAGCCCAGTAGTGCGGCTTATATTCAGGTGAGGCTTATTTATGGACAAATCCCAGTGATATACCAACGCGGAAGTGAGAGCCGGCCGGGGAGAGAGCTGCTGCAGAGCCGCTGCTGGGTGGGTGGTGAGCCAGAGCCACAGGCGAGCGGGTGGTGGGCTGCTGCTGGATTGGCGAGGCCAGCCTGGCTTCGCCACCTTCGCAACAGCGAGCGAGCTGCCTTTGCCATCGCGAGCAAGGCACCGCCGTCTTTGCTGTCACTGCAGCGAGCAGGCTCGGTGCCGCCAAGCGCCTCTGCCTTCACACTGGGGAGGGAGCTGCCACCGCTGCCTTTGCACGGCCGAGCGAGCCGCCGCCACCACTGAGCAGGCGGGGCTTGCTGCAGCCAGCACTGGCGGCGGGAGTGCCGGGCCCCGTGGCACGGGGAGGGTGCCTGGGGCTGCCATTAAAGGCTTCGCTGTTCTATGAAAACTGTTTGCAAATTGAGCACCTGACACCAAAGCCCGCGCTGGTGCGATTCTGTTACTAACTCGTTACTTTGTCGCACATGGATCCTTGCTTTAAAAAAAAAACCAAACAAATGCGGCTTATATTCAGGTGTGGCTTATATATGGACAAATCCCGTGGGCTACCTAGATGTGCGGCTTATAATCAGTTGCGGCTTATAATTGTGAAATTACTGTAGGTTATTTTCTTGGCAGTTTATGGGGAAAAGGGAAGAAAGACAATAATATTTCCAGATGTCACCAATACAGAATAATTTATTCATATCACCAGACACTTCTACTTTTAAATCTTGGTTTGAGTTACTTAGGATATTTCTTCCTTTTACTTAATGGGATGAAAATTTTCTGTGCCATTACTCCGCAAGACACTGATTCTTTTGCAGATGATCTTTAATCCAGGAATATTTTCAGTTGAAATTGCCAGACTTGATAGTCTAACCACAAAAATATACTCGTGTGATCTCTGTGAAAATATACTTTAGTTAGGAAACATGCTTCTGAACATCTCTTTGCAACTTTGCACTTTCTTGGGTTATCTATTCTAGTCATGTTGCATCATGAAAAGGCTGAGGCTGTGAACAGTTTCCACTGTAATTATTCACCCTGACATCGAGGGACCAAAATCATAAAAGGAAAGTCCAGAAGGAAATTAATAATTGACTATTCAGAAAAGGGTAAATGGAGTTAAGTAAATAAGGCCCAGGGCTACATATCCAGTACTGCTAAATCTCAGCCTTTTCTGGCTGCCTACCCTACTTTCTCACCCATTTCGGTGTAGTCCTGCTGTGAAATGCATGGTGCTCCCTAAGGCTGAGAAGGGAACAGGAGTGTTGAAGAACTGGAAGTGCAAGAGAAGCAGACAGAGACCAGTGGGATACTGGTTTGGAGTTAATTCTAGATTGGGAGTAATAGCAGAAATTAGTAGTGAAATTCTTGTAATTTGAGGAGAATCTTGAAACTCAGCATAATCTCAGTGAAACCTCCTAATGAGGGAGTGCCAGAAATTACCCTGGTCCATAAATATGTAAATCTCAGTAACAGCATAGCAAATGGACTAGTTAGTAAAATCTGAAAAAATCAAAAATACCTGTTTAATTTAGGGGGGAAAAATCTTGGGATCATTCTTGAGTTTTCTTTTTTGTTGAGATTTTTTTTCCCAAAAACTTCTAAGGTTGAATCAGAGAAAAAAACGTAGCAGTTGTATTTTAGCCAGTATTCACTGAGTCCCCTCCACAGGTATTACTGTTCAAGTTTCTAGAAGAAATAAAGACGTTAATGCAATTTTCAGTAGTGTTCATCTGTTGAACATGGCATTTAGATAGTAAATTATAGTCTGAATTTTATTTAGATGTATCTTAATATTATACTGCAAAACAGAGAGAAAAAATGTGCATAAATGTTAAAGGAAAATGTGGAAAGGAAATTTTTGACTTCTCTCTGAATCCCAGGAGTCTGGTCTTTCTCCACAGAGCACATAGACATGGCATAAGCCTGTGACTGTCGTCTCAATCCCAGGAGCTTGGTCTTGGTCCACAGAACACATATAGACATTGCACAGGCACGTAACTGTCAAGTTTTATGTGCTTTAAAAATGAATAAAACATTGCTGTTGCTAGGTTTGTATAGTAATGTCTCAACAAGATGCATGGGACAGTTTTTGCTTCAAATGTGTGGTTCAAGACATCATTGTGCTAACATAGAAGTTGAAGGAGAATTTGTATTCTACTTATGAAGATTTTGTATGAAATCAGTTTTTTATATAAAATGAAAGTATGAAATACAATATCCTACCCTTTCTTCACACAAGAGAAAAGGACAAACAAGGTGATTTCTGACCTGAGCTGCAGCAGCAGGGTGTGATATACCATTTTATTATTAATATATATTGAATTTAAGATAATAAAGAAGCCTACTTAGAACCATTTACACATACAGTTCTATCCTCTAAAAAATAGACATGGATAATGAAGTTGAATTCAGATGTGCTGGCAAAGTTTAATCTAACAAACTCAACCAACAAAACGGTGAAACATTCAAGTTCAAATCCCTGCTCTTGAACCTACTGATCTCTTTGCAGGAACCTTGCACAGGAGCCAGCATTTTAACAGAGGACTATTGCAGTTCAGATAGTTCACACAGAGATGTCCTTTTAGTGCTATGACTAAATAAAGGAAGTATAAGGCTATTTCTTCTACATACAGCATTAGGTTTCTGTGCTGTTTCATTACAAAAGATGGGGAAAACCGGAGTTTTACCAAAAGCACACAATAAAACCAACAAAAATGCAAAAAGTGAAAGACTTTTATATTCTCTAAAATAGTGGTATTTCTCTATTTCAGTATCTGTCTGTGCTCTGCTATGGTGACTTCTCTCATGGTCAGCTCTGTATGGCCAAACTCAGTTTGGATTTGGGAGTAAGCTGGACAATTCCAGTGGAACGGCAGCTTTCATATATGGCAATCCCTTTTGATAACCATAATTATGACTGCTTCTTGAACAATTCCATTTCTGCCCTTATTCTCTGTGTAAAATGGAGTATTCTTAACTGTAAAGGGAAATCAGCCAACATGGGAAGTCCATTTCCCAAGAAAAAATGTGCCAGAGAGAAAAAATGTGCCAGAGACACTATATGTAATATACAAAATCAAAATGACTATAGAAATCCCAAGTCAAGAGAATTCAATGCTATCACAAATTTGACCTAAATTACACTTTTTTTTGAATGGGAAATTCAAAATCAGGTATAATTTATTGTTCCTCTCCCCACCAATTTATTTTCCCTCATTTTAGATTTTGGCCTTACAAATTAAGACAGGTGAAGACTCCTTTTATCTCGCAATCTCTCTATCTTCTTGCTTTATTCTGTGACTTGCACCTTCTTCAGCTTTGGAAGTGTAGCACAGCAGAAATAACCTCAACTTCTTCACAACTCTTTCTTTATCTTTCCAGACCTGGACCAATGTTAAGAAAATACAGGATGGGGATCTTATGGGGATGACAGAGACAGACACTTCTCTGAGATGCACAGCCAAATGACAAAAGACAACACTTGGAGTGTTCAACATACAAAATGCCAATTACATGAAAGTAGAAAAGATCTCACAGTGATAGTAGTTTACTATGAGAAGACACTCCTGAATTTCACATCTTTTTCATCCAGGGCTCATGCAAGATCCTTAGTAAACCTATCAAAATTTGAAACTTGCCCTTCTTGAAAAGCAGGCTGGAAGAGAAGTTCCTTCAACATGTAATTTTCTGAAATTCTGTATTTTCTATGACAACATGCTAAACCAGCTAAACACCAGAACTTTTTGCTCTGAAAAAATAGTACAGCTTTCACAAAAGTGATTCTTCACAAAAACCGCCTGTACTCTCAAATCTCTGTTATCCCGGTCTTCCATCCCCTTGGGTCCTGACATGCCCTGAAAAAAAAAAGTGTTTTCACAGAAAATACAAAAGGAAAAAGCTTTGGCTTACCAGATACTATAGGGCATTTAATACTTTCCAAAAACTGAATTCCTCAAATTCCTAGTTTATCAGACGATGTCAGCTTTTGAATTGATATTTTCCCCTAGTATAACATTTTCACCCTTTGAATATTATGAGTGCACTTTGAATTCCATAGTGTTTACAGTATGTTGTAATTCAAGTTTTCAACCATATTTAAAATATGTATTTGAATTTGTGATCTACTGAGGTGCATTCTTATAGATTCACCTATTGGGTACCCAATTCATGAACACCAATGTAGTTGAGAAATCTACAAAGAAGAATTTGTTTGCTTTATAACAGCTCATATATTTTATTACTTTCTTATGCAGAACTCCAGTTAGTTTTACCAGGTGATTTAAATCAATAGGAGTGACAAGATCAGGAGGCAGATTGCTTTCTTAATAACAGCCATTTAACATCACTTTGATGTTTAAACATGTAATGTCACCTACTCAGGGAATGCCAGATATCACTGAATATACCTGTAACAAATTTTTGGAATGTGGTGATACCCACTAAATTCAGACTGTACACAATTGCCCTTCTTTTAGAGCACTACTTGCACAGTTTTTCAGACTAAGCTTCCCATAAAAACATAAAAATTTTAACCATAATCACCTCAGAAGCATAGACCCAAACAATATAGTTCCACAGCCAACACACGAATGCTATGGGATATCATGTAGTGGATTTGCAAGTGCACACATGCACAAACACACAATTACATATGTACAGTAATTTCACGAGTGTAAGGCACACTTCTGGGTGTTGGCAAATTTCCAAACTTTGTCCATATATAAGGCGCACCAGAGTATAAGGCTCACTTTTTTTTTTTTGCAGCTATCATCCACATGCAACAAAGTGACCAATTAGTAACAATCACGCCAACTGTGCTGCCTTGGGTTACAATATAGGATGTTATCAAAGTATCTATTCTATCACCATCTGTTGTGACCAGGTGGGGCAGTGATCCTTATCTCCTTGGGAGATACCCTGCTAATGGACGATCCATTGAAACCAGTTCTTTATCATCCATTGAAACTATTGTTCTTTATTTTTGCACCCCCCATCCTTCCTCTGAGAGTTATCTTCTGCTAATGGCCCATTGAGTCCCACTGTATGACTGATAAAATTACTTCATCACATTGGGAGTTGCTCCAGCCAGGGGGGAGAGCCCAGCCTTTCCTACCTAGATAAAAACTGATATTCTAGGACACCAAGTCACCCTCTTTTCCCTGGACTCCAGAGGAAAACCGGACTTTTTTTTCCATATCATTGTTGGACCTTCAGAGGGAGGCTGCACCTTTCTACAAGACCACTGCTTCAACTGAACCACATCTGTCACTGCAGGAGGACTGTAGCCACCTTTTAACGGAACTGCTACCAACACCCTGACTGACGAGTGTCACTCTGACGGGGTGTCAGGTTGTACTCTGCCTTTGCGTCTTAGTGTGGAGGACAGGTGTCTGCTAAGAAAGGCCGGAGCCTTTCTTTGAAATGGAGAATGTAAACCCTCTCTCTCCAAATTATAATAATTTTGAAATCAATGGGCTCTCAGGCAAAGATATGGGAATTAAGAATAACGGTTCTTTACTAGGGAAATTAAAATAGAAATATAGTACTACAAAGAAACAAACTTCAAACCCTGAAAGGTCAGAGAACAACCTGACACCCCGTCAGGTAGGGTGTTGGTAGCAATTTGATTAAACAGTGGCTGCAGTCTTCTTGCAGTGACCGATGTGGTTTAGTTGAAGCAGTGGTCTTGTAGAAGGTGCAGTTTCCTTCCAGAGCCTAGTAGTAATTTGGAGAAATCTCATTTTTTTCTAGAGTTCAGTAAAGAAAGGGCTACTCGGTGTCCTAGAATTTCAATTTTTATCTAGGGAAGAAAGGCTTGGCTCTTCCCCCTGGCTGGAGCATCTCTCAAGGGGATGAAGTAATTTTATCAGTCATACAGATAGACTCAATAGGCCATTAGCAGAAAATAACTCCCTGGTGGAAAGATGGTGGGTGCAAATATAAAGAACTATGCCTTACTAGTTTCAATGGATCGCCCATTAGCAGAGTATCTCCCACGGAGATAAAGATCACTGTCCCACCTAGTCACAACAGATAGTGCTAGAATAGATACTTTGATCACATCCTTTATTGTAACCAAGACATTTTGTCAGTGTTTGGGGCTTGTTTCTTTGTAGTACTCTATTTCTATCATAATTTTCCTAGTAAAGAACTGTTATTCCTAATTCCCATATATTTGCCTGAGAGCCCCTTAATTTCAAAAGTATAATAATTTGGAGGAAGGGGGTTTACATTTTCCATTTCGAAGAGAGGCTCCTGCCTTAGCAGACACCTGTCCTCCAAACCAGGACACATGCCGAGCCCCGCCGAGCCCCACGGCCCCGTGTGGTTCAGCTCGCAGCTCACACTTCCGGATTGGCAAATTTCTGAACTTTGTCCATATATAAGGCGCTCCATAATATAAGGTGCACTTCCGGGTTCGCACCAAAATTTTAGTCAAAAGGGTGCACCTTAGAGGCGTGAAATTACTGCAATTTGTAAATATGCTCTGTGTGTGTATGAGCAAAATTAGTATTGTACCTAAATATCCAAGAGATGTGTTCAAGAATAGAAGTCTTCCTGTTGGCAAGATTTTCTGATTTTCCTATACTGTGGCATGTCCAAATAACTTTGATTTTGCTTTCAGACCTGTGAAATGCTTGCTGAGATATTGGCACCACTGAGGAAAAAAAAGAAAACAGGTATATTTTTTTTGCCACAGCAAAGGCAGGAAAATACTGAATTCTGGAAATCATAGGTCTCACAAATAAGCAGCAAATGTGAATATAAGTCTTCCTAATTTGAAGGTTAATATGAAGTAAAACAATTGTCATGAAATTTAAGGATTTTAAAATTTCTATTGATAGGGAAAAAATCAGCAAATATCAAAATTTCAATTGATATTAAATACAACTTCACAAATATTTCCAAAGTGAATGTCTACTTCAGCAGTTCCTTATTGATGTTATTTAATAGGTCAGGAAATTACATAAATTTAAAAATTCACACAATTATTTCCCTGCAACCAATCTGATTTTTCACAGAGGCAAGTCACAATTTAAATGATATTCTATTTAATTCTCATCAACAGTAGCCTCTATATACATAGTACAAAAGGAAGGAGATGAGAATATTGAAAATATGGTACAAAATTATGGCAAAATTAATTTTTCAGTTGAAAAGTACTTAAATATAGTCACATTCCAAGTGTTCAATAGATAAATAGTTACAAATTGAAAATAAACCTATTTTGCAACATTTTAATGTAAGAATATGATTTTTTAAATTTATTTAACTTTTCAAATAAATTATATATGTGAAGAAATAATAAAATCTTAGCTTCTTTGGGCCTTTCTTATAGGAGGATGTTACAAAGATATCTTGTTTTACAAACAGTGCAGCACAATTATAATGAATCACAATAAAGCAGCCTACATCTTTCATTTTCTATTTCCTTATAAACTTTTTTAATATTGATGTAATAAAATACCTACATTACCTAGCAAGGAATGCCTAACATGAAACAAAATATTACACTCAAATCTATCTATGTTACATCAAATAATATTATAGAACATCACAAACCTTGTTCCACAGCCATCTGCAGTGAGAGAAGGCCCTGAAAACTGCAGAATCAATGGTGATTTCACTGTGCAAAATGTAAATTTGGATACCAGCAAGTAGGGATGGTCAGGAATTCTTCAATGAAAGTTCATTGTTATAAAAAGCTGATACATCCAAACTTAAACTTTTCTCTGGAACATTTCTGAAAACACTTTCATCAAGAAGTGTTTCTTCAGGTCTGGGATAAGACTCTTTGCCAGAAGCAAGCTCACATTTCCATGGCGTCACAGAATCCAACCTCAGTGTAAGAGAGGTAGCACCCACCAGGCAAACCTAGGATTTGGAAACACAGCTCCAAGCTCCTCTGTGGACACCCCAGACTTCTGTCTGCCAGGTGAGTTTACATTTTTACCCAGGCATTCCTGAAGTGTGCCAAACATGCATGGCACCCCTAACTCATGGAAGCAAAATGAGCTGGATGCAACCAGAACATGCTGGATATTCTGCACAGGAATGGATGTATTCACCAGGAGATTGACAGTTTCTCAGCACTTTTGCATGTTCTGGCTCCATGGGCTTATGCACAGGTGGCATGAGGAGGTTGCAGAGGAAAATCCAGGTCTGTGATAGATCCAACCAATTCTAACTCTATAAAGTTTTAGGATTATCACAAGGTGGAATGTGGACAGTCATTGTCAGTAAGTTCCTTAAAAGAAATGGTCTTCCAGCTTTCAACCAGGGTGACCAGGTAGTGACATTTGTCACTTGTGTCTATTGGAGCTGTAAGGTTTGGTATTTGGAAGGTGGAAATACACTCCTTCAGAAAGTTGGTGCAGACTCTGATTCATTTCCTTGTATGTGATATTTGTCATGCGAGTAGGGATCTCCCAGCTTTGAGTTTGCTGCTGCTGTAGGACATGCAGAAGTGTTTTTACCCTCCTAATCCTAGCAGCTATCTCCATAATCTGGTAAGAAAGCCAGCTCCTGAGAATGGAGGTGTCCAAATGAACACAATAATATTTGCAAATTTTAAAATATTAAAAGGAAAAAAAGTTAAGTATCACCTTTACCTTTTCGATTTGCTTGTTACTGTGAATAATGTGGGTCTCTAGCAGGGAAAAAAATGCAACTATTGTTAATGTCTCACTGCAAGCAGTTAGACTTCATCTGAAAGCAGATTGCCCTATATAATTTTCAGATGGGCCATTTAAAGATTAATGTTATGAATTTTCCATGACTTCAGAGCACTGAGAATCTAGGTGTCGTGTATACATTGCTTGCAGGTTTATTTCTGGTGTAAGTATGTAAACAAGAACGTGACTAGTGTTAACAAGAAGAACCTATGTGAGAATTGTTCAGTTTGCACTATTTCTCTGCAGTGCTTCTTAGGAGGCCTGAGTCCCTTCTGCTTCTGAGAATTTTAACAATTTGAGTACTAAATGAACAAGTTGAATTTAGTGTAGTTATACTATGAGAAAAAATAGCCTTATCTCATGGGGGAGCAGTGGAATATTGTGCAGAGACCATTCCCCTGACATCAACTGTGTTTGGCAGATGGTGCTGTCAGTTCAGGTCTGTGTTTATTCTATCATGCATGTGGTAGCATATTTTAAAATGTACAATCTCATGTATTATCTATGGGCTAAAAGCATGCAATACAAGCGGGACTATATCACAGGAGTTAAACTTCTGTAAACAACTAGCAGCGGTTGTGTAAATGCTATTTTCTTGACATAAATAACAGAAACATATGGCCAGAGACAGGAAGTGGGTGATACCTGGATAGATTGATATCCTGCTAGACAAGTGGCTGTATTTATGACATGATTCTGCTTGACAGTGAAAGAGGAGGGGAGGAGAGCTAATGACTTTTTCATGAACTCTCTGACAACATATATTTGACCACTGAATAGCTTTGCTCAACAATCTGATTCTCAGCATTGTTGTTAAACACGTTCAATGAAGACGAAGAAATATTGGGGTCAGAAGTGGAAGGTAAAACTCTTATTTCCCATTTTCTTAGGGCAACTTGTATTGAAACAACATTGTTATTCCAATAGTTTAGTACCCACATGATTTCCAAACACTATTTCTTTACTGGAGAGTACATGTCATATGCAAGTAGTGTCCTATTGTAAGAATTCTTTTTCTGTTATGGCCTGAACTTTAAAGTGAGAGGTTTAACAGCACAACACCGCTTTTATAATTTTGCTTCCTTCCTATTTCCTGATAAAAATCCTGCCTACAATGAGTTTAAAGCCTTCTGAATGCAAATCACCTATTCACATTTGAATCTTATTCATTGCACATTACTGAATCATAGTAAAACACAACTTCACTACTTGTGACTCCTCTGCAGCATTTCAGAACAGTGATACATGATGTTTCTTGTATCTGAGTTATCCTGTTTTCCAAATTTATCCAGTCTACAAAAATCCCACAGCAGTTTCTGACAACTGGATGAAATTTCTTCCATCCCATTATAAATGCAGGCCAAACTAGGTTTTCTGGCACATCTATGCAACTGCTCTTCGCTGTAATAAAGATTCAAGCTGTTTTCCTTTCAGCATGGCCCTGTGTTTACAGTCTATCATAACTTCCTGAAGTGTTTCTTACTTGCTCTAAAATTATGCTCATGCACTACAATCTTCTCTGGATCACACTTTCAGTTTTAACATGTCTTTAAGGCCAATTTAGGGTTAGGTCAAATTTGCATTTGTGACTGAAACTGATGGATTATTCTCCAGACAACATTAGATCAATGACTCCTGTAAAAAGGTATTTGAACATTACTGTTTCAGTCTTCCTTACCTATTGCTAAAATAGGAAAATATCAAAGAAGAATATACACAAACAGAAAAGTGCACTTGTGGTGAGAAAGTCAGCCAGATTTATTCCTAAACAAGAAGATCCAGAAGGAGATTATCATCAGGTATAAATGTACTTTTGCTAAGCAATTCAAACAAAAGGCTGCTTCCAGAATTGACCCTGAACTTGCAGAGCATGAAAAGGAAGCTGTCGAAATCCTACTGTCCTGGAGCAAAATCCTAGAACTTTTAAGGTAAACTACTTTTAAATGAAGCAAAACAGCATGCCTGAGGTTCAAACCACCCTTTTCATCTGATTCAGAATATTACGACCATCTGGAATACTCAGTCATCTTTTCCTGTGTTTCTGTGCAAGGGTCTGATGAGCCCTGTCTCACAAGGGATCTCGGAAGGAAGCATTCCCGTTATTTACAGTACACCAGTTGTTAAAATACAGACTCACTATGTGGGAGGCCAGAGCTCAAATTCCTGGTTCAGCAGGCATGGCTCTGCGAAGTGCCTCATCAACACCAAATAGCGTATTCCAGGAAGTGGGCCTGTGTGTCACATCCTCCCCCTGCCTCTGTTCCACTGCGCTCAACACCATTAACATCCACTGCAACACAAAACCTAGTGGTTTAGGATCCCAACAAGCAATAACTCGGCTTTTAAGCCATATTACAATACATGCTTAATTACTTATATAAAATGTAATTATCAAGAAAACACTTTTTGCCAGGCCTCCTGATTACTTGTCAGATCCTGACATGTAAATGAAATAGAGTAAAATAAGACTGAAGATTAAGAGCTGTGGTAATCATTCTAGGCTGTATGCAGCATTTCCAAAAGGCCAATGGCCAGGTCTTTGACACAGCAACATTTTATTTTTTTTTTTACTGTACACACTTAATGTGGCTTTTCCAAAGTAGAAGTAAAAGAAACTGCCCAGAATTTCTAGATAGCAAGTGAAAATATGCCGCAAAGACAAGAGGGATTCAATTCCTAGGTGTGCTTTCACACCTTAGACTCCCCATTATGTCAACCCTTAAACTCTAGACCCCAAGAACTAGAAATTAGATATGTCCCTCAATTATAATTTTCAACACTGAGACATTTGCTGAACACCTTCTAGCTTGTATCAATCTACAATTAATAAAATGACATTTAGAACTATAATGAGCAGATAATCACCTAGTCACCACCTGCTGATAATTGGTCATGATTTCAACATCTGTGCTAGGGCTGATTCCTGAAAAATGTTGTGTGAATCAAGAATATTTACATGCACGTTAATAATCATATTCTTGGCATCTCAAACAGTCTGCATGTAAATGCAAAACGAAAAAAAATCCACTTTTCCCACAGAGTTCCTCATTATCTGCTTCAATGGGATCATTTAATCATTTCTAAGACATTGGGGAAAACCAGCAGTGGCACAGAGATTTCCCTCAAATGTGTGCTGTTGTATCATAGTTGTAAACAGAAAGAATCACTCATGTAGCTTAGTGTCCACAAACTCAGCAAAGCACCTGTACAGGGAAGTGCTGGCAAACTCAACTTGTCATCCCCTGCTACTTTCATAGAGGCCCCTTGGGTGCTTTCTAGAAAACTAAAAAAAAGGAAAAGGGGGAAACATATGCTCATGCAGAGCTTGAAACTGGAGGGAATGTGCAGCAGTCTATTAAATGCATAAAGGTTGATTTGCTGATTTCTTTCTGTTGCTAATTTCTCTGCATCTTGGATCCTTTCACTGTATGTCTGACTGCATGGATTGATCTAGTGAATAGCAAAGGGAATATTCATTATATGTGAGAAAATTATGTTGCTTGCAAGGATTCCTTCAAAAATGAAATTCTTTTTGAGGATTGTCAGCATAAGAGATGTCTTCATAGTTCTACAGATAGGTGGCTTTTTATTTTCTCCTATCTTGGTTTTACAAAGAAATATAAGACAGTATTCACCAAAATATTTCTGAGGAACTGATCACATTCAGTCATTGTACAGTAATTTCACAATTATAAGCTGCCCTGAATATAAGCCGCACTTCCGGGTAGCTGGGAAGACCATGGGATTTGTCCATATATAAGCCGCACCCGAATATAAGCCGCGCTTTTTGTTTTGTTTTGTTTTGGGGTTTTTTTGTTTGTTTGTTTGTTTGTTTGTTTTTGGTTTGGGTTTTTTGTTGTTTTTTTGTTTGTTTGTTTGTTTGTTTGTTTTAACTCTGCACGGCAGAGGGGCGGGGCGCTCCGGCCCAGCCTCACACAGCCCGGCTTCCCAGCGGCAGGGGTCGGCCCGCCCTTGCGCAGCCCCCGTTCCCAGCGGTCCCACGCTCCTGGCGGCTCCCGGCGGCACAGGGGCTGGCCTGCCCACTTGCCATTCTGCTTGGCCGGCTCTCACTTCCAGGTTGGTGTTTTGCTGGGATTTGTCCATAGATAAGCCGCACCTGAATATAAACCGCACCACTGGGGTAGGCTGGATTCTTCAATGAAAAAGGTGCAGCTTATATTTGTGAAATTACTGTACATGAATCTGAAAAAGTATTTAGACTCTGACAGTGTCATATTGCCAACAGTGATTCTTAGCTTGTGTTACAGTGAATCAACATAATATTGACCCAAAAATGCTGGGTGGGATAAGCATCACACTGGATCGTCTCTCATCACACCTCAGTTTTTATTCATCACTCATAAGCTCATTTTTTTCTCAACCACAACAACCTTGATCCATTATAAGTACTTTGGAGAGGCAGCTTGATGTAGGTTTGTTCATCTCAAAAACAGAAGAGGTTCTTCTTTTGTGTGGGGAAGTTTAGGGCTATACCAACTATCTGTCAGGCATTATATCTGTGGACCCTTTCCAGCTCTTTCATGTTAGTGGAGCTGACATAAAATAAAGCTGCAGTGAATAAATGAATAAGTCCAGTAATAAAGCTGTGGAAAACCTGCTGGCCACAGCATAATCTTCCCCAAGATGTGCAAATTTTGGTGAAATTCAGGCACATTTGAAATCTACTTGTGCAAACTGGACATGCATTTCCACAAAGTTTTCAAGTAATGTAATACTTACTGTTTCTTTACACTGCACAAATAAATATGCAGAAGTAGACACCTTGACATGTTAATATTCTACGTTAAAAAAGACCAAAAACAACGGGAAAAAAGACAAAGACACAAAAATTAAGGACAACATTTTAAAAATTTCTATGTAGAGATTTTGAAAATACCTGTTATTATTCTCTTAAGATTAATGTTCATGAAAATTTTCCTTAATTCTTATTTTGTTTTCAAGACAGTAGCAGGCTGCTTTTCTTTAGCTGAATAAAGATCTTAAATGTATCATAAATGCAGTCTCTTCCATGACATTTAAAAATCCTCTGGAGTCAAAAACAGAATACTTTAGAGCCATTAGCAGAAAACTGCTTAACTACAAATGGCCTGGCTGGTATATAATATGCTTAATGTTAAAGCTGTTCCCAAGGTAAACATTCCGTAGTGGCTTTACAAATAGTGCATAGTAAAAAAATAATGGGATCTGTAATTGTTCAGTCATCTGCACAAAATAAAAGTTAAGTATCTTAACCATACATGGAATGCATTCAGGCCCTGTAATGTTAAATCTGGTGTCTCTTGCACTTTGTATCCGTTGTTATAAAACAAGGAGAAAACAAGCAGTCTGCAGAGAATCTGATGCAGTGCTTTCCCATATGTCAGTCTCTGGGACAAGGCCACGTTAATGTATGAGTGGTCAGCTCCTTTCATATACTACTAATGTACTGGAAAGTCTTCCGCACTCGGTGCTTTCCTTCACGTCTCAGGACATCTCGTGGTAGAGCACTTCCCCATGCAGAACAATATGGCCTTCTCTTGGAAAAGCCCTCTGGGCTGATCACTGTCAGGTTATGTTATGTTTTAACAGTAGGCACTTCAATGCTAGTTTTGTGCAGAGCTGTAGCAGGAACAAGAGGTCTAAACAAACAGAAGGGCCACTAGAGCCCTTCCATTTATCATTCCAACCTGACAGAAATCCCTATCTATTCCCTAGCTTTGCTGAATTTTACACATTATTTTTAAAACGTCTGCTATTAAATAGTAGTTACCCTTATACTTTGCCCTTCTGCATAATCATATTCTTCCTTACTGTTTAGATAAGTCAGTCTGAGATATCTGAAGGAAAATAAAATCAGTGGTATCTGTCTGAAAGGTTTCAACATAGCCTAAGTAAATATTATTGAAAATAATGGTGTTAATACTTGCATAGCACCTTTTAGCTATGAAGGTGTGAATTAATTAGTGCTCACATCACAACACCTCTGTGAATTTGTCAAGAATTATTATACCAAATATTCACAGGAAGAAACAGATATAACAAGAATATAAGCGTTACCTAGGTAACACAGGGAATGGCAAAGGTGGGATTTAAGCCCTTTTTTTCACAGTGTTCATTAAAAACACTCCCTCTTTAATAACTGAGAGTGTATCATCAGTCCATCTTAAGTGAGTGATTGCTTACCATAAGGGTTGGGATAAAATTTCCTCAAACACGTAGCTAAAAAAATTCTCCTTTAGCACAAATTCTCAGTGTAAGTCTGTTCAGGTAACTAAGAACATATCCAAAACCTAGCCACAGTATTTTCCCACTATCTGTTTGTCAGTAACAATGGCAATACAGTTTGGAAAGGTATTTTTTAGAGTTTCAGATTGGGTTCACTGCCTTTCTTCATGCAGCTCAAGTCAAGTATTATTTCAGTATTCATCATTCAATATTCAGCATTTCTGTGTTTTGAATGAACCTTCCCCATGTGATCATAAAGGGACTTGTCTCCCAGGACTGAGATGGGAAAGACATATCCCAAGAAGTCCTGGCAATATGTTAAAAGAAATGCAAAATATTTTACATGGAAAAAGAACATTAAGACAGGACTCTGTTGGAGTGATTTATTTAGAAGAAGTACTTGGACCAGACACAGAAGGTCTTTCTGTCTGATGGTAATGGGATATGTTTCGCTCACTTTTAGAAATGGTTTGGTTTGGGTGGGTGATAATTCTAGTAAAGGGTGAGAGAAAATTTATGGGTCTGAAAGGAAGATTAGTAACATGGGGAATTTTGGATGAAAATATGCTGCATTTTTTGGGAGTAATGCTGTTTTGATGGAAAAGTGATTAATTTTCTGAGAGTTGTAAGGCACATCTCTAGTTCAGAGAAGGATGATGATGGAGAATGTTAAATACTTCAGTGAATTCGTGAGAAATCTGTGGGATTTGAGCAAGTGCTCAATCTGTGAAATTATTGGGGAATTGGTGGCACAGGGGAAGAATTAAATGCATGCAGTCATGGGATTGGGACCTGAGAGATTCTAAAAAATTGGACTGGGAGGTATCACTTGGGCCATTAAGTCCTTCATTCACAATTTCAACTAACTATGTGATAGATGTTTATTTTAGATTTATCCACATAATGTCTATTCTGCTTTCTTCCACCTACCACATTTCCCAGGACTAAAGGAAAATTAAGATGTTCAGTAAAAGTCACAACTGCAGAATGTCACAGAAGGACACAGAGGGGGTTACAGTCACCTCCGATAGCTGTGTCCCTGCATTATCAGGGAAGCAATTAAATAAAACTCTCAAGTGAGCCTAGAAAGGAAGCACTATGCTCCCTAGTAAAAAAGTGCATGAAATCCCAAATAAAGGAAATTTTTCTTTGCAGAACCAAACCAAGTGGCCATTTTATCCTGGGTAAACGAGAGAGATAAAATTGTATGGCACTGAACATTAATTGCAGTAGAATAAAAGCATCTGAATATCTTTCTTATCACTTTTCTCTAGTTATGGTCAATTTCCACTACGTCACCAAAAAAGAGAACTTTCCATCCTAAAAGAAACTTGTTTACCAAGATATGGAAATATTCCTTCCTTGCTTCCAGGAGGGTGCAAGAGAAGTGTAAGGCACAAGATTAATTCAGTCTATATGCAGTGTAAACAGACAGCACTCATTTCAACTCCCTGGACACACTGGATACCTAATAATTCCTATCACAAGCCTAATCTAATTCCCCCCCCCCCCAGCCAGAATTCTCTTTTGCAAGTTTTAAAATCTTTCCTTATCATCATCTTACATTGAGTTCCTACTGCATTCTCCTATTTGGGAACTAAAAACTAATTTCTTGGATGGTTAGATATCATCTAGTTAGCAAACTAAATGCATTTGAAACCAATTTATTATACGTTCTCTTATGTTCATTTAATTCTTTTATGTAAAAACTCTTCTTCCTCTTGAATATTTAGTCATGTGTTTCTGAGTTATTACATTTCCCCCAAACCTTCTTATATTAACTCTAAAGAAGTTAGGTATTTTTAATCTATCTTCACAAAATAGCTACTGCATGTTCCTAATAAATCTTTCCTGCATTTAGCTCTATATTTCCTGAATACAGATACGTAGTCCTGCATATGATGTTCCTAAAGAAGTCTTTTGATTGTCTTCCTTCACAGTACTAGCAAACCTGGTCTGTGATAAAATAACCTGGTCTGATGTATTCTGAAACTTGCCATTCTTTTTCACAGCCCCATCACATTGGTTGTATTCTTACATATGCACAAGTTTTCTTCTATTTCATTACTTTCCAACTGATAAGACTACAATCCCCAAACATATTGTCTGGACTGAAGCACATCCCAATGTGTTCTATGGCAATAATTTCCATTCAGCTTCTGTCACTGAACAATTAAACTGCCAAATTCCTTTGAGGTACTTTTACACCGGAAGCTCTGGCAATAGCTTATATTGTTCAAAATATCACAATTGCCCCTAAAAATCAAAATAGTTCTCTGTGAGTAGGAAAGATACGTGCTTCTTCCAGCATGCAATTGCTATTTTGTACCTTATTTTCTAGAGCACTGAGTACACAGCACTGAGGCATGAGTGTGCAAAGCAAAATGCTGTTTCAGCCTTGAGTCAAATACAAAGTTTGAGTGACAGTAGTGTGTAAATCCAAACAGATGAGGTGAATGAAAAACAATAGTGAGAAAATTTTGATTGACAGATAAACCTCAGTGACTACTTCTACTCTTCCAAAGGATTTTGAGCACAGATTCTGTGGTTGGGATTTGGAAGCCAGCAGGGGATCATTTGTAAGTTTTAGTCTTTTTGATCCCTGACCCAGTGGGCAAGGAAAGACATGTCAGGAAAAACACTGTGTTTGGGGGAGCAGCTAAGTACAAGATGCTTAGTACCAGTTAGTCTGATCTAAATATTGTTTTAGGATTTCAGCTGACCAAGATGTTGTCCTATTCATGCTGTTTAATGTGCAATAGGATTAAAGGCATGCATAATCTGAGCATGTATGAAACCCTTGAGACCCACTTGAATGGCATGCTGAGGCTTTTGGCTCGGATCCTGCCCAAGAGGTATTAATTTGGGTATGAATCAAATGAGGCTGGGAACTGGTGCAGTTGTGCTAGTTACTGCTGATGTCAAATTTAAAGTCTCACAGCTCTAATAAAGAATGTTGTCCAACTTGTGAGAATGCATTAAGATGGACAGAGTAGGGCTATTCAATGTCTAGCAGGTCTGAAGCTCTGCCAGCCAGGGATGATTTCAAGGTTGCCAAACATCCCACCCTTCCCTCAGTGCTCCAGTCCCACAGACTTCAAGCAGACTCCCAAGTCTCTCCTCTCCTTAGTCTCCTATGGAAACTTTTTGCTAATACAGAAAAAGAAACGCAGAGGATTTGAGAGGCATAGTAAATAATAATGAGACAGATTGAAATGTCCTTTGTTCCAAGTGTTTGTTAGAACCTCTAACAAGAGAAATTACTTATGAGCTCACGTGATGGGTTTCCAGTGTATCAGTTTACACAGAAGATAGGATTAAATTGGAGCTCTTGGGCTGAAGTTCTTCTCTCCTGTGACATTTAAACCTGATGGTTCATGGGCATCAGCCTGTGGCTCAAAGGATGGAAACTGGCAGCACCAGTGACTGAGTCTGTAAATAGAGGACAGGAGAGGTGACTGCCAGCTAGTATAAGGCACTGGCACTTGGCAAATGAAAACAAGATGTCACCAATGGGAACAGGTGTAAGTCAAGGAAACAAGTAAAACTTCCCATATGTCCAATATTTAATCCAGAGTTTTCAGGAAAAAAAGGTAACAGGAATGCTTTGCTGAGGTTAGAGGACTTCTACTCTTAACTGGTTTTATCCTCTTCTTTCTCTGAAAGAGCAGTGCTCACATTCACATAGTGTGGGGCCTTCCCAAATTGTTCAACCACACTTTTAATTGAATAATTTAAACCCCCAAAATAGTTCAAAATTTTATTTATATTATGAACATTTCTAACTATGAAATATACCATATGTCTGCAGAGATCAGAATCACCTTAAGGAACAGAATGAGCTTCCAAACTGATGTGATGAGTATACATTTTGCACGCTTTCCTTTTCTCTCTGTTCTGTATGGAATCAGCATTTCAGTTATGCAAGAGAAATTTCTGTAATCAAAGCATATATTACATTTGAGGCAAGATTATTATTTAAAGTAGCAGACTTCCAATGTACAGTAAAACTAATGTGTCCAACTACACTTTAACTATTTTGTGGTTACTCACAATCCATACTGAGAAAACAGAGCTTTAAAAATTGCTTAATGGGGAAATTTTAATTAAGTACAAATAGTTGACATACATCTAGAACCTCATTCAGGTAAGTTTCAAAAATCTATGAAAGAGAGATTTTAAAATTTAATGATCCTAATAAAACAGCACCACATTCCCTTATTTGATATCTTCATTTTGATATAAACATTTCATTCTGTAGAGTCATACTCGAGCAGGTTGGTGATTGCAAGTTCTATTTGAAACACAAAATTCCTTTCAACTCAGAATACCACGTCAGGCTTAACAGGAAGTAACATAACAACAACCCAAATCTTAAATAGCATACAAACTTGATTTGTTCACCAGTTCTACTGACACTTTATTTTAGCAAAGTTTTACTGTAAACTTTAAGTGAATTACATTAGGGAAGCAGAGAAAGTTTTTTATTTTCCAGCAATTATTCTGATGCAACTTAAAATGGGGAAATTTTGTTACCTATGGTGAAGACGTAAAGGTAAAGTTTTGAAGTTTTGGGCAGGCATTTTCTATACCTAAGAAGAAATAAGTTGAGACAAAAATTTGACCGTATTAAGCTATTTGGTTAAACTGCTAAAATAGTGGGTGTTGTCTCTAGTAAAGAGTAGGTACCTGCACCGAAAATAAGTTATGTATCAAAATAGAAAAAAAAAAAGGTAAAAAAAGCATGCATTAAGTTAGTTAAATTAATCAAAGGCAAGACAACTGACACAGGTGCTCATATTTGTTCTAGATTGTGACTAGCATAATGAAGAAAGACTTTGAGGTAGATAAATGTTTTCATCGTATTAATCCTAATACTGGAAGATATAAGTTGAGTCCTACTCCACTTTTTTTATGCTAAGACTTGTAGCTCTGCAATATCACTCCTTTAGCATTGACTTAAATGAGCATTATTTCTTTGAAAGGCATGATCTATCTAATCTCAGATCTAGTTCTAATTATCTTAGAGCATGATCAAGGACCTAGATTTGCAGGAAGTATTTGATGGATACTCCATAGGAACACTCAGCTGAATCTAGCTAATTCCTAAGCTTGTAACCTTTAAGAAGGTGGTAATACAATATTAAGGGGCAAGAAAGTCTAGCCATTTTGGCTAAGAAAAAAATCCCACCTAACAGCAAACCTAACAAGAAAAATTGACCTGTTGAATACCAAGAGATCTATTTACATTAATGCATGTGGAAGAAAGGCCTGAGGAAATCCAAAGGAGCTCCACAAAAAGAGGGCTTGTAAGCAAACAGAGGCAAAATAACTGTTAAATAAGACCATTATGTGACTGGACTTGAATATTCTTGTTGAATTAGCTCTTTAGGTGAAGGAAGATTTCTTCATTTCTCTCAAAACACAAAGAGTTTGTAAGATGAAAGAGCTCTGACAGTTTATACCTCACAGGTGAAAATGCATTCCAGTTACATTAAAAGAAGGTGATTTCCTCCAAGGAAAATTAGACTCAGCACACTAGTTTTGAATGTAATAAATATATTAAGAACAGTCCTATCATCTTGACAATGGCATTTTGGAAAGAGGTAGCCTTGTTCATCTCAGAGGAAGGCCATAAGTTCAACAACGCTCAAGAGGGGCTTCCAAAACACAGATATCTTAAGGACAGTGCCACTCTGCCTTCTCTCAGATAACCTCTAGGGGAAAAACAGCTTGAGATATCAGACTTGAACATCACATTATGTTTCTTATCAGCTGCTTCAGCTGGCTCCTCACTTCACCTGTGGGTGTTCAGGATTACTTGCTGATCAGCCCGTGCCCTTTAGACAGATATTAGGAACATTGGGTTTTAATTGTTGTCTGAGGGCTAGACACTGAGAAGTTGGGTGCTGTTTTGATTAATTTGTAGGTGTTTAACATCATTAACTGGATTTAATTTATGCAAGACTTAACATTTATCACAACTGAATTCTCCCATGGTTTTATCTCGTATCCTATAGAATGCGCAAAGGAGCCAAAAGCAAGTAAAAATAGGACCCAGAAAGCAAAGTATAGTACCATATAGTAGTACTCTGTTCCCACAAAATATCTGCCAAAACACTGAAAAGTAGGCTGTGAATTAAGAGTGAAAAAGATTTTTTAAGCAACATGCCCTATTAGCAACTGCTCTAACTTGTCTTCAAGATAGACCCTCAGTAATGAGAACATAAGAAAATAAATTGTTACTATAGCACCAAACTAATTAAAGCTGATACACTTATTACTAACTCTTTGCTTAGGGAAAGTATTCGTTTTATCAGGAACAGAATAACCACAATTTAATAATTACATTCTGTGCAAAGAGCGACTGATAGCACAATGAGATCTTCCTATTTAACTCTGTAACAGGGGCTTGGGAACATAACTGTCAACATTATTCTCTTAGTATATAAAACATATGTAAAAAAATAGGTGCCTGGTTTTTCAAATTCTGGGCACTGAAATTACCAACACTGTATCAGCTGCAACTAATAACTAATCCCATGGGAAAAACCTCAATGTAAATCCAAATACTACCACACCAGCTCTGTACTTCAGTACAATTACTCAAATCATGTCTTGCAAATCCCACCTAAATAGGGTAGTCTTGCAGCAGTGTGTTTCTGGAAGGAAAGGGGGATAAGGACCACAACAGGGAGAATTTTCTGAAATGGCAGGCTTTCCACCATTTTCCAGTTTAAATCCAAAGGACTTCCGGTTTTTAACTGCTCTATTAATTGAAATTTAACCAAACCAGCATCCAAAGAAAGGGATTTGGGGCAGAAATAATCCTTTTCCTTGTCAATTTAAAGAATAATTAAAGAATAATTTTAAAAATAATGAAGCAGCAAACAAGGGGACATTCATGGTGCTTTCGTTCAAAACTATACTTAAGAAGCTGACCACCTGCTTCCTGTTACTCTTGATTCCACTGTTTTTGGGTCATAGCTTTAACTGAAACTTGGTGCTCTAATGTAGCAAAGCTATAGACAATTGTTGCATCTACATGGATCATGGAACAAATGTAGTCCATTCTATGAATTTTTTTCTTTTTATTTATTTTTTTCTTTTACATTCCACTCCCTTTGCCATGGAAAGAAGACATTTACCAGGTGTGAGTTATTCATCTTCAGGTATTTCAAGGTATTTCAAAATACTGCTTTTTGAAGAATTCTTATTGCCTGGAACATCCAATGCGTATAAACATCTGAAGTACATATAAACATCTGCTTTGGATTACATCTGCAGGTATACAAAACACCTAGCAGCAAGTAATAATTAGAAGATGACTTACTATATTCTTTCAGAATGTCTCAACTGAGCATCATTGATCCTGATAAAGTCTGAAATCATTATATAGTTATTGTGGAAATATATTTAAAATTTGCTATTATGTGTGCACAGTCAAAATAAACCCATATTTATATATACATGTATATGTTAGGTGTGTTAAATTCTCACACACACTCTGCAGCTATCTGCATTATTGTACAAATGCATAACAAACTTTGGTAAGTAAAGGAAAGAAAATAAAAGTATAGCTTTAATTTTGGGAAGGCCTGTTGAATTACTGTGTATTTTTGCCTCTTCAAAATCTGCTCACAATAATTTATAAATCGTCTTTTCATCACTGGAAAGAGCTTCAGATTTCCCCATTTCAGAAATTATGTGGTTGAACTTTATGGGGAAAAAACCCCTTCTGTATATATTAAGCATTATTTTAAAGCCAATATCTACCCTAAAATTTTCTAAAACTTCCATTACATTCTGAGTAATTTTGTTTCTCCTTTATTGGTGTGAAAATATATGTGTTTCTCTACCCTGAAATATATAGTGTTGCTCATACACTCATAATGAAGGTGTATCTTAGTACTGAATTCTTCTATAGTGAGGCATTGAGTATCCATTCACTTTCAAGTTAAAGTCAAAATAACGGTATTACCAGCAAAGCTTCTAAGGTAGCAATTAATGGATGGAGAAAGGTACAGACTTGTAAGCAGATGTGACGAGACAAATCTCAGTAAGCTAAGTATTACAGAATTTCAAAACACTATTTTCCTGCTACCATGCACAATGTGACTTGGTATTTTAATCATAGTCAAATATTTTAGGGACTACAGAGACTACAAGAATATTTTGTGAAGTATACCCTCTCCAAAAGGCCTGTAAGCCTGTAACATAATGTTCTGTGTAGAGTTCTAGGCCAGCATGATTCCAGTGAAGCCAAAGTCAAAATAACTTATAAGGGAGGAATTAGGTTTGACTTTTACTATCGTTTCAAACAATAATCCATTTTCTCTGCTAACACACTTCCCATTCATTAATTACATTGCAGATTAAAACAATCAGTAGGGAAAAAAAAATCCCATCCAGCATAAATTTTACTTTGTTTCCTTTTCTTATTTCAGCCTATAACTTTAGATATAATTAGTTATATTAAAGCTCTGAAGAATAAGCCTGCCATTAACAGTGATTTAGCAAATGCTTTCGAATTTTAGTCTTACTCTACATAATTATACTTACATGAAATATAATTAATGAGGAAAACGTCTCAGATGTGTGGGCTAGGAAGGCAAATATAACTATCCTTTATTGTGCCTTCAAGGTTAGAATTATTATAGCACTTATAATTTTATTATAATTACCTATAATGAGACTCCACATGCGTGATACAGTCTACATGCTTTTGACATTAGAAGTTTTCAAAATGCCTCATTAAGTATTTTACTCTATGTGGTTTTCCTTCACCTCCCATTTTTGGTGGCCATCTATTTCATGTAAAAGCATACAAACTTATATAAAAAATGCTACCATTAAAGATCATAAAATTATTACAATGAATAGATATTAAGATGTCACAGCTGTATAACCTATTCCTTTTATGTACTCCCATGCTGAATTGTTTTATGACCTATCATAAACCTATTAAACTACTGGTAATAAAGGATTGTAATTAGTGATAAAACCTTGTTGCTTACTGAGCCAAGACAGTCATCCTTACTTTGGATTTTATTGAAAGTAATCAAGATGAAACCTTCAGCAATGTCAAATAACACCTTCAGAGAAGAAGGTTGGACTTTTGGTAGAGATTGCCGATGTTTAAGCTTTTTCTGTAGATCACCTGCGCTGTATTTTGAGATTGATGAATTCTGTTCCTCTCCACCCTTTTCCCCATGAACTTGCACAGAAGAATGAGAAATATAGGATAAATGAAGCCAAATAAGCTTGGAACACAGTTTGACTTCAGTGGCTTTCTATTTTGCTATTGTATTAAGCATGTAGAATGCTGTCCACAACCTGTTTCTTGGCAGGATTCAACAAGGGCTAAAGCAAAGTAGCAATCCTTAGCAGTGAGCTCTGACTGAAACAGAGAATCTAGTTAAGGGAAAAAAGCATGCAAGGCGCTGAACAAAATGTGTGACCTTTTCAGTTATCAAATCAAATTAACTTTTTTCCTAGTCATACTGGGCTGAATGCAAACATAGCTTCCAAAGGCACAAAAGCCACTGCTTTAATCTGCACAGTATCATCAAGTCCCTCTTAACATTTGTGTGTTGGCCTTCTAGAATACATTAATTTTGCCAGCGTGCTCAGATGGTTGGTTCTTGATGTATCCTGGTGAAAGCTGACATTTTCACTTCCCTTAATGTAAATTTTCTGTAGCTTAACCTCAAAATTCCAGGTGGAGTAATTTTCTCAGAATCTAAGAAAATGCCTTTTACCATTTTGGCATGGAAACAGTATATGGATGAGACTGGGTGAAAGGAAAATATAATGCCAGAGATTAAACTCAGAAATCTGTATTCCTGTCTCCACAGCATAGCTACAGTATCTTGCACATTTTGAAAACTGGAAAGGAGGGGGGAGGGGAAAAAAAAATCAAACAATATTCACTTTGTCGTTATAGCACTATATTTCACTCTGCAGTAAACTGGAAAGACACAGCTCTAAGCACCAAACAATTAACCCTCCACTAATTCCCCTTCTATCCTACAAAATAAAGAATACATCAAAGACAGAAGAACAGGTATCTTCTCTCCCATTCTTCTCAACATGGATTTATTTGTCCTAACTGGACTTTTAAACCTATTGTCCCTGGCTTTTCACAGCACTGAATTGAGCAATAGGGAAACTATAGTAACCAATAATCTGTTTCACTTCAATGGAAACTATGTATCTTGGTGGATAACAAAGCCTGGGATAAACACTAAAAACCTCTGACAGGGTTTGGAGGGGGAGAGTGTGGTGTCTCGACTGTCAGGTCACGTTTTTGCCAGCCTTCACCTATGGGCAACAATTATTAGGGTATTCCTCATTTGCTCTTCACTAAGCAAATTCTTCAAAGGTGCTTAATGGTTACCTCACCTCCATTAAAATTCACAGTATTCTGTGCAATTAATTCAGCCATATGCAGAGGTGTGTGCATGCTAATCGCTTTTAGTCACATATACATTAAGATTATCTGCACCAGCCTCCTTTTGAAGGGATGCCTCCTCAAGGAAAGCTAGTAAAACTTTGTGTAGTAATATTTGTAGTCGAGTCAACACAATACACCTCTCCTTAATTCCCATAAAGATTTTAAATCTCCCATTTCAAATGGAGCAGGGGGAATGTGTATTTGGTATTCTTCATGCAATTATAAATCCGAATAAAAACAAGTCCAATATCCACTTAGATATCAATACGACCAAATAATTTCACATTATTTAAGATCTACATGAAATCAAGAGCACCAAAGGCTGATCACTTTTGCAAGTAAATCAAAAGGGCTCTTCCTCTATTTTATTTTTTATCTTAAATGTATCCAGAGTTTTATAGCTAAATACAAAAGCGCTAGCAGTTGGTCATGCTTTAAGCTACTAGAAGAAAGTTAAGCTTCCACGTTGGCTAGCCGAGATATCAGCTCTAAGCTGACAAGTAATTAAACCAGCATATCTATAACAACTGTCATCTCTTATTTCTGTGCAACTTGGATGTAAACCAAAGGCACGAAAGCCAAAAAAAGACTTCACATTACTGGGCAACTGCTGAGCATCTCCTGCTGAACAGTTTAGCAGACCTGGGCATTTAGAGGATTGTAGCAGAGATCAAAAGGGTCAGAGATCCCTTTACCAATTAACAGCAGGGAGAAGAACATCAAATAAGGTGTAAATTTTAGCTCTGCAGTTTTGAGTAAGCCAAGCATGAAATGCATTCTAATACTCTTGAGTAGCTGCAGCTTTGAGCCATCAGTGATGTCACTGGTGCACTGAAGGAAGCTTAATCGCACTTAGAGTGGCATGTAGCAATCCCGCTCAGCTAGGTGCTAAAGCCTGCTGCTTCTTGTCTCTTTTGATAACACATGGGAATTGCTAGCCCCGACGTGGCTGGCGAGAACAGAAAACACTCCACAAAAAAGCAGGCTTTCTTTGGGGTCTTATGCTTTTATTTCTCCCGGTCTTAAAGAGATAGTGACACAGTGTTTATTTTCTCCCCTTAATTGTTTCAAATAAAGAAGGAAATAATTAATAAGGCCCAGTGTAAGTAATCAGCCTTTGGGGGCTTGAAGCGCTGCTTAATCCAACTTTATGCAAATCACCACGGGGGCAAAGCCGTTCCTATAGACATGGCTCTTTCTTCTCTTTCTTCTCTCTCCAGCCACCCCACCACCCCGCCTTTTAAGTCCGACAAAAGAATGCCATTGAGCCTCTTTATGCATCCCCTTGACCGGCATACAGTGCCCGGAATATGCAATCTGCCACGATAGCGCTGGGAAATGCCGGGCAGGCCGGGAGCAGAGGGATGCAGAGGGATGCAGAGGGATGCAGAGGGATGCAGAGGGATGCGCTCCCTTCCTGCGGGGGCTGGGACCATCCGGGAGGGCTCTGCTGGTCCCTCTGCCCGGCCCTCTCCCACCCAGATGCCGCAGAGGATGCGCAGCGATGGCACCTGTGAAGGTGGAGCAGGCAGCACTGACAGCAGCAGCAGCAGCAGCAGCAGCGACTAAAGAGATGAAACGGGCCAACTGCTCTGGCAAAATAGCACTATAGCACTTTCAGGCTGAGCTAAAGGTCAGCATCAGATAAGTTTAACCTATTTTGAAAGTTGCTTTGTCCGTGGATATTTATTGTTGCCCAATGTCATGCTTGCTTTCTCACAGAGAATTTTTTTAGGTTTTTTTTTTTTTTGACTGTTTGTGAATTGAAATTATGTCAATAATAATTCGAAGCACAATCCTTAAAGAAATAAATGCGAATATTATGTTATGCTTCTGTTTATTTCAGCTAACAAAAGATTACCATGGGGACAATTACAAATTCATGATATGGGTACATTCACAGAATACATTAGTGGTCCCGCTTCAGTGAGAAAATACAGTTGTGATGTTTAAAATGTGTTAAGAAGAATTCCCACAACTTAAATATGCACTTTCATTTTACAGATCTCAACTACATTAAGTTCAATTCAGGAATGCTCTATCTCCAACAGACTTCAATTAAATATATTTCACATGAACTTAACTATTCTGCTCAGAAACTCATCCCAGATCATCAAATAATCCTTTTTACATACCTAAGTATTCATAACTGCACATACCTAATTTATTTAGGAAAAAACACTGAAATCTCCTTTCTGCTTTGGTTTCAAGAGTGCAAGTACTTGGTTTTCTAAACATTATGAATAAAACTAGATCTGAAAGACATCATATCCACAACAAAGAGAAGCTAGTGACCAGCTCAAATACACTGTCTTTTGAACAACAAGTCAGTGCAGACAGAAGTAAATGACAGTTAATTACAAATTACATTCTGGTTGGGGCTGTGAAGGCCTCCTGGCTTGAATAATAATCAGGCCCTGGGGCACTCACCTGCCTGCAAACGAACATACAGAGACACAGGCTGGGGTGCTATACAAGTTTCAAAACAAGCTGCTAAACACAAAAGCTTATTGGATTACAGAGATTTAGGCAAAAGCATTCAGATCTTTGGCAGCAACTCTAATAGTAGGTTAAAGGAATTTCTAAAGGATGAATTGCCATTTACTGTACATTTTTGAATACTTCTTCTGATTTTGGGGAAAGAAAATAAGATCTCTTCTTTTCCAACATTGAAAAAGTTATCCTGTTGCAGGTGTCCTTTACAAAATATGGTAGAAGAAAGTGTCTGCTATGAATTAGAGACCTAATCTCTTTCCAAATTAGAGAAATTACACATACTGTTCACATTTTTTTTTCCAATTCTTGCCATTCAGCCAGGACCATATATGTTCTAAATGTAGCTTATATAAATGTAAATGAATCAGAAAAAAAGCCCATGGTAGAGGAAATACTATTATGCAGCACCTTTGATTGTTGAAATTTGTGTTGTTTACTGATGTCTGTTGCACTTTTTTAACCATTGATTTTAATCCCATATATTTGTAGAATATGACAATGTCTACATTAATTAATGTCAGTATTAGTGCAGTGTAAAACCTTGGCTTTTGTAATTCACTAAAGCAATTTCTATTCATTTAGTTGAGCTAAGTGCTTATTGTTAAAGACAAAAGGCTCAACAGTTTGACATTGAGCTCATTATGTATGTTTAAAACATTCTGCAATTCAAGGCCACACCACATGCAATAAAAAAGAAGCCGGTGGGTTCAGGGATTAAAATTCAGACCACACAGTTCTCTTCAATAACTTTCCATTTAAATCTGATTCAAACTTCAAAACAAAGCTATTTAGATGTATCAGCATACGTGGGTGTGTAAGTATGGGAGAGTATATACCTTTCAGGCTCTTGATATGCATGCACAAACTTTCAGTTGCTCTGTTTTACTTTAAGTCAGCTGCCATGTAGATTCTGTAAAAAGAATTTCTTGTTAGTAGGTGAATGTGATCATGTGTTTTTGAAAGAATTTCTGGGTTGCGAGAGAAAAATTTAGCCATTTTTTTGCTGTCTATGATTATTTGCAATAATATGATTATAATATATGATTATGACAATGTATAAGGACAACAGACTATGTTTATGTACATGTACATATAGTGGAATGAAAAGATAAATAACATGGAGAGTACAATGGATTGGAAATCATGCTATACATTTCAGATAAAGTGCACACACTGCAAAAAGGCTTGAATATCAAAAAATATTCTTGCACTTAAAAGTATACCTGCATGTGCTTCTTCCAAATATCTTCTATTCTGAGTAACCAGACAATGACTATGATTTCCTTCTCCAAGCACAATTTTTCCAGTGGAACTTCTGATTTCAGGATTAGAATATAAGAAAAAATTAGGCTGAATTATCACTATGCCACTGTGAATGAAACAGCACCTCTGTGTGCCATGAAAGCCTTATAACATTCCATATGGGATGGAAGTGGTGCCCCTGTGGTATGGAAAGCCCAGCAAGACTCTTTCACATTTGTCTGCCAAACACACGTGCCCGTTTGTTGACCATCTGTATTATTTTACAAAACTTAAGCAGAGAGTTATCTCAAGTATTAGTACAGCTGCAGGCTTCTGGGGACAGGGTGGAAAAGGCATTATGGAGCAAAACTTTGTTCCAGGAGAGGCTGTGACAATAACTGTGAACTCATATGGAATTCTCTGAAAGCAATTTTCCAGGAAAATAAATGCTGTGCTCAACAGTCCTCCTCTGCAGCTGATAATTCAGGACTCCTGTCCAAGCTGTACTTGCTGTCTGGACCTTAGGTCACCCCCTTCAGATTTCACAAAATGACCTGGGGGAAAGACAGCAGCATCAGACACTGCATGCAGAAGGGTTTGTGACTAGCTCAGAGCCAAGCAGCATTAGGGCCCCTGTTGAACTTTTTATTTGCAGTGCACAGCTCTTGCAAAGATCTCCTACAAATATTTCCAAAATCCTGCCATTCTCCAGTGCTTTGTCCTCTTTCAGTGCTACTACAAAGATAGCTATTTCTGAATGAGTTCAGAGAAGCATTCATTGTCCCTCTTAAAATATTTTATTTTCAGGATCAGAAAAAAATCAAGCGATGCAAAACATTTGATATGTATCCATTCTGAAAAGTAATTTTCAAAGGAATTTGTCTCCGATGGTCCAAAGCTACGATGTGTAATTAAAAATAGTCTTCTCCATCTTTGATTTAAAGGATGTTTGTGTGAGCTACAGTTTTAAAACCAGAGGGAAAAATAGCATCACTCAACCAGAGTAAAGAAAAGGGGCCACCTTATCGGTAACAGAGTGATTTTGACTGTACTGACAGTGACATGAGTAATCCATCATGTCATCGGCCCGGTGACGGATGTACCCTGCACCTCATCTCTGTATGTGTGCAGGGAGGACTATGTAGCAAGCCAGGAGGCAAGTAACACTTAACCCCTGCAAGCTTCATGTCCCTGCTGTGCTTCAGACAACCTCTGTCATGTATGAAAAGCCTAAAGAATGACAGTAAATCTATACAGACCAGCACAATCTACCATCGTGACAACTACACACCACCATAGCCTTATAACACTATTAAACTGTATCATCACAGACTTGTAAGACAAGGCCTGCATTATGTGCTTTGTTGAGCTACTTAAAAGGTCTTTGGAAATGCACTGAATATACCTTTTGTCATCATTCGGGTAACAAAAGGATATAGTTCATAAATACTAATTCCAAAGAGAAGGATGATTAATTATTTTGGCCCAGCAGAAATAGCACCTTATTCCAGAAATTGACTTTCGTAGTGGACAATATTAAAAGGGAGTAAAAAAAGTTAAATCTTCTTCAAAATACTTTCTAAGATTTATTTGTTTTTAATTGACGATAGTTTTGACAGAAAATCATAGCTGTTTTCTGGTCAAAGATACAACCTACTTCCTTCAAATTTTTAATTTGTATGGCCACTTCTGAAAAAAATATTTACCCTAAAAACTTTGACATCTATTGTTTATTCAACTCTGAAATGTAACAAATATTTCTGCCACCACATTTCTGTTCAATAGAATCTTCATAGTTAAGGTATAACACTGAAATGTCCCAGGATGGTAACATCATAGATTATTACAAATGTACCAACCCATAGTTCTCTATATACGAGTATACACACACACATATACATATATATATATATTCTGGAAGTGTAATGTGACATGAAGATACCATCCAAAATTTTCATTCACATCAGGAAAGACAATACTGAATATCTCCTTTAAAAACATCTTCAATGGCTACATATCCTGTGTCTTCAAAACCACTTTTATTATCTCTCCTTTCTCTTTCTGTTAATACAACAAGCTTCTCCTGGGTTTAAAAAAAAAGGAAAATAACTGGTTGAATAGTAACATCGTTTGTTCATGTATATGCAAAAAAGATCTTTTCACACCTTGATGAAATTAACATAAATTTAAATACTAATGAATAGGTAGAGACTAGTGAAGAATACCAAGGACCACATTCAAAAGGAGTTATATCCCTATAAAACAGATCTATTTTCTAGGGACATGTGGCATGAGTGTTATATGCCTTTATTGCACAATCTGCATAATTCACAGTCCAAAACAATTTGCAGCTGGATAAAGGAAATCTACTCTTTACTAGTGGAACATCACATTTGAAGGATATTATTTTACTTCTTGGCTGAAATTGCCATGTACTGTTGGAAGCCAAAAATCCATAGTCAGAAAATACAAGGATATATATGTTTGGAGCTATTCAGCATTTTGTCACTGGGGAAAGAACAGTACAAACATGCACAAGGCAGAGAGAGAGTGGAATGTAAGATGAAGAAGCACAGCATCTTTCAGTCATTCCAAGAAGCTTCTAAGAGAAGGACAAGAGACATAAGGACTAGTTTGTCTTCTCTGTTCCTTTCAGGCCCCATACAATGTATGCATGAAGCAGCACAACAGGAGCCAGTGCAAAACAAATATGCATAGTGGCAGAGTCAGTGTGCACATCTAAACAATTGCTATGCCCAGTACTGTGGAATTTCCGCAGTTAGTTCTTTTCAACTCATCTGCTTATTGTGTGCATGGTTTACCCTACTTGGTTCTGCTGGGTTCAGTCACAACCTTCAAAGCCAAAGTTTGTCTGTATTTGCTCTTCTTTCCTGAATGGATCAAACCACACTCTTTTTTTGTTGTTTGATGACTTCCTCAGACAACCATTCCTTTACCTTCTTATTTTGCTACGTCTTGACAACAGTGGAGACCTGATGGCAGGACACTCCACATCTTCCCAAATCAGTTGACAGATTTGAGCAGGCATAAAGTTAATGGTGTGCTTACCTTTGGCCGAGGGGTAAGAAAGCTCTTGACTTTTATGCCTACAGAAGCAGCAGCTGGTTCAGCACTGACTTCCTTCCTCAATATTATTTCCCCATTCTACAGCAATGTATCATACACATAATCTGAAATTAATTAGTCCAAGAGCAAAATAAGATCAGAAATTAAATCCTCCTAGACTGTTCAGAACAACATGACAGTATATTAAATCACTGTTTATAAGAATACGAGAGTAGTGAGCAAAGTTGTAAAGCTCCATTCAAATCAGGAATGTCCTTGGTAGGAAAAGACTAGCCTTTAAAAAACATGTTTATTGCTGAAATTGAGTTTTCACAACTTCTTAAATGCTTACATATTATTTTCTCCTAGTGAAAATCCAGATAGATAAAATATAAGCAACATAATTTTAAAACGTATAGAATTTTCCCTTTGAACATATGTAGGAAATTCCCTTTCCTATTATGTAGGAAAAATTTGAAATACGTCTCTCAGTCTGCCATCCATTGATCCCTGATGGCCCAAAGTAGCATTTCTCTTTCTTCAGTCCTAGTAAAAATATGTGAATGTACTAGTCTTTTAAAAAAAAATCTTCTTCTGTCATCTGGTGCAAGTTACTATATGCGGTCATATCATCCACAGAAGAGAACATCCAAAATGTATTTTCTTTGTTATTGTGGTGTTCCCATCCACCATGGGGCACAATAGGTCTACAAAGAGTACACATTCGTCCAAGAGGTGAGAAACAGGTGTGTGAAATAGGTGTGGCTCTCTGTACAAAGGAATTTATCCTCCATAAATTGCAAATTGCTACATAATTCAGTTCTTTTTGTGCAGGAGTCAATCCTTTGTTCCCTGTGTTGGGATGCAGCACAGGGCAGGGAGTCAGGGGCAGCAGGGCAGTCACTGGATTGGGTAACTCCACAGGGACAAGAATCATACAGTCAATAAATCTTTCAGAAGAGGTTAATATTGGTGAGCAGAGCTGATGGATTCTTCCAGAAATACCCTTATTAATGCCAAGTGAAACTTTCAACATTAATTTCTCAACTAGTTGAAGTGTCTGTGATCAGAAACATTCCCACAAGAACATGTCATGATTCATATAAAACAAACAAACTAATAAAAAGTAAAACCCTTTCTACTTAGAACAGAATATCCAACTTTGTATCGGCTCCTTGTACACACTGATAGCAGTGCTGTTGTGGAAAATTTTAAATTAAAACAAGATATAGTTATAAATGTTGAACACTACACCACAGACTAAAAACTCCCATGGAAATCATTTGGGCAGCTTGAGATCCAGTGTTCCCTAAAGTGATTAGGGTTACATCTACCTATATGTTTTATAACACATGAACTATATGCAAACAGAAACCTATTTACACAGGTGGACTACAGCCTTTTGAAATTCATATTTTAAAATTCTCAAAAGGATATATTCTAGAGCTCCTATGCTTGAAAACAAAGTCCTGAAGATCAGTTCTGCATATGCCATTTTTCATTTCTCAGCATCAGATTGTCTTACCAAGGGTACTTGGTCACTATTATGGAGTTCACCAGAAAACATCAGGATCAAAAGACTATGAAAATCAGCGCATAACTTTCTCAGCCTGAAGGAAAATTCAACTGCCATAGGTAAATCCTAATCCCCACAAACTTGATAAGTAGGTGGTTTGAGATGCAATCTCAGTTGCATCTCAGCTTAAGATGAGATCTGGCAATCTCTGAAGTTCTAGTCTCAACTACAAAAAATATACAGAAGCTTCAGGATTCCACTAAAGCACATAGCAAACATACAAGCATATATACAAGTTAAAAAGAAGGCATTATTTCATACATTTTTTGAACTATACTATTGTATTTTAAAAATTGCTCCAATTTGGGTGCTCTTGGGATTCTTGTCAGCCTTGGCATGTATAAGGGTAAAAGACAAAATTTAAACCTTATAAATTATAGGAGCAAGTAACGAAATTGCTTATATTTATTGATTTCTGTTAGTTCCCTAAAAATATAGACTAAAAAA
>VRYO01001463.1:62841172-62886777 GCA_009812075.1 Sialia sialis
AAAAAAAAAAAAAAAGAAAAAGTTTGAGGGTTTTTTTGTTTGTTTTGTTTGTTTGTTTGTTTGTTTTTGCTGTCATTTCTCAACCAATTTCATTGGAAGTTCATTTCAAAAATAAACACATAAAAACTAACTATGTAGCAATTACATTCTGTTTTGCCAACAGAAAGGTGATCTTCAAGAACAGTATCCCCTCCAAGCACCCATTTGCTTTTCCTGTTTGACTGGAGAGACCCTTAAATTAGCCCAACGCCTACCTGTCCCCAGCATGAGACGTTGGATGATAGGCACCAGTCCACTGTGGATGGAAAAGAAGGTCGCAGAACTAACCCTCCCAAAACAGCCAAACTTCCAAGGTGCAGTGAGCAAGAAGAAGAGGAGAGTCAATAATACTTCAGAACCTTCACTGGAAATATTTGGACTCATCCTTTTGCAAGAAATATGTTCTAGAGGAGAAGAAAAGGGATGTGAGAAGATAAAGACTGGGAATGGCAAAGGCAATCCAAATAGACTAAAGGAGGGAACTAAGAAGTGGACGATAAGAACTAGGAACACTCATGGCTCCAATAAAGTGATAGGCAACATCACATTGCAGACACATGAAAATAAATTACCAAAAAAGGCAAGCTGCCTTCAGAACTGTAAAAAGATGCTTAGATTCTGTGCTACCAGTCACTTTTCTAGACTTCCCTCTCTTCTTCTGCGTGATTTTTTTGCCCTCTTTCTACAGTTTGATTCCCTTTCCTAACAATTAGGGATCCCATATGCAATAAAAAACACCCGTGATTTTCCTGTAGGGTTTGTATTTTTGCAACTTTACCTTTTGTGTAAAGCACAATCCCCATTAACTCTACAGCAATAATGGGTTGGAACACCAAATATTCCTGTGACATAAAGAAGTGAAACTGATTATCTTGTAGGTAGTGATATTTTGTGGAGCCATGAACCTCTCTTGTAATATTTCTGAAAGTACATTTTAACTCTCCTGGCAGAGAAAATCTTGGAAATGAGTCTTTAGCGAAACCAAAGAGAAAACAGAAAGAATCAATTTACATTATCTTTTAAAATACTCTGATAATTAACTAGTCATATGAGGCTCATCTGGAACCATTTGAGTATGACAAAATGGATTCTAAAATGGTTAGGTTTACCTTCTTTTGCTAAATTTTAAAATTTAGCTTTCCTTAACCACCAGATATTAATGAGTTAAATTAATGTGTCAGCCATGAATGTGAAGCTACTGTCCATAAAAACTCTGATCTTAAATAGACTTCAAAATACACTTTATCAGTTCAGCAGTTCTTTTTGCATGTGGAAAAGCAATGTCATTCAAGTACTAAGCCTGGCTAGGATGCAGTCAAAATTATTTTCAAGAGGGAAACAATACTGTTGCAGGCTGGGGAAATATAAAAACCTTCATGCAAAAAAAATCACTGAAGTTTGTTTGGAGAATGCAGGACAAAATTTTAAAAACCCAACCACTTTAGACTAGGTACTAAAGGAAATTAATATAACCTAATTATCTTCTGCTTTATGTTATTAAAAATATAAGAACTGGTCCACATAATTATTTGTGCTCAGTTGTACATGCTTCAACATCATGATGCTGATGTTTTCAATACTGAGTATAAATCTTTGTAATGCCTTTAAATCCTTGAGAATTAATAACCAAATATTGGCTAAATATGCACTGACATCCAAGAGCAATTAATCAAAAGATTGCAGGATATGACATGAAAAAAAAAGCAATAAAATAAAATCACTTGAAGAGAAAATATACTTTTTCCTTTAACATCTAGGATAGTCATCCTTAATATTTCCTGCTGCAAACACTGAACAAGCATTCTCACATGAAGCACAAATATATAGAACCCCTTGCCAATGAAAAGTGCTTATGCTGTTCTAGGTTGGCAGTAGAAATACCTTCAATGCATTTTGGTTTCAAAACTGGTAATTTTTATATACAAACACATACTTTTTTATATTGCAGCCCATTATAACCTCGGTAGTGTAAGACTTTTATGACTATTATAATAATTTTATTGCAGGTTTCCACTTCACGGAAACACCATAACAAACATGATGCGTCTATTTGTCAAATATGTGAAGGATTATCCCATTCTGTGAATAAATATAAATGGGACTAATATACAAGTAAATACAAATGGGAATGCTATCACTTTAGAGTCACATATATTTCTGCAGACAGAATAATCTACTGAGAAGCAGTAGATTATTGTGTTACACTCAGAGTGTGGGAAAGGCTGCAGAGTCCATACAATGATTGCACTTTGTAAAACATAAACTAAGGTAATATGAATTGCAAATAGCTTTGGCTTGATATGCAGGATATTGTAATAAGCATCCTCCCAAACTTGAGCAATCAGAGGAAGAGCCCCTTACAACTTCAATCTTTGATCTCAAGATAATTCTGGATCTGTTTTGCCACTAAAATTACTCATTTTTCCTGAGGCAGCAGTCAGAGTGCAGAGCTAAGGCCATGTTCAGTCATTGTACTACACCTTGAGGTGAATTTTCTTCACTTTGGCAGATGGATACATTGTCTTAAACATTTCATATGGGCAGATTGGCCCAAAATATGCAATTACCTGAAATACTGATTTTTAACCAATTTTGTATTTTCTTTTCAATATATACAAAGTTTCCTGTGTCATACATGAAAGTTATCTGTTTCATGGTTCATAACAAACTAGATGATGGGGAGGGTAAGATTACAGCTCTCAATTTAAAGGTAATTTTAATCCCCTTTCAATGCTGTTTCCTCTGTCCTTCCCACAAATGAAAAAAATCACATTTTTCGTTAAACGTAAAATTGTTCCTTAATTTCTTTGGGAGGCAAAGAAGCATTCCCTTTTATGAACAGTTTTGTGTAATAAACTGGATTACGTTGTAAGATAGAGGTGACTGGTACCAGTTCTCTCCTAGAGTGAAATTACTTACTTCTACCAGCAGCATCTGGGCTTCATTCCAGGGCTGTAACTAAGCAGGTTAGCCACCGACTCCATCAGGTGCAGTGAGAGGTACCTTGTGGCACTTTTGTGAAGTCAAAGAGAATGAGAGGACCACGTACTCCCAGAATCCCTCAGCAGTACTGACCACAGTGCACACACTTCCTGCACACAGCACGTCTCAAAAGCCCCCTGAACCACACACTGTTGCTGATCTCTGTTGATAAGCTACAGATGAAAAAGTGTTATCATTTGATGGTCTCTAAAGAAATGCTGTCACATTGTGGTCACTGTTGAGAGGCGTGCTTTTTACTTCATCTCGGTGTCTCTTTTCTCATGGTTAGATCCTGTATCTTCTCTGCCTTTGGACACCAACATCTAGATGAGAATGTCTGGCTGTGCAGCTGAAATATACTCAGCCTCTCTGCTGCCCACACACTGGCAGATTTGTGCCACTACAAGGAGGGGAGAAAGAGGAGGTTCACATGCTGCTTATCAGAACAGGCTGCACTGGCATGACAGAATGCATGAGGAGACTGCCCAGCTGAAGAGGCCCCCATTGCCACTGCAGATGTGTCATTGAGCCAAGAGCCTGGGAAGAGGAACCATTTTTGCCATGTAGCTTTTGTGAATGTTAGGGAAGGTATAGCAAACTACATTTCGTAGGGTAATCTAAGAGAACAGTCCTACAGTTGAAACATAGCTCTTACACAGGTCATGGAAGCTCACTGGTATATTCTTCCCAGGAGGCCAGACAGTCTTCTCTTGTCTCCTTCCCTGGCACCACAAGGCCTTACACCGTTAGAAATACAGTAATTTCACGATTATAAGCTGCACCTTTTTCATTGAAGAATGCAGCCTACCCCAGTAGTGCGGCTTATATTCAGGTGCGGCTTATCTATGGACAGATCCCAGTGAAATGCCAACCCGGAAGTGAGAGCCGGCTGGCAGGGCGCCTGGCACTGCCTTTAAAGGCTTCGCTGGTCTATGAAAACTGTTGCAACTCAAGCACCTAACACCAAACCCGCTCTGGTGTGATCCTGTTACTAATTTGTTACTTTGTTGCACATGGATCCTCATTAAAAAAAAAAAAAAAAAAAGAAGAAGAAGAAAAAAAGTGTGGCTTATATATGGACAAATCCCGTGATCTACCTGGCTACAGGGAGGTGTGGCTTATAGTTGTGAAATTACTGTACTTAAAATGAAAACAACCTCTCTCCTACATGCACTTCCTAATAGCATTAAAATAAATCTTCATCTATAAAGCCAAAAAATGCCACAAATTTGTTTCCAGCCATGAGCTGGTTTCAGTAGTGCTAACCAGCAGCCAACATTGACTTACAGTATTTTCTTTCTATTTAAAGAACTAAATGGGGAGCTCTTTCCAAATCCCAAGTCAACTTTTTAAAATAGAAAGTAACATACAAGAGCTTGCAAATCTGCTTGTAATCAGGACTCCTGGAAGCTACATCTGGTTGACAGATTTAGAGCACCACAAGTGTAGAAAAAGGAAAGCTAGAAGAATAGCAACAGCATCAAGAATTGGAGGGGATAAACAGAACAGCAGCAGCAGAAATTAAAGGAAGCATCTAGAAAACAATGGATAACAATGAATAAAATATATTTCATTATAACAACCAATACCATGGGATATAGATACTGAAACACAAAATAAAACACACTGTCAAATATGTTCTTCCTGGATGATATAGTTAATAAATATACGATAAATATTTATTAATAGATTTTGATTTAAAGATAATTAGAAGTATTTCTAAATCCTTCTGAGAAGCCTATCACGATATAATATTTATGACTTTAATGCATCACGAGTGGGTAAAAAATAATGGATATAGCTACCCAGCAAATTAAGATCTTAATTTTGTTTTAAAAAATATGTTTCTCCCTTTAATAAGCATAAGACTATGAAGTCATTAATTTACAAATTGTTTTACTTTGAATACACAAAAGTCTTGTAAAGCCTCTGGGAAGCCAAGCTCTGTTAATCTTCATCCATTTCAGTTCAGGAATTCTCAGGTTCCAACCATGAGCCATTACTGTTGTTAATTTTGTTGAAAGAAACATGGACATCTTTTGACAATAGCACAGTAGTATAACTTTCACCTAAATCTGCCTATAATTGTATTTTACTGTCATAAAAGCAGGTCTCCAAATTTGGTAAGTAATTTGTTAAAAGTTATAAGATAAAAAAATGAGTTGAATGATTTACCAAGTGCTACTTCAATAAAATCCACAGATATAATCAGATATATGCACACAGACACAGAGATGTTTCTAAAATTTGATTAATATTTCTCCATCTCTCGGTCGTACTGGTGGGTTTTTTTAAATGACAGGAATACTTCAGAATTATCAATCGCTTTAGAAACATTTCTGAGTAACAAATGGTGTTAAGCTCAAACACCCTAGGTATTCTGTGGCATATTCTGTACATTGCTTGTCACCAAATGAATAGTGCCACTCTGGAAGAGTCAGAAAGGCTGAACCAACAAAATGCCCTTTCTTGAAGCAGCAGCTTTGAAACCTTTCACTATTACTCTGCTGTGAAGAGTTTGCTTGGTTTTGGCAATATAATCTTTGGTTTTGGAGAACTTGATCTTTTACAGAGGAACTAAGTGATCAGGGAAACTTCCAACTTAGCTGTAGAATCTCTGTACTGAAGGGAAGTTCATCTTGTTCTTTTCTCTCGTCAGGGTAAAATTGCCAAAGAAAGACATTAAAAAAAACCTCCACCCAAGGCAGAAAAACAAGTAAGAAAAAGATTCCTTCCGTTTTCCTTTCTCATCAGAGACATGATGGGTTGCAAACAAGCAAAAGGGAACAGTACATAAAGTTAAGCAGGGCAAAGGTAAAAGGAACATGATGGACCAAACAAAAGTTTGAGGACTAACTTTCAGGAAGAACAAAAAAACTAAAGTAAAGCTTTTTCATGCACATCACAGTTGAGAAATGTTCCAAGGAAAAGAGTAAAATTTTATTGGTGATTCACATTAAAAAAGTGAATAAATTCCTAAGCCAATATTCTTGTAAATAAGGGGTCCTCTGAAATTCCACTTGATAATGAAATGTTTCTACACTCATTTATCAGAGAAAAATATAAAATGAATAGTACTAAGTCACCAACAAGAGGCAATACCTAACCAAGAACCAAAAGATGATGGAAGAATTAAATATATTAATTGTTTTGGACAATCTTTTTCAAAATAATTTGTTAACGATGTGGTGTGAAAACAGTTTTTTTTTAAAAAAAAGGCTGCTTATGTATTATGAACTACAGACTAGAAACTCCAACATCTATATCGTGCAATTTAGCAGAACTATTGTAAAGAATATAACCAGTGGACATATTCATAAATTACATGTAAAAGGAAGAAGCTAGAAACTACTTCTATAAAAAGAAATAATGCCTAACAAATCAATACAAGTTCTTTAAATGATACACAAGAGAATTAATAAGATTCACCCTGATGATACAGATTATTTGGATTTCCAGAAAGCATTTGACAAGATCCTCTACCAAGGGTTCTTAAAGAAACTGAGAAGTCAGAAGATTAACAAGAAGATTCTTGCATGTATAAATAATTGGTTAAGATTGGAAGCAGAGATTAAGAGTCCTTTCTCAGTGTAGAAAGAGGATCCCTGTGGAGCTCTGCTGTCATGTTTTTGGGTCTTGCACTGCTCAGTGCATTGCTAGAGAACTGGAAGGAAGAGAGGGTGAATATAAAGTGTCAACAGTTCCTTATGATATTAAGCTATTTAAGGCAGCAGAAAAAAGACCTCACTGTGAAGTAGTGCAGATAGTGCTACTGGAATTCAGATACTGCAGTCACTTCTTATTCTTAACCTGACACTGTATTGCACCTTCAGGCATGGGGCAATTAAGTGTTAGATGAAATTCATTGAAGGTAAGTATATAGATAAAAAGATGGATATGGAAAAGTGACAACCCTTATTTCAGATGTATTCTTACAGACTTTAAGCCAGCCTTTACCATTTAGGAGTTAGGCCTTCAGTTACAGCAATGAAGAGACTCTTGTGAATCTTTAATGCTGACCTCAAGTTAGTCCTGGGGAAATTTCTGAAGAGTGGGAAAAATCTTGTGTGCCAACCTTTCAAAAGGGCAAAAGGATGAATAAGTAAAAGCTAGTTATCCTGGTTATCTGGGAATTAGGAGACGATAGTAACACTCCATAATTTCACCTGAAACAGCTCATGTAAAATTAAAAAAAAAAAAGATTTGTTGTCAATGACAAATATAATTCATAATGGTAAATGTTGTAATATACTTAGACTTTCAGAAAATTCACAGTGATTTTAGAATAAATGATAAAAAATTGAGCATAAAACCACATGACATACTATATAACAATTAAAAATACTTGATTGTGTGAAATTTCGGAAATTAATGTAGACAAGAAATAATCTTCATAGGATTTAGAGGTAACTTATGCAGAACAGGTTTGAAAGCCCATATGAGTAAATTAGCATTCTTTAATCAAATACATAGCCCATATGATAAATGCATTTTAACCATATATCAAAAAACTAAGTTTGTGGTGGAGCTGATGACTACAAAAGCACCTCAAAATGAACTTGTATATGAAAAAAGGAGAGTAAGTTGAGGCTTAGAGGTGTTGTCAAAGCATCCCAAAACTTTCACCTGCTGCTCCCTAAAGCCTAATATAAAAATACAAACAATATAAGCAACCTTTTGTAAAGCTGCTAACAGCTGAAACCACCTGCAGTAGAATTAGGTTCAATGTAATCTACTTACATTGGAATTATAATTTCAGTAACTTGAAATTGCCTCAATCTCTCAGGCTAATGTCATACTGAAAATATCTGTTATATTCTATCACATGTTTTTTTTTTTTATCAAAGTATCCCTAATTTCTTTTTTTTAACATTTGTTTTCCAGTTATACATGGACCTATAGGTTTATATCTTCAAAAGCAAGGAAAAAATTTGACATATTAGCAATCAACATTTTTATCCAAGCAAAGTTACATTGCATTAAATTTATGGATATCTGCCAAAAGGCAAAAGAAGGAATGGATGCAGAGATAAAGTTGCATTTTCTCTCTTCTTCAGAGAGTAGTCTAATGCACTTGCTCCAATCTGTTACCCATTTCATCCTGTTTTCATCTTACCCTTTGTTTAACCATGATTGTCTGTGCAACCCAGATTCTACTCAGTAATATTTTTAACCCTATCTTTTCCTAATTTATCCTAATCCTGTTTTTTTACTTTTAATAATAATCAATCACCTCCCAACCAAATATAATCCATCTACTTTTATCCCAGTCCTTTCTTCTCACTTGGTCTTCATCGCATTTCCAAACCTCCCTCATCATTACAAGCCTTTTCTTGTTTTAACACCTAGGCAGAAGCTCTGATTCACACTTAGATTATGCCTCACAAGACTTGCTGACCTATTTCTGCTCCTTATCTTTCTCCAGATCTGTTTTTTGAACCCCTCCTTTCCCCAGATTTCTTGAGTGGTAGCTGGAGGCCACGTGCAAAACAAAACACACAGAACAACTTGACCTTCGTTCTGGCATTGGTTCCTGCCTTTCCCTCGCACTGCACAAGGCTGCAAGTAAAATGGAAGTCTCTGACCAGAGACAGGATCCAGGATATTCCCTTGCCTGCTGTGAAAGAGGCCACATATGGTTCAATGAGCAGTAGACACATGCTCGCGGAGGAAGAATCTTTTGAAATTTTAGCTTTTTAATATGAAGGAAGTTGGCTGAGTGTATCTGTCAAATGTTTATTATTTGGCCAAATTTCAACAGATTTTGAAAGGGCCAATTGAAAAAAAAAAAACAAAAAAACAACTAAAAAAATGCATCCCTGACACTATTTCAAGTCTCTGTTGGAAAGGAGAAGGTTGCTGGTCAAAGAAATAATGGACCACTGAATCACTTTGTTTGAAATTCAAATAAAATGCAAAATTAAGAAATCTTATCCTGAGGCTGACACAAAATATGGAGAAATTTCCACCCCAAGGACTGAAGTTGTGCCAAGCTATAAGCAATTGAATAATAGCAACTTAAAACAGGAACTGATAATGGAAATTATTGATAATTTTAATATCGGTAATGATGTGATGCTACCACCCTGCCTATAATAACTGAAAAGCAGCATTCTCTTATATAGACTAAAAGTAAAGGAATATAATTTACCACAACTATATGGACAACCAGACACATAATTATGTAATCTTTCTCTTGCAGCAAAGTGGGTGAGATAAGAAACCAGGTGATGCAGGATTTTGCTTCTCCACAGAAATAGGATTTACATTGCTTTCACCAGTTGTGTAAATTTGTTTTTGTACAGCCTTATTTTCTTTAAATCCTAAGGAAGCGACATTTGTCCCCTAGGACAATTTTTCAAACATGTATGAAAATATCCGTAGTTGCTGTGTGGAGTGAACAAAATCCATATCCAATATCCATACGCAATTATATTCCATTAGTCACCCTTCCTTCCATCCCTCCTTCCTTCCTATTACTCCTCTACCAAAGACACCTGGCTTTTTATTAACTATTGCACAGATTGAGGATGTCATCCTTGAGCTACTAAGTACCAAGTTTTCTCTTGACATTTTGCCAGAAAAATTCTGCTTCCTTAAAGACTGGATGCTGTAAGCTCTATTATCATCAGTATTTCTGATCAGTGTATTGTCCCAGTTTATCTAAATAAGTGACAGTCCACTTAACCCATAGGAACTCTAGCATCTTTAATAAAAGCCTCATTATTTTTCCCCCTCATATCCCACACCTTACTTGCCAAAGGTCAGTAAAGAAGTGTTTACCATTCAGCTTCAGAAACATCTCCCGGCAAATTGCATGAATGAAGAATTACAGTCAGGTATTGTCATGCATAGAATGCTTTCAGATTGCAGTCTGAGGTTTGGGGGGCAGGGGGAGGAGGATGGGCTGTCTCTTCCTTGGATAAGATTCATGTCTGCTTTACAATGGCTTTCACTTGGAAAGGGGACCAAACTGTAATAACTCAATATAATATGAGCCTAATTTAGTATAAGTAGGGTCTGATCTACATACAATCTAATTGACATATGCAGCAGGGAGTATAATTTGTACATTTTTCCTCCTCAGTCTAATGTAAATTCTCTTTAAAAATTATTTTATGATCTGCCATTAAAATATTAATAAAAATAATTTTTTTAAAAAACCACTAGCCAAAATATAACTGATTTTTCTTGTCAATTTCTCTCTCTTCTATTTTGCCAGTTAAAATGTTATCATAGTATGTGCCTATGTTTTTGGAGTCTTTTATTTAAAGCTTTCTCTTAATGACAGCATTTGTTTCATCCAGCATCCTTATCATCACTTGGATATTTTTACCAGTACACTACCTGCACTGCTTCCTGTTCATAGTGAGTGTAAAATGTCTGTCTTTACCACTTCAGACCAGAATGTCTCCAGTTATCTCTTCAAGTCTTTCTCACATCTTTATACAAGAACACATGTAGATCTGTACGTGTATTAAATGCATGTTACAGTAAGCATGCATGCTAGAACCAGATTATGCATTAACCTATTCATGTAGAAACATCCTTGGTTCATCACAGAACACCAGACTGACTTTAAAATCATGCTGTCCTTTAGTATAACCTTTATGGCACACTCTACTGGTTGCATTATGCAGTAGCTTTATAAGACAGTAATATTATGCCTGATCGTCCCATATCCTATCACACCCCAGAGAACACATCAATTAGTTGCATCCTAGATGGCAATCAGCCTGTTCTCCATCACTTTACTGAGAGAGGGTCTAGCTGTTTCTTTGTGCAATGCATAAAATTCTGATGTGCTTTTCACTTCTTTTGATTTAATGAAAAGATGCCACCCACGGCACCACACAGAATTTCCCTAAATCATTTTCATGTCAAAATGCTCAGGAGTGCTGAGTTGGACTGCATATAGTGGGATTGTATTCATATTGAGTATCATGGATTGAAATCTCCTTGGCCATAAGAGGTGATACATTTTCAGCAGCAAAAATTCTTTAATTGTTCATGGAAGAATGTGCAGACACCATATTACTTAAGGCCTGACTGTAGCGTTGCCATTTACTTTTGGACAGACAGGAAAGAAGCCTGTCATTTGGAGAAAGGAGCTGGGGGTTTCTGGTCCCATATTTTATGGACGTGAAAATTATTAGAGTCTGTCACTGCTTACACACCACAGTGTGTTCTTTCAACACACAGGTTTAGTTACACAGGGCTGCACATTATTGTTCTAACCTCTTTTGAGTAACAAAGCAAATGCTCTATATATCCTTCAATCTCTAGTACGACACAGATACAGAAGTACCACATATTCTTCCCACACATACACTGCAGGCATTCACTTTTTTTTGCATGACTTCCAATGTTATGCTAATCTCCTCAAACTTAAGAATTCAGAGGGCACAGTTAAGCTTACAACACTTATAAGAGCTTGAGTATGGGTCACCATCCCTGCAAAGGAAGATTAAGGGATAAGAAGGCCTAGTGGGGACACCTCAAAATTTCATGTCAGAGGTCCATCCATACTTCAAGAACCTCCAAACACAAATTTGCCCATTCCTTCTGGTCAAAGATATATTTCTTCTGGAGATCTATCTTTAACACCCTTGTTCCAAAGCATTGCTGCATTTCTACAGAAGATCTAAATTCTCTCACCCAAATTCCATCCAGCCCTCCACAGATCAGAGCCCCAGCTGATACCTTTTACTCAACAGTCCTGCTCCCTTTGAGCACTACTCCTACTCCTCTGGAATCTCCTTCCACTGATGATTTCCTGCTGACTGATAAACCAGCGCACAACATCAGCTCCTCACTTGGTCCCCCCATGGCAACTATACTAACCAGAAATTTTCTCATGTGTAACTTAGAGACTGGGGATGGGGGGAAAAGGGGAAAAAAGAGGCTATGTCATGAGTAAATATACATAGGGAAGCTACCAGATTCACTCTACTATTAATAAAATTCTCATTTTTGCTTGAACTTCAAAATACAGTAATTTCATGATTATAAGCAGCACCTGATTATAAGCTGCACCTCCCGGTAGCCAGCCAGACCATGGGATTTGCCCACATATATAAGCCGCACCTGAATATAAGCCGCACCTTTTTTTATTTTTTTTTTAAAGTGAGGATCCATGTGTAACAAAGTAACAAATTAGTAACAGAATCACTGCCAGCTGGGTTTGGTGTCAGGTGCTCAAGTTGCAACAGTTTTCATAGACCAGCTAAGCCTTTAAAGGCAGCCCCAGGAGCCGTCCCAGCCAGCTCTCACTTCCGGGTTGGCATTTCACTGGGATTTGTCCATAGATAAGCCACACCTGAATATAAGCCGCACTACTGGGGTAGGCTGGATTCTTCAATTTAAAAGATGAGGCTTATAATCGTGAAATTACTGTATGTTGTTCTACTCAGGGACACTAGCATCTCTTCTAATTATAAAAGAGCTTTTAAGCAATAAGACATTTCAGCTAACAACTTCTTTCTCCCTTTTAAATCACATGCATGTCTGAATAGTCCAGTTTATTTCTGAAAAGCCAGTATCTTTTACACAATATTTTATTTATATATTTATTTCATTACTTAGCATGGTATGGACCAGGGTTTCTATTACCTCAGCTATAGGAAAAAAATATTAATATAAAAAAGATTTATCTTGGGGAACAAAGGCATTAATACTACTAGAACTACAAAGCAATGGCATTTAAAGTCCATAAAAGTTCTAAAATTCAGATATAAAAGTTGATATCATGGATCTAGCTATGTATCTGGTAACTATAGTATATGGCTATTCCATACATATATTCAGTACCTTATAAATACAGTAGTGACAACTGTATAATTTCTATGAATATATTACTTTTAGTCAACTATTTTTTGCTATTTAGTAGTAACTACAGACAATCAATAAGGCCCTATACAATAGCACTGATACCTGAAGGCTTAGGGACAAGAGAATAAGATCTCGGAGATAACCCCAAGTAAAGTTTGTTGTAACTCTTGAAGATCTTGTAACTCTCAAGACCTTGCACATAAAAACTACTTGATATGTTATTGTCATATTTGTATCTAGGTTTTAGGTCAATGGACTAAACAGATTTACAGGATCTATTTTAACTGGATTGTTAAAAGTAATGTTAATAGGAAAAAACCCAACATCTTAAATGCTCAATTAAAGCAAGCAATGGAAACTATTATTAGGTAAAGTTGTGGTAGGGAGGTGATACTAGATTGAATTTGTAAACTGATTTTGCAGATTTGATATTGGTTTGCAACACTTTGCAAACTCACTGAATTGCAAAACTTGGAAAACTATTCTCACAGTAGGGAGTTTTATTTACACTAAGCAAGGATGCCACATGAACCATCCTACTGCATGAATTCAAGCAGCCATTAGGCAATTTCATGCATGAGCTTTCAGCATCAGTAACCTAAAGTAAGGCCCCTAAGAGAGAAAACCAATATTTTGGCTATAAACCTATGGTATATATTTGACCTTGAAGGATGTATTGAAGAGCAAGTTTTTAGCATTAAAAACATCTGTAATTTTTCTACCTGTCTTAAATCACTTGACTACCTGTTGGGTTCCTAATGTCCTCCAAGGATAATTCATGATTCCTCACCATGCATAGAATTCATTCCTAGTCATGAACATTAATTTTACTTCTTTTACAACTTGCAGAAATCAGTTGTAGCACTGGATTTTTTCCTCTTGGCTTTTTATTGCAACTCTGCTGAGCAGAACTCTGTGAGACCCCAGTGCCATGTGTGTTTCACCTGGGATTCAGGCTTCTGTGACTGCACTATACAGGCAGAGTCTGAATCTACAAATCTGTTATCATCAAGTGAGGTGACATCTTTTAGCCTGACTTTAGTGACATTCGGCTTTTGTGATCAGATACAGGATCAGGCACATCAGGGTATAGTTTTTTTTTCCTATCTTTTGGTTTCTGTTAAATTGTGGGAAATTAACCATCTATTCCTAAGGTTATTTTTTTTTTTAGTTTTTAGTGGCTCCTGGCTCTGTATTCTTTCCTGCAGGTTTGAAAGAAATAATGTCAAACAAAAGTCTGTGTGTGACAGTACCCACCTCCCTGCTCTTCTGTTTCTGCACACCCCCTGTCATAACTATATCAACTATGCCCTTGGATGAAGCAATTTTGCAGGGTGGTCCCATGCTCTCTATTAATACACATCAATCTGCTGTCTGCCTGTTTAACTGATGCAACATAGCTCATGCTTCATCAGTGCTAATCAGGTAAAAAAGACAACACTAAAGTACATATGTTTCACTTTTGATCACAGAATAGCATTTATGTGAGAGTTGATTCAGGCCTCTGTTCTGGTTTCAGACAAGGGTAGGGATTTTTTTTTTGTTGTAGCTATGAAGGAGTGCATTAGGAAGAGCACAGCCAGCAGGTCAAGGGAAATGATTGTGCCCTTCTGCTTAAGTCCTTGTGAGCTCACACCTGGAGTGCTGTGTGCAGTTCCAGGCTTCTCAGTACAAGACAGACATGCAGCTCCTGGACTGGGTACAGGCAAGAGCTACAAAGTTGATCAAGGAACAAGACCAAGTCTCTTTTTAGGAAATGTCAAGAAGTCTGGGCCTGCTCAACCTTAAGAAGCGAGTACTGAAAAGTGACCTTAATGTCTATAAACATCTAAAGCAGGGTTGCCAAGATAGATCCAGACTCTTCTTGATAGTGCCAGCCAACAGGACAAGAGGCAATGGGCTGAAACTTGTGTGCACAAAGTTCCACCTGAACACGAAGAAGAACTTTACCATGAGTGACCATACACTGAAACTGATTGGCCAAAGAGGTTGTGGAATGTCCCTCTCTGGAGCTATTCCAGAAGAGTCTGGACACAATCCTGTGCTATGAGCTCTTGGATGACCCTGCTTGAACAGGGAGGTTGGACCAGGTGAGCCAGTATGGTCCTTTCCAAACTGACCCATTCTGTGATTATGTGATTCTGTGGAAATAAAATCAAGGCAGGTTTCCTTACAGCTTTAGAGCTCTTGAGTATATATAATATCCTTACCTCCTTCTGTTCCACAGGGAGAAGATGAAGACCTGTAGAACATAATTCTGGAAAAGATCACCAAGTGGCCAACCCTGATGATCATGTGGTCTTCTCCTTCTTTTATATCACAAACGTTATATATCACTCAGTTTCACACAAACCCTAAGGTTTTAATTAGACCAACGTGTTTCAGAATAAGCTCTGTGCTACAGACTGAGAAGTGGAGATCAAGGCATTAGTAATTCCAAAAGATCCTTTGATGTTAGAAAACTGACGAAGTGAGAGCTGCCCTGATGATTCCCAAAAGCTGAACCACATCCTATGTTGCAGAGGAAGTTGAAAACACCTTTACACTCAGCACAGATATACACACACACACCAACATCTAAAACCTTGTCACTCTAAGTCAGGTTTGACCTTAATCAGACAGCCAGCCCAATCCTCAGCCTTGATGCAAAACACAGCCACCAAGAACCAAAGAAATTGTTTGCTAACTTTAGTTTTGAGCGATCAATTGTCCAATGTCTAATTTTGTGAGGAAGTACAGGAGAAATAAAGAGCAATGTCCACCTCAGAGCCCAGCTTGCTAATTTCAGCTGGATATATCCCCGAGCATTCCCACTGTCTTTTGCAGATACAACAGGTGGTATATTTAAAGTGTCAACATTTCTAGAGTCTGGTAAGGGTGAAGACTGAGGTGAGTTTGCACAATGGGGCACAGAGACCTAAGCTAGCTCAAAATAAGGCTAACACTGGAAGCAGCACAGCCACGTCAGCATAACTGCACTAGCCAAAGCATAATTCAGTGCAGCAATCATGCCTCTGCACTGCTTCCAGGACCCAGACTATAATTTCTCTTCAGAGTTGTACAGATGTTAGATCTACTACCTCATCTGGAGCTAGCCTGAAAATCTTAAACAGAATTCCACAGTGTAAGACAGTTCACCCCACATACATGCTTCCTATTGTTTCAGGTCACGCAAGGGAGAACTCTTAGACTTTAAACACATTTCAGTATTCTCACAATGTATCATCTCCTTTAACTTATTAAAACTATTGCACTGTAAAAAGCCTTCTTGACAGAGCTACTTGCTGAAAATTTTCTCTGAAATTGGTCAGACAGGACTTGGCCCGGTTCATTTCTGGCAAATCCCAGTGACCACATCCAATATCACTGTGTATGCAATACCAGTAACATAGAAGTAACTCTTCAAATGGGCAATGTCTCTGTTTTAGAAAAAGTCTCAGGAAAATACAAAACTCTTATTTCAATTATTGTCCTTGTTCTTTTAGTGTATATGTTTTAGGCATGACATCTACTGTCCTTTGCGTCCTCTCACAGTTGTTAATTTTTCAGCTATATAATTTTATACATAATCTGAGAACCTACTTGACTAATATCCATCTGCTCTCCTCAGAAAACTATTCATCTCTACTACTCATTGGTCATTTAAAACAAATTAAAACACAGAGAGCAAAGCCATATTCACTTCCTTCCTTTCTCAATCCCTTGAGGAAAGGCCTTTCTAGCATTGACTGTGAGTTTTATTTGACTGACTTTTAGGATTTTGATTGGTCCTTGGATACAGCAGTGAGAAGATATTTCCTGTGTTGTAGAGTGTAATAAGAGCAACAGATTTTAGTCTGAGCCATGAGCTGTACAAGGGAGGAAATTGGAGTGCCTCGCAGTAATTAATCATTGTATGATGAGACCTGTCAAAATCCTTTCTAGAGCTGATATTGCTGTCAATAACCAGTTAGTACATTGCCATCTGTGACTGCTTAAAAAATCAGCCTATACTACAATCAACATATTTTTTACTTACACATCTTTTTTATTTATCAAATATAATTCTCCTAAGTACTATATGTGCTCCAGTGTTTGCCAGATGACAGCACGGCTGGTGTCAATATCTAAAACTAAATGCTTTTGCCCTAAGTAAGTATCCAACAAATCCCCTGAGCTGTAAAATAAAGTACCAGCTAAATTACATTTGTATCTAGTCTAAATTCCAGTGGTAAGAAAAATTTATTACCAAACATTTGTACTCTGGATATTGGCTTATGGTTGAATGAGAAAAAAAGATAAGTCTCTCAGAGCAGTTCCATGTCATAGTGAAAGCTTAAATAAATAAAAGCTGCCAGATTCTCAGCTGATATGAAAGAAAGGAATTCAACTGTAACTACTGAAAATTATGTTGCTTTACATCAGCTGAGAATCTTGCCCAAGCAAACCTGAACCTAAGTTTGATAATTTCTAAATTTTATATTTTATTTCACTAATTGAAAACAGCAGCAGTACTGGCTTTCTCCAAAATCTAAGTTTCTCTTTTCTTTATCAAATGTCTAAGGAATAAGCCAAGAGTCTTGTGTGTCTTTGTGGACTAAGCCAAGAAATTTTGAGCTAAAGCTCAATTTACTTCTAATAATATCTTAGGAATAAAAAAAGAAAAATGAAGTTGCTTTTCTCTAACTCAGTGGCTGCATGCAGCCTGTGAAACATTATTCTGCTGCCTGCAGCCACAGAAAATTAAAATGTTCACAAAGAGGTTAAAAAGGAAAGGAGGATGCTGTCCACAGTACCATTTCTGTGGTACTGCTTTTAAGACGATCCTGTGTTTCACATGCTGATAACTTGGTATCCTGTTTCTTCTGGATCTCCCTGCAAGAGAACTAACTCTTCCTGGACACTGTGTAAGGAACTTACTTGACTAACTCAGAGTAATATTCCAAGACTTGGGCTGCATATTTAACAGATAGGCATCATTCATTCTTCTGTGTTTTGTCTGCAGAGCCCTACAGAATTCACCTCCAAAGTTTTGAACACAGTTAACCTCTTTAATATTTAGAGCATATATTACACAAGTAGCTCATGAGCAACTGAGTTCTGCTCCTTGCTGTCACTGGAAGTGGCAAATTTCAGTTGTGGGACACTCTAAGGGAGAGGAAACACAAGAGACCTAGGGAAACAAATCAGGGAGGCCACAAGGGAAAGCTGTGAGTGATAAAATATCATTTGAAGAGTCCTTTCAATGGGGGATGGGAATGGAAGAGGTTGCCAGCAACCTTCTCTCTGTAGAAAAGTGGATGGCTACACCTCCTGTGTTTGCTTCCAGTAGTCAGTGAGCATAGCTTCACTGCTTCCGCTTTCTCTTCTCATCCCATTCCTTGTAAGAAATATCTGGAAAATAAAAACCAACTCTTTTTTTTATGCGGTCTGGAGGCAATAAGAGCAATGAAGTCTGAAGCCTGGCATATAGCAGGTCCTTGGTGTTCTACTCTTTAAGTGACCACAGTACATCTCATGATTTCCTTGCATTCACATAAATGATATAAACAGAATATTCTATTGCAGTAACCTATCCCGTTCATTCACTATCTCTTCAAATTTTTCCACTGCTAGAAATGGTGGAAATGCATCAATTCTCAACTATTTCATATCTTGTCACTGATACAAAATATTGAACAGATTATAACAATATAAAAAAACTAACAAAAAACAACAAACAAACAAAAAAACCCAACCTGCAATACTGAGCCCAAACCTTACACATTCGGTGCTCTGTATTTATATATCAAGACCCATAAGACAAGATCTTTCCTGTGTACCGTGTAACTTTTGAATCCCCGATTTTTAAACTAAAAATTATGTATATAACTATCTGTATATATCATATATACAGGTTTGTAAGACATGTCATGTCTTACCAAAACTTAGGTAGCTTGTATCAACACAATTCCGTTTTGCAACCAAAGAAGCAATCTTGCACAAAATAAAATTATTTTGATAGGATCTATTTTCCATATGCTTATGTTGATTGGCATTTATTCTGTTTTCCTGCTTTCATTTAGTAACAGAGTCCCATTTCAGTAACTCTATTATTTTGCCTGGGATCGATGTCATGCTGACAGCCCTATAATTATGTGGGTTGGTTCATTTAGTCTTTTAAATACTGGTATGGTGTTATCTTTCTTCCAGTCCTCTGGAATGTCCTTAGTGTTCATAGGGCTACTGCAAATCAACATCCTGGTACACACCAGTTGAATGCACACTGGTTTACCACTTACCAGACATTCACTTCTATAATCCATTTTACAGAATTTCCAGCCAATGAGAATTTTGGACAACTTTGTGCTTTTTTGCTTAAGTTGCAGTTTCTGAATTAAAACCTTAAAAATGCCGTCAATGAAGTAAGAAATAAAAACAACTTCAAAACCTTTCTCCTGTGCATTTTCATTTAAAAAAATTTACAGATGCAGGATGTGTCTTTCTATAAACATGCACGTGTATTTGCGTGCAATTATAAATTCACATAAATTCACATCGCAAACTAAAATAATGAAATTACATGAAAATTATTTGTGGTCAGGATAATACTGGCTATGTGGGTACTAACAAGTGTTATAGTGCAATAGGAGAAGTCAGAAGACCAAAACAGTTGCTGCTGCAGCTCCTACATCTAAATGATGTTTCAGTCAGGGTCTTACAGTGTACTCAGTTTGGTTTGGTCTCCTGGGCTGACAGTCCTTACTGTGTGATGGTTCTTTAGCCATCTGGAGGACAAGCCATAGATGTGGATATTTATAAATTTACTCTGGGTTTGGAGTTGCATTTGGTGTGCAACAAGGGCAGAACATTTTTACTTGCTAGAAATCCAATTGCATGCAGTAAAATTGCTCTACAAATCCAGATCAAACTGCAGCAAATGCTTTGGCCAGGGAATTTGTTTCAATCAGCAGTGCTGCTCTCAACCAAAATGCAAATGTACACACAATCACTGACAATATTTTGTCATAATGAAAGACCTCATCAGAGAATATTTCAGTTAGTTCTTTTCTCTTAATTGATACTTTAGATTCCATTTTTTTTTATACTGAAGTAGTATATGATGTTGCATCAAAGATGAGAATTATATCTACTGTGTATATATCTATATTATTGATTTATTGAAGAAAAGAGAAGTTTAGCTCCTCAAAATCTAACAGATATTTTTATATTTGTTACATAATCTGGAACCAGGCTGAAACTAAGCCAGATGCCCCAACTAGCTACTGAGAAGAAGGTGCTGAGTGAGATTTAATTCTATCCATGTCAAGAATTAAGATCAATGTATGGCTCTATTCTAACAACACTCTATACGGCACAGATTGATTATCATTCAGTAGCTGAAAAAGGCAGCTGACTCTACCTCAGTCCCAAAACTAAAAACTGCAATGTTACACATTTTGAACAGAAAGCAAATGTCATGAGGAACTTATAACTGATGAAACATACGATCATCTTTTCCCGAATATCACAGAGCAGTATGAAAAACTTCCTTCATGTGGCACTATTTCCTTGCTGTATATCAGATCTGACAGAATGGCTTGATATGGGTTCTGTGAACATAACAGAGATACGACTGCACACAGCAGAGATAGAGCCTGCTCTGCCTCTGTGACCATGACATAATGCCCCATTTATATTTCCAATCTATTGCAACGCTTAGTCAGTTGTATTAAACTGTAGTTCCTAAAGGTTTGAGTACAGCCCTCTGTTACTTTGGCTGCTGCAATGTATAACACTTTTCATTTACTGCCTGATCATAACCTAAACATTTTTAAAGATTTTTTGCTAACATTTACTCTGTTTCAGTGGTTAAGAAACCTGCTTGCAATTTCTGGTCTATGTTAGTTCATGGCTGGCCCTTGGCTATAGTTGGAAGGGCCCCAAGCAACCTGGTATCGTGAAAGACTCTCCTGTCCATAGCAGGAGAGTTGTAACTAGATGACCTTTGAAGTCTCTTCTAGGCCATTCTCTTCTAGGTCAACTAAGGACATTTTGTGGTTTCTGATTCTATGATTGTTCCTTGAAATTAGTTGCTTTACCACCACCTCAAACAATTTCACACAATGTATTGGAAGATATAAGCAATTATAACCTTCTTTTTTTTCTACAATGAATGAACATAGCCTTTAAAGTAACCTGTTGACCACGAGCACTTGAAAAGCAGATAAAACTATTTTTTCATATATTCTTGAGAATCTCAGATTCTTTGTCCCAAAGCCCCATGACTTCAAAGAAAAAAGATATGTTTTAAATGGGGAATGATTATAATAATTTTTAAATTATTTGAATATACTTTAGACGTATTTAATGTATAATATATTTCCTCTAAAGACCTCCAAGGAATTAAAAATTCACTAATTAAGTACTGTAACATCCTTGAGAGGCATATACCATAATTATCTCCTTTTTACAGATGGAGCAAGTGAAGCACACGGAAGCTAAGTGATTTGTCCAAACTAACACATTCCACTGGAGTGCAGCCAGGAGAGATACCCATGCTTTCTAATTTCCAGTGAATCAATAGATTATGCTACATACACCGGCCCCCAAAGGCAGGTTGTTACTGTTTCTTCTCCAAAATTGTTGGCTTCCTTATTGAAACCAAGATGCAAAACTTTGCGTTAATTCAGATTGTCTAGTAACTGCCAAACAGCTTTTAAAAATGAATTAACATACAAATAATTATAAAGGGCTCAATGAAAGACTGACTTGGAAATGATACCCAAAGACTCTTTCTCAATGACAGACTAAAATCTTGTACTTTCTTGGCCAACTGCATATCTGTTCATTAAAAATCCAGGTATCTCCCTTCATAGGACAAAATGATGTCTGATGAGGTAATGGCAGATTGCTTACACAGAAAGCTATACCACTGGAAGATGCTACCATGACCCTTTGACTAACAAACGTGCATCCATTACAAAGATAGGGAATATCTTCATTTTGGACAGCATCCTGAGATAGGTCCAATCATATGAGAGGGCAGTGGCTATAATCTCCCATTATATCCATGACAAGCGGTGTGGCTTTTCCAAGACAAAATTTTTGTTGTCAACTAGCAGCTCTTTATAAGGTTTTGGAAATCTTCTGATAAATGTCTGTATTCTCTTTGATATGCCAGACTTTATCCAACTTAAAATTCGTTTTTCAGAGCCAGCACTTAAATTTAAGAACCTTGCCATTTCCCCTGCCCTCTTTCCTGCCTCTCCCAATAACCACTGGGTTGTTCTTCTCTTTTGCATATTCTCCTTCTAACCTCTGACTTCTTTGCTGCTTTAGGACACAGCATCAAAAGGAGAGTAACACATCTGACTCCATCTTCCCTCATAATATGCACCCTAGACAGAGCTAAAAGTAGTACAATATGAAACAGTTGGTTTCAGTTAGGGAGAGAAGGACATTGATTCTGGTTTTCCATTACAAAAAAATATTCCAGACAACACCACATTGGTGTTTCTGAAATGGAGTGGGCCTGTGGACCTGAGAGCCCTCATGGGCTTGCTCAAGCTGCAATTTCACCTAGGTAACTCTCAATAATTCTCTTCTCAACATTTTGACTACTTTGGGTACAGTCTCCAATGCCATCCACCCTACAGCGTACTCTTTCAGATTGACTAATGGTCCAATGTGCCAAAATTTGTCAGGAGTGAAAAAATTGGAGAAATGTACAGCTCTTATTAATTCCCTGCCTTCCAGAAGTAATCTAAAACAATAAGTTGGTAACTATAGAACCCTTGAACTGATTATTCTATTAATTCATGTTTCATGCTACTCTTGCTCAGACTAAAAGTAATCACTTACATAGAAGAAAAGAATATCATAAATGTGGAGGGGCGGGAAATGGTGTTTCATTACAAAATTTAACATGTTAAAGAAGCAGGTTTTGCTCTTTGCATGACAAACACAGAGATTAAAGATGACTGAATTTCAACCTTGCAGAACCTCTGCTCTTTTAGAAAGAGTACAATATCGTCTTACCATGACCAATTATTTGAAAAACTATGGAAAAACATGGTATTGGAAATATATGTGTTTTGAATATTATATATTCATAGCCTATTATAATATTAAGATATGTATTTCTTTCCAGTATTTAGATTAATATCTAAAAAAATACAGAATAAGCACCTCTTTTACATATGGAATTATTCTGACACCTGTTATTATCTAAATACATTACATAGTTTTAACCAAATGAATACTCTAAGAAATATTATCTGAAATTATCTGAAATTATGAAATTAATGAATTATCTGAAATTAATAATTTTTAAATTGTCAGTGGAGCATCTTCCAATTCTTAAATATTGTATACCAAGTATCATAAAACAGACAGTGGATATAACATGATAGAAAAAAAAAAATCATAAGCCTTGTATTTAAAATTAATATACACATACAGGCAGTAAAATTTGCCAGTGATGCTTAAACAAACTTATATGCTAAACTCTTTACATCCACTTTTATGTTACTATATATTCATTAATTAAAGAGCAAGAGCAAAAAATGTATAAAGTTGATGAAAGGTTTACAGACCTAGTGACCTATCCCAACCCCAAGGATTAGTACAGAAACTGTGTGTGACTGCAAATTATTACACCAGCCTTATGAGGATAATGATTTCCCACCTTCAATGGTGCTGCATTGTTATCCATAAGCTCCCAAAGGTCCTTAAGCTTGTTAATAACCATTATAGATGTGCAATGAAGTGAATCAAGACTAAAATGAACTCACCTGAGCCTAAGCAGATTAACCCTGTTCAAGTCTGATGATGTCCATATAAATTCATCTGGATCTCCCTCCATCAGCAAATAGAAAAGTGCTATAAAACAAGGGTATATTTTATCTGTTCTTTTAAAAATAAGTGCAGGAAATTATGCAGGACACAAATTCAGGAATAACATTTAAACTGCAAAGGGGGTCAGCTTTCCCTGGTGGGGACATATCTAGGCCCCTGGGATTATATGTGTTCAGCACTTAGTATTCTTGAATCCAGCTCACAGGCTGAGGGCAACATGTCTTGTAAGCTGACTGCAAAAATGTGAATTAAACAAGGCTGGGCACCTTCTGCATTAGTTTATTAGCTAGTCCCTGAGAAAGCCATTGAAAAGATGATGCATGCAAAAATAAAGAAACACATTCAAAATAAAGACAAAGGTAGCAATTTATAAAATTTTTAGAGTAGTGTTGTATTTCAGAAAAAAGAAAACAAATTTTGAATTTTTTTTATTTTAGAGGCAAATTGAAGGGTTTGTAAAATAGTCTGATAGGATTCATAGACAAAACTTAAAAATATAAAAAGCACTTAAACATTCCTTCAATGGTATTTCACACAGAGATTATGATCTTATTTTTACACATATTTAAGTCAAAGTATTTCTGCATGTAATGAATATATAAATATGCCATATTTTAGTTTGTATAAATACTTGCATAATATAATAAATGTCAGATTTATAATTACTTCATTATATATTGGTAGAGAATGTGAAAGAGGTGGAGTTATATGGGTAATTTAAAATTGGAAATGGTGTTTCAGTGTATGAAATGGGTGTGGAAGAAAGTGTGACCTTATGATGGTGCTTAGATAAACACCAGAAAGAGGAGAAAGAATTACAGTAATTTCACAATTATAAGCCACACCTGATTATAAGCCGCACTTTTTTTTTTAATAAAAGCGAGGATCCATGTGTAACAAAGTAACAAATTAGTAACAGAATCGCTGCCAGCTGGGTTTGGTGTCAGGTGCTCAAGTTGCAAACAATTTTCATAGACCAGTGAAGCCTTTAAAGGCAGCCCCAGGCACCCTCCTAGCTGGCTCTCACTTCTGGGTTGGCATTTCGCTGGGATTTGCCCATAGATAAGTCACACCTGAATATAAGCCGCACTACTGGGGTAGGCTGCATTCTTCAATGAAAAATGTGCGGCTTATAATCATGAAATTACTGTAAATTAGAGTCATGACCATTGGTGACATGTGAATTTGATGTGGAAAGACATGGCAGATGGACTGAACTGTAATTTGAGTAGCAGAAAAGAGAGATAAATATGGAAGCAATATTTCAAACAGGAATGATCATTTATACCTGCGGAAAACAGATCAGTAATTAGACAGGAAATCACTGCAGCAACAGTGTTCAAAAATAAATATATTTCATTACTTGGATATGATCTGTGTGTTGTATGAAAAGAAGAGCAGTATCTCAAGGACAGGGAAGAGAAATCTAGACCTAGAAGGAACACATTCATCTGTGGTGATGGAGAAAGGAGACCGGAGTGAACTGGAAGAAAAGAGAAGACATCAATTTTCTATGTTGTCAAACTCAGAACATTCAGTGAGAGAAAGGAGGAATAAAAGGAATCATGTCAGCTATGGGATGGAATACACAGCAAGGAATAACACAATTAATATTGTTGGATTGTTAGAGACCAAATGTATGGAATAAATAGAAAAGCCCTCAAAAGTGGACTACAAAGGGACATCTGAAGAAAGGTATTATATCAAGCCTCTCTTATGCCATGATTGGCATCATAGCTCTGAGGAGGGAGGATGGGACATAAATATTTTCCTTTAATAGAAAAAATCCAGAGAAATACTGTTCATGATGGACTAAACAGAGGCAAGCTGAAGAAAATATCCCTGCCATCGAAACTGTCTGCCTTCTTAGAGATTTATTCTCTGTCTCTTGTGCTCTTTCCCATCTATACAGGCTGTGGAAGAAAGACAGTTCCTGAGTGATATTTTACCAAGAATACAAACACTCTGCTTTCCATTAGGATTTGAAGCCAGTACAACAGCAGAAAGAAGCTATGTAGGTACAAAAGCAGATTCTGACTTAGAAGCTGTTTGTTTTCACTCCTTGTAGTTCAGTTGTTGATTCTGTCTCAGTGCTGCATTTTTACTCCATCTGCATCTCTGCCTTCTTATTTCCACCTAATATTCTTATCAAGTTGGTGAATGATTTTTTTTTCCTGTTATTTCTATACAACCTCCTTATTCTTTACACAACCACCTGGGGTTTTTATGTAGATGCTAAGCTACCTCTCAGAAACACATAGAAGTTTAAAGAATAAGTCAAAGCAGAAACTTCTTATTTGGATTTTAATTAACTAATTTATTTTCCTCAATCCTGGTCCCTTTTCAAGAACAACTAAAAAATAGAAGATGGCAATGCCAGCTTTACAGATGATTTTCAGACAATTTTCAGACATTCATGGGAAGGCAATTAAAGATTATTTGAGCTGAGAATCAAAGTAATATAAAACCAGACTATTTCTAGCAAAAAGAAACACCTTTTCTGATAATTTTATAGATGAGAAAATATGGAAAATATGGTAGTTTTGTTTGTTTGGGTTTTTCCATTTTGTTTCAGTTTGTTTTAGCTCATCTGCCTCAAACAAGATTTTGATATATTCTGATTACTTAGAACAAAACCTGCCAGAACTGGAGCTCCAGTTTCCTATGTTCAACTGTTGTTTTTCCCCACTGAGCAGCAAGAGTTCAGACAGATGTATGTAATAAATTCAGAAATGTTGATCTGCACTGCAGATGAAAGGCTGAATAACAGTATAGTCATAAAACTGAAACTTTTCATACCATGCAAGAAACCTGTACTATATTTTACTCTGCACTTCAAGATATATCACAATGACAGATTTTGTAATGTCAGGATATGGTATCGAAATAATTCAAAGAAGTTTCTCAGCAGCTGCTGTAAGAATACCTGCAATTGACTTATAAAGCTGTCTGAAACATAGTAGTTTCCACTATTTCTTACACTTTTGGAGTACTTCTTTGTTAGTAAAAAATCAGATTTAGAACAGTCTAACTAATATATTCAGCCATTCTACAAGACTGCTAAAGATAATATTTATAGCAATAAACTGAGCCAGAAAGTTTATAGTAACAGGAAAAATATGTAAACAGAACTTTTAGAAGGTAAGTAATTTTTATTTAGACTATCCAAAACACTTTATCTTTTTTTAATTTATAAACATGTACTTACCTCAAAGTCCTAAAAAAAAGGTGGCTTGACAATTCTGACCAAGGTCCTGATCAACATCTGAACCTGTCAAAGCAGCCTCCAGCAAAGCCAGGAAAGGCCCTCCATTCCCCCCTTTTATTTAGTTTTCCTGGTGCAATCTCTTTGCTTTATGAAACAGTACATTTTCCATCCTTTTTATGGCAAGTTTCATATTCTTCTTAATTCTTCTTTAAATGTGCAATAAAAAATTTTCCCCTCTGCTTCAAATGAGCATTACAAGCCACCAGAAAGAATGCAATTGGGAGTCTTCTTAATGAGAAAAGCAAAATGAGCCATTAAAAAGTGGCAACATTATTCAGAAGAAAAGAAAAAAAAGAAGTGTAAGCTATTTTGGAAGAAACCATTCCAAATTTCACCAGTTCTAATCATAAAACATAATATGGCAGGGTTGTCCATGTGTGCACACTTGTGGGTTAATAGTACAGCACTAACAGTTTCATTCACCCGGACCTGTAGTGAAGTTCTATGTGGCAGCAAAATTGAATCAGTTTAATTAGTACAATTTAATACAGTTTAATTAGTAGTAACCTATTTTCATCTTGAAAATCAGGCCATTGTTTTGCCATTTATCATTTGTGATTGAAATCCAACAGAATTTCTTCTTGCAATAAATACATGCAAACTTGCTTTTTAAAAAAGGTCTGTATTATTCAGATTGCTAGCATGCAATTACTGCCAAATAACTTCTTCACTCCTTTTTACAGGTAGCTTATGCTATGGCTGCTCTGTCTTCAGGAGGTTGTAAAGTCAATATCCATGGAAAACTTTTGAGATACACTTAGCAAATGTACTATCAAGCTTTATCAGTCATAGCAGGCAGATGCAATTGTAAACATGTTTCGTTTGGAAAAGAAACAGCTTGGCTTATGATTGAGATAAATATTGGTTCACATTTTTAACATTTACTTTGCACTAATAGACTGTTTCATTTCATAAGCATATAAGCAATCATGGTAAAGTTATGGCAGGACTAAAGTATACTGGCATATTTATTCCTTGAAGTTTCTCCAATCAAAGACAAAACTCAGTTGTTTGCTTTGATATTTATTTAGTGATGTGAGCCCTGACCGGACTTGAGACAACCTCAAGTATTTCATAGAGCAGTGAGTTTCCTTTGAAATGGAGCAATGTAAACACAGTTTCAGGTGTTGTATAAATAGCAAAACTGTAACGCATAATATTTCCTTAAATTAGCACAGTGTTAATAACTGATGAGGGAGGGGGTCATATATAGGTTACTTGGCAAAACAGTGCTGTTTCTCAATGTGTAGGAAAATGCAGAACACAAGCCACAAATGTGCAAAGTACATGACAGAATAATCAAGACCATTTAGAATTGCCCCCAGATACCTGAAAAAGGCTATCAAAATGCTTCAGTGATAGTTTTGAAGTGACTTTTTTATCCCAACAGACATATTATTATGACAGTAACTAAGTATTACTACAGACCTTACAGCACTATGGTCAACCACTGAGAGATCTCAGGTGCATCATGCACTCTCTGTAAGTATTTTAACATGGGGGCTCTTGTTACCTGTTTCTGAGCAGCTGCAATTTCCATCCTCTTTCTAAAGCTGAATCAGCCTAGCCAAAGGGAAAAAGTAGGAAAAATCCATTAGCAAGCACCGAGTGATGATAGAAACAATTACTAGACTAGTGACACTGTGGTGCTGCTGTACAGGTACAATTCAGTCGTAATAGTTAAATTTCTGTATTCTTTGTCAGACACACCAACTACAGTCTACTGAAAGCCCTTCAGTCAGTATGCTCAGAAACACACACATTGTCTCCATTTTTTAATGCTGAGAAGATGCATAAATTGCAACTGGATCCTGACATCACTAAAGTTAAGATTAAAGGAGTAATGTGAGTGTTATTTGACAGCATAGTGATTACTCCAATGGAAAAGTAGTATCAGTCAAGCTGGGACAGCTCAAAAGAGCTTGGAAACTTATTTTGGTTATTTTGGAGCCAGTTTTCAGAGGTGAGGGAACACAGAAATCCCTCTGAATATAAGACTAGAGCTTCAGACATCAAACCAAACATGAAAGAAAAATTCCAAAAGAAAATACTTCTCAGAAATTATTAGACGATCCAGGCTGATAAATTCCTCTATGCCTTTTCACCCAAACTGCAGAAATGTTTTCCATAATCCCAAATATTTTCACCTGTTTTTCAGGGTGCCGTGCTTTTCTGGCTCTTGAAATCTCATCTGTTTTACCAGCACATCTTTAAGATGCTTCTATCCACACGTCCATCTTTAAGAACTTTCACTCTACACAACACATTGCTTACACAGTAGACACAATTTACAGTGATAATCATTACCATAAACGGTTATTGACAATGCCTGTACAAACTAACTTTGCATTTGGGGCCTGCTCATCAGGATTAGTGCATTTGACAAAGCAAATGAAACTAGATCCATTTGAATGAAACCATCTGTGGGTCCTAAACTGCAGAATATCCAAAGACAGACTGGACTCCTACAAACAAAATTCAGTCTCCATCTTTTACAAAGCCATTACAAGAGCTTGATGCCCTTAAAGGTGAGATTACACAAATATTTTTTAAGTCTTTACATCTTAGTATTTTGATCATAAGTATCCCAACATTTCATAGGGTTTTATAAAGAAATATATATAGTACATGTGCACTTCTATAGGCAGAAGAGCAAAAAATTGAACACAAAGAAAATGCATTAGCTTTCAAGAATATTCCACTGCAATTACCAGCCCTAGAGTTAGGTGTTAAGAAGATGTCCAACCAGCATATATATTGTGTATTCACGAGAGGTGGGTGGCATGCAAAACCCTTACATTATTTCAATCAGTACCATGCCATAACCCTGACAGAAAGGGACTTATGCTTGATATCAGTTGTTCTGTGACTGCCAACCCCGTGGCAAATTTTGCTGGGAATAACTTTCATCTCCAATGACAACTAAAATATAGTGAACAACGTGGTTACACTTCTGAGATGGGAGTGAAAGGGCTATGTGTGAAGTGCCAGTCAGTAACAGCACAGTCCACAATACTAATGTCACTTACAAATATAAAACACTTAGAAAATACTAAAATGATACGTTCATTAGTAGAAGGGAGGGAGAAAGCTCAACAAAGAGGTTTAATATTTTTTTAAACAGAAAAAAGCCAGCAAATCGCACAGGGTAGGGGTCAACGTGGGTAATCCTAATGAACAAGCATTGATTTCTGCTTTTGGAATCAACAGCAAAATTACACCATGACAGCAGAAATACATGATTCTTGTACTGACCAACTTCTCCTCTTGACAAGAGAGGTTTCTAAATGCATATTTACCACCATCTCTTTTGGTAGCATAGTCAGTGAACTAATTCATCCAAAGATTTCTGATTTTCCATAAACTTTCTTCAGTATATCTTCAAAATTATGTGAATTCCATGAAAATGTAAACCTTATTTACAGGAAAGACAGCAAAATAAATTTTTCAATCTTTAGAAGATACTAGAATATACAGACTTAATTGATGCACCAAGAGCATGACAGTAAGTAGTGAAGTGACTTTAGACTTCATATAGACTAAAGAAATACCTTCTGGAAAATTTAACCTCTGTTCACACACTTAAAAAAAACTGTTGCAACCTGAAAAGGATTAAGAACAGACACACAGGAAGCCTTCCAGTTCTAGAAAACATAAAGGATTTATTAACCAAAGGATTTATTTACCTCTACTTAGCTACAGGGAGTTAAAAGTCACAATATAAATAAAAAAATACATTCCTGTCTGTATTAATGGATCTAAAAGGTGAAGAGATGACTGCTGAGCATGTACAAAGGCAAAGAAGAGCCTATGGCTATCATTAAATCGTGATTTTTACCGTTTCTCACTTTTTTCCTGTCCTTCATTCACCTTCCATTTCTTTTATTGCAATGTCTAGTCTACAATTGCCAGCAATGGCTCATTCTTGCACTCTATTATTCTGATGGTACTCTTACCATTAGTGAATGTCTGAGAATTATCTAAATTCATACTCTTGTCAGCTCTAGAATTTACCTAATGAGTAAGTCTATTCAGGCTAAGCAGGTCTGCTTTTCTTCCTAGAACTCATATGCCCTGTCTACAAAAACATTTGTGGCATTTGGCTTATTCCTCAAATCTCTGTTTCAGCACATAGGGGCTCACCGATTCATTTTAAACAATGACTGACAAAACCCAAGACCAAACTCTCTCCTACATGCTCACTGGTGAATCCAGCCCATTTGTTGATCCTTCCTGAGTTCATTTATATGAATTTTCTTGTTTTTTCCACACTTCCAAAACTCCTGTGGCTCTTTCTCCTATGTAGCTTACTGATCCTCTTGCCCATGTGGTCCATCTGCCTTGCACCTCTGAGCTAAATGGAGTTCTGTATTATACACAAATTAAAATTATTCTCTCTATGCTTTGCAATCAGCCTAAACCATTCTTATTCAAATGCCTAATGGCATCTTCCTAGACAACTAGCATTCACTCTTCTTGTTCTCTCAGCTATTCATCAACTCCAATCTTTGTTAAAAATGCTTTCAATGTTTTTGGAGGAAGAGACCTTTTTGGATTCAACATATCTCTGTGAAACCATCAAATATCAGCACAGACATGCAAAATCAATTTTTTGATTTCTCTCTAGAATTCAGGTGGTTTGCTGATGAACATTTGAGTCACAAAGGTGAAAATAAACCAAATAAATGGATCAGTTGTGATGTGCCAGTAAGTTGAATAAGGAAAGAAAAAAGTACGTGAATGTTTGAATTCTGGGTCCATCTAGGAAGAGCACATAATCAAATGCAATGCAGACATGAGAACAGGCCAAAAATCATAGCAGTAATTTTGGTCTTTTAATAAAATGAAGCAGAAAAAACCAACTCGCTTCCCCATGAAATTCTAAAATATCACACAAAGAAATAATTCTCATATTTTTGAATTCATGTGAATAAAAATGCAGGATTCTAATCACCCAAACAACTTAAAAATATAGGCCAGATATAAATCATTCCAAAGTTCAAATAAATAATTTATGATTTCAATCTCTGATTGACATGGCATTAAATAAAGTGACTACAAAATCTAATCTTTCGGCTTATATACAGTGGTCAATGGCAACAAACTCAAAAAGAAAATCAACAGAATTTTGATAAACCTATTTTGATTTAGTATTCATTCTTTTAAAAACAGAAGCAAAACAATCAAATTAAAAAATCTGTTATGACTTCAAAGTTTGCTATATATGTTTAATATTTGGCATATTCTCTCTAAATACTCAGAATATTCTGAAATAATATCTTTTTCACCAGAATAACTCATATGTTGAAAGAACTATACTTATATTTATGTGTGTTTTTCTTCTTTTCCCTCCAGCTTTATGCAGAATCTCAAAGTTTTTCACAGTACCTTATTCTCGCGAGACTGCACCGCTTCTCCTCTGCAATGTAGTAAATGTGAAAGTTGACCTGTAGGTCTTAAATAGGTGCCCTTTGCTTTTATGCTAGTCATGAAAATCACAATTGCTGTAATAATTTGCTCCTAGCAGTAGTCTAGCAGCTGTCTAAATTTACAAGGTCAGTTCTAGCACAACCTAAGCCAAACTTTTTAGAGACCTCAGGGTCAGGTTTCAAATAACTGCACATTCCTACTTTAACCAAAAGTAATCCCTGAGACTCAGCACACTTTAAAGATGAATGTTCATCTCTTCTCACATTTGAAACTTCAAAGGCCCAATTACTACTGGGCTGACATGGGCTGTTTCATGATACTTCCTGTGCAAAGTGCTACCTCTCTGCACTCTGTGTTTCTGATGCTTCTGTTATCGCTGGTCAGTTGCTCTTTGGCAATACAAAATTCAATACCAGGTTTCCTCTCACTTCTTCCTTGCACTTGTTAAAAGCAATTACTGTTAGCATTCATATTTGAACTCTGAGTTCTGTTTCCGGGATTGTTTATATTCTTTACGATGGTGACATTAATCACCAGCTATTGGGTTATCTTACAGTCAAAACTATTGGAAACACCTGGCTGGAAGATAAAAAACAAAAGCAAGGCTACCAAAAATATCAGGATTAAGTGCAAGATAATGCCACTTTAAGACTGTCTGTATGCAATCTGTTTTCGGGGAAAAACATTGACAAAACAAATCAATTGATTAAAAGATAATGTTTCTCTTGGTAGCAGCAATGCTCTTCAAAGTGTATTTGTGCATTTCTGCTATTGAGAGTGTTTAGTGGCTATTTTCACTTCTATTCAATGACTTAAAGGTTTTTAAAAATTGAAAAAATCAGGAGCAAAAATTTCTATCACAATCAAATCACACATCTTTTGCTTAGAACTTTCCTTGCCTAAGAGTGGGTATTTTGAACAATACTTTTCTCTCTAGTATCAATTCAAAACTTACTATTCTCCATTTAGTATAATTGTTCAATTTTTAAAATAATTTTTTGCTACATCATACACACTAAAATATCATAAACAAAAGACCATGGTTAATTCATTAAATTCTTTGTCAATATGTGACAGAAAAGAACAACCCCAGGATGGCCAGTGACTGAAAGAAGCCATGAATTCACAGGACAGAGGTAATGGGTTTAGAGGGGATAGGGCGGAAAGAATAGGATTCCTTACATAAAATAGTCACTTTTTTTTCTTGCAGTTCAATTTTGTTTCATAGAATTAGGTATAATAATATAGTTTGCACTGCAGTGTTCACGTAAGAAATACTTAAGTGATTTGTGAATCATGTTGTAAAAGATGTGAAGACTTTATTTAAGAAGATTAAAACTAATAAAACTGCAAAAAAATTCAAAGTTCAGTTGTGTCTTGATATTAACAATCTTGAAACTGTTTGTCCTTCATAAGGGAAAAAAATCAGTGAAATCATTCCCAGTAACTTAATACTCTTAAATGGTTTATAATAAAATGGTTTGCTCTTCTTTCAGGGATTTACCTTAATGATATCATTCCAAAGGAGTCTGGTTTAGATCAAACTGGGTTAAAGATCACGACTGTCAAAAGATGATGTCACTTAGATTCCATTACTAATAAAACCAGGGGTCATTTTGAGTACAGAAACAGATTGATATTCATGCTTTCTTTACCTCTAATTCCTTTAGTCATGCATTACTAAGGTAAAACTTAGCCCATTCCAACGTAGAACAAGAGCATAGTACATCAACATCATATTTACAGTTCTTTAGCACAGTTGTTTAAAAAGTCAATGGCAAGAAACATCCAAATCTATTTCAATAAGTGAAATCACTTTATCTAGGAAATTCTACTTTCTGCATGCTAGAAAAATTTAGGTCAGAGATGCAAAAATTGCATATTAATTTAACAAATAATGCAAATGTAAATAAAAACAGTCAGTATAGCCAACACCCAGTACAATGACTGTGAAATGCAAAGTTAGGACAACCTAATACAGGACTGAAAGGCTAAAATCTTATAATCTACTTATAATTCAGCAGTTATTCTTTCCTTACCAATTTATTACTTTGTATCTTCCTAGTACTGTTTGCTGTGTCTGGTATTTTTCAGAACTATTCAACTTTCCCTTATACCTAGAAAACATTAAATATATAATTAACATACAAATAAAACAATAATTGGAAAATGAAACAAGATTAGCCACCTGCAATGAAGAACTGCAATTATCATTTAAAGCAAGAAATAATAGAAGTCACATTCAACAAAAGAATATTTGCCACCATGGGATGCTCAAGTTGAATGGAGTAGTATCTATCAGTGAAATCTCTATGAAGTTAAACAAAATAAAGTTCTATGATTTTCATTACAGGTTCATGTCTTGCCATCAGTATTCTAATGTGTGAAAAGAAAAACAGGCACAAAAGACCTATTGCCAAAACACTTATTTTAGAAATGTTGTAAAATGTTCTTCTACCGTCTGTCCTCAGATATTCAACCAACACCACTACATTATTCTTCAATTTCTCTTTCTTTTTCATATTTCTCCATGCCAATTTGCCTCTGTCTGGTCTATTGTCAAAGTTTCTTTTAAATTAGTTTCTGCTGTGCAACCAGCAAGATGTAAAAACTGGGGGAAAAAAGCAAAAAATAAATATCTATTTGTCAAAGATGGACAATCATATTTTGAAACCGGCATCTTCTCCCTATTCTGCTTTTATGTTTTATTACCCTTTGGGTATGAAATAGTTAAAAAAAACCTAACTAGAAAAGTTTTTTTGTTTCTGAAATTTCAGTGACAGCTGAACAAAAACTAATATTAATAGAAGAATAATGTTTAAGCACAAACTTTTCACAAGGGAATAATCTTCTGCCTGAAATTTAGAAAGGCTGTATCAACATATTTAAATGAACACTTTACAATGTACATTCCTGATAAAATGATTAACTTGCACTTAAAGTAATGTACCATATGGAGAACTAAACAAAGTTCATTCTAATGTGGATAAAACAACCTTTGGAAAAAATAAACACTGCCAGATACTTCATAGGTTGAATCAACTATACAACCTGTAGAAACATGCGAATTATCTGCTGAATCAGATATTTAATCTACTAAATCAAAGTTAACACCTACTGAGTCAAGCATAGCACCTAGTAAAAAACTTTAGGACAGATTTATATGTATTCAAGTGAATTCCAGTAAACACATTGCTCAAGAAATACAAAGTGGATGCCATCCATTTATTTAATTATGTTTAGATGGCAACAAGTGCTCTGCTATGAGGGAATTTCCCATTCAAATAGCAAGAAATAAGGTCTTCCTTTTGTGAGTCAGTTTTCTTCATTAGATGGCAGTGATCCTCACCAATGGATTCATAGATATTCTAATGTCTCAGCAGAACCTGTAGGAATAGTCAGGGCGAGGGGCAGGGAGGAAACATCTGTGCAGTTTCTTTGCTCCCTGCTTCTTTTATTATTTTTTCCCTCATATATCATGCTGCTACACATGTAACTGCAACGATAGGTGTGTGAGAAGACAAAAAGGGGCTCCTGTCCAATTCAACTCAAGGAAATTTCAGTTTCTAAATTCGCTGTTTCAGCAGCAGATGGTTCTGCTGTCTTTTGTCCCTGCACAGACTTTTTTGCTGAATATTTGTAGTTTTTCAGTATTTTGTTTGACAGACTTTCTTTGTATCAAGACCAGTGAATGTTGCTTTTTTATTCCATTTTTCTTTGATATGAAGAAAATACTGATGTCCCTTAGCTATAGTATTAAGAGGTGTTTTTTACTTACCTCATACCTCTGATCAGGTTACAGCATTCATTTCATTCCATTGGTTTTTGTGCACTGATATCCATAGTAAGTATACTTCTTTAGACCTGCTATTTCTTAGGTCCCATTGTTGCCTTTTAAGAGCCATTTACTATCTTTTTGATTATGGCCTGATTATGGCTTTTGAGACATAGTATATGCGCCTACATTAGTGTTTTAATTTGTATCAGAAGAGCAGCTTTTGAACTGCCAATTGTCCCTATTTACTCTGTTTTGATATGCACCATGGAGCTGCCAGGGAGCACTTGAAATGAAATCCTTTCAGGTGAAACTAAGGAAGAAGGAGCAGTTCCAATGTACACTAGTTGCAAAAGGGCTGGAGACTATAGGATAGACTGGAGTTTATCTCCCCCGTTAAAATGTCATTTGTGTGGGCATGAACACCAAGCATTTCACGCTACAGATCTTGCTTCTGCTGGTCTAGTTGCTACTGCAGACATAACAGAGACAAGGGTAATCCCGACTACCTTTCAAATTATTTAGCAAATTTAAGACCTAAACTGACACGCACATACTCTCACTTACAGAGAGATGATGTTTTAGTGTCATTACCAGTGACAGGACTCAAGGAAACGGCATGGAACTGAGTCAGGGAAATTTAGGTTAGATGTCCAGAAAAGGTTTTTCACCCAGAGGGTGGCTGGGCACTGGAACAAGGAGGTGGTCATGGCACCAAGCCTCACAGAGCACAAAGGAACATTTGGGCAATGCTTCCAGACATGATGTGACTCTTGGAGTGTCCTGTGCAGGGCCAGGAGTTGAACCCAACAATCCTGGTAGGTCCCTTTCAATTCAGCATATTTTGTGATTCTATGATTCTGGATATTTATGTTGACTCAACACAGGAGGAAAAATGTTTTAACATTTTTATGTAGACAGCAACATAAGAGCTTTCTTGCTTTTAAAAGATTCATGCAGGGAAGGACAGAACTCCAAAAATAATTTCATAGTGAAATAATCCCACTTAAAATAAAAATTCATAGCTATCATATATTTGGACAAAGAGACTGCAATGCTGAAAATGAGTCAAAACACAAAAAATTTCAAGCTTTTCTAATTAGATTTTGGATATATTGAGCAGCAATTTATTTCATTTTTACTGTGTGGGATGTTCATTCTGATGCAGCACCTAATAGTACCTGCCAGTAACAGGTATGCAGAAATAAGAATTAAATTACATTCTTATCAAAATTTGAGTGAGATTGGTTTGCTCTTCTGTTATTCTTTTCCTCTTTTTGTTTTATCATTGCATAAGAAGTACAAGGAAATCTGAATTCTGGATTATAATCAAAGAAGTAACAGACTTTCTGCAAAAGGTTTTGTTGATCCAGTGACCTAAGATATTTGAGTGTTTGGGCTAGTTATCAATAGCTTAACATGATACTGGAAATAGAACACTCACTGTTACAGAAAGGTTGCGTGTTGTCCAGCAACCAAGTTATGTTTCCAGAGGATGAATTTTCATATGGCACGTAACTGTGAAACAGGTTTTACTCATTAATACATGACTTGTTACTGATCTAAAAGAAAATTGATTAGCTATTTGCTTTGCACCATGCTTGAGATACCGAGAAGCAGCTGCATACGTCTTTTATCTATGGATTTGTCACACAGCATTTTCTGTTCGTACACACAGGATCAAAAAAACGTATTTGTTTTACCTAAAGCAAACAACGACATCCATTATGAACCTACCTCAGCTCCTCTGGTATCTTGGAATAGGCACACACTAAACAGAAAGTGACATATATGGTACGTCTTTCATAAACTGAAATACATTTTTTATGGTGGCTGAACATTTCGTAAAACCACAAGATGGCTACAATTACTTTACACTGAACACGCAGAGGAAGAGTACTCATTACCTCTTTTATAAAAGCCAGCAAAATGATCTAACAAAGTCCAATACTGTTGTTCATAAAAAAAAATCTACTTTTTGAAAGGTTAAATAAGTAATTATTGTAGAAAAAATGAAAACCATTATGCATATTAATGAGAAATTAGCTTTTATTGTTAGATAAAATAGATTTTTCATTCATCTGGTTTTGAATTATTAGTGTCAAATTATATAACAAGATAAAACATTGTCTGTAGGATAATAGTAAAGTAATAATAAAATAATAACAACATTTGATTAATTATGTTTAGAGCAGTAAGCACTACCACAACTGACACAAAAAATTTTTCACTTGAGAACTTAGAATAGAAATAGACAGCAGCAGAAGGAAAATGAAATCAAAAGGACTGTATAGGAGGAAAAAAAAATGAGTTTGTGCATTAAGAAGATTACATATGTTAAAGGTTTTTATAGAGGGATGATTTGGCATTGATTAGAACTCTCCAAACAGAAAGAGTTGGTTGGATGGAATTAGGTTTCCAGTGCCCCCACTAGCAGCTCTCTTCCCTCCTCTTTAACTCAGTCACCCTCATTAGTAGATGACTAATGGATTAATGGAGGCAAATGGTGACTTCATCATGAGAACATTTGTAATCACTGTGATCTCTATTTCCTTCAAGTTTACAGATGCACCTCACTCTCCTCTGTCACTTGAAAAACAAGTAGTTACTTTTAGAACGTGCCTGACCAAGACATTCTGTATCATCACGCAGCTCCCCATGCCAGCTTCCCTGGAACATGACACTTGTTCCATCCTTGGGGTCTTACCAAATCAATTATAAAAATCTGTAAATTCAAGTATTGTGGCCATAAAAGCTAGAGAACAATCTTGATTATGAAAGAGCAGAGATCAAGTCACTACCACCTTTCACCAATTTGATCTCTGTTCTCTTTGTACCCTGCATTTTCTCCAGGTTAGTGCACCTCTTTTTAAGGACTTATTGGCAGGGACCTTAATGCATCCTTCCTGGGATCTGACTGTCAGGATGCCTCAGTCCCTGCACATATCTGGGCACCATCCTTGCTGACAATGAGCAGAGGCACACAGGCAGCACCCTGACATCTATTCAGGAAATAGATGTCAAAAATTCCATGAGCTAAAAAATTCTTCCTAAAAAAATTCTATGAGCTTGAGTTTGGTGGCTGTATTTCTATGGAAACTATGAAGCTGGGTAGTCCTATTTTATAAATGTTTATGTAAACATAAGAGGAAAAAAACAACAGTGGAAAAAACAGTATTTTGAAAATTCAGTCTGAAGTATTCTGAAGCACTCTGGCAAACAAAAAATTACCTACTTGGTTGGAGCAAGTTTCTTTGCATGGCCTATAGTGACAGCAGGTGTATCACTTGAGTATGAAAGGAACTTCTTAAATGAAAAATAAAATTATATCTAAACAAGAGTGAAAGCATATTTTTTTCAGTTATAAAATAATTGGGAAAAAATATTCCACAATATAAGAAAAGTTCTCATTTGTAGTATGTGATTCACAGAAGGTTTTTGTTTGGAATAAAAGTGGAGAAATAGCACACAAACTAGTGAAATTTTTTTTTCCTGAGAGCACAAACCTGATTGCTCTTATGCTGCTTACATCCTCTTTGCACTTCTCGCCACTTTCCTTAAAGAATTGCATCACTGTGTTGAATATCGTACTGGAAGCCAAAGCCATGTACAATCTGAAGTTCTTCTCAGGTTCATTTATTGATTTTTTATCTTTTCCTTCAGAAGTTTCTTTGCAAGAATTGCATTAAGATTTTGCCATTTTTTTTGAGAAGGACGAGCATAAGGATATATACTCAGCAGTACAGAGGGTACATACTCAGTTTTAGAGGGCATTAGCAAATAAGCAGTGGGCCCAGTAATATCACTGGTGACACAGAAATTAACCAAAATGGAGCAGCCACATGGTGATGAAATTATGTGCCTGATGCACTCTCAACACATATTCCCTTCACTGGGATCAAAGTTTTAAAAAAAATCAGAATGTTTATGAAAAAGACACCCTTACAGGCCTCCTTCAACATATGAAAGTCAGGGCACCCACAAAGATATCCACCCTTTCCTCTGCAGCAACTCCTCTGAAAACAAGACAGACCGTGCACACAAAGGAGGCTTTTTCTCTCAGCTTGACAGCCCACTGCATGCAGGCAGATAAAAGCATTTTGGATCCTTGCCAGGAGAGAAACCTTAAAGCAGCTTCATTAGGCAAAAGTAAGATAATCAGAGTAAATACACAATGCTGTCTTTGTTACTTAAGCTGCTTGATTGGCTGTTTCGCTGTTGGCTGGCCAATTAATACCCTGAGCACAGGGCACTGACAGTGCCGGGCACCTCAGGGTGCATGCAGGAGTGTCAGCATCCAATGCATGGCAGGAGCTGCAAAAATAGACCTGCAAAAATCTTTGTATTTCCTGCTTGTTCAAAGCTGAGAAGACATCCAACCAAGAGGTCACTCCAGTATGGTAATTATGATTTATGTATGTTAATTATGTCAATGCTAGCAAAAGTGTGCGGCTCAAGGAAAAAAATATTAATTTGTAGTAACAACCTGAGTGCTGGCCCCAGCAGTGCAAAGGGGTAGATAGCAGAAAGGGCAAGCAAAGAAAAAAATGAGCCAGTGTTGCTAAATGAAAATATCTGTGACTCTTTAAGTAAAAGAGAGGTGCTAAAGAAATTCCTTAGAGAATTGCTATGTCATGGTGACCATAGAATCAGAGTTGGATAAAAGCTGAGAAGATGAACTGCGAAGATGAACATTAAGACATCCTATGCTACAGTGGGAATACTGTAGTGCCTTTGTGCCTAACTCCACAGATGAGCTGAAGATCTGTTCCCACTCCTTCTGTCATTAAGATTGCAGGACATTTGAACGCTATTTCCTTAGACAACAGGAGGTATGTAGTGCCTACAAAATGTTTAAGTACTTATATTCATAGTTTCCCTTCAGCTAATCACATTATTCTGGCAATCTCAGACACCATGTTCCTTAACATCAAAATCTTTTACCACCCATCCCAGAATCCCTCCTACCACATTCACGTACAAGTGCATGACTGTAACAGTTTCTCTCTTTCCCAAATACAAAAGAAAACATTCAAACGTGAGACTATTTTCAATCAAGTACATTAAAATACTAAACCTGCTAAGGATGCAGGAAAGAAGCTTGGTTCTTGTCAGTCCAGTCACAGGGGGCAAATGCAAGAGGGAAACTCTGAAAGCTAAATTCAGTCTGCTAGGTAGGGGACTAAAGCCCCTAACCTGTGTAGTAACATTCTCTGAAATTGTGCAGGTTGTGAGGGGCAGGCAGGGACACATAATCTCCATGTATGACAACTAAAGAGCCTACATTAGAAAGACTTGGCTGAACCTTCATTGTAACAGAACCAAACTGTCAGCGGTGGAAACTAAAATAGTCACATGGGGTCTCTGAAGTGGAAGTTTGACTGGCAGAAATGTCAAGCCCTGTGTAAGACATTTTAGAGTCTGAGTAGGAGGATAATAGATGGGCTTGTGTTCCTCGGCTGCTGACTTCTTGTGAGGGGTGAATTAGGATATGCTCTGAACTGGCAGTTACATGTGCAGAAGTCATATAGGATTGTTAAGGCCATTTCTGTGGCAAAGGCTGCATCTAGCATGGCTACATCCTTGTAGCCTGTATGTCCTTTATCTCTGCAGCTCAGAAGGATGTAGTGGAAATAGAGAAAGTGCATACAAGAGAAGAAAGACTGAAATGATCAATGAGGCGGCGTAGCTACATCACAAGGACAAGTTAGCATCCTTCTTGTAGAGAATGCTAAGGAAAGGGTCTGACCAGGGGTTATGAACTCAGAGGGGGAGATTAAATAAAATTCAGAGCTGTTGTTCACTAAACTCAGCAATATACAAATTCTACCACACTAAGGAAGGTGGATCCAACCTAGTACAACATGGATTTAAATCAAAATACTTGTTCTATCAGTGGTCAGAGAATATCTGGAACTTGATGCTCAGGCAGTCAGTAGAAGCAGGGTGATCTGAAGAAGAAAAGGTACAGAAAAACTCATAAACAACAGGATCACAAAGACCAGACTAATGCACTCTCTTAAAATGACATCCTTTGACAAATCTGTGAAATAGCACTGGGCTAGATGGGCTGCTGGCCTGCCCTAGGGAGGACATTTCTCATTAACAGTGAAATCTTAACACTGAAATGTCAAAATGTCTCTTGCACCATGCCAAGGATTGACTGTTGAAGCTTATTCTGAGAATAGCTGATCATCACTCCAACAGTGTAAATGCAGTCTGAAAGCCCTAATGTCTGAAGTTTGTCTTTGGTAGCTGTAAACATTCACCTGGGCTTCTTTACTTTAATCAGCTTGTACTTTGTTTTGCCAATCACACTTCTTACAGGTACTTTACACCATGCAGAAAACCAAACTGTCCAGTGAACAAGAATTCAGCTATAATGACTCAGCATGAAGAGAGATGTTGTCAAGCATAATGCCAGTAAGAGAAGAAATATTAATTCACGTGCCTTAAAAATGTAATAGTATTTATCTAAGACTTAGCTATAGCAGTCAGATCAATTGCCCAAGGAACTTTATTCCAGTCCTCACATGAAGCATGGCATGCTGGCTACAATTCTCTGACTGGGACATGAGAATGAATCTGCCACTGTAGGTGAGGACTTCAGCAGCACACCAGAGCTGCTTTTTGAGAGATCATAAACCACCAAAAGCTGTCACAATTTTTTGTGAATATCCAACACGGATCATGCTCTTGAAATCAAATTGCAAATGCTCACCAACATTCTAAAAGGCTTTCTAGATATAGTGATGTGCTATTTCACTGTGCTTTCCTGTTTCAAAACAGCAACCAAAGCTCTGCTTGCTCTCATTCAGCAAGGCCCAGTTCTAAATAATCTAAACTGCTCAGGTAACTGACTGTTAGAGTATTTGAGTTCCAAAGATTTACTGTTCGCAGCATAAACAATTGTTTCCTTTTATCACTTTTAAATTTGCTAACACTCAGAGCAATTGAGTGTCTTCTTGTTCTCACATTATGAGACTAAATTAAGAGCACCAAACCATCCATCTTCATTACACAATTCACTAGTCAGTATATCTGTTCATTCCTTCTTTTTCTAAATTATTTAAGTTAGCTTTTCCACACCAGTTTACATGCATTGCTTGCCCTGCTAATTTCTCTCTTCTCAATATTTTTTCCCATTCACCTTTTGATTGTCCAAAAGAATGGTGATATGAGATGAATATATTGTGTTCAGGTGGTTGCTGAGTCAGAACTTTACAAATGCAAAACTCAACAGGCAATTTTTTATCTTTGTTTGCAGGCATAGGCTTTGCATCTTTTTTCATGACAGCTCTTGCAGACTGTTATGGACTACCCCTGACCTTTGTGTGGACGGATGACTAAATTTTCTCCTTCCTTTCCTTCTTAGCATGATAAAATGAATGGACAACAAAATCTTGACCTCTGCTGAAGTGAGGCAGGATAGAAGTTAGCTGTAAGAATGATTAAATAAATTAGTATCTTTCAGAGATAGGCAAAAAACTTTATTTTTTGAGCTGTGTTTTCCAAGAAATTGCAGTAAATAGAATGAGAGGCACTGACTGAACAAGTAACTGTTCTCAGAAAATTCTGTTTCTTGAGGAATCATTTCCTTATCAGTGTTATTTTCTAACCTCACAGTTGGTAAATCAAAGAGAACAAGAAAATGCACTCAAAAAGGTAGAGAAGGATAGATGAAAAATGTATTCCCAGAAGCATAATATCTACAGGATATGACATTTACCTTGACTGGAATGAATCTAATTTTCAATCTAGTTCAACAGAGCCCTGCAAAGTCACTTCCCTGGGTCCAATGGAAGAGCTGATTCCCGAAAGCAAGACCATTCTACTAGAATGCCTGTTTTTAAATTAAGATATTGACTTAAGAGCCATATTACCAAAGTGGTGTAAGGAAAATAAGAAAATAATTACAAGGTATCAGTTATTCCAGCATTTGACCACACTGGGACATTGTAGTATAAACAGGGTCAAATGAGAAAGGGCACAAGGTGACTATCAATCAGGAGTGTACAGCACCTATGACTGAATAGAAAGTGGGTAATACTAGGGTTACATGACCAATTTCTGCATTCCTCTACAAGTGATGACAGTCAAAGTGACTGGAGAGACAGAAAACGAGAAAGGATGCAGCAGCAGAAAACTCAATAATTAAAGCAGATTTCAATCATGTATAGCCTGGCTAAATATTGCGTTAGGACACAAGAGAGATGACACTCTGGTATCTCATCCAGAGATACTGAATGCCCCTCTTTTAAGCTGTTAGTAAATCCAAGAGAAGACAGCTAGTGTTCACCTTACTCCCAGCACTGTCTGGGATAGCATTAAAAATTTTGTTATCAAATACCTACCCTGAGGTAGCTGACAGATTGTAACCACACATTCATCTTCTGGTGGGATCAGGTGTAAGAAGTGGGATTTAGTTTCAGACTAAATCATCTGATATGGCAGTATATTTAAAATAAAACAGAAGGTGCATTTGAAAAGTTGTAATACTTGGAGGTAGTTTGGAGATTGCTTGCTGACCACAAAAACATTCCACCACAAGGCTGAGACAGAGGCAGTAATGTTGTGAAAATATACGGAAAGAACTGAAAAGCTGTACTACTTCACTTTGGAAAAGCGATAATCAAGGGTGGATAAGATGGACATCTGTGAACTTAATGACTATATGTAAACTTAATAAAGATGCAGAAAAGGAAGTAGGTTTCCTTGCCAGAAGTTAAAACCATGGAAGAAAACAAAAGGATCTGTTTCTTTGTGCACAGTGCATGGTACCTCTGCTATGGGTCTGATAAATGTGAAAAGTCCAGTCCTTTCTTTCTCTACAAGGTTTGCAGAAGAAAAATTCACTAAGAATTTTAGAATAAACGGATGATTTGATGTTCAGCGGTCTCGGAAACACAAATGGTTCAAGGCCAGGGAAGAAATAAAAGGAACTACCAAAACATCTTTCTTTCTTTCTTATAATCTTCCCTCGACATCTGGTGTTGTCCAAGAATGATACTGATGCAGATAGACCTTTGGTCTGGCATAGTGCAGTCATTCTTACATTTTTATGAAGAACAAATCAATAACATGAGTTATAGCAAATTGCAAGGACCAGATGGTATTCACCTAGGAGTTTCAAAGGGACTAAAATATGAAAAAGATGCACTGCAATAAATGATTCAGTTAAAACATAAAATGTCCTTGGTAGCACAGATAGTGGGAAATAAAATTTCCCACTGAGAAAGGTTCTCAGACTAAACTAAAGTTCAGCTTAGAAAGCCTGATTTCCATGCTGGAGAAAATTGTAGGACATAAATAAAAAATAGGTTGAGTAGGTCTATGGATAGGTGTTAATATAAAGAGGAAGAAATAATTTGCCTCCAGCAAATATATTTTTGGAGTTTATTCAAAGAATCAGTGACTAAATGGAAAATAGATACTTGACACTGGCTTTTCAGGAAGTTTTCA
>VRYO01001463.1:62887777-62898151 GCA_009812075.1 Sialia sialis
ATTGTGAAACTACTGTATGCAAATTTTAGGAGTTAAAATGAATAGAATGGAAAAGCAAACATTTTGTCTGAGTTACGTAGACTACTTAAGAACTTGTACACTGTTTATATTTCTAGCCCACTCACCTCAGAAATATACAGTAGGATTGTAAAGCTACAAGGAAGGGTAATAAAAGTGTACAGAAAACTGTTTATGAAGACTGAATTAAAAGACTTGTATTTTTTACTCTAAATTAAGAAATTACAAGTAAGGAATCCACAGAGAGGTAAACTATGAAGTGTGGGATCATTTAAAATTATGTGTGAAACGAGGACTGGTAAGGAAGTGCTGCTCAGACAAATGAGGAGACATCAAGACAGATTAGCAAATGCAGGCACAAATTCCTCAAAATCTGTTACTCCTAAGTACATTACCTTCAGGTCAAAAGATCACTAAATGGAGGACATCCTGTAAAGTTCACAAGTATCTAGGCAGGAACACATCCTCTGCTTGACCCGCTCTTACTTCTTCAGATGGAAATCTCCAAAAGGATATTGGAGAGGAAAAATTGTTAAGAGACCTAAGTTATGATTCTCCAAGCATTTTCAATAGCACTGCCAAAACTCTGAGATAATGAACTAGATTTGTTCACCATATGACTGTTTATTGTGAAAAATTAAATTTTTCATTACATAACAAAGATGGCCTGTCACTGCAATAACAACACTGCATTTTTGCAAAAGGTTTCTTCTACATGTCAACAACTACTTTTAAATTTATTATAATACACACAGAATTCCTTTGGACTAAGGTCCCTAATTTTTGGAGTCTAAACAAAGAGGTGTTCAATATATTCCATACAATTCAATTTAAAATCGCTGTTTAAAGACACTGCTACATCTACCACTTGCTTTCTTTTCTAACATATTACCTTCCTTTTGCTGTTTCCCCGCTTCCCCTCCTTTTCAGAAACAGCTATTAGTTCCTGCTTCTCCATGTCTTCTCTCTCATCCTTCCACCTTTTCTCCACTGCATTTGCTTTCGTGTTAATTTATTAAATATATTACAGTAGCAATGAACTGTCATTAACAGGAGATAAAGGAGATAAAGCCTTGAGCCACTGTTTGGAGTAGGTCTAAGACTTGCACAGATGCTGCTGTTTCAGCTGCAGCTCCACTGACATGTGGAAGACCTCCACGGTATTCAGAATTAAGAGTATATATTTGGAATTATTACTTGATCATAGAAAATATTCTGTACTAGATGATCTAAATGCATGATCCAAAGTCAATGGAAGCTATGTTTAACATAGGTGTGACAGATTCAAATTCTTGCATTAAAAAGAGAGCATATTAAAGGGGAGGATACTTTTTTTTTGCCATTTGGTAGTTTTCCTTCTGAGAACTAATAGCTATCACTGAGCTGACAAAACTTTCAGAAAGATAGTCTACCATATTTAAATGATCACCATTACCTTTGATCCCCAGTAAAACATTAATTACTCCGGATGACATTTAAGGGGGAGAGGATCCCCATTTAAGGGGATTTTGAGTCCATGGAGTGTTCTGAACAAGACAGACATGTTACATATGTACTTTTATAATAATTCTCCATAGGAATTAGGCCATTGTGTTTAGGAATATAACTAAATTCCCCTTTCTTCTAGCTCTATTAGTAGAATGGGCAGAAGTATTTGGTGAATGGATTTGACAGGCAAATCTGTAGGTTTCAGAAATGAGTTTTAGATTTCTTAACTCAAGTCACAGTTCCTGTCACAATTCTCTCTCTCTGCTATCTATGGATACTTACATATCACCTGAAACTCAGCGTGGCTAAAGCACACACCTAATACTTTATTCTTGTTCCCCTTTCAGTGTGGTTATGCCCTGTTTCAGGCTGATACCTATTTGTGCTAGCTTTTATTTTGCCCTTTGATTAAACACTTCAGAATCAGATGGAATTGTTTTGTCATGTCTTTCAGTACATTTCATCTAATACATCATTCCATATTTATTCATGCTCTTACTACTCGGGATCTCAACTTTCATAACACATTTTCATCTGCCTTTTGAAAGTATTACCTTACTAATATCCAATCATCAGAATTAAGCTGAAAAGACAATTTCCTTTGTCTGTATTTTTTAATATTTTAGCCTTTTTATTTCATCTATTCAGAAGATAATATAAACCTTTTTTTGCATCACTCTGTTCATTTTTGAACCAACTGAAAAGAGTCTGAAAGACAGCACTGAGATTGATGAGAAGGTTTGTGGAAAGACTTGATGATTTAGGGTTGTTTAACCTAGAGAAGATTGAAGATAGGCACAAGAGTATTCAAGGAAGCACAAGGCTGTGCAGGACGAAAAAAAAAAAAATTATTTTCCACATTCAAGTTGGAGAGGACAGGAAATAATGGATTTCAATTGCAATAGAGAAGATTTAGGTTACTAAATCTGATTTTTTAATTTAATGATTTTAATTTAATAATTTTTTAATGGGAACAGATTGTCTGGGGAGTCTGTGAAATTTCTCCTTTGGAGATACATTAAAATAGCTTCAACCAATATATACCTGAGGTGATATTTGCCTTGTTGATTATGCCTTCTGGCAGGAAAGATGGATTAGATGTTCTCTTCACGCAACCTTCCAGTCTATTATGATTATAATGTTTATATTTCTAAATTTATCCACTTTCTTGAGCGCTTTGAAGACCAAGAACTAAGATTTCAAATTTGATTTGATAACGGAGGAACAGTCAGTGTTTAATCAAAGAAAAAAAAGTTGCTCGTTGAAGTGCATCTACCGTATTTAAATGTTAAGACATTGGAATTTTTTCTATATATAGGAACATATTCCCATGTGAAGTGTGTTACTGTAATAGCCTGATCCAAAAGATAAAAAATATATGGCTCACTGTGGGCACACTAGCAGCTGACAAGCTGGAATACTGCCTCCTCACTATCCACAGATGAAAGAAAGTGCAGCAGCTGTTACTATTCAGGTAGCTGGTAGTGATGAAGAGCCCAGGAGGAGCCTGAGGCGGTCTACTGCCTTGACAATTGCAGGACAGATGGCCTTAGTTGTGATTTATATTACTAAATATTTTCCTCTTTCCACCTCTGTGTTGCCTGAATCTAACATCATTCTTGAGGTCTTCACCCAGGGTATGACTCAGGTAATGAGGCATTACTCTTCTAAGAGGTGCAGAATTATATACTACTAGCATGTGTGTAAGACTACACAGGACCTTTTGTTCAAGAGTCAGTCTTAAGTGCTTGTAAATTAATCTTTTCTATATTTTTGAATTATGGTATTTTTATTCCTTCTAGGAGTAAGATTGTGTGAGTACCAGGTTTCAATAAGGCAACTGCAGAACAGGCAATCATCCATTCATCCAGTCAGAAAGCCTGTTTTAAAACTGCCTCGCAGCAGCAGAAACCTGACATTCAGCCAGAGCACTTCTCAACACACTGATGCAAAAATTTCTCTCATTTAAAAATTAGTGAAGAGAACATTTCATGGCATGAATTGCAGAACTTTGATCTTCTTAACTCTAAAGCATGGTTTTGAAACAAAAGTTCAATCTTCCAACTTGATTAAATCCAAAAACATTTCTAATTTTTTGTTAGTTTTTTTTTTTTAGGGGGGAAAGGTGAATTAAATAGGAGAGGGGATTTATTTTTGAGTTTTAAACTGCAGATTAGAAATCTTCTGAATTGACAAAATGCATTTACATTCCAGTATATTTCAGCTAAATACACTTCAGTATTAGAAAAAGGAAGGCTAGATCACTTAGCTTTGGCTATGAGGTAGGACAGACTTTCTTTCTAGTCCTACCTTGTTCTAAATCTAGTTTTCTTTATCTATAAATGCAAAAAATGTCGAGTTTTTGTTTTTTTTTTTCACATGATTCCTTAACAAATAGCAATTACTGAGAGAAAACAACTGAAAGGCTGTTTTCCTTCATTGATGTAGATATGGTTCTGAAACATGCCACTAGCTTCTTCATGCCTTTGATCTCTTGGATCTCTTTCCCTTAGGTTTTTCTTCAAGTTAGCAGTTTGAAAGACTCTGGGCAGAAGATGCTATTTTTTCTTTTCCTTACTGAAATTTTCAGGGGAAAAAATTGTATTAGCTATTATATAGAATAGTTACACACCTATATACTACACACACATATATATGCATATAAGTCATATAAAAGGTTATAAGAGGCCTCTGAATATCATCTAGGAAGGTTAACTTCAGAGTTAGATCATGTTGCTCATTATGGGGAGAATATTTGAGGGGACAGGCTATGAAGTCCTGTACAGGGCCTGTATGCCTAACATGGATTACCTGGCAGAGGACATGAGCTACATGACAGGAGGAGATACAGCTACTGAGAGCAGCTGTGACTAACGAAAGGGAGTATTAGACATTGTCCTTGCCACGACTGATAAAGGGATGTGGGAAGAAGAACCAGTTGGGACGTTTCAAGGGAGGCTTGCAGATGTTGCGGATGTCGGTCTATGAATGAGCCAAAACACCAAGGCCATCTAACTTTAGCATCTTACTATCTAGTCTCTTGAACTATATCCAAAAGCCAATTACTGCTTACATGTAATCGCGTAGACAATATCCTTAGGCCAATCATATATGAGCAAGAAGCTCGTGGAACCCTGCTTTGCACTATAAATGTAACCCTCAGACTTTAAATAAATGAGCATTGACTCTACCTCCATGAGGATTTGTCTTTGACTCTGAAGCACCTTCTTGCAACAGCTCATAGTCTTTTCAAATCAGATTTAGAAAAATATCTTACCAATGCTTAATTACCTTCATTATGAATTTTTTATTCCTCATATTATGTAGTCAGTATTTTTCTTGGTTCAGCCTGTGACTGTTACCTCATTTTTGCTCATTTTGCAGAAGAGTCTCACTCTATCTCTTTAATGACTGCCACTCTTGATAGAATAGTTTTATGAAACTCATTTAAACTAACACATATATGGAGAAACTAAAAAAATTTCATTTTTTTTACCAATCATTCACCAATCATGACATTTTTAAAGCAATTGTCTGTTTCCCTTACTATGAAGTCAGAAGCCTTGACATATGACAACATTCTAAATTTTTCAGATATTTAGAGATACTGGAAGATCACAGAATCACAAGAAAGGTTCCACCAAGAAAAATAATGGATGCTGCTGGCTCTTCTGCATACAGAGAGTCCCACTCTGCAGCTCTTAGACTTGCCGTACCTATTTAGATATAGTATTGTCATAAGTTGCTTCAGGTAATATTAAAACACAGTAGAAAAGTAAGGAGGAGGGTTCAGACTTGGAATAAAAAATATTACAGAATCTAAGAAAAACAATTAGCCATGAAACAAATGTGTGCAACATAAACCTTCACGACTTACAAATATATATCAAATTATAGTTCTAAAAAGGAGAAAGCAAACACTGAAAAACAGCTTTCATGGGCAAGGGGAACAGACACACAAAGAAGAGAAAGAAAAAGCAATATTTTTTTCTAATTTTCAAACAACAGTCTCATCTTTTTTTTTTCATAAAAATAACTGAATTCTGAAAAGTTCTAGTCAGACATTATATTTTGTCAGCTAGAGGGCCTACTTCTCCACAACTATGATTCTTCTTTTACTAACATCAAAGAGTCTACATTTTTACCAAAACACATGATCTACAGTATTGCGTTCTGCCCTCACAATTTCCTGTATTTTAAAAAATATTTTTAAATTATGTAGAAGTCAGAATAAAGAATCCTCATATTTCTTCCAATTATTTGTGTATAGAAGTTCTTTTTTAGCAAGGTTTTTCAGACCCAACTGGAAAGTTTAAAGAAAGGACATGTGAGAATTCAGAGATAATGTGCTGTTTTACGCTTGGATTATGCTCATGCAGTCTGGAGCCGCACATATGTTTAACTCATGTCCTGTAAATTGTTCACAGTTAAAAAAAAACTAAAAAAAATAAAAATCCATACATATTTGTTTTATTAGAACTAATGGCAAAAGTCAAGATATGTAATCATTGATTCCAAATGTAGTGGCTACTGACTAAAGCACAAATCCAGCATCACTGATGAAATCTGTTTCATAAAAGGCAGGTGAGATATTACATCAATATAGCTGCGTTTTCATTCTTCTTTATAAAGACACTGAAAACTGTTTTTTAGATATCCTGCCTGTATAATGAACTACTTTTGATCAGATTACCTTTGATAGTAAGTTTTTTTCATCATCTCTCACCACTAAATATTTAGTATATTTAGAATATTTAGGGTACAATTAGAACTGGACACTACAGGCAAATAATTTTGGTTTTGTGTCTGACCAAAAAAAGAAACAAAAAAAACCCAAAAAAACAACTAAACAAAAAGATGAAATATTCAGGGTCTCAAATGGACAGAGGAAGTTTTAGAGAAGCTGGAGATGTTCCTGGTAGTGATCTCATTTTCATTTACATATAGACCTAGTACACAGAAAAACACTCTGGTGAAAGAACTAAAATAGAGTTCCACTGGGCAGTGTGTGTCATGCAATAATCAGAGCCTAGAAATATTCTCGCCATGCTAAATGCACAAATTAATGAGCACCTGACTCCTCATTTCAAGGCATCTCAGCTGAAGCTCTCAAACATAAGTTCTCCAAGTAATACTTCCATTATATTAAAAGAGGTGATTGCTTCTTTAAAATAACCAGAAACTGTGCTTTGTTCGGCTAAGAAGGTGCAAACTGTTACCACACAGCAATATTCAATCATTCTGAGGCACCTTCAGACATCAGCCCTGCTGCTGTAAAGGGTCCAGTAGCTCTCACTGTGACATGATGCATCCCATGGCTCAGCTGGTTTCACCTGTCCTGGCTCTCTGCCTGAGGCTCTCAGAGCTTCTTGCACTTTTTCCCTCATGGAATTTGGATGAAACACTGGCTGCTTCCCTGCCCAATGTGTCTGTGTGTGTTGAAGATTTGATATGACCACTGCACCAATCTCTCAAGACAGCACCATTGAATGTGACCATTGTGTCTCATTACAAATGTCCAACATATATTTCTGGGAAGTGGTAGCACTAAATACAAGTGAGATTTAGCTCTTTATTTCATACTGTGCCACCTGATACATCTAGAAGCCCCAAATCTTTGGTATGAATTTTCTCACAGTACAAGCAAGCTGATTTTCATTCATTCTCGACTGAAGAGAATATTACTGTGAAACCTTACATCTCAGCAGTGCCACATTGTATTTTGAGACTTGAATATGAGTATGTAGCCTTTTTGGTATGCTACTAATTATGAAATCAATCTTTATAAATGCATTAGATGGGTGATAAAGCTTGTATCTTTGATATTTTACAATAAATATTCTGAATGTTTCTGCAAGAACCTGCAAGAAAAATTCCATTGATATCTGATAGGAGAAAGACATAGACCATGGTCTTCTTTTTTTTTTTTTTTAATGCAAATGTAAAGATTGGTAACTTTTTTTTTTCATAAAATACTTAGGTTTTTATACTTGCATGGGAAAACGTCACTCTGATTTCCCACACTTGACATCCATATTTATGCAAGTTCTGTAGTTCTGTGGCATCCGTTGAACTTCAGCCATCTGGACTCATGTTCTAGCCTTAGGCATCCATAACCTAGCAATATTTAACACATCTCTTTCCATACAGAATTCATTTGGCATCATCTGAATTGCTGTTTCGTGCAGAGGTCTAGTAGAACCAACAATCTGTTAGAGTTCTATTATACCTTTGCTCAAACCAGCAACTCAGAAGGTGCCAAATAGAGGAAAGTCTGCTGAAGTTTTTTCTTTCAGATTATTTGTGTGCAAACTCTGTTTCAAATACTGACGTATTCCACTTTTCAGCCAACTTGCTAGTACACAGATAAATTTGTGAGTTCTCTCTCCGAAAAACCTAAATCATCACATAGATATGACGCTACTTCTGACCTGTTGTGAAATCGTTATCATAGCAGTCAAATCAAGGCAATCAAATGCTATACTGTCAAATGGATTGACACTGAATGTTGTGGGGTTTGATGAATCTAGGATAGAGTGGTTCATAATATCACTTCATGGCATTTTGCATGTCAAATGGCTACAAGGAAGTAACACCAGAGTTTATAGTGCCTTAAATCTAAATATCCTACAATAACAACCAATGCCTATCTATAGGTCAGATTTTTGAACTAACTTTTCATTAGGCTGCATGATATTTCCTCATCTCTTCTCTTTAGCACAGCAGATGAATATGTCATACCACATATATAGTTCATAGCTCTTCCAACAAATGCTGTATGGAAGAGTGAACTCCATACCAAGCTTTTCATATTTTTAAGTATATCCCTGCAATGGCTTCAGCTGTTTTATGATAATTTATACGTTAGGCCTTAAATTTAAAATTGTGTTAATGCAGTAATTGTCCTTGTTTTTCAATCTTCTGATGAAGTGTCTAATGAAGAACAAGCACTCAAAGAGGTCTTTTGTATAACTCTTGTTATATGAGAACAGAAAAAATCTCAGCAGCTCTGTGATAATTCAGATCCCCATGCTTTGAGTTCTTGTTTTCTCATACCATCACCAAGTAATCTATGGTTCTTTTGAATCTGTGTCTTCCACAGCAGGATCTTCATTTCTATGTAGCCAGTATGCAAATAAGCACTTTCTTGTGCTTATTCTTCTCTCAATACTTCTTTTTTTCTTTTCTTTTTTTTTTCCCCAAAAGTGTTTCTCTGGAAAATAAACATAATGATCCTCATAGAATTGTTATGATTACTGGTTAAAAGTTCTTTAGCGATATGAGCCTTTTGCAATTTTTTAGTTTTCCTTCAAAGAACATCATCGTCTCTCAGCTGACAGAACTTGCAGGAAGATAGTCTACTGCACTTGAATTATTACCATTACCTTTGGCGCCCAGAAAAGCTGCTCACAGTAAACATTAATTTCTCAGAATGACATTTAAAGGAGGGAGGGAGGGAATCTTGACTCCATGGTGTGTTCTGGACAAGACAGACATGTTCTTTATGTCACTCATCACAGGTATAGTTAACATGGAACCAAAGAATTTACCATCATGATTATTATTTCACGTTCAAAAATTATTTTTTCATCTTTCCTCAGGAATTAGCTGACAGCATCCTAGGATGGGTATGTGGGTCCTCCAAATCAGTCCAAATTTGAATATAGTTTCCACCCAGAACATTAAATATAACAGAATTGTATAAAATACATAGAATCACAGAATGTCTTAGGTTGGAAGAGACTCTAATGTTTACGTAGTTCCAGCCCTCCTTTCATGGGCAGCAACAACTTACACTAGAGCAGGTTGGTCAGAGCCCCATCCAATCTGGCCTTGAAACCTCCAGGGACGAGACATCCACAAATTCTCTGAGCAACCTGTTCCAATGCCTCATCACCCTCATAGGAAAGAATTGCTTTCTTATATCTAATATAAACCTCTTCTCTTTCAGTTTGAAACCACTCCCCCTTGTCCTGTCCTGTAAATGCTCTTGTAAATAATCTCTTTCCATGTTTCTTGTAGGCTCCCTTCAGGGTCTGGAAGGCTACAATTAGATCATCTCGAATCTTCAAGGGTATTCATGAAACGTATTTAATTGCAAATAAATTATTTAGAACTGGTTCCTCATTTGTTTGAAACGGCATTGTCTGCTCCTCTAACCCTTCAAGGAAGGTATGTCTGTTTCTTTGTAGAGACATTTTAACATTTTTCTTTCAGCCTAGTCTAACTTGATGCTTCTCATGACCTCCAGCAACCTTTCCAAGTGTAGTAATGTCATCTAGACAATTCTGGAGTCCAGCCTTCCTCTTGAGAATCAAAAGTACTGTTTGCAAAATACATACACATATAGCATTTTCCACATTTATTGGACTCCTTATTCTACAAGGTCTTTGTTCTCACACAAAACCTTGCAGAAATCCATGATCTTTAGAGAGCAATAAATGCAGGCATGCTGTCTCTACAGGACAGATACAGCAAATAAATAGACGTTACCGCATACTGCTTCAATAGCCTGATTTGGTGTGCACATGCAATTTTGGGAGACTGCTTTGGGACTCTTCACCAATGTAACAAAATCATTAACAGTGCATGACTAAATCTATTCATGTTCAAATCAGAATGCGTTCTCCTGGCCACATCACATATTTTAGACTGGGATTCATGATAATGGCAGAAGATAATGTCTATCCTTTCCCCAAGGGTTGCATTTCTCTTGTAGGATCATAATAATTTTCAGGTTTTGTGTAGATTTCCATCAACAGCATAGTTTTCCTTGTATTTTAATAGTTTCTCAATCCTACAACTTTACAAATGTCATATCACTGCCAATTTCCTCAGCCTCCACTCCAAACTCCAAACTTTTCCAAA
>VRYO01001463.1:62898349-62909115 GCA_009812075.1 Sialia sialis
AGTACATGTTGCTTTCTGCTCGAAGACAATGTAAAAGCAGCCAACACTCATTCCTCAAAAAGCTCTGCCACAAATGACCAATTCGTTGTTTTCCAACATTGACGCCAACTGCTACAACAGATTCTAGGCACATTCTAGGTTGGAGGCGCACAAGCAGTACTGATGTCGGCAGCAGGAGGCTTTCCTGTTTATCAGCAGCTGTTCCTGCCCCACGGCCGGGAGCACCCAGCCGCGGGCACCCGCGGGCCCTGCGGAGGGCAGGGAGCGGCAATGCCAGCATGGCCCCGGGCCCGGCCCGCCCGGCAGCGCAACCGCGCGGCGCCCTCTACTGCCCAGTGCCGACACTGCAGCGCTCGGGCCTCAGCGCCGGCCCGGCCTGGGCGCGGACCCTGCTTTCCTTGGGCCCTACTTGTCCTACTTTTGTTTTTTCCTAGGTAGTCACATTTTCCTGTGCATCGGTAAAGATATTCCTTTGCCAGACTTGGCAATGCTGGTCATTCTTCTTTTGATGAAGCCCAGGGTATGGTTTTGGGCTCCAAGCTTCATATTGAGTTGCTCATCTACCAGCATCGCCCAGGTCCATCTCCTCAGGGCTGCTATCAAAACATTCTCTGCACAGCTTCTAACGTGCTTGGGATTGCCCAGACCCAGGTGCAGAACCCTGCACTTGGCTTTCTTGAGCTCCACGAGGGTCACCAGACCCAGGTCTCCAGTGTGTCCAGGTCCCTCTGGATGGCATCCCTTCCCTCCAGCTTGTCAACTGCCCCACGCAGCCAGGTGTTGTCAGGAAACTTGCTGGGAGAGTCTTCCATCCCACTGCCCTTGTCACCAACAAAAATGATCAAAACACTGCGCTCAATACCAATCCCTGAGGACACCACTTGTCACTGGAATCCCCTTGGACATTGAGCCATTGACTACAACCCTTTGAATACAATAATCCAGACAATTCTTTATTCACTGAGTGGCCTATCCATGGAATCCATGTCTGTCCAGTTTAGAAAGAGGAATGTCATCCAAGACAGTGTCAAGTACTTTGCACAAGTAGATCATGTTGGTTGCTCTTCCCATTTCCATCAGTGTTCTAATTCCATCATACAAGGTCACCAGACTTGTCAGGCACAACGCGCCTAGTGAAGCCATGTTGACTGTCACCTCTCATCTCCTTATTTAACATGTGCCTTGACATAAGTTCCTGGAGGATGTGGTAGGACTGACTTTTTAAGATATTGCATCCAGATCTAGTTCTAGTTCTAGACACCATATACGAAGTAAAAGGAAACCATCAATGCTTTATGATAGGAGGGATGATTCTGTTGGTTTTTGAAGGGAGGAATGGTAGACAAGGTATGTTTAGCCATCTACAGAAGAGCCATATACAATATAAGCTGGGATTTTGGGGTATGTTTTATTTATTTATGTAGTTCCCTTGGACTTCTTTATTCCTTTTTTAACATGGGGGTTATATTTCCCTTTCTCTAGTAAGTGAGATCCTCACAAGACTGACACAACTTTTCAAGTATGATGGATGGTGACTTAAACTCTTTATCTACCAATTTCCTCAAGACCCAGCAATGTAGCTCATCAGATCCCATGGATTTGCACACCTTGAGATTTTTTAAATGATCTTGAACCCCTTTTTTTAAAAGTATCTCTCATTATTACAGAAGACTTTTTTAAGGCCCAGCCTTGAGACTTTGGTTCTGCAAGAATGATTTCACAAACCGTATTATTTTAATTTAAAATCTCTAAAGGCATAATTGGCCTTAATTTTTCAAATATCTTAATTATTCTTTTTTTTTTTTTCCACAAGAATGAATTTCAAAAGGAGAAAAGACATGCATTAAACAAGACTTGTGATTGGAATCTTAAATGCAAATTTGTTAACAAAAAGTAAATAAAACAGACACAAAAATCCCAGCTTGCATTGTACATGGCTCTTTTGTAAATGGCTAAACATATCTTGTCCACCATTCCTCTTGTATGTCCTCCCTTCTAAAACGGAGGCATTCAGTACTCATAGAGTCATCCTTTCATGAGGCATTGATGGATTCTTTTTACTGGGGGGTATGGTGTCTAGAACTAGAACTAGATCTGGATGTAGTATTTTAAGAAGTGAGATCATTAGATTTACACTGTGGTTTCATGTGTTTTCTCTTCTGTTTCTTATAATCCCTCACGTTTTCAGCATTTATTTGTCTGATGAACTGAACATTAAACTGTTGGTTTCAAAGTACTAACACTTTAAAGCAATAATTCTGAGACTCGTCTTTGATGTTAATAATTTCAGGTTACTCACTCTGTGTGTACAGCTAGGCTTAGGTTTCCTCACATAATTTACTGATTATTTATCAGCATTTCTCTTATAATTTTACCACTGTCATTCAGTATCACAAGGCCTTGTGCAACTTTGTCACCTTTGTTACTTCTTTTTCTGGACCTATAGTTCCCTAGAAATTTTTTTATTTACATTCCTCTGACACTAACTAGGGCTGGTAGATTTTGTGTGAGCTTCTTTTCATCTAATGATCAGGTTTTAGGGATCCAGTTGCTCAAAAAATGAATGCTGCATTCATCTCCTGCTGACAGGTGCAGAAAAAAAATTCTTCATGGCCAATGATGCTTTTCTCAGAATCAGGGCATACCTTGCTGGCACTAGCAAATTTTTCAGCCACAAGAATCTGCTCTGGTTTGTGGTATTTACCATAAATAAAGGTTGGATGGGTATCTGAGTCTCCATTGCAAGGGCACCCTCTGTGACAGGACGTCAGCCCTGTGTTGGACACAGATGCTTCCAGCCAGTTCTAGTTGGCTCCAACAGACCCACCACAGGGCGCAGCTGAGCCGCAACACCGGACTGGGAAAGTGCATTTAAGAAAGGACAAAAGATCCTGGATAGGCAGGGGGGAACACAGACGCAAAAAAAAAGTGAGGAGCAGCAGCAGGAAAACCCAAAACAAAGCAGGAGGAAGAGGAGGAGAAGATGCCCAGTGGCAGCCACCTATTCATTGCAGATTGTGAGGAACCTGCCCTGGATATTCTTGCCAGGAGCCATGGCCTGTGGACAGCATATTCTGGAGCCAAGGAAAACCATGACGAAGAAAGAGAAAAAAAAATAACCAAAAAAAGGTTAAGTGCTAACTACAACCTTCATTCCCTTTGTGCAGCTTGGAGCAGGTCTGTGGAGGGTAAAGGAATCTAGACTGAAGGAGTGAAGTTGACTCTGAGAAAGGAAACAGGAAAGATGATATTTTAATGTTTGTGTCTTTGATTTTGTTTGTATTTTGCAACCAAAAATATTAATCTTAATTGTCAGTACATGCACTTTCTCTAAGTCAAGTCTGTTTTGCCTCTGAGAGTAACTGAGAAACAATAGCCCTTCTTTACCTTGAGATACGATCTTTCTTTCTCATTTGCATTCTTTTTATTTCTTCCCCGTCCCACCCTACTGAAGTGGAAGTGAGAGAGAGAGGGAGTTTTGCTGTTAGCTAAGGTTAGCCTACTACAATTTCTCTTAAACTTATATTTTACCTGGCAGACAGAAAGCTCTTTAGTAAAATGCCTCTTCACTTAACAGGCAGCTATTGCTTCAAAATAGACCATATATTTATTTAAAATCCCGTTTTCCTCATCTTTGGTGATTTTTGCCCTTCTTGCCCCCCTTCCCCTCAAGCACCTCTGACAAGCACAAGCACAACTGACAGATATGAGGATCATGAGTAGTTTGGATCACACTTAGCTCTTTGTAAGTAGGGAGCCCCCCTTGTCTGAAATTGATACTCGTCATGAGTTTGAGACTTTTTGGAATATCTTAACATGTGTATCTCACATACCATTGGGACACAAGTACAACATATTTCTTTGGCCCCTAATTAGAGAGGTGCGCAAACACTGGATGTAGGACTAGCCAGGTGTTTCATCCTGCTAAAGTCTCAAAGTGATTTGACTTTAGATGTTATATAATGCAAACATCAAAGGGTGATGTCAGGAATCTTTGTAGGAACCGGTAACAGCAGAAGAGCCTATGTGTTTCAAATATTCTCAACCTTTAAGCAAGTGGAGAGGTTTTTATTAATTATTTTCACTTTAGTTTCATAAAATAAAAATAGTTGAACAACCTAATTTTAAAGATTTGTTTACACAAAGTTTGAAAAGGGAATTAGGGAAAATACTAGATAACTGCTCTGTAGATAATTATATATAATTTTTAAAAAACACTTTCATTTTCATTATGTGATAACATTCCTATTAAATCAACTTACATATATGGTAACTGTGTTATGAAATCACACTAAGGACACACCAAATTAACATAGATATGTACATTTTTTTTACAGAAGATTTTTCATTTATTTCCCATTTGAAGTGGCAAAATTTGTCAGCCTCATTTCATGCATTTGGAAAGCTGTTCTTCCAACTGTAAATATATGTACAATATACTATGGGAATTAAATGCTTGCTTTTAAGACTGATTTCTTCCTCAGAACCAACTAGACATGTTTCTGAAATGTACATTTCATCAAATAAGAAAATTAACCAGCATGAATAATATAAATGTTGCCTAGAAGCACATGCTTAAAAAGGCAGCTAATATAATGAAGGTCCTCATAATGAAAGATGGTTATAACGGTTCTTTAAATTTACTCATTTTTTAAATTTAATTTTTCCTGCACTCACATTCTTTTCTGTTTCGTTTCATGTATGTACTTCAACTTTTTGAGCTCTTCAGACACTGAAATACGAGAAGAGATTAAAATTATTTAAGATTCATCCATTAACCATACGGTAAGGTTTCACAGGTTCTTGTCCTAGAAATGAAACGTTAGCTGTCTCTGTCAGTTAGTCTTTGATGTTTTACACACATACACAGAATAATAAAGATGTATTGATTGACTTCTGTAGAGGTTAACCTTAAGATTTGTTACACTGAGCAGTGAGCACTGACTTAGTCAGGCCGAGGAAGGTGAATCAATCTCTTATTTTCATCAAAATACCAATACATTTCTAGATAGGCATACAATTTACTTATAAACATATTTGGAGCTCAGTTTTGTAATTACTGAAAATCAAGGTATAAGACTATAGAATCTTCTAAGGGTTTTAACGAAGGGAAAAAAAATTCTCACGCACTAGTGAATGGCTTGCCAATAATGAATTCCATCTCAGGGAAACTGAGCATTTTTGTGTGGTGATTGCCCAAAAATATAGCTTTATGTCCTCTGGAAGAGGAAAAGGTGAAACTTACCACAATAATTTGTAGTCTTTATATGCTCTTATGTCTTCTACTGAGGTAGGAGGTTAGTCAGAAACAGACAAACAAAAAACATCTACATTAAATGACAACAGGCATAGTCTTCTTTAAAGAAATATCCTATTAAAAAAAAAAAAAATCATGTATCTGGATAAGAAGTAATCTAAATAACATTCTGAAAGTCATTCTAGGTCTAATAATTTAAAAACAAAACAGAACACAAACTGGTCTTCTCTGTATGTATTTCTATTCACCTCATATTTGCTTCAATCAATTCATTCAATTTGTAAAGGCAATTTTCTGCAACAAAACCAGTGGAATTGGATGAAATGTAAAAGATCTGATCATCTTTAGAAATATTAAACTTCATTACTATATATATGAGAAAGTTTCAGCATTTTAATAAAATTCAAAATCAGCACTACAATTCATTACATCTCAGCCTTTCTTCTCCAGGAGTTATAATGGAGTCACAAGGAGTTATTAAAAATTCTGCCAGTGCAAGTCTGTAGTGGTTACACCCCAGGTTAAGATCCCAGCTTAGAAACTCCCAGCTCAGGGCAAAAAGTCCAATCGATTCTCCCATCATCTTGGTGAGCATGCCATAATCATGGAACAAATGGTGGCCAGAACTATAGCCACTGGCTGGTTTAGGTATGTCTGCACAGAAAAAAATGGGAATTGGCTAGGGAGGCAAGTGGAGAGTACATCTGTCACCTCCAGATGCAAAATTTGCACATGAATCTGGCAATCCATAAACTGTCTGAACGCACCTCTCCTCTGGATCTTCCTTACATCAGAGAAATTCTTCCTGGTCTAACTGTTCTTGAGATCTCTCCCAGTTATCTACCACCATGTAGTGAGGAGGTATCTTTCTGTCTTCCCCACTCAAGTTTCAGCCTGCGAAACAATAAAATTTGAGTGAGTAAGGAACTTCTTTATGAGAGAAGAATTGTCCTTTTGAACCTTTCTCTCACATTTTATGATGTCATTAAGGGAAGTATAAGTACTTTATAAATGTAAACTTCGAACAGCACCGAGGCTTGAATATTTCTAAATCTCTTGTGCTTCAATTTTTAGAGCAGATGCCAAAGCATGAACTGGACTCTGAAGATCCTTATCCCACTTTCTGGAGTATGAAGGTATGCCTGTTTACCACAGCCTTCATAATACAATATTTTACCAATGTTTTTTTTTCATTTTCCACTGTTGCTATAGAAAGGAGGAAAAAAGCTTAAAAAACCTGAAGGCTCTTACTTGGTTCTTTTATTTGATAATCTACTAAAAATCAAAGAAGTAGGGGACCTAATTAATTTCCTTCTTTCAACAGAAAAGAGAGATTGGATAAGAGAAGGAAAACTTTGGTGTTCTTTCCCTTTGAATAGAGATTGTTACACCTCCTTTATTTTTTCAACAGATCTCCTGATAGGATCTTCATCTCACAATGCCTTGGCACTTCGCAAATCAGGGTTTTATTAGGATATTATTATCTGTCCTTTTGGACTATGCCTGCATATTTTGTTTTCTCTGGACCTGCTGACTTAAGAGGTAACCAGAAAAAAAATTCATCCTCTGAGAGTTTGTTCATTTTAAAGGTTTCCCATCCTGCATGTATCTTGAAAACTGACACCTCTAACTTCCAAAAAACAATTGAGATGGCATGAATTAAAATAATTGTTGTTTCATTTTTACATCAACCTGGAAATGCTTAATCATTTTAATAGTGAATTAATGCAAATTTATGAAATAAAAATTGAAAAACAAGATTTTTAAAAATATTAATACTTTTGATATATTCTAGAATGGATTCAGTTTACATTCATGCTAATAAAAATATGGTGGCTGTTTTGAAAAGATAACATTTCTAAAACAGAGGGACAATTAAAAAAAACTAGGAGAAACACAAATGATCTCTTGAGCAAAGGTACAATATGCCAGCATGGTAGTGGGATGGGGCTTCTGTGGTCTGAGAAAGGTTAGAAGAATGAGAGGTGATATGAAGACAGATAACATTTGGTTTGATAGGTTACACTGCTCCCAAGAAACAGTAGAAAGCTGTAGATGCCCAAAAGATATTTACAAGTTCCTGTTACTGCCTCACTTCAGTACATAGTTCTGCAGTTTCCAAGATTCTTTCTTTTTTTTTATTTTGCATTTACCGCCTTTTATTTCTCTTCCTGTATCTTCTTTCTTGTTGCTTTTCACTTCTGTCTTACTATTCTAACTATTCTTGTCCTAGCTCCATCTCCATTTATTCATCCATACTCCAATTTCTAATACAGCACTTTATGAATTTCATTCTTAACAATACAAAAAAAAAAAAAAATCTCAGCACCACCCAGTGGAAATGTTTGTGCAAACTAAACCAAAAAAATCAAAGAAAAATTCCAAAAGGATATTCATTTGAAATTTTATTTCTTGAGGGTCTTACTCATGTGTATTGAAGGCTTTGAAGTTTCAACATTATTTGTTGTACTGCCATAGCTAGTGGGTGCAAGTATCCAGTTGAGTCCCAAGGAGAAAAGGTTAACCTCTTCAACCTAAGCCTTAAACCCACATGTGACTCACACTATCCTACAGCAAAAAAAAGTGTGTAATGTCATTGCTTTGGAAGTGCTTCCTGGTGAAGCTGTAGGCAGAGAGAAATTGCCTGTTATTACTTGTTCTTAGACCCTAAACTCTCTCTCACTTTCTAAAACTCAGAAATGACATTCTACATATATGCAATTTATATATATATATATATAGATATAGATATACCCATATACATTTTTTTTTTAAATACATGTATTAACACAGACATACTTAATCACAAACTCATGCACAGACTCTGTTTTTAGGATTATGTACTTGTAAGTGCTTCACTATTGCTGAGATGGAAAAAATACTTCAGCATTTTTAAAAAACCTCTAATTATTAGTTCCTAGCTTTAAATAAGCATTATAACGTGTCCACTATTTATTAAAGACATAGTATAATGTAATGATCATACTGGTAGGCATAAAGATCTGAATAAAAATAAAGTGTTGCCTGTGCATCATGCCATGTACATGGGAGGTAATGTAATGTTTTTCTGAAATGTTGGTTAGATCTTGTGAGACCTTCAAGAAACAGTAAATGTAACCTGCAGTTCCTGAATGTATTTTAAGATTTCACTGTCTGCAACTACCCCCATGTCTTAGGAAAAGTGTACTTCAGCCTTCATTGACCATAAACAGATAAAACTGACATGTGGTCAGCATTACTTTAGGACCTGCAAGTTGTGGCGAATATTCAGATATTCAGCTTCTTTTTTTTTTTTTTTTTTTTTTTTTTTTTAGCTTCTAGAAGAGCTGTTTTTCTATCTCTCCATGGCCATCTTAGTATCATTCATGCAAAGCAAGAAAGACAGGGAAGATCCTAACATCTAATATTTTCTTCTCTTCTTTGACAGGCAGTAATGCTGTTCCTAAGTGCTGCCACTATTCACAGAAAGGAATCTTTTCCGACCTGCATAACTGTCAAAAACGGACACATATGAGTGAGCCCTGTATAGGCTGAGAGCTGCGCTATCAAAGCAGCATTATTTACACACCCTACAGAAAACACTGGGCTACTCTCTCCCTTGTCTCCTGCTCAGTTAAACCCCAGGCCACACAGCATGGCTTACTAATTGTGGAATGCTGTTTTGAATACAGGGTTCAAATAGCAAATTTAAACTGCAGATTTAATCTTCCAAGAACTGTTGAGATGTATGTAGTTTTCTTCCACAAAAGATGAACAAAGGGAGGGTATAACATTATGATTGTGTAAATCTTCTTTCAACACCTCCATTGTACAAAGTGTAGACTCAGTGATTGAATAGCAACAAACAAAAGTCTCTCTTCAATTAAACTTCTGTGACTCACACATAGAAGGCTTCATCTAACATATCTAGTATAATTAGATTAATCCTTTAAGGTAAAGTGCTTTTGTTTTAAAACATGTTTGTAATAATGCCTGAAAAAAAACCCAACTTGATAAAGATCAGATACCTATTTTATTCTGATTCATTCCTTTAAAGAAAAGTCAGAATTTTACACTGGAGTGGTTTAAATGTAGCTATAGAATTATACAAAGAAAAAAACCAAATCATTAAAAATAGCATGGATTTTTTCTGGTATCACATGAATATCCATCCCAATTCAGCACCAATAATCAATTGATATACAATAGGTAAAAGTCTCTAAATTAAAAAGTATTTCAACAGTAATAGTTAGGGGGCAAAAGTCAGTATATTTCCACTTTCAATAATTGCACAAATTTAGTGGAAGCCTAAGATAGCTTTCATACAACAAGTAGACAAATTTTATAGTAAGAAAATGTATAAAATATTCATTGTGCAGCAACATTCAAAGGCAGTGGGACATCAGTATTCATCGTTCACTGTTAAATATAATAAATATAGCTATTCTGTGGCAGAAACAGTTACTTGTTGCATAAAAAACATGTGGGATGTTATCCTTGAGGTCTTAATGTACCACATTCTTTCACATATAGGCATGCAAATCTTCTTCAGAGAGGCAGTCCAGAACTTCTTCAGTTTTTAGAGTTTTTCTGTTAAAATTGAGCAGGTGAGCCAGATTTCCCCTCACATGAAGAGATGAGGTAGTGATATGACTTCTCCATAATACAGGAGAAGTGCTTTTATACCTGTACCATATTCTGTAAACTTTTCCTTCCTCTATTGCTCCAAGCAGCCCCAAGAGTCTCAGGGGAAGACTGAGGATATGGCCCAATAGATTTGTGTAACTCTTGTGTTTATGTGGCAGTGGTACAAGATTTATACCCATGGATTGAAAAGATAGGAACAGGCTGACCTTAAACATATGCAAATAAAAATTGAATCATCTGGAGTATTTTTGATATACATATGTGATATTGGGAAATTTGGGCCTGCATAACAAAATTAGGCTAATGTTAAATGGATACTAAGTCATCCCTTTATTTTATTGCCCTTTATTTACTTATTTAATTCCTGGCACTTGAGAACATAGTTTAGGGTTGGGGTGATGCTAGATTGACGGTTGGACTAGAGGATCTTGGAGGTCCCTTCCAGCCTTGATGCTTCAATGAGTCTACAGTTCAATGTTGCTGTGAATTAATTGTATTTACAATAGTTTCACGATTATAAGCCGCACCATTTTCACTGAAAAATGCAGCCCACGCCAGTGGTGTGGCTAATCATCAGGTGCGGCTTATTTATGGACAATTTCTGGCAAAAGGCCAGACCAGAAGTGCGAGTTGGCCGGGGAGAGAGCTGCCGCGCAGCCCCGGCCAGCTGGGGAGCCGCTGTGGAGGAGCGGCCAGGCGGGTGGGGGGCAGGTGGGGAGCGGGCTTCAGGGGGCAGCGGGGCCACGGGGCAGCGCTGCTGCGCGGCGCTGCAACTGGAGGCTGGCCCGTGGCCCCCGCCTGCCCGGCCCCTGTGCCTGCCCGGCCCCCGCAGCTGCACGGCTCCCATGCCTGCCTGGCCCTGTGGCTGCGCAGCCCCCGCGGC
>VRYO01001463.1:62910115-62926885 GCA_009812075.1 Sialia sialis
GGAAGATAATGGCTTTGTTTTCAGTTTGATGCCTGAACTTGAGGGTGTAAGAGGAGTGGAGATCAAGGATCAGTTCAGATCCAGCAAAGGCTGATATTTTTTAAGGCAGAATTAGAGCATTCTGGCCTCCATAAGAAGGGTCTAGAATGCCTTTGTCTCCTAGGTAAAAAAACAATGACTCAAAGCTCCTCCCAGCTTGCTTCTTTCCAAGAAACAGAGAGGGGACTTTCCTGTCTCCTATGCTGAAATACTAGCCAAGTATTGCAGCATATCCTAAGGCACAGTAGGGCATAACAAGCCTCCTATTGCCATGGATGGTGAAAGACCTGAGAAGAATCAAACGGTGGAGATCTTGTCTCATAATTGTGGGCAAGGAAAGCCCCCTTTCTGTGTTTGATTTTAGCTGGTTTTATTGAATTGTAAGTGCCAAAATATTTTCAGGGTTCTGCTTTCTCCATTGCCAGTGCCACTCAACTCCCTTGTAGCCTTCCCAGTCTTCTCTATAACCAGGTGTGGGACCCACTTGAGAAGACACACATTCATTTGTCTTGTTCCTCCCTCTGTGGAAAAGATTCAGCTAAACAGAACCTATTCCGTCTACAACTCAACATTGCTATTATATATGACAAGTTTTGTCCAAGAGAATAAAGTACTCTGTCACCAAAGGTTATCTCTTTTGTTCTGCATAGAGGGACTACACAATAAAAACAGTCTTCTTTTCAAAGGAGACCACACAGGTGTCCCTCATGCTTGTTCTGCTGTTTTGGTCACATTGTCACTGTCACCATAGCTGGCACAAATGATTTCTCTTTTCCTTTGCACTGGCTCCTTTTGGAATCTGTCTGTGTCTTCTGCAGTATTTAAATGATGCTGTCTTTCCAGAAGCTCTTTTCAAGTCCTGTTCCCCCTTACTGATTTATAGGTCATGCTCTGATGCACAGAGCTCCAAATGAAATGGAGTTCAACCAGTAGTAGATCAAGGTGTGCTACAGCTTGACAATAAGTATTTTATTATTTAGTTATGTATTTTGCTCTTCTTTTATTTGTGAAAGGGTAGGTTAGAATAAAAGCCATAGTAATAAGTGTGCAATTTTTATGTCAGTAAGTTGCAGGTTAATATTTTCCTATTCCCTGAATCATTGTAAAATGTTTACTGTTCCCATTCTATTGCTGTCTGTAAAGCTTCTGGCAGCCCTAGCTAAGTACTTAAAATATAATATTTTTTTAAATTCATTTTCTTCTTTCATCTCTGAAAAAGAAAAAAATTAAAGACCTTTCTTATTTAAAGTCTCATTGAGATAAAATGATACAGTTTATTCCAATGAGGGAACATATTCTGTAGAAGAAAATTGAAAAGCAATTGGTGCTATTTTATTTACAGAGTTCCAACAACATTATTCCTCTTAGTCCTTGAGGAAGTAATATACTCTCACCCTTAAAACGCTGTAAGTAGTCGATAATCCATTATTACAGTAAGCTGTACACTCTCACAGTAATTATCTAATAACCCCTTATAAAAGACCGTAGCTTCCTAATCTGTTTATAATTATCATTTCAATGATCCTGTGCATTAATGTCTGACCTTCAGCAACTCTGACCTGATCTTAATTAGCTGTAATATCAAATCATCACTATATAAGAAACTAGCCATGACCAAATGAATGAACCCCAGGTACAGCTAATTTCTGGAGCAATTATCTTTTCATGTAGGGAGATTTAAATGATTATCTGCACAATTTCACACAGTTTTATGTAATTCTGCGACATTATAAATTCTGTTTTAAATCATATTTCAAAGGCATGGCTGTGGAGACTGACTTCATATAGTACACTAAGCTATCAGGATTGTATAACATACTACCAGTGTATAGGAGTAGATGATTTTTTGTGTCATTATTTTCAATTATGCAAAGTATATTTCACAAAGTGATAAATTGTAGCTGAAATATATAAATATGTGCCAAGGTAGTCTAGGGGCTAGTGACATCCAGTATAAATTGTATGTCATTCTAAAGTAATGTTACATTATATTAAAATACTGTAAGTAATTGATAATACCATATGTGTTAAAGCAAGATTAGAAAATTCTAAAATGTATATTAGTAATATACATGCAGTATTTACAATGCATTTGAAGCTGAGTATCATTTATCACGTTTAAAAAGCTATTGTATAAAAAATGAGAATACCACAGAAAATACTTGAAGCTGCTGTTTAACACACAATTATGCGGTACTAAGGGCATAGGACTATTTAATGTGTTATTAAAATACCCAGGTTTCTGATTTATAGTTTAATCTGACTAGAACATAACACAAACCTTCATGCCACTCCAGCTATTTACCTCACACTTTTCTACACATACACAAACACACACACTTCAGTGGGAAAATTCAGTCTTATAGATAAACCAAGTAATTTAGGACTCAGAAGACAGTTCTACAAGCAGTACAAGGGTATGCCACATTAGTGCATTTTTTAATAATACATCCCTGTAAAAACCCAGTAAGTATTTGTTCTAGGCTTTTTAGGGACACATTTTTTGCTCAGTTTGGAGGGACAAAAATAAAAGAAAATATAGCACAGACTTTTTATTTCAAAAATTGCAAACTAGCTTGATGAAGGATTTCAAAAATTGTATTCTTTGCTGCCCTTTCCTAATTTATCAAAGTTAAACATGGAACCTTCTTTCTCAGAGCTCTTTCAAATGCCAACATTTCCTACCTATAAGCCAAAACATTTGTCCTACAGCCATCAGATGAAGATAGCAGCCTGATGAGGGTGATTGATTTAAAAGGTAATTTGAATGGAAGGTGTTGTGTACATCCTCTTAGTGATGCCACAATGACAGCTCAGACAACCTTTCTGTGATATATCACCCAGGAAAGCAGAAAAGAGTAAATTTAACAAGTGGCATTGCCTTCTTATCACATGTTTTCTTTTCTTCTAATTTAGTAACTTCATTCTACATTCTGTCTAGTTATTTATAAATATCAAAGCTAGTGAGCAGATGCCTTGTCTTACTTTTTATTTAAGTCAAACCTTCAGAAAGTGATGTATAAATCAGACAATTAATATCCACAAGCTAAATGAATTAAGAAAATAAGTCTTAGAAATTATCTAAAAGTGAAGGCAAGGAAATCCTAACCTTCTTTCTGATCAAATGGAACCATCTGTTACCCTCTTTACAGGACCATTTCCTTTCTTTTTTCACTTCCTTTCCATATACACATATATTTAATTCCTCCAATATACTTAAAATCAACCATGCACTTTATAAGTCCTTTAAATTTTCTCCTTTGCACTTCCAGCATAATATCTGTAGAGAAAAAAGATTGTCTGTGCTTATATCAGAAGTGAATAGTTATATAAATGTGAATAGTTTAAACTTCAGCCATTGTACAGATCGAGGTTTTGCAAAAATACAATGAATTATTTTTATAGAAAATTAAGTATTCAGTTTAAAATTGCTAGTATATACCTTATTGAAATATTATCATCTTGCTCTAAAATTCTATTCTGGTTTAGATCTTCTATCCTGCATTTCATTTTCATATCTTATAGTTGAGATGCACACATGGACACTTCAGGAGGCTTAAAATCAAAATCAAATTCCTCTCTTCTTCAAAAGAAAATAAGTCTACATTATAATCAAAGACATTTTAGGAGAACACAGATTTCCTTCCTTTTCACCTTCAATAATTTTAGTGTGAAATCTTGCTTTTTACCCCCGTACATTTTACTTTAAAAAGTAATTTAGTAAAAGCTTATATGAATGACAATCACTCATGGATTTTAGAAGAGAGAATGTGAGAAAGTGCACCATTTAATTGGCAAGAGCTGAAAACATTAAATATGTGTAGGAGAAAAAGGCATCTGGGCTTTTCTGTATGGATTACATTTACTTTGGTAGAAAAGTAGCTACCTGGAAACTCGACTTTCTTCCACAAACCCACACACATATAGACAAGCCTTTCATCTCCTTCTTCTGGAGAATATCAAGCCAGAAGGAGCTAAGTTTTGGATCTTAATTGCAATTACAATATTTCTCAAGTCTGATATATCTCACATGAGGCCCAGTGCTACACATTATAAACTCTTCTGGCATATTAACCTAAGTATTTTTTAATATGTTTGACAGAAATCAGAGAGATTTCTCTCTCAGAGAGAGATGATAAAGAAGTTTTGTTAGAGGTAAAAAAACAGAGATGAGCTGGAAAATAATGAGACAGATCTTGCATAAGCCCAAAATAACTCATTGGTTCATAGTTACTTAGCTTGGAAGCAGTTTGAAAGAGGGATTACACATTTTTCCATGTTTACATGTTATACCTGGTATAATAGAAAGTCAGACAGTGATGACAGGTCACAAAGTCTGCTGTAGAAATATGAAACATCCAATTTGCATTACAAATCAGTGTTATAATGGGTTAAAGAAACTGCTCTTTGGCTTCAGCAAAACGCTGTAATGAAATGTAACCTTGTAATGGTGACCTATAGGTATGTACAAAGCAAAATCATTTGGGAGTGTCTAGAAAGCACTCATACATGGATGGCAACTTATTTAGTCATGACAAAAATTTCTCTCATGAAATTGTGGTTTTGGGAGGACTGATGAGGAGTGGGTCAATGGGCAACATTTGCCATATCTCATACTTAACAATGGCAAGTCTACCTCAACTAATAGAAATGTTTCCTAGAATATTGAATAAATGGCCTGTACACTGGATACATGCCTGGTACTAGACTGAGTGTGGGTCTGGTTCATCAAAGCTAGGATGGGTACCTGTCAAGCACATGCTTTAAACTGCTCCCAGCTGTGAAGATGTCTGTAATTTCAGGGTACAGTGACTGTGTTCATTTCATTATTTGTAGTTCTTTGTCTAGAAGTAGAGGAGGAAATTTAACTTAACGGAGGAACTTTTCCAAGAGTGAAGAAGGTATGGAAAAGGTTTTCATGGCAGCTTCAGGCAGTACCTTGAACAGTGGATTTATTCCCTATTAGAATTTTTTTTGGAGTGAAGCAATGCTGGAAATATAGATTTGCTTTTAGGCATAGAAATGAAACAGACATCTGAGTTTTTTACTGGGTTTGTATTGCTACTTTTGCTTTTGTTTTTTAAATTACTTAACAAGGTCTGTCATACTTTGGAAATTTAAACTCAGGTGAGCTTGTTTCAAAACTGTGGAAAACAGTTTTTGAAACATCTTTACATTGTTTTTAGGTATTTCCCCAAAGGCTCCAGCCTTCCTTTTGAATTGAGGCTTTACTGAGATGAAAAGAAATTCTCTCTCATTGATCCCCATAGGAAAGGCATTTGTCTTTGAACTCTATTTTTAGAGATGTTTTAACACATATTTACACTTGGGGGGATATGGATAAGTGTAGTTTTGTTTAAAATTAACATGTTTTTGTTTATTTTATAGGCAGGTAGAGTTCAGATTTTGTACATGAACTCAACTAACATACACACCTCCTGAGAGCCAATGTTTCCTTTGAAGAATTCCTTTCTTACCTGCATGCTCCACCCAGCTGGGCTAAGTGTGGCAGATAGGGAAGAAAGTTTTCATTGTGTTATTATTACTTCTCAGAAGCATCATTCAAAATAAGGCTTCTGAAATTGCTAAGAGCTGTGCTAAATTCAATTTGTCATTCATTTTACATCTGTCAACCACTAACTTTATAGAATGACCCTTTGACTTTTACAGTGGGACGATGTAAAAGGTTTTCACCAACTTCTGTGAATCATCTTCATAGTTTTAAGATTCAGTGTAAGTTTTTATCCAATTCTTCTGAAAGCTCATTAGCCGCATACCATGTCTACTATTTGAATTAAAAGGGCTACACCATGTTGTGACCCCTGTTTCATACTGCTCTGATAGAAAAGCGAACCAGGCTATAAATTTTTAAGCTTTACTTGTTGAACAGTAGGACTGAACTTTTATATCTCAGACTTATCTGTAAAGGAAAGGCAAAGTTTATCATGTAAGATCTTAACATGCCAGGTATGACAGCACAATTTCCTCAGTGGAATCCTTTTGCTTGTGATAGGAGGTCTTTCCTGGGAGGTAGTTCCCTTCATGTGCACAGCCTACAGTTAGATTCCTCATAAACTCAGTATACATTTACATGGAATACTTATTTTGTAATATGTCACAGGTATGAATTTAATGTATCCTTTCTAGTCAGGAGTAATTTGCCATGTCAGCAATATTAACACTCTGTGAGATGAAAGCAAACAAAGAGATCCTTGCAGACTGTGAGACCCACATGGAAGTCATCTACCATGTGATTCAGATGCCTTTTAATGTCTACAAGTGAGATTTCATAGTACACAGGTCTCTGACAGGAAGTATTGATATGCTGACAGCAAGTATTTGTTTGTGGCCTCTGCCATTAAGTTTATGTACATAAACACACAGAATCTGACTGTTTTGTGATAAAGGCCAGAATGTCTTAAGTGAATTAATAAACAATGTGTAAATTAATCTAGGAATGTAGCTGCACTAAGTCCTAGTTTTCACTGAAAAATTATTCTTCTTAGCAAAGGAAGACAAGAGGAAATTATTTGTAGAACATCTAGTTCACTTCTCCTCCACTGGTTACTCTATGCTATTAAAATGTTTCCTATTATTTCCTAATCTTGTTCATGGCCCTGCAGTTCTTTGAACAAAACTTTATTTAGGCTTATGTAATTCATCACTCTTTGGTCTTCTTTGTAGTCTATCTTCTGTTCATCCATCCTTCTGCTCATCTTCTGTTCATCCATCCTTCTGCTGCACCTATGGATAGCAGCAGTCCACTTTATATCCTCTTACACCTTATTTTGTCAAGGTAAGAATCCTCATTTCTTTAACTTTCCATCAGTTGTGCTTTCCATTCTCTGGATTACTACAGCAGTCTTCTGGATTTTATTGGTGCAATTCATCTTCAAAATGGATAATTGGTATAATATATTGTATCCAGAAATAGCTTGTCTGATACATCAAAAGATTTTATTTGTACAGAAAAAAAAAAAAAATCGATAGTTCAAATTTCAATTGCTATCCATTTCTGCTTTGTCCATCTCTGAGATCATCTGATTCTTTTTAGATTAGATTCCATGTTGCTTTTATTATAATTTCATTTTCTCTTAAGTGTTAAAGCATTAATGTCAGTATGAAGATATTCTATCCCAGGCCTGATTTCTTGACATTTAGCAGCTTCTTTACAATTTCTAGTTCTACAAATTACTATCTCTGCTTTCATTAAAATATTTACATCACAATAACAAGACCCCTCTCTCCTGTGCAGGATTGATTAAACATGTTTTTCAAGAATGTTTGTCAATATGCAAATTTAGGAAGTTTCTGACAGGACAGTTTGAAGTTAACAGAGTGATAGTATGTCACATTCATGTGTCAGACTGCAGTTAAATGCCAAAGATACTCAATATTAATTCTGATTCTTACTCTTTGTCTTACTGCAGGAGAGAGTAAATAAAAACCTGAATCATGAGACTTCCCAACTGCCAGGATGGAAAACGTAAAGCAAAACTTCTGTAGATGTGCAATAGAAACTGATGAAGTGAGTAGTGAAGAGAAGTACGGAACAAGATGGCCTTTGGGCTTCCATCAGAAAGAGATAGCTTATAAGACAGAAGTGGATCATGTTTACTTACTGCAAACCATGAACCTAGTGGCTTCTTCAAAGATTTGTGTGGTCACCTATTCTTTCAGGCTTGCCAGGTGCACAGTCTTCACTGTTGGCATCTTTTGCCCCCTAACTATTTTGATTTATGGTATCTTCCACTATTACAAACTATGTTTCTAAGAAGATATTTGCAGATTTTTTTCACCTTAATTTCTTCTACTCTTGAGCTCCTGAATATTCTGGGCCTCCAAGATTTGTTTCCCCTCCTTTCCACCTTCTTACACTGCTGTTTCTGTTTACCTTGCAGGCAGCACACCTCCCATTCTGCTGCAGAGTAGCAGCTGCCAGCTGATGGATTGTAGCTGCAATGCCAAGCTGTGCTCACAGTGGTACTGCAGGACACAAAAATTACCAAATCACTGAATCAATGAAACAGTCAGGTGGAAAGACCTCTGAGATAATTGAGTCTAACCAATGACCAGAGATCACCATATCAACTAAATCATGGCAATATTTGCCATGCCCAGTCTTCCCTCAAACACCTCCCTGAGTGGTGGTGTTTCCTCCACCACCTCCCTGGGTAGTCCATACCCATTTCTAATCACCCTTCCTTTGAAGTAATTCTTTCTAATGCCCAACCTAAACCTACCCTGGCATAGCTTAAGACTTTGTCCTCTCATCCAGTCATGTTACCTGGAATAAGAAACCTACCCTTCCCTGACTGCACCTTCCTTTCAGGCAGGTGCTTGTAAAGAGTGTTAAAGTGGCCCCCTTGAACCGCCTCTATACAGCCCCCACTCCTTCAGCTGCTCCTCATTAGACCAGCTTCATTGCCCTCCTCTAGACTCACTCTAGCACCTCAATATCTTTCCTGACTTGAGAGGCTCAGAACTGGATATAGGATGTGAGATGTGGCCTCAGCAGCAGCCACATCAGTGCTGAAGAATGTAGTACAGTGTAGTGTAGTACCTTACTGGTATCTCTAGATAAAGGTATTCTCACAATTCACTTCAGTCTGTGGAACTAAACCTGCTGTAGGAACAACTGGATATTTTACTGACACAAGAGTCCATGTCTGATTGCAGGACATCCCATACTCTGATTGGAGCCTTCAAACACTGTCAATGTGCATTAATAACCTAATCAACTGACCATGCCTTTGTGATGTTATAGCAAGAGGAAATGATGAATTAATCCTGCTTGAAATTAGTTCAATTAAAATGGAAAACTGAATCTACCCATTTACATCAAGAATATTTTAAAATATGTATGTATTTGGGAAAGCACTTCCTCTCATATTTTATAGTTATTGAATTAAGGAGTGAGTAAGGAGTTTACTGTTTACTAATTTAAAAATTATCATCTGTTTGGCCTGATATCAGAGTTATTTCTAATATGAAACTGGAGAAGAATCTATTCCACACACACCATTGAAGCCACCAGCACATTTGCTTTAGATGGTATCTGGAAAGCATGGCTGTAAATGTCCTTGAGAAGGGCTGATGGGAAGGGTGGGAAGTTCATAAAAATGAAATTAATGCTTTTGTTTTTGTATTTGTACCAAATACACCTGGATAGAAAGTAAACTATGAAAAGATGTCCAGATTGACTAGTGAGTAATCATGCCAAATTAAAATAGGACTTTGAAATACAAATTTTTGTGCATTTTGATTGAAGCTCACAACTTCTGTAGAGATTTTTATTTGAGTAAATGAAGGACTAGGGAATCAAGCCGGAAAAATTCTGTGGTTCATGTGAGCATCGAGGGGTTGTACACTACATTAAATATTCTTTTGTATTTTTGTTTTTTAAAGCACTGCAACAAAAATACATCAGTAGGATGGGAAATGCATTTTATAGGTGGTGTGTGCTACACATACAGTTGTACAATATTTATGTGTCCACTATTTGCTTATTTTATGTCATGAAAACCTGTCAAAGTCTCAAATTATAAAAATAGGAAAAAAATGTACAATATGAAAGGTAAATTTCAATCCACATTTCAATCCCTGTGCATTTCTTGTGAAGATTTCCAGCGGGGAAATAAAAGAAGCATGCAAGATCCTGTCAACACTGAATGTTAACAATGACTCAAGAACTCAGTCTAACATTAATTAAAAACAAAACAAGACAAAACAAACCTAGATTGATGAGATACAGAAGACATTGTCAGCTATGGAAGTGTCTCCTATGATCTTGGGTAGTTGTAAGTTACCAAAGTTAGAGGCATTTCTATTGACTCCCTGGAGGATTAAGCATGTTCTTCCAAAGGTCTGCTTAAGATGTATTTAATAGGTTCCATTTGATTTTTTTAAGGTGCAGAAAATCAAATATGGATTTAAAGAAATCCATATTCATACAGATGCCAATCAGTTAACTTGTCTCCATAAAGCTGCATGGAAGATTTAAAATTATTCTCCAGGGAACTCCTTTTAAGTTAAATTCCATAGTCTTATATATGTATTTTATGACAGCTTCACATAGGCCCAGTCACTTGGTCTTTGCACAAAAATGAACACCATCTCTACTTTGTGCACATTCTTTACTGTTTATTTTTATTTTTAAGTCAGATTGAATGTAATATATTAAAAACACTTTAATCATTTAGTTATAAGAATTCATTCAATTGATTTTTTCCTCTCTTTTTAATAGGACTTTCTGAACAGAGTGCTTTTGATCTCCTTGACTGCTTTCTATATTGTAAGTCTAATCCTATATTTAAACATTTTCCTACATTTCATCAAACACTCTGATTTAAATTTTCCTTAATCTAGCTAGTCATATTAATCTACTCCTTCACTCTATATTGTAGAGCATGTCATTTCCTTTTAAAAATAAATAAAAATAAAAGTGGCTAATGAAAATGACTACTACAACATATTTGAAAATACTCCACATTTTAGCATCACAAAAAGTGAACATTTAAGAATTCTAAATGCCACCCTAATTAAAGGAACCTTCCTTTTAAATGTGCTTTTTTTCACATGCATAAGAGGCCTTATTCAAATGAAGGGGAAGACCTTTCACATACATGAGGCTATAATAGAGAGCTTAGCATAACTTCCACCTGATTTTCAATGCAAATGGCAGAGGAGAAGTTAGTGTGTTGATGCAGATTATGGTTTATCCTTCTCACACACCACAGAATTCTTCACGCTCTGGAAATATTTTGCTTATCAGTGAGAAGCAATGATCAACACCTCGCACCCCCAATCCCAGAGAGACTCAGAAAGTGAGATCATCAATATTCAGATACAGTCAGATTCTCACGGTTCCAGACTATTAATTTGCTCCTAAACTGAAGGTTTACTGTACAATTCGCAGTATAAACATTTTACTGCTACATATCAAATATCAAACAGAGTGATTAAAAGGTAATTTAACAATGTTAGGTTGCTGAAAAGTGGCAGACAATTGGTATCTAAATGTATTATATACAGGGATACTGTTCCTTTTACTCTTCATTGAGAAAAATTTAGTATTGTAATTGTCATTTGTTCAAAAAGCAGAGTGTAGGAAGAGATTTCTATGCCTGATATGACAACTATTCTCAAATAAAACTTTACAAGTGCATATATTTTTCACAATCCTTTAGTCAGTTCCTGTATTTACATTCTACAAAGCTTGAAGTCACTGAAGGCACTGTTTAAGATATGACAGAGGAAAAAAATGAGCCAGGCTCCACAGCCCAGAACCAGTTAATTGGTGCTCACACTAATTTGGATTAGCATCTCTGACAGTGCAGGAGCAGAACTACAGTTGAAGACGGGAGGTACATGCTTGGTATGCTGTTCTCATGAGGTTTTCTGACTGTCTTGCTGGACTCCTGTAGCTCTAGCTGGTCTTTAAAAGAAATGAAAAAGAAATCAAACAAACAAAAAAAATCCTCTTATCACTACAGGACAAAAATTTTCCCCTTTCTTTTGATGTCAGTCTTCTCTAGAATAGCACGGTGGGTTTTGAGGTGGATCTTTGCTTAGGATGTCACAGTGATGGTATTGCCATTTTTAGTATTCATTCAGGTATTTCTTCCCTGAGGAGAAAGTCTTAAGAAATTAATAATGGAAATCATTCTGCAATAGATTTCTAACATGTTTCTATTGTAGCTTTATATGTAGTGGTGGCCTGATATAAGGGATAATTACCAAGTATTAATAAGCCTAATAAAAGTGGACATCTTCTACAATTAGCCTGCCACCAAGATCTTCCAGCTGGATAGCAAATCCTCTTTCAAACTGTTCCAGAAGACAAAGCTTGGTGTTGGAAATAACTAGAGAAGAGGAGGACACCATTTTTTCAGGTCCTCCAGAATGCAAAAGCAGACTTCTGGTTTTGAAAAGTTTGAAATAAAATATTCCAAGACCTTTGGTACTTTTATCAAAACATGGAATTTGAAATTATTCAAAGCAGGGCTCTCTGTGTTTGAAAAGCAGACATTTTGTTAGTCCATAATTTAAATGAGGAGAAAATTTTTTGATCAACAGTTTTCAGGCTGCATGTCTGATATTCCAGAGGCTGGCTTAGAAGGGGCCCAGAAGAGCTCTAACTTGCAATTTGGTATATTCAGTAAAGGTCATGGAGATTGTGTTTTGTGTAACAAAGGTGTGAAGAAGTCAATTAATATATTTTTGCATCTCAGGTGCATCAGACACATGGTCTAGAGCCTCATGAAATGGTGTCCAGGAAAATATTATCAGTGTTGACTTTTCCCCTCCATATGCCTAAACATAACACTGTGGTGGTTTTTTCTAAATAGAGACCTTGCTGTTGTCTGTGATACTGCGGTGATACTGGATTGCTGTTCTCCCATGTTATGCCAGTTTATGCCCTAGCACCTATTGAAAGTTAGAGGTGCTTCAATTTACCACAACCTACTTGGTGAAATTTTTTGTTTTACTGTAGTCCAAGTGCCTAGATGCCTCTGGATTTCCAGACACCATTGAAATATTGGTTGCTTTTTTCCTATTTGTCCTGCTGCCTCTGAAGTTGCTGAGGGGAAAATTGTGCCAGTGATGAGCTCTTCTGACAATCCTGCTACAGGTAACCTGTGATGTCTACAAGGTGTTTATAGTATGTTTTTTATGTGGCTCTGGAAGAACAGTCTTCCTAAGACCTAAAGCTTCTTTCAGAGGAACTGAAGATAGTTTTCCACACAGCTGAAAAATACCACTTTTGTGGGAAATGTCATGTTCATACAGGGTACCTATAAAGTGTTAGTGGTTTCTCATGATGGTTAATTTTATTTGCACTGACATCTTTAGCAATGTAAAAACATATATGCAGTAGCAGATCTATTTTACATGTTACCATTGATAACTTTAATATAACTTCACAAATTTCCTAAATGCTAAATGAAAATAAACTAACTGAAAGACAGCACTGAGAATGCTTTTTGATTGATTTAAATATCCAGAGAAACAGTTCCGGGTATCAGAGAAGCAATCTCTGGATCAGCTAATTAGACTAGATTTTTAAATGGTTCAATGTACATTAAAACTGACAATGGCTCTTAAAAATCATTATTTATGCCCTTCTATAAATTCTTATAAATGCATTGCAAAATACTCGTGTTATGTCAAGTAATAGGGCAGCATGGCTAAGATCAAAGTCTCTGCAGATTTCTCTCAAGAGAGGGACGAGCAGTACATGTCCTTTTAATTTTGCAACTTTCTTTATATACAGTGGGCTTGTTCATGTATGACCAGGCAAGCACTTAAAATAAGTGCTAAAATATTTCTATCCCAAATCATTAAGGCAAGGTGCAAAGAGTCTTAAAAATACACCATTTTGTAAAGACAGCTAAGAGAACTTTCAAAACCCAAGACTCAAACAATCATCCCCATTCTTTGCCCCATTTGCAAACTGATTCTTTTTAAGAGACCTGTGAACTATTCAGCTGGTGTCCTGGCCCACTAGACACAATAAGAAATTAAAATTTTCATTAGTTTTCACATGATGAAAGGAAAGATCAGAGTTATGAGCAACACACGGAAATAGAGCATAAAAGACCTGAAGATTTATAAATGGGTTTCTGAGATAAGACTAAAAGTACAGTACTTAAGCTTCCCACTCAGTGGATGGAAGTTAAATACCTGTGAAAATCAATCCTTAAAACAGAGCCAAAACCAAAACAACACAGCTGCCTCAACTCCTATGATTTTGCAGAGGTTGAGCAGCTGGTTGTGGGTTTCAAGCTTGTTTCTTCATTTATGACCAAAGGCCTGAGTCCTGCTCTCAGGTCATATGTGCAATGCCTATCTATTAAAACATGCAAGGATAGCCCTAGGCTCTAGTCTGCAAAACCATTTTTATAGACAAAACACTAGAGTTCCTATGGATGACATTTTCAAGCATTCATAAGCACTCCAGGAAAATACTTTCAGTAGGTAGGATTTAGAGTACTTAAATGCTATTTAAATCCTTGCTTTCCACTTCTCTGCAAAGTCACAGAATCGTAGAACCATAGAATATCCTATAAAGATCATCGCATTCAGGTCCTGCACAGGATATCCCAAGAATCACACTATGTGTCTGGGAGTGTTGTCCAAACACTTCTTGCCAGGTTTTGTCCTGTGACTACTGCCCTGGGGATCCCCTTCCAGTGCCCAACCATCTAGTGGGCAAAGTGGGATGTGAAACATTGTGCTTTATATATGCGATGTCATTCCACAACTGTCAGCCACAGTGAATATTATACCTTACTTAAAAGAAAAATGCTGTCTCTAAAAACACATATCAGTGTAAGACAGGCATAGGACAGCAGAACCTATTCACTGACTCTGGGTTTAATATTTTTTTCAGAAACTTCCTCAAATCCACATATGGTTCTTGGTGCAGCATTCTACATTTGGATTTTCAATTTAGATGAAGGATCTATAAAAACTTTTGTTGCTCCAAAACTCCCAGTTGACCAGAAAGCAAAGGCAGCCCAGGAGCATCAATTATCCTTGTCAACTATAATTTACACTTTCTAAAAGACCTGGCAGATCTCTTCTTTACAGATGCTGTAATAGGAATAACATACACAGTAAGCTGAAAAATTCATCTTAATAATATTGTTCTTCAGTAATATTTTTCATTCTGATGGAATGCCAAAAAATTTAGATGTTACACAGAAAAATCTGTTTGAATACCATTTGTAGAGTCCCTCATAGTCAAACAGAGCCAAGAAGAGAAAAAAAGTGAAAAGGTGGTCAAATAGCTGGAGCTCTGAAAAGCTGAAATAGTTCTGAAATTGCCATTGTTTTTATCATCCTATCATTTCTTTTGTATGTGTTTTTACATCAATCTGTTATTGCTTGTTCTTAGTTCAGTTTGCAAGCCACTGGGGGCAAGAACAGTGATAGTGCTCTATACTTGCCTGGGCTGATGGGAACACACATTATGTTCCTCAAGCATACAGAGATGGAGTATAAGTAACAAAGCAGTTTAGCATGCAGCCTGGCAGGCTACCCTTTCTAGCAAGGGGATATGCTCTTTTACCACTCCAGCTGACATGACTTCACCATTGTTTTACAAAGAAGACTTAAAGTATTCTGAATTTTTCTTGAAATTTTCTTGCCCATGTCCTGATCAGGCATGTTCTGGACAAGCCTATGAGAAGTAAAGGAACTTTAACCACAGGGTATGTAGCTGGCAGCAGATTTTGCTAATGACTCCTGTAGATTTATTGCTAACAAGGCAGATGTGTCGGCAAGACTGAGTGATTCCTTGGCCGTGGAATTTAACTCTTGTTACTAATATGTTCTGGAGTGCCAACTTTTAATTTGGAAATATTATCTTCCTAGCCCCCTTGGTGGGGTCTGTTTCAAATCTGTGTTGTTTTCAATTTTGTTAACAACAAGCATATTATTTTGTATAATATAATAATAATAAAAGTAATATTTTCTACTTACCTGACTCTCGGTGTCATCTCTCCATATTGCTGCTTCCTATCTCCTTTTTCCCACAAGAGGGAGTGAAATTTTATTACATAGCTGGTGTTTTCAGCACTGCTGGTCCAAGAGTAGGACAATGGCAGGGCAGGATGCTGACAAGTATCTGTGGAAGCACTTGAGATAAATGGTATATGAGAAGACAGCTTCAGGAAAATTAAAGCAAAGGCATTCTAAAAAATAAAGAAAAGTAGAGAGTGAAGAGGAGGCTAGAGACAGGTTCAGAGTTGGTTTTCTTTAGCAGTGTTTTAGGTTCTAAAACTTACCTACATTCCAAGAAATCCAAAAGAATCTATCTTTAAAAAAATACTATGTAAATAATCAAGTATTTTGCATAAGCTATGTGTATTCAGGTCCAAGCCATCACTTTGTACATACTGTAAACTGATTAGGTAATGGATTAACCTTGTCATGTTATTGGGGCACACTAACCATTGTGTATGCAGTGTGCTGACCATTAAAATAGTGGTCACAAGTATCATGATGTTCATATGCTGTGAAGTTTTAGCTCTTCACATGGAGCAAAGCAGCTATGGATCAAAAGAATGAGAAATACTTTACCTTTTCCCACTCTTAGACAGCTCAATCTTAATTATTGCAGCTGCAGTGTTTGGCACCAATACATGCTCACAGACCTGTTGAAGTCAATAAAACTCTTCAAGGCCAAAGAGTACCTCACAACAAATCTTTTTCCAAGACCGGGGCCTGGAATTGTTTTGAAACACAGCAGCTGTGTGAAGATTGTAATTAAAGCATGTCCTCCTTCTGCGGTCAAACTCAAACAAATATATATCCTCTTCTTGACTGAGCCTGTTCCTATCGGCGAGTGCGCCAGCTTCAAATCGTTTGTCAATTACAGCAAGACGCACACTTCACAACTTTGGCTCACTTTAGACACCTAACTTAGGTTATGATTCAAATTCGTGAGATGTAGAGACCTAAGTGACCTGTAATTAATGGACAGAGACTATTGTCTTCTAGTGGTGACTCATAAGCAACTGCTCTGAACTTCTTAAATGCAATGCTAAGTTAAACTGGTGTGATTTGACACAGCCTGTTCAAGGCCATCTCACCTCAAACAAGACAAAGACTTGGGAAAACAGTTTGAGAAGGTGGGCAGGGGAGATTGTTCTCTGAGAATTATGATGATTCATGGTGAAGATTTAAAATTAAGTTACCAAGAAAAGCTGGAAAATAACAGTG
>VRYO01001463.1:62927885-63005251 GCA_009812075.1 Sialia sialis
AAGAAAAATTATCACAAATATTAGAAAAGAGGCAACATTTCAGTTTATGTTTGTTTTTGAAGTCTTCAGAGAAAAAGAATTACACACAAGATTTTCCAGTAAGCAGAAGGGGAAATGGAAACAGAGAATCATGAACAACAATTATGGAACTAAAGAAAGAAAAGAGATAAATCTAATATTCAAACAAATTTAGGGAATGCTGGATGCAACTGAAAGACAGTGGGCCTTCTTAACTGAGTATCCTGTGGAAATAGAGGACTCATTGCTGAGCAATCTTACTGAAGACATTCATGTACGTCCATACTCCAAGCATGAATAAATTCAGATCAGGGTATGTCATGGGCATGAAGCACTGGGAGGCTGATGACAGATCATTAGAGTATTGAATGTCCCAATTCCTACAGATGAATGGAGAGTGGAGTTTGCAGAGATTGGCTGGTAGCTATGCCTCAGTTAGAGTGTAGGGTTTGGGCTCCAGTCCCTGCTTGCCTGACAGCATGCTACCAGAGGCCCAGCCTACAAGAAGCTCCTGTCCTCTCTACTGCATCTTTATGGAAACAGGGGTAGTTATTCCAGTAGCCAAGCAGAAGGACTGAAGTTTCTTTAGCCTGGTAGCTTTCAGCAGGCTGGGCTCCCTTCTACCAACCCTTCCACAATCACTCCAGGAGAAAGAAGAACCTGGACAGAGCTCAGCATCCTGAGGTGTCAGCACTGCATTTCTCCTAGTGCTGTTTCTGTCTTTATCCCCTACAACTAGACCAGCAGCTGGAAAGCAAGGAACAAATGCAGCTATCCACCTGATCTCCTGCTACTCTCTTCTCTTCCCCATAGTAATCACCCATGTCAACTGGTACATAAGGGAATAAATTTCTTGCTGACAATTGATGCTGGTGGTCTGAAGGGCAAACTTTAGTTTCTTCAGAAGAGAACCTGTGGTGGGGATTGGGATGAGGAGGGAATGGGAGAGTGTGTTTCAGATACTGCAGCTGCTAAGGCTGAGTGATCTTAATCTAAGCAACAGTATACTAAATATAAACATTTCAAATTCCAGAGTTCTTTTTTCTGGGTGTCTTGACACCAGCTGGGAGTGGCAGCTTCTTGTTCTTCCTCTGTCACCCAATTTCCCAAGCCAGACTATTCTTGCAGAAAATTTGTGGTATAAATTCTGAATGCCTATGGGCCAGAGAAGATGGAGAGGACAGGGGTCTCCCCTTTGGCATCTTTCTTTCCTAAAGTCCATGCACTGACAAACTGGAGATAACAGAAATATTCCATCTGGCTCTTGCAGGTCTGAGGTACTTGCTCAGAGGTGCCGATATTCAAAGACCTCTCTTTCTTTTGCATATAATCTCGAGTCATGTCCTGCAGTCCACAGGCCTTCCCTACCATCCTTTGAAATAGCTGAAATTGTGCACTGATTGAATAGAGAATGTATATATCAAAATAAGTGCTCTGTATCTCCTTGCCAAGATGCCTGCAGCTGCCTATTGAGACACCTAAGCTGATGTTCCAGGCTAAAAGGGATCATTTTCATTTTCAACATTGGCATGCCATTTTCATTTTAAGAAGTTGCAGCAGTGGGCTGTACTATGATCCCATTAAAATTTAGAGAGGAAAAAAGTGCAAAAGAGTTTTTGTCATGAAATAGCTTAAACTCCTGATACAAATACGATAGGAAAACAACAGTTTCGTTTTGCTTTCTCTGCTTTGGACTATAACATCCTCCATCCTCCCTCTTCCACATCATGGGCAAGTATAATACCACTACTCTACAAAGACAGGTTGGTTTTTTGGGGTTTTTTTTTGCCTCCCAGCCTCTCTTGTTGATGCTATTCCACTTCACATAAATAATTAAATATTACTGTTAAATAATAAATATTAAATAAATGGGCCAGAGAGAGCAGGAGAAATCATGGCACTAAGATCTTTCTCATAATATTTTCACATATTTTGGTTGGAATTTTTGGGGGAAAACTTTATTTTTTTTGTCTGCATTTCCAAAAAATAAAAAAAAATTCTAATTATGAGAAAAAATTGATTTAATTCTTTTTTCCTACCATTTATATCGTAAGTTGACTAAACTGAACATGGGGTGTAAACATTGTTTATGTTTCAAATCTCAGGCAGCAAATGCCAGAAATTGCCAAAATTAATTACAGTAGACAGAAGAATTGTAGAGGTAGGCCTATTCTAATTTATTGTCTGCCTTTTTAACAGTGCCACATTTGACTGGTTTTTCTCTTCTGTGTGCTATAAACATGTACTCGGGCAGCTGTCTAAACAGAAGGTGCATTGAAATAAAATTAAAAAAAAAAGCAAAAAGTGATGTTAAATTCCTGGAGCAGTTGTCGAAGTGGAAAATGTTTGCAAGTCATTGCTCACCTTCCAACCCTGAGCATTCTTCTGCTTTGAGAATATTTTTTCTCCCTCTCCTGAAAAAGATCCAACAAACTAATAAATAATATGCTCACCAACACTGTCTGAGTGGGGAAATACCAAGCATGAGATTTTGAGCAGCTTGTAGAAGGACTTAAAAACTACAAAAATTGGGCACCAGATATAGTGTGCTTGATGCTCAGGAAAAAAAAGAAACTGAACAGATGCAACTTTATTTTCAGAGATTCATTTCTTCCATAAGTGTAAGCCACAGACTTGTATATTTGTTTTCTGCCCTTAATATAATGAATCATTTTTTCTCATGTAAATTTCAGGATACTTGGAAGAGACACTTTGAATGGGTTATTTCAAAATCAGCTATTAGACATGTATTTAACAATATAAAAACCTAACTACTCTATGAAAATTTGTGTGCATTTTGTTCAAAATGCATTTCATTAATCTAGCTTGGTTTTAGACTTTCAACGTCTTTACTGGGACTTAAATCTGCCAAGTGTGCAGTTCATTATAAACTGAAAAATGTGATTTTGGCATTTCTTCAGCCTTCAGACCCTTCATCCATAGAACCTGGAAGAAAATATTCATGTAGGGATGGGCTGATGTAGTGGCTGATTTGGTTGCATACGATAGGGAAGCTGTGAAACAATGTTTGAAGTTATTCAAGCTCACATTAAGTGTTGCTAAAATGCAGGGAGCTGTTCTGAAGATGTCCTTGCCATTTTGGGCTGATGACTTGCAGAGACTGGTTTTGAACTAGGCTGTGTCTGCCCTGTGACCAGGAAATGGAGATGTTCTAGTTTTGCTTCAATCCATTGCCAAAGCTTATGTGGTGGGTTTGGATTCAAATCTGTCTCTTCTTGAAAATAAAAGGCTTTAAGATAGGAAGTTTTGTTTTCAGTATATCCCTCTGTAAAAATTTGTATCAGAGTAAAAACAACAAACTTGTTCCTCAACACAAAGGTTATCACAGCATGTATTAATGGCTAAAATAAATACATTTTCCCAACAAGACGAATTATGCAGCAATATTCAGTATACCTGGAAAGGTCAGCATAGAACTCGTCTGGGAGCAAAACCAATAAATTATTTGTGTGATAAAAGCAATGTGTTGCCTAGAACAAAATGCACTGTGTTTTTTAACTCTGACAATTTATTTTCCTTATAAATAAAATATTATCCATGGTAAAACAGTGTAGTGTGCAGTGAACAGAAATAATCTACAATTTTTAGCATGCACTTTAACAATGGTGTGAGTAACAGTGAAACAAGTTCAGCAGTAGATGGAGACTACGAGCTGGCTCTACAGGTAGGGAGGAAGAACTGTGGTTTTTATTGTTTCTAAAAATACTATGATACAATCAGCTCTTGTTGCAAGATGTGCAGCCAGCTGGAGTGAAAATTCATAATGACAAGTAGTTGTATATTCTTTCTGCCCAAAGTATCCATTTGCTTCATTTTTTTCTTTCAGTGACCTACAGCACCCTGCATGTGCACTGAACACTCTGCTAAACCTATCTTCAAAATCCTTTTTTTTGGAAAATTCCTTTATTTTATGCTGCATAATTTTTTTAACAAATATTATAGTCAGGAAGAGATGTTTTAAAAGATGTTTTACTTTTTATTTCATTGGAAATCTTTGTATTTCCAGTTAACCTGAAAGAAGAATTTAGATCATAATATGCAAGTCCATCTTGCTCTCTTCCCCCTAGCAGAGCTACTTTAGGGCCTTTCTTGTCTGAAACCTGATGGAACCTCCTTTAAGTACCCCGATGGAATTAGGGCAATAGCAGCTGCGACTTCTGTTATATGCCCACTTCATTCCACGGTATTCCAGCTCAGGCACTTCAATATTTATAGGTGACAGGGCAGAATAAAAGAGCTTTTCCTGATACACTTAGGAGTACAAGGATGTGCTGCTACCTTTCTGGCAATATGTGAATTACCTCACCTCATCCCTGGTGCTTATGAAACACTGGAAAGTGTGATAAATCAGTTGATGTTCTCTCAGCTAAGTGACAGTTTTCTTCTTTTACCTTACTGTTTATTTATAATTTCTAAATTTAGAAACTCAGTCCTATCCTCCCCTTCTTTGTTTTTTTTGGACTTGTTTTATTTTTCCAAATAGGATGCAAGAGATAAATACCATATCTGCTTTTTGGCCAATACCATAGCATTGGTATACTGATGCATTTTTAGTATTTTTTCTTCTTTTTTTGTTCTGAACTATCTCATGATATAACTGCCTTTTTCTTTTTTTTTTTTTTTTTTTTTTTTTTTTTTTTTTTTTTTTTTTTTTAAATACAACTATGAATGTCTTAGTGACTTTCACTTCAGTCAGAGATGATCGCTTTAATGATTTTAATTCTTCATACTTTCCCAGCAGGATATGAAGTGAGATTTGCTAAATTATAAGTTAAGTCTGAATCTTTCCGGGACCCTGTTTTACTATGAGAGTTTATTTATTTGTTTTTAGCAAAACCTAGAAGTGTCTTAAACTTCCACTGCATCTTGAAACCAATGATTTACAGAAACAAGCAAACAAAAAAAAAATCACATTGGTGCACAATTTGCTCATACCAAATATTCACCTGAATTCCTGAATTCCCCTTAGATTTTGCTTTACTTCTAATCATTTATCATTATACTCCAGTTACACTCAGTTTCATTCACTAAGGTAACCACTTTAAATGTTTCCTCTTATGAGGAAAGCTTAAAAACTAGCCAGATATCTGTAATGTGTAGACATGCAGATGAGCTGAATCCTATAGCTGTCGTCCACAGAACTGGAAACAAACAGGAAGCTGAATTCTGATTAGCTGCTCTGATGGAAACCCACTTTCCCATGCTATCCCAAAATTAAAATGGTTATCTTCAGCAAAGAAATTGTAAACCCAGTTCAAACAATCCCTATGCACTGTCTTTAATACATAAAAGATTAATTATAGTCTGTCAATCTTATGTGAAAGGTAGCAGCTATATTTTCAGCAATTAAAACCCAAAATATCTTTACAACAATGTTTTCATTCACTTGGCATCAATAGCTTGGCATGAACTACAGTGTGATGGTGTACAATGTGCAATTGTACCTATCAAAGCTCTGAGTCTAAGCAAAACAATATGAAATGTTTCAGTTGTCTTGAACCACTTTAATTTGTATTTTTATTTTATGAAATTTCTAAGTTTCAGCTTTTCATTCTGAACTAAGGGGTTTTTTAATTTATCTGGGCATCTCTAAATTCATTATGCGTTTCTCAACCAGGTCAAATTTGCCTTTCAATTTAAATAAATTTTCATATTTGCCAAAATTAGTGTCAAGGCGATTCTTTTGGATGGAGGTTACAGAGTATTTCTCCCTTTTCCTCTCCGAGGGTTTCCCAATGTGTCACCCTGCCAAGGACAATATGTCCTTTCAGATCTCTGAGATGAGTCTGGTCTCTATATTACAGCACCCATTTTGCCTCATCTCATCTAAGTTCACCATGATAATAAGTAAGATGCAGCTCGGTTCCTGTGGCTACTCGGGTTGGAAACGAGGAGATTGATGCTTGGTGTGATAGGCAAAGGGCTACCATTTCAGCACCAGAACTCAAAGTTAGTTCCTGCCCAAGAAAGTAATTTTTACAGACTTGTCCTGAGCAAATATAAACAAGGTAATACTGTATTTGTCAAAACTAGAAAAAGGGTATCACACTCAGTAAGATGCAAATTATAGGATATTTTACAGGAGTTCTGCGTGTGTGTCTGGGCAGGAGACACACCCAGTGCATCAGCCATGGGACAGACAATGTGCACACTCAACTTCTCTGTCCTGGCCTGCTTGCTTGTCTCACCCATATGATCTGGAAGAGGAAACATAAGGAAGGCGTGAGATCATTGGTAGGTCTTGCTGAAAGCACTTGAGGATAATGTGCCAATTATTTGTGCAACTGAGCTCAGTTACAAGGTTATAAATATTTTTACATGAAACCTAGAAGTTCCCAGTAATTTCAAAAATAAGATGGAAAAATTGAAATCACATGACCATTTATGTCTTCTTTACTTTTTTTTCCCCCCTTACTTTTGCAGAAAAGAGTATTGAAATTTCCAGGAAGTTAATGAAATTTCTCATATAGATATAAGAGCTAAGGTTCTAAAAACATCAACTGCAATGCAGAATGTCAGAGCACAGAAACTTTTTCACCTTATATTTTACACTAAATCTGACTAAAGAGCCTATCAAGAGACTTAGCAAATCATCACGTCTTACTGTAAAGTAATTTACAGTTGCATTTGCAGGCAGGCATCAGCAGGCTCAAAACTCATTACAGCCAAAGATAACAACATTAACTTAATCCTGACAGGCAAAATACTCTAGTCAATACAATTGCAGGTATGGTGTGTTGAAATATCCAACTGCAAACAATCCTGAGAAAGGTCAATGCAGCACAAGTGTTTAACAATACAAGTATTCCAGCCTAGTGTTTTAGACAAAGGTTATCATCAGTGCTCAAATCGGAGAAATTCACACTGAATCATTGCCTTTGAAGTTTTAGTAACACCAAGATTTCATCATAACCACAAGCAGTAGTATTAATGTGTCACAAAGCCTTTGTTTAAAAACCGCATTAAAAAATGTATCCAACTCAAAAAAGTGCGTAAAGAAGTAGTCAACCATTTATTTGCATTTTTACAATTTGTAATCTTTCTGTTCATAATATCTTGTTTACAAAGAAATGTAGGTAAATAGCTGAACATTTGCATTGCTTCCAAAGCCCATGTTCCCTACAGCCCTACCAATTCCTACACAGTCCATTGTTTTCACAAGATCTTTTGATTTATGTTAATAGTCAACCTAGAAGATATATGACTTGGCAGAATATACAACTGAAGTATTAAATAAAGCTTAGCTGAATTCCTCTTTCAGGGGTACAAGCAGTTGTTTCGGAATCAAGCACTAAGAATAAAATTTAGCAAAAAGAGTTATAATAGTCACCTTCTGATGATTGGCAAAATTTCAAGAAAAAGCGAGAAAAGAACTCTTGAAATACAACGATGATTTGCCTCAAACACATCTTTTTCATTTGAATTAAATCCCTTATTGATTTTGATGTTTGCAGTAAGTCTCTGATGTTAACATAGAAATAAAACAACCTTTACAGCATCTGTTAACCATATAGGGCTGTTCCTCTGCACTTATTTAATGACAAGTGACTGAGGTCCCAACTGCTAGTTATATGTGTGATTTCTCAGGCTAAATAATGCAAATCACATCTTTTATAAGTCTAGAATTTTCAAGGTAAGATTAAGATAGGAGGCTTGTTCCTACTAATATCTGAGTTTCAAAAGAAAATAATTACTATAATTATTAGACTTTGAGCCTCATTTCTGTATTGAATCAAGTCATGTAAGGGATAAATAAAAAAAAATTCAGAAGTTCAAGACTGGATTTTTTCATCATTTTCCAATAAAACAGTGTTTACTATATTCTAGTAATGGGTTAACTCTTCATGTGAAGAGTAACATGTACAAATAGCTGTAGAAGATTATCAAATTACTCTTTGCGGTGGTCTTTGCTGTGGGGGGACAGTTTTTATTACAATAATAACTGGCACATTACTGAGTCATGACTCAATTTCTAGGAGAGAGCTGATGCTTCTCGGAGAGGGACAGTCTCGAAGGTTAAAGCAACCATGGTTCATTAAACAAATGCATGCCACTAGATCAAGTGCCAATAATGACACAACTGACACAGAGCAGAAGAGGTCTGCACCAGCCTTCTCACCTTGTTTCCACCAGCATGTGTCATTGTGGATGCCCAGCACCAGCAAGGGGAAGAAAACAAATGATGCCTTCACAGAGAGAGATGGGCACAACGCAGAAGTGTAATTTATCAAAACAAAGGAGAGACTGGAGCAGAACATCTGCATACATGTGTAGATAGAGCTTAATTTCCAAGGTGTTGCAAAGTATACTTTGGGGAAAATAATAAGAATGTTTTTCAGAACATTTGAATTGCAGCCTCTTTGTCAAACTGCGGTTGGGAATACAAAATATCAAGACATTTGTGATTAGTCTGCAATTCGTGTAAAATGTCTGACTGCCTGCATTTGAATTTTGAATTTATCTCTGAGTAGGTTTGTAACAGTTAACATGCAAGAATTAGTGGCTATTAATATAATCTGAAATGGTCAGCTGTTAGCATAAATACTCTGCTCCTTATAAAATGTAATACAGCTTAAAAATTTATGCCATTAATTCATTCTTTCTCCAGTGGTGATATTAGCAGAGTGACACAACGGACAGCTAACTGAAAATAATTTTTTAGTTGTCTCTGTGTATTGACAAGTATACTTCTATACCAGCAACATGGTAAGATCAGCAACCATAGCTCTCTCCCTCATGTCTCAGTAATATGCTTCAAAGACTATGAAGCAAGAAGTTTATTACAGTAATTTCACAATTATAAGCCGCACCTGATTATAAGCTGCACTTTTTCTTTTTTTCTTTTTTTTTTTTTTTTTTTAAAGGGAGGATCCATGTGTAACAAAGTAACAAATTAGTAACAGAATTGCGCCAGCGCTGGGTTTGGTGTCAGGTGCTCAAGTTGCAAACAGTTTTCATAGACCAGCGAAGCCTTTAAAGGCAGCCCCAGGTGCCCTCCCCAGCTGGCTCTCACTTCTGGGTTGGCATTTCGCTGGGATTTGTCCATAGATAAGCTGTACCTGAATATAAGCTGCACTACTGGGGCAGGCTGGATTCTTCAAGGAAAAAGGTGCGGCTTATAATCATGAAATTACTGTAAGTTTTTATTTAAATGCTCTTACAGGGCTCCTTCCCCCAAACATGCAAAATGCTTTTAATTGTATGGTACCCATTCACTCAACCCAAACTGGCTACCTTTATTTGAAGTTACTTTGGGATTTTTAGCCTTTCTACTTTGCAAGGAGGATGCACATGCACACTCACTCAGTTGAGCACTGAGGGTCAGCAGTGTTTTAGTGATCTTGATGGACCATCATCCCCCTCCATGGGAAAGAGTCATATTAGTCCTTTAAATCATAAAGCCCTTTAAAAGGACTGTTTTAGAAGACTAAAGTCTCTTTCCTGGTTTTATAATAAATCAATCACACCTTTAGTCTGATAATTTTCACCAGCAAGTGAAAGGAGAAGTGGTTGTGTGGAAATTGAAAGGAACTGTGACAGGGAGTTTGCTGCTTCTGGCTTTAAAAGAACAGTGGGAAAAGTGCAAATCACCTTTTTCCTTTATGTGTGTTTTTGTGTACAATACAGACATACAAATGTGAGTGCACTTTTTCTGTTCACAATGAAAAACTTTTGAAATAATTGAATCCTTAAGCTAATTTTCCATTATAGTGACAAAGAATTGAAACAACTCAAAACTTGCTTCTCAGATATAAAAGCCAGTAATTAAAGCAGTAATTAAAACTGAGAAGGCCTGTTGCTTTTTTAAGCTAAACTGACATACACTATCCACTATGTCAGGATATTTGGGTGCACAAAGGTTAATCTCTAAAATTTAGCACATAGGCACTGTGGCAAAGCACTTCAGTGACTTCAGACTGGGTTTAACTGTCTGGCCCCCACCCTTGTCACCCCTTATCTGAGCACCTCTGTCGTTAAATGCCTATTAGGGAACAAATTAATAGGTCTGAAGTACTTAAGATGATCTAAAGACTTATATTGATGTAATCTGTTTAAGATGATGTAAAGGTTTAGCATAGATTATACTTATATATCTGAAAGCTTTAGTTTGGTTTATCTGCAAAAGCCTTTCCAGGACAAGGTTTGGAGGGAATGGAGGTGTAAAAGGAAAAGGGAAACACCAGAAATGTGGAAGAACAGTAAAGAAGCAAAGGTGCATATTTTGCCTCAAGCGGTGCACTTGAAAGGCTGCGTAAGTACAGATCTAGGAACACACGGTTAGTCTAATAGAAAGATGCCTGTCAATGTAGTTTATTAACTGTGTGCCAAATGTGTTAATGGGAAAATTATTGTTGACATTGTTAGTTTTGTTATTTGGTAGCCATTAGAATTGTTTGACCCTTTGAAAATGTAGAAATGAAATTTTACTATCTAGACTAAATGTATACATGTATATATTTAATAAAAACCTGTACGAGAGAGAACTATGAGGAGAGTTAACAGCATTCATTAGCTTCCAATTTCCTATCAGCTCTGCTCTAGGATAGATATCACTTACAATGGATGCTGGGAATTCCTATAGTTACCTGTAACTATATTATTTATTTGTATAAATTAATATATAATTTGTATTATATATCATATATATATTAATAATTTTATGTTTATAACTTATAGGTTATATTGTCATGCATATGTACAGGGAAGGGATGCTTAATTAACAATTTCAATCTTAATTGTCATTCTCCCTCACCTTTGAGACTTGAACTAAACAATCTTAAACTTGTTTTCCCTTTTTTTATCCATCTTGACTCTCTAAAAAAAAAAGCATTTTTACTATTATTGATTTGTAAAGGTATGCCAAGATAGCTTTTATGCTTTGCATGTAATAAAATAAGATAGCATTTAAGGATTTAAGATTAGCCGGTGTTTGAATTTGTGTCTTCCAAAGCAATGTGAACTTTCCAGCCTATGTGCTAAAGATTGAAGTTCCACAAAGATAAAAATGGACAACATTTCTTTAGCAGACAATTTGTCACATAGCCTTTAAGTTTTACTAGCCCGGAGAGATATCCGACAACTAAATAGTGAAAGGAAAGTGAATGATTAGCTGGCAGACCTTCAGGCTACTGAAAGATAGTTTTAGTAGCCTGTCATGAAAATCTGTGGCCTCAGGCTGTAGGGCTACTTTTTATTTCCAAGCCTGTTATTGATTTTGGTATGAAGAAAATAATTTGGTGTTGTTGCTTAAGGTGTCACTGAGAAAGGAAAGAGAAAATGGAAAAAAAACCAACCACATGTTTCATTTGCTAACAGTTTTTAGTTCAAATTTACCTTTTTATTACAACATGGATTGAGCTGGTAGATGAAGGGCATTTACTACTTAAAGGTACAACCATCTTTATGAAACATGGCACACTAATCGAAAACACAAGTAAGCTGAAAATTAAATTTAAAAGCCTATAATTTAGTATCTTCCTTGCCAGGAATGATGACTTTCATTTACGGAGGGAATCCAGAGCTGCTCAGGGTCAGTCTGATGTGTGCCATTTTCAGGCCTATCGTGGAGGCTGATGGAGTTGATTAATTTCTTGGAACTCAGCTTTGTCTTCTCCAGCTCACTGAACAACTTCATTTCAGCTGATGAGTTCAAACAGGGGTCAGAGCAATCCTCATTTCTGACAATCCCACAAAATGGGAATTAATTTTATGAGTTAGTACTATTGTGTTCAAAACTAAGCAGAAAACAGTCAGCTGACTTAACCTAAGGAGGGAAAGAAATATTCCATTTACAAAACCTACTAAGGTATAGTGAACTGTTTAAAAATGCAGGAAAGTATTTATATTAACCAGGGAAAATGATCAAACATCCCATAGAATCTAATATCTGAAAATCTGTTAAGGATTCATGTCAGAGCAAACACTTCAATTGTAGCTGTTGCTCTTCATAGTATTTTTAAAATGAAATTCAGGGTGGATTAAAATGAGTTTTAGAGAACTGAAAGATGCACGGTGATGAGGAGAGCATACCTGCTTTAGAAGTAATGAGACTACAAGTTCTAATTTTGTTTTTGTTTTAGTTGTTTTTGTTTTTGTGAAGATATAATAGAGAAATGCTGCTCATGTAAGTAGTAATGGCATTTAACATTATGAATACTGGTACTCTCTTCAGAAAGTATTTTACAATGCAATCTTTGATGTTTACACTCAAAGACGATTAAATAGAAGTAATATCATTGAACAAATGCAATTATAAAAAAATATATACCAACACCACCACTTGACCCAACTGTCGTCATGTCTTTCAGATAATGTTGAGAGTTATTTTAAAGATTTTTTTAACAACATCATTTCCTTAGAATGATCTAGAACTGCTTGTATCTTACATGAGCAAAACTTACACATTAGAATCATTTGCTAAGGATGTTAATGCTGTGGCATTTTTCTTCTTGTGTTCTTCCCTATTGTTTCCTCTTTGAAAAATCTGCTAGATCTGAAACACCATCTAGTCATACAGAAGTGGTTTTTCTCTTTTAGTTTTCTGGTTGAATATCAGTGGTATTCAGGAACAATGAAGATACCATATTCAGCAGCAGTGATTGTGAATTGTTCCAAACAGACAATTACATCTTCTCTGTTTAATGTAAAAAAAGTTAAAACACAGACTTCAAAATGGAATTACACTCAGGTTCTGTGATTATCTATTCATATATAACCTCAGAAGTGCAACAAGGTATAAGCTGTAGATTTATCTGTTTTCATCTGATTTTGAATGTGAGAGCAGTGTTTGACTTCTATCTCCACCAGTTTATATGCAAATACTATGATCTTGTTCCTTTCTTCAGGGTATGAAACAACTCTGGTTGGATGGCATGAAGGAAAGTCAAATACAGTCAGATTACAAAGGTCACATTGTTACTTTGATCTTTTATTTTTCCTCCAAGCTATAAAAAAATCTATTTATTCCTTCCCTAACCTGGTAGTCCAGAAAACCTCTACATCCAAAAAGCATCAATCCAACATTTGTTCTCTGGAAGGCTAGAATCAGAAATGCTGTTTTGGATGAAATAACCATGGTTATGAACTCAACCTGCCAGAAAATTTCAATGGGGTTTTTAACTCTCGTCTCTTTTCTCACCCCTTACTTTTCTGGGAGATGGTAGGATGAGTTGGAACTTTTGGTTATCTGTATGATCTGCTTTGTCCTTCTAAATAGGATTGACTCCAGAAATTGCAGACTTTGGGTTCAAAATACAAAATCACTTTATTGAAAGGAATATATGAAATGTTTTCCAAGTTAATGCTTTCAACTTCCATTGTTTTCTGTATCAAAAGATATGGCAAATCAGCAGCTAAGAGCCAGAAAACAAAATATTTTTTCAGTCACTTGTAAGTCCAACAATTTTTGAAGCTCAGACTCTGTTCTAGTGGAGCAAATGGAGTTTGGGAGCTTTCATTCATCAGCTGATGTTTGACATTAACTCAGGTAATCCTTTAAATCTCTTTGTCCAATGAAGCTGAGAGCTTGTTGCAGATCTTATTATCAGCACATGTGGATGATACAATGTTTTTAATTTATAAATGCATTTACATTCTCAGATATTTCACTCAGAATAAATGACTCCATTGTAAATTGCAATGAAAAAAAGCAAACTGTGAAAAACATTTTAAAATGTCAATATGACAATGAACCTTAGTTGCTTAGAGGTGACTTTTTCTGAAAGACTTCTTTAAATAGAAATACTTATAATTTTGATTGCAAGACTAAAGGGGAAAAAATGTGAGAACGGTTTAGTTCCACTATAGAAGCCTTCAAGTGCTACAAATTGCAGTCCATGGCCTACAAAAATTGTGTCCTGAGCAAAAAAATATGTGTTGTGCAACGAATTTTCACTTTGAATTATGCATAAAATTATTATCACCAAAGGTATCTTTTCAAGGGAAAAAACGAAAAAAGAAAAGCATGCATTCAGTAATTTTGATCAAGGTATTGCTCATTTTTCTTCAAACCCCTCCTATTACTGGGCTTACTTAAGTAATTAAGTCTCCCATTTGTAACTGCAATTACTAGTTATCAGATTATACACAGTAATGATTAAAAGGTGCACAGAATACTGAAAGTGGATGGGGACAATTATCTAATCCAATTCTGCAAATGGTAACCCATGTTGTAAAGTGAAAACCTGTCTTTTTAGAGTAATTTTCCTGGGTGTTTCTCTTTCCAGCATGTGCAAAACTTTCAGGCTGCCTCTACTAGTAACAGGATGATAATTTATGTTTAACTCACAACTATCCACAGAGTATCTAACATCCACCTCAAAAAGTCTTATTATGATGTTTAACTTTTTTATCATCAATAGGGAAGGAAGTCAGGCTTTTAAAGTCTAGAGCCCTAATATTTATCCAGATTATTATTCTGTGCCAGTTCAGTATCGATGCAGTCACTTCTCCACATTTGGCATTTTCTGTACTAGAATGTAGTCAGACTGTGAGTGTCATAGATTAAAACAATTTCCAAATCCTACATACCTTGAACACAAGGATTACAAGCAGTGTTGCTTGTATTTTGACTGCTGCAATCTACTTCAAACTCCTGGGCACTGTTTACATAATCTTCTAAATAGTGCTGCTGACACATAAAATGGTTTGTGGATATACATATCTTTATAAAGAAATTTCTAAAATGAAAACTGATTACTCAATAAGAATTTACACAAATTAGAATACAAGTATACTTTGCAAATGACAAGATATTAAACATTATACAGGCTTTGTGCTTTGTAGTTTAGAGAACTTGGAACTTCTACCAATGTTAGGAGACATTCTATCAGCTGTAGATCTGTGTCTTGCATTGGCATTGTAAAGTATGAATTCAAATTAATCTTTTGATAGCAGAAGTTTCATCCACAATTTTAGGATCAGGAAAGTGTGACTGTCTTTGTATCTATGTAGGCTATAAATTGGACTTGCAGCGTTTTCTGCAGTAAAAATGAAATTATATGCTATTCAAAATGAACTATAGGATGTAAAATGAGCATGACTATGTATTCAGATTTGACATAAATGGATTACATTTATTTCAGATGCTGCTGTGTCTGCTTAAAAAATTATGGAAAGGTTTTAGCAGTCTTATGGCCCAACAGACAAAAGTAGAAAGAGGAACTGAATCCTAAATTGATAAACAATAAAAATAAACTGAATACATGCCAGCAAACACTTCTGCATCAGCCACTTGCCATGTCTCTTTCTTATGTTAAAAAATGGACAATATACATGGGAACTATGTGCTATCCATTCAGAAATCTTCAAATGGCATTCATTAATTAATCCTCATAGGATACAGGTCTGAGAAGCAGAGGAACTAGTGTCTCTCATAGATGAGCTCTTCTCCATTTAAATCATACATTACATCATTATTATTATTATCATCCTTAATCCAGCCTTTTGCAACCAAGATCTCCCATCCATTGTGCTTCACTGTGCTCTGTCCATTTATGTCTAAAGAATATAAAGCAGCCATGGGGCCACTTCCACCCATCCCTAGCAAGTCATTGTTAATCAGACCTGAAGTGATCAGTTTTAGCAAGAATGTAATTTTCTTATTATGCCCACTGAGTTTCAGGTTTACTTCACCCTCTCAGTAGCTTCAACCCAGGCATTGTCACCTGCACTGTTCTGAAAGATTGCCCATGAATGAATATGCAATCTCTGATAAACTGGCCTCAACGCTGAGCATGTTGAAAACTAAGACCTGGGACTTGAACTGCTGCTTAAAGCCAAGCAGAAGATTTCAAAGTCCAGGGAAAATACTTAAATTCTCTGGATATGAGAATACACTCATGCTTTGCAAAGTCAAGAGGTAGTGAAGACCTCATCATATTCAGAGAGTAATCCCAATCGAAATTAATATGAAAGAATACAATGGGGGGATATACAGTGGGGAATGTGCTATGTGGGTTTTATATTTTAAAATATTGGTTACAGTTTGTAGTTTTATACAGTTACTGGACAGACCTACATCTTTCAGCATTTATTTGTGGGCTTTTTTCTGCATCGTATCATTGGTAAATTGACATCAAGCCTATCACAGAACCTGTGACATGTCTGGGGTTGAAAGAGACACCTGGAGGTCTTCTGGCCTAATGTCCTTGCTCAAGCAGGGCTTCTAGAGCAGGTTCTGATGGCTGCTGAACACCTCTGAGGAGGGACATTCCTCAGTCTCTGTATGCACCCATTGCTGGTATTTCCTGATGCTCAGATGAGACATCCTGTGTTACAGTTTGTGCCCATTGCCTCTTGTCCTGTCACTGAGCACCACTGAAAAGAGCCTGACTCCATCCTCTTTGCACTCTCTTTTCAGGTATTTATATGCATTAATGAGATTCCCCAGTGAACCTTCTCTTCTCCAGGCTAAATAGTTCCAGCTCTCTCATCATCTCCTTGTTCATAAGATGCTCCAGTGTCCTCATCATCTCAGTGGTCCTTTGCTGGACTGTCTCAGAGTGTCCATGTCTTTCTTGCTGCCCAGAAATGGACCCAACCATCCAGGTGTTGCTTCACCAGTGTTGAGTAAAGAAGAAGGATCACCTCCCTTAGCCTGCAGGCAACAGTGCTGTTAATTCAGGACAGCATTTACCTTTTCACCACAAGAGCACATTGTCAGGTCATGTTCAACTTGGTGCTCACTAGGATCCCAATTTTATGCAAAGTTTCTTTCCAGACAGTCAGATCCCAGCTTGTACTGTGCCTGGGGTTTTTTCTCTTCAGATGCAGGTCTTGGCACTTCCCCATGTTGAAATCTTCAAGAAACATGCAAAAGACAGTACACACAAAACTCACATTCTAGCAAAATGTAACAAGTACAAAACAAAAATTTTCATTTTCTTTCAGTTCCAACCCTTAACATGCATGAACAAGAAAACATATATCTAGTACACTGAGCATAACAGATACCCAAAGTGGAGTAGTCAACACCTTTCCACATCTTGAGTGTGCCTGGTATTCAGGATATTCAGGATTCAGGATATCTAAGACCCTTCATGTCCTTTCCCTGAAAGAATCCAAACTCTGTCATTTACCATTGTCTTTAACGATGACAGTCAAACCAACACATCTTTAGTGCCTACCACGTAGCTTGTCAGCTATTCAGCTTTTCACTCTGCATTTGGGAATCCTTTTCTGAAGGTTGTGCCTCCTATAATGAATTTTATGGTGGACTTGCTTGCTGGAATATGACTGCCTATTCTACTGCGCATCCTGAGGCTTAACTCACAGGATTTATACATCTGATGTCTGCACTTCTATATTCACACAGAGAAATATTTACTTATATATCCATATTTAGGGATTTATATTCTAGATATTTAGATATTGTCTATAGACATGCTATATACTACAGGTGTGTGACGTTACACACAGTGCTACACAGATATAATAAAGACCTTAATTTTATAGTTGCACCTGCACCTGTAAATTTATATTTATAAGGTACATCTAAGATTTTAGATTTCTATCTAAATATCTGTCTTCTGTTTTGGGTATATCTGTGTTGTTGTGAGGAAAGCATCAGCAACACACATACAGCTCAGAAAGGAAGTGTAAAATTAATGTGCATCCTACAGTGATGCACATTACAGGACTTTCCTGCTACTTCAGCTCCTCTCAGAACTGCCAGGCCAGCAGGGACAGAAGCTCAACTGAGAGAACTGAAGAGTGGCAGTCTAAATCCATAAATTATTATTGGTGAAAAGAAGACTGTATGCATACACATACGTCAGGGTCTTAAAGTCCTGGGGCATATGACAACTCGTTCATTGCTTATCCCTTTTTTGGCTGCATCTCTGATGTAATTATCAGTTGTTCAATTTATGTTTTTTAAGCTTGATAAATGTGTGTTCAGCATTAAAAAAAAAAAAAAGAAAGAAAACAGAGGAGGAGGGAAAGAGAGAAAGGATACCTCAGTCCCTTAACACTGGCCTTTGTTAGCTGTGTGCTCTGACACAGATCTTACTTTTCTTGTGGACTGGAATTTTATTGCTTAAAACTTATTTTCATTTTTAAATCGAACAAGCAGGAATTGCAAAACTGAGCAGATGGTTTCAAGACACACAAAGTAGCTTGCCTCTTGGACAAAAAGATCATTAGGCTATGGAAAGTACTAATTAGCAGCTATCATTTGTGGGAGTTCTCAGCACCTGACATTGAAAAAATCATTAGTCTTCTACATAATATTTAAAAAAATATGTTATTTTAAAGTTATGAGTAAATTTGTCAGCCTCCGGTGAAAATTAAATGGAGGAAGCTGTCACAAAAGGATGAAGAGTACCATTGGAAGTCTTCACTCTAGCAATACCAAAGCAAGATATCATGGTACAGACATTTACTTCTGTGGGGGTGATCAGTTTTATCAGGGAAAAAGACAACCTTTCCCCTCCCCCCCCCAACATTATTACACCTGCTTCAGAGCTGATCTGATTTTTCTACAGACCTAGGCTCTGTTCCTTGGAAAAATACATTTATGATGGAAGCTACAGTGCAAATCTGGGTTTGGGACACTTGGAGTGCATCCTTCTCCATCTGCCCTCATGTTCAGAACAAATCCACAAACTCATCAGAACAGTTTTTTATTTATTAGAATGAAGAAAAAAGGAAATCAATATTAATTTACTGTAATGTTTTAAAGAAAGAGTGGGAAAGCTATTTGTGCAGAGTGAGACATTTTCCCAGGAAAAAATATATTTTGAAAATTAAAGACTCATGAATGAATATTTAAGATACATAAACACAAGCCTTTAAAATCTGTAACGGTTGTTTCAGATAAGATTTTTGACATCCACTTAGGTTTTTGCAAGTGTGATGAAGTCTTCTGACAGAAACAAACATAATTCAATGAGTTAGCAAAACTCAACAAACTGACTAATCCATTTAGGTCACAATGATATTTTCAAGCACATAAACTTTCCTTGCAATCAGGGAGCAGCTCTTACAAATCAAACTACATTCATAAATACTGCTATACTAATGAAGGGGGAGTAAAACAAAGCCTCAAATTTATTAAGGTTGAAGTTGGTAAATGCTCTCTTTTATTTTCCCTTGTGCTAACACCTTTCAAAAGTACAAAGGGAAAAATCAGTAAGTGACTAGCATGGAGGAACAGGGGAGAAATGAGTACTGATAGTGGCTGAATTATGTTGATCACACCAGTAAAACAGCTACCAATGGCATGGGAGACCTGGGACTGTCAGCCTGGTACCATCTGGCAGCCAACATTGCAGAGCCTGACATCAAGGAGGCAATGTTAACTCCACCACTGAAAAGGGCTGTGAACTATGATCAGAGATAGAGCCCCATCAACAGACATCTATTTTCCTGCTTTGCCATAAACGTCAGTGTCCATAGACCCCTCAATTATTCAGTGTTCTGCTGAAGGTTAAAGGCTTAGAACTGATTTTATAAGGCAGTCTTGACACATATTGTTTCCTCTGACCACACACAAGCGCACACACACACAGGAGGCAGGCTGGGAATGCCACAGTGGATAAAGATCACCAGTAATTCATTTGCAATAATTACAGAAAAAATGAGCAGGGCATAAGGTGAGGAAAAAGCAACAGAATTTGTTACTCTGAAAAGGTTTTTTGAAAGCGAGAGGCTAAATACATTCAGTAGGGGGGTTTTGTTGATGTTTTTCCCATTTTCAAAACCAACATTACAATTTTATGATGCACAAAATGGAAAACTTTCAAAAATGTCAGGTTTTGAAAAAGATTACTATGAATAATGTATTTCAATACAGCTTTGTCAAACTGTTCTATAGTACATACATTTGTAATTTCTTAACACTGAATTTACTGGGAAGTGACACTACTGTGCTCATGCTGTTCACACTTGTTTACAAATAGAGGCAGTCAGGCTTTGAGCTTCAAATTCAAGTGTCCAGATACTGACGTGACTTGCCTGAAAGCACTGGCAGGAAAAGTGTGCTGTGTTAAAAATTCATAAAGAACACTGCTTTTTATTTCAAGAGTTACAGGAGCAAAAGGTTTTTGCAGTGCCCTGGGAAACAGAAAGTTCAAATATTGCAAAGTTGCAGGAGCAGATCAGAGCATACTATTCACAGTTAAAGCCTACAAGGCAGTTCTTTATAGTGTCTTGGGTGAGACAACTGAAGGAGAACTGAACCTAAGGAGCCAATTTGCTGAGTTTTGTTCAGTCTGTAAATTGAGTAGTTTTTATTATAGAATCATGAACCGCAAGAGCTGCATATAGAATAGTGGAAAACTGTATTTGAATCTGAGTATTTCTAGGTTATGTAGACTCATGTTTCTGTAACTCCTCCAAAATGTGAAATAGACCCCTGAAAGGCTGCTACAACAGATTAAATCTTTCACAGTTCTGTCAACAATTATTGATTCCATAGACGGTTACTTTTTCAGACACCTTTGTGGGAAGAAGCTGTGTTCAAGCTGCAGGCTAGGAGACAGGTATAGGTTTGGTTTTTCATTTTGTTTTTTGCTTTTTAAAACTGTTTGTGTGCTCAAACTTCCCCTTCAGAAATGCATGCACTCACTGAGTTAGATCTAAGAGTTTACTACCTAAGGTGTAACATTTCTTTATCCGCTTGTTCTCTTTATCCTGAAGTCTATGCTGACTGCTAACAAAAATGTTATGCATGATGTATTTTAAGATATCCTTAAATGAATATTCAGCAAAACTGCCTTGTATTTTAGACAGTTTCTGAAGCAGATCCTTCTAGGAGAGACAAACAACAGAAACACTTGTCAAATATGTTATTTCATACATTTAATTAATATCTATCAAATGTCTGTCAGATGGCTGACTGAGTTATTTGAGGAAAAATTAATAGAGTAAAACCTCAGTTTTTGACAGTAGTCAAATTATGCAAAGGGGGTCCACCTCAAGCCTGTGCATATAAATGCCTACACTTACAAGTACCAAGACAGCAGCATTATGAGAAAAGCTTTCACACTCTTGGCAGGAGGGAAATCAGCACATACTTGCTGAAGAGCCAGTTCTCAAATTGGCACACAACATGGGGAACGAGCAGGAGGAACCAGAGACCTTTCTGCAGCTGAAGTCTCAAATCACAGTGGAATCACAGGAATGGGAGAGGAAGGATCCCATGACTAAAGTACTACAGTGGGTGGGTACAGGCCCCTGGGGAAGGGGAAGGGGAGTAGTAGAGCAGATTTTGCCCTATTCAGGGATCTGCTTGTAAGAGTCCCACGGGGGACAACTGTGAGGAGAAGAGGGGTCCAGGAGAACTTGTTTTTCAAGAATCAAGTTCATCATATACAAGTTCAAGAATGGCTTTCCCACATGACCAGAATATCAAGCAAAGGTGGCAGGAGGCCAACATGGATGCACACAGGCTTCTTGAATAAACTCAAATACCAAGAGGAAATATATGGAATGTGGAAAGAGAGTGAGGCAGCCCAGAACAAATGTAGTGACACTACGTGCTGGAATGAGTTTAGGAAAGCCAAAACGTATCTAGAGTGGAAACACAAAGCCTCAGAGGTCTCTTCCAATCTGAAATATTCAGTGATTTTGTGAAATAATCACAAAAATGTCCAGTTTTTCCTGGTTTGTGAATTTTTTTTACTTTTTCTTCTTAGGTTTGTTTAGTCTTCTCATTCCTTTTCTGCTTATCTTGAGAAAAAGAGGCTCAGGAGGGACCTCACTGCTGTCTAAAATTCACTGAAAAGAGGTTGTAGTGAGGTGGGGACTGTGTCTTATAGTGTCACTGCAGTGAGAGAACAGAGACAATGGGCCTAAGTTGAGACAGGAGATTCAGATTAGATATTAGGAAAAAAAATATTTCCAGTGTTAGGGTGGTTAGAATTGGAATAGGTTGCCCAGGAAGGTGGTTGGGGTAGCAATGCTCAGAGGTATATAAGAAGTGTCTGGATCTGGCAGTGGGTTATATGGTTCAAGGGTTTAGGGTTACAGTGGTAGTGGTGTGTGGGTGATTGGACTTCATGAGCTTGAAAGTCTCTTCCAAACTTGTTAATTCTATCATTCCATCATGTGTTACACTGTGTATTTCTGGGTCATCTAGAACAAATACCTTATCTACACACACAGGCAGTCCTAAAGCCTCCTACAGTTTTCTCACGTGCTAGCTACCAGAATATTTACTACCTGGTGAGTGTCAGCATCCTAATCCTTTCCAGGTGAAAAATAAGTGGCATGGAGACGATGTGAGAATCCTGTCATGAGGTGTTTATGAAGAAGCTTACTATCATTCATGAGGAAGCTCCTAGGAACAGATATTGTGCTCTGATTTGTGAAGTTAATATCCAATGGATACAAGACTTCAGAGCTCCATTCCGTCATTCTCTGAACCTTTAGCAACAGTGGAACAGAGCATCAACAACTTTCATTCCCCCTTCTCTGTGGCAGAGCTCCCTTGCTATTCTCACTGAGACTATATAGCTGCTATTATATGTTAGCTTCTCCTCTTTGTTTTTCTTCTTTTCTCCTTTTATTTTTCCTCCTTTTTTTTTGCCAGTTCATGAGGAAAGTAGTGGCTTTTCCTCGTCTTCTCTACCTAGAAAGAGAAAGGATTTTGAATGGCAGAACTATGAGATGAAAGGAACCTTTTTGTCATTTCCCACTGATAACTTCAGATGATTAACAATTTTTTGTTTATTTGGAAAGCCAGTCCATAGACTCAAATTTTAATTATCTTGATATACTAAAGACATTTAGGCATATTTTGCAAATGCATCAGTACGATGAGACCGCCTGCTTTGTAAAACCCAGAAGAGCATGAATTTGATGCATTTTTCCCAATGACATGGCACTTGCAAACATCTGGATTAGAAAACTAAGCATGCTCTACTCAAAAAAATGGGTGACCACAAAACTTTCTCTTTATGCAAAATGCTATTTCAATTAATTTTGCTTGGATGAAGAAGCAGTCCCCCGGGACCTCTTCTTACACACCAAAACTCTATAGCTCCCCTGTAATACAGATTTCCACTTCCAGCAATAGATATGCAAGAATTTTTCTCATATCTTATTCAAGCCCTTTGTTCCTCACTGCCTAGATTTCTAGTCTCTGATTTTCACTCTCACCAAAGCAAAAAATCCCACAGTTCCTGCGGCTCTGCTGCAGCTGCATGCAGATACAGCTATGACTATACAAAAGTCTTGAAGGTCAAATATCACTTGAGCACAGGTTTAGTGCCTAGCAGCTCAGATTTTAATGACATCTTTATTCACCAAGAACATGGTGGAAATTCTCCTTGTTAGACACTAAAAAGAAAAAGTTCCTCTTTTTAAAATTAGCATATGTTTAAGTCTATATCTTCATCTTGAAAATGCTGCCATGGTAAAGGAAAAGTGTCAAATATCTTCCAATGAGTAAAAGGTAGGAAGATACAATTACAAATAAATGCCTTCCACTTATCAAATAAACAAAACAGTGTAGAGTTAATTCTTGACAAATTCAGTTCTATAATCTTTGAAGTTTACCCATTTTGAATCTGACCAGATTTTTCTACCAGGAAAAGGCTTTATCAGGCTGTTACTAAAAGAAAACATTAAGTGTGTGATGCTCATATTCAGAAAATGCAAAACAGTTCAGAAAATGTATACTTCTGTATAACTGCGTTCTTGCTCATTTATAGAATACCATTAGACAGTCTAAAATAATGATTTAATTAATAAGAAACAGTGGGCAGACATAAGATTTGTCATATTCTCTATCTAGCCAAAAAAATCTTTAACTACTCAAAAAAGCTCTGTACTTCACTGTTCTGAAAAACCTACGTGCTTTTTAAGAAGTCCCTGATGGATAAATTGCTATGTGGTAGATCCCTAAGACAGAAGGGAATGTGAGAAAATGCATAACAGTTAATCTAAGAGAGATTATGGAAGAAAATGGTTTTGTTGTATTTTCTTGTGTTTCATGCACTGCAACAAAATCAAATCACCTTCTAATATGAACTGTTATCACTAAGTATTCTAGATAATGGAGTCTTGTTGGATGGGGCCATATTCTTTTCAGTGGTGGCTAGCAACAGGATAAGGGGCAAAAGATACAAAGTGAAATGCAGCACATTCCACCTGAATGTGAGGAAAAATTTCTTCACTGTGAGGCTGAGCATTAGAGCAGGATGCCCAGAGAGGTTGTGGAGTCTCTTTCTCTGGTATAGTCACAACCCACTGGGATGTGATCCTGGGCAACCTGTTCCAGGTGAGCCTGCTTTAGTGGAAGAGTTGGACAAGATGATCTACAGAGATTCCAGCACCAGTGATGACACTGTGAGTCTGTGATTTCAATATAGTGTTACAGTTTCTGAAACTATTAATCAGATTTCTTTGAACTCTTCTTATGCTTGAAAACAAACAAGACTATTTTCTCTAGATTTGTTGCTTCTATTTATTCATATAAAGTGTTTTGACATTTGAAATATTTTCCTTTTATCCTAATGATAGAAGTGAATTTTAATAAAATTTTTGTTTATGGCTTATTTAAATTCAAGGGTATTTCTGGCTACCTTAATATTCACTTTTGATTCTCTAGGAATAAGTCCCTCCAGAATCATATCTGGTCTTGCTCCTATTGCATTTAAGAATTTTTAATTATTTATATATCCAATAATTTCCCTTTTCATTGTTTGAGATTCTGTCTGATTTCTTATTTTCTACACCTTAAATTGTATGAAATCCACTCTGAAAACAATCCCTCCCTTATAAAAATCTTTCTTTGCATTCTTTTTTTAAGAGTAATATAACAAGCAAATTGGATTCCCTCCCCATTCCTAGTTTGCTTGTAATTTGATGATAGAGACAACAGATAATTCATAATCTAAGAGATTTCCCATTTCAAATGATTGCCAACTGCTGCTCTTAGAGGATGTATTGATAGATCTCACCCTTTTGTTTCTAATACCCTTTATAGTCATTACAAAAGCTCTGAAACATACTTTTATGTTTCAGATACTACTGCAATAGGACAAGAGGTAATGGGCAGAAATTGCATTCAATTCAAGTAGCACCTGAATAAAAGGAAGAACTTCTTTACTCTTTGAGTGACCATGGAACAGGTTACCCAGAGATATTGTGGGGTCTCTCTACTGGAGATGTTGCATCCAGATGCAATTCATGCAGTGTGCTCTAGGCTGACCCTGCTTGAGAAGGGAGTTTGGACCAGATGACTCACTGTGGTCTCTCCTAACTTTATTCATTCTGTGATTCCATGAATTTTTTTTAACCGTGAATGTTTACCTTTTAGGATTAAATAAGAGTTAATGTACTGAAGATTCATGTGGAATAGCCTGTTACAACTGGCTGTATATTGTACATATGTTCTCTTCTACAAAGATATCTGAATATAACATGTTATTAAGACAGTGAGTGAGATGAAGTTTCTAAATGAGACGTTTAATCAAAGAGTGAAGAACAGATCCAGTATTGTAGCGTAATCCCCCTATGTCACAGAGCCAGGTACTACTTACATCTTGTCTCTAGTTCTATATACTGAAAACATTTGACAAATAAAGTTCAATCAATATATGGCTCCTGCGAGGACCACAGATATTTATTTCCTTTCTGGCTAAATGTTTCCTTTGTTATCACTGATCACCTTTAGCACAACAATTGAGTCATTGGAAATACTAACTGATTAATCTACTTTGAATATTCTGCTTTACCAGACACGTCAGTTACTTTTTGGGGTGTTTTTGTGGTTTGTTTTGGTTTTTTGTTGTTGTTTGTTTGTTTGTTTGTTTGTTTGTTTTAATTCAGACAGTTCTTGAGTGTTCACTGGCTTTTGAGGATGTTGATCTTAGCTTGTGTGAAGAGGGAAATATGGTATAAATGTATTAATCAGTGTAAAGACTTAAAGAGATCTTTCTTTAGACTCAAATTGTCTGAATTTTTTCATGGTTTTATCTAGTTTTACTGCTGTATATGGACAGGAAATTAATAATTATAGGTTTAGATTAATAGAATCACATGAATACTTTAAACTGACTAATATCCTCCCACTCCATTACTTTATAAATTGTTCATCATATTGACTGCTTCAAGAAAAACGAGCAAAGGAAAAGCTGAAACAAAAATACCTGTGCTTCATCTGTTTAGCAACTTGCAGGCAACTTCCTTTAGGAGGAATTTATCTTGACTCTTTTAGGAGATCAATGTTTGTTCATTAGAGCCCCAGCTGCAAATATCTTGTCATAATGCCCCACCTCGTATGTAATGTTAGCTGGGCCCTGGATTCCAGAACACCTTAAAATGAATCAGTTTCAGATAGGAAAAAAAAAATATCTAAAATAGTATATTGTATCGCCAAGTGTTTCAACAGCTGTCCAGTGGAACCACTTATCATGACTTCTCTCTAACCACTTCGTAAAATGGCTCCAGGACTGCAGATTACTGCCATTTTCAGATTACTGAGAGTGAGTGATCACTCTCACTGCCTAGCCAGGTAATGAGTGTGAAGCTTCCTGAGGAAGACAAAGGCAACATTTGTATTTTTAAGTATAGTAGAAAAGAAATACATGAAATATTAAACCAATTAGGAAACAATCAAGAAAGGTCTCCTGCATCCCTTATCTGGAGGCTTCCACCCCCAGACACCCCTCCCTGCCCCTCAAAAAGAAAAGAATCAAACAAACAACAGAAACTATGCGTCAGTTTTGCCTACTGCTGTTAATGGAGTTTTCAACTTTCATCTTCTGATCCATCACACAAGAGTTTTCAATAAAAAACACTTAAAGAAATATGGGTACGTCAGACTGTTACTGTTTGTAAAAGTTTTAAATATATTTGTGTCAGAGATTGTGTTCCTCACTCAGTTAACAAGATAATGCTATCCCATCATCTTGCTGTTGGTAAGTCTTGACACATTTCTTCTAAGTTGTTTCTAGCAGAAAGTGTTTGTGTTTATAGCAACTGTGTTGAGCTGAATGGCTATAGGATGCCATGACTCTACCTGAATCATCAATTCCCTCATCTCCATTTAATGGTCAGACAGATTGTAAAACTCTCTAAATAGGCATCTTCTGCCTATGCGACTCAAATTTTGTTCTTTTTTCAACATATGGATTCTTTCTCACATTTTGCTATATCTGTGTCTCAATGCAAGAGATTCTTTTCTGTACTTTGCATGATAGAATAGTAAAAATGATCAAAATATCTTTGGTTTTCCTTTGTTCCTAGGTTCCTTTCATTGAGTTTTGTGACTGTGTTAGAATGAAAGTTTCAGCAAGGCATTTTGTAATGTTTTAGTTTTGTTCTGCCAATCACTGTATAGACACACACCTCTATTTCTTCTTTATCAGTAATTCTTGGCAATTTGAGCATACATTTTTGAGACGTGTAAAAATTGTGAAATCAGGTCCCAAAAGTGATGCTGAAAACTAGTATCTAACAATGAGGGCTAATAAGATCACAAATCACTTCAAAGAACAAATAGGGTATATTCTTATGAACCTTCAGATATTTCAGTTGCACTTCATTGCTCATATTTGGAGAGACCCAGACATATGCAGCAAGAATTGGAGAATATTAATAACTGTCTTATTAAGTTAAAGGGCAAAATCACAGCTTTTATAAACAAATTAGAAGAAACTCTTCTACAGACTGAGGGTCTCATTAACAAAAGGAAAAGGAAACTGTGTATAGCTGTTGATGATAAAGCAATCTAAATGCTCTTTATCCCCAAGCAATTTAATTTTAGGAAGCAGCAGGTGGGGTATTTTAAGTAAAGAGAAGAAAAAATTAATTCTATTGTATAATTCTTTACTAAGACTTCATTAGAATATCAGGCTCACTTCTGATTAGCTATGTTTAGAATAGTAATTTCAATGCAAAACCAGCCTATTCAGATGATAAAGGGTTTTAGAGAACAAATCTTAAAAGAAGAGACAAGTGAAACAAAAGTTGGGGCAGGATATGATTATTTTCTATAAATATACTTATTTGATAAACACAATGAAAAGAAATAAATGTCAAAACTAAATATGCTTGTACAAGATGAAAAGAATGCAAAAATTAGTTATGGATATATCTTCTCAGCTAATGAAAAGAACATTTCTAACTATTAGAAATGAAGTTCTTGCTTGGATTTTTGAATGGTGAAGTGGAGGTCTGGAGCACGCATAAAGTAAAAATGATATTTCAAAATATCTGCTAGAATCCATGTGGCCACCAAAATAAATGCAAGCAATGCTTATATTGATGTATTTCAGAACTATCTATAGACTAGTAATTTGAACTGCACACATGTGTATAAAAATACATATTTTTATAAACATACATGTGCATATATATATATTTCCCAGACTAGTATTTGAAGTGTTATATATCTTCTGTTTTAAATAACTAAATATATTGTTTGTGCTTGTTTTGTTTGGCTGTGACACTGTACTGCACTGAGCTGCAGAGATCTAGAAATTTCTCTTTAACTGTTAAGCATTGAACTAAAAAATTCTTTAAAAATGGGATCAACTCAAAGATCAGGGTAAATTTTCCTGTTCATTCATAAAATTTCTCCAAGACCTGTTATATTCCTAGTGATTTATCCTAGGACACAGTCAATCTGAGCAACACAGCAGAGATATTCCAGCCCCTTGTACAGTTTATTCATGGAAGAATTTAATGCCTTTTTAGATAGTCCATTATCAGCTTCCTTCTGTATTAGAATATGATCGTTTTTTTCACTTCTCTTTCATTCCCAGTCAATGTCTTTCCTTGTCCAAGTCCATTACGAATGAAATTTTAAGTACAGTAATTTCACGATTATAAGCCGCACCTGATTATAAGCTGCACCTCCCGGTAACCAGGTAGACCACAGGATTTGTCCACATATAAGCCGCACCTGAATATAAGCCGCACCTTTTTTTTTCTTTTTTTTTTTTTAAAGCAGGATCCATGTGTAACAAAGTAACTAATTAGTAACAGAATCGCTGCCAGCCGGGTTTGGTGTCAGGTGCTCAAGTTGCAACAGTTTTCATAGACCAGAGAAGCCTTTAAAGGCAGCCCCAGGTGCCCTCCTCAGCTGGCTCTCACTTCTGGGTTGGCATTTCGCTGGGATTTGTCCATAGATAAGCCGCACCTGAATATAAGCCACACTACTGGGGCAGGCTGGATTCTTCAAGGAAAGAGGTGCGGCTTATAATTGTGAAATTACTGTACATAGCTCCTTGTATTTTTTTGTGCGTGCTTGATTGCTTATCTATTTAATCAGAGCTATTTTACAGCTATTTGGCAGGAAATGTGAGTTTTAATTCCCTTACACCAACTGATATTTTTCCAGTTTTTCAGTCATTCCAAATATGATTAAGATCAGGTCTTGTTTTCCTATTTACTTTTAAAGTGAAACTACACAGCCTGAAAGAGTTTTGATCATGGCAGAAACGTGTACACTCATTCAGCTAAGTTCTGCCACCACAAGCATATGACTGAAATAAAAGAACTTTCTTTGCAGACTATACAAATGTACATGGAAATGTTGGAACATCGAGCAACATGAGGGCCATATCGTGAAACTGAAACAGCCTGTCTGATGTCCAGGCCAGAAATGTCTGCTCAATAGCCAAAATATATCAAACTGTCAACATGCCAATGAAAATCAGAATAAAGTGTTAAAAGTGTGCGCTTCAGGGTCTTGTCCCCCACAGCAAAAGGTGTCTGCAAAGAAGTTTAGCCCTGTCTGCACCAGTGTCAGTAAGCTGGGCAAGGATTCTCATTTTCAGGAGAAACTTCAGCATCTATCTCAGATGCATTTAACTTGAGTGTTACATTTTGTGTGTTTCAGAGAGAAACTTTACAGTCTCTATCTTAAATAGATATCCAATAGATCTTCTAAGTCATCTGAGTTAGAAACATTTCCCGTCAATCAGGTTTATTTGCCTTAGTATATATGAAACTGTAATGCTGTTAATGTCTTGTTCTTCATAAAATTTTCTCTCGTAAGAGGCACAGAATTTTCAATTTTAAAACTTGGAAAAGATACACAGCTTTTAATGAAGAATAAGGAGAGATAAAAACTTATTATTTTACATTAAGCATACATAAGTAGAGCTGTTGCATAAAGATGAAAGATGGCAGTCCAGAGAAACTTTCCATCAGTATCAGTTTTGGCATGGACTGGCCTTGCAATAGTGTAGGTGTTACTCACCACGGTGAAGAAATGCGGAGCAAAAGGGAGAAAACTTCCACACAACAGAAGAGCTCATGCAACAGAAGAGAGGGCAGGATGTAGCCAGTGATACGTACAGCTTCATAGATCACTGGTCGCTCGCTCTCTGCCTCAGGAGAGGATTGGTGAGCAGACAAAAAGAAGCCTTTTGATTTTCCTAATGTGATATATGAATGTTTTGCTGTTGCGCTGACCAGCAGTAAGGCAGACTGCCAATACTGCCTTACTGAGTGTATGGTTCCCTGTCGAGCTATGGGAAATGGCCACCAAAAAAGTAAGAAGCCACTCAATCGTGCTGTGTTTGGGGTGATTGGTAACAGATAGTAAACCAGGTCCTAAGAGAGCTTTTATATACTCTGAACCCAGCATATTTTGATAATAACCTCTCCATTATATTAGTCATTAAGGAAACTTGAAAATACCAGTTCACAAACTAAACAGAATAACCCTTCTCCATTCCAGACTTTTTCTACAATTAGAGTAATTTATTTTGGGGAACTGCCAGGAAAAGATGGAGTGGGGGCAGAATTCTGAAAGAAAGCAGCAACAATTAGATCACTTCTGCCTCTCTTTACAGGGTGGGTCCTCTGAATGTCAGCCTCATTATTCTGGATGTCAGTTCCAGGCAGCAGCTCCTAAATGCCGTTCCAAATGGTGGCCTAAATGGCAGTCCCTGTTGTACATTCTTTCTCCAGTAATAGTGGCAGGCTTTTGGGAATGTCTTTTAGTTCATAATAAATTTCAGGAGCGCTAGCTTGAGAACAATGTTTGAGGCTTATGCCAACACAGACTGGCAGATAAATACTTCGAATACACAATTTCATTATCGCTTCTGAAAATCCATAGCCTGCAAGGCTTGTTTGCTGGGGAGGAAAAGCTCAGATTTTCTGAGGTAACAAGGATGACTTACATTAAATTTATATCATCTCAGTGTATCAAAAGCTCCACGCGGCTCAGTTCACCAGAGACTCTAGGCCCCTCAAAAACATGAAAGAAAGCATCTTCATTGTGGTTGCATAAAAGAATCCTTCTGTGAGGTCAGTTGGGTTTCAAAACATGGACAAATTAAGTGAACAGACAACAAATCTGTAGCAGTGCCAGGAAATCGTGTTGTAATTCTCAGTCCACAGCCACAACCACAAGAGTAATCTCCTTTTACATTTCTGGTAGCGAAAGGGGGAGGGGAAGGGGTGCAAAGTGTCTGACAGAGTTCTCTTTTCTGTTTAACATGGATTTCATCATCAACCATTCCATTTTCTTACGTAGATTGTAGAAGGCTGTTGAACTGAGCTTGCAACAAGACACTAATATAACATGTAAAGCTGGGCTGCTTGAAATTGGAGATCCAGACTTCAAGCTGATTCAAAATGTGGACTGTTCCTTACCAGCAGCTATGTCTCAAGCACTTACAGATTTTCCTGCATCTCATTTGTTTGGAGGAAGCCAGTACCTTCAGCTTCTGGAGTTTGATCCATGGCTATAAAACTAACTTTTAGTCTGATGAGAAGGCAAAACTTTCCTGAAGCTATTCTTACTGTTAGCCTAGTTTAAAGATGGCTAAGCAGACACACTCTGTCATGGGCACTTCGTAGCTGCCAGAGCTGCCTCTACAGTGCTCAGTGGTGCTAAAATCCAGTTACATTTCAGCCCTCATTCATGGCTGCTATTGTAGAGAGCTTACAAGATGAAGGCATAAAAACATCCAAGAGGATACTTTCTTTGTGCTTACATTTTTGTGAAGTCCAAGTACCTCAGAGGACTAAACGACTCCAGAGAGAAATGTGAATTGAGCCACATCCTCCAGCTTGCTTCAGCTGCTTCACTTGCCAAGGCAAAAGCAATTCCAAGCCCCAACATTTTCACCCAGTGTCACTATCCTGCAGTGACACTGTGGCTGAAGGGAGGAGCCATACCAGGTTACTGCCCTGGTGGTGGTCTCCACCTCCTCTCCCATAAGCTACAGGGTGAAAAACTGAGAAGACTTTCCCTGTCCCTATCCTCCACACAGACAGAGATAAACACCAGTGAATGGGTACATCAGCAAATTCTGACTCCTGCTCAAGGTCTCCCACATTTCTGCTGGGGTAGTCTGCATTCCCCAAATACTGGTGGCAAAGTGGAGGACTCCCTGCACTCAGAACACGGCCTCAGAGTTCTGTGCAGCGTTACATTTTCAATGGTGCAATTTTGTTTTAAGAATTTTCTTGAGAAGCTGTGTAGAATCGAACATTTAAACTGGTATTTCATTATCCAGTGTCTCCATTAACTACACCCTTAAGCACATGCTGTGCTCTGGATGACTAATCTGCGTCTCCCTGCTAACAATAAGAAGCACCCTGAAGTCAGGAAACCTTCTGGTTGCTTTGGGCTCCAAGAGCAGGCTCCTTGAATGACTGAATGGCTCTGTGACTGGGTCATCTTTGTGTAATAAAGGTCCTCAAGAAATGTAATTGTGCCCTTAAAGCCACAAAGAGCAGGAAATAACTGAGTGGTGGATGTGGCTGTGGAGTTGCCGGCATCATCTAAATCTGCCATTCCAGCAAAATAGTTTTAGAAGATAGGCTGCCAGAATGCAGCTGTAGCACCTTATTAGAGAAAAAAAGAGTGCATTTTCTTTTTTCTTTCTGGGTGTGCATTTGTTTCTAGTTTGACATTAGTCAATGGATTAGCATTGGTAAAATGAAGGTATAGAAACAGCCTGGTTTATTGCAGAAAGGGAGGGTGATGGAAGGCCTGAGTTATCACCACTGACTAAGCAGATAAAGGAAGTGTTTATGGTGCAAAGTTCATGAGCGCCTCCAGCTTCATTTCCACTCTTCCCATCATCTCCTCCTTGGATCATGAGGTACCCCTGCAACTGGAGGACATTTTATGGTTTTTGCACTTACTTATAAATAAGACTTCTCCCTGCAAACAGCCTCAAAGTCCATGACTCTGTGCCTCTAGAAAATTTAATAATGAAAAAGACAAAAAATTCATCATCAGCGAGTCAAAGTAAATGCAAACACAAAGTAATGATCTTAAATAAATATGTAATCACAAAACATTTTGAAATCAAAACTTAGGGACTGTAGGGGGAACTGCTGCAGTCAACAAAGGGAATAAAATAGTACCACGTGAAGGAAGGAGTAAATGACCGAATTTGTTTCACTGATTTAAGCACCAATCTCCTAAAACAGAAAGAAGTTTTTTCAGAAGTTGAAATTTCAGTGAGTTCCAGATGAGAAAAAAATTTACCTGTAAGTGCCCCTACACTAAAGGAAGTCAGCATGACTTATCAAATCTGGTGAGAGTATTGCTATGTTTAAGTGCCATTTCAAAAGATTCATTGGCTATGTAGGCTTTTACTATCAGCATATTTATTTCACCTCCTAAATGAAATCCAATTTGAGGCTATTAATATTAATGTGCTGAGATAATTCTGATGATGAATTAATAAAACACTTGGCCTCTCAATATGCTGTTTGCTCTTACCATTTAATGATGCTCTTAACTGGAAAAAGGAAGAGATAGAGCAGACTCCAGCAGGAGCCTGAAAATTAGAAACCACTTCATTGTTTTTTGCTTGCTGCTTTAATGACAATCAATGGCATTGATTTTGGACTAGAAAAGTATTTACTAAATCTTTACCATGTGCTACAATCCCTATTTAGATTCCTTAAGCATAATCTCTATGTAACACCTGCTGAAAGTACTTCATCTATTTGATGAAAATGAAATTTAAAAACATTTAATGCATTTCTGTAGTTTGTTAGAGATTTGACCCTATTTCTTATGTTAGTCATAAATATTGGGTTTTATGCAAAATAATTGCCTTGCCACTGAAAGCACATCTGCACCTTAGAAAAATGTGATTACATCAACAGTCTCATTCCTTTACAAGAGTAATTTCAATTCACTGAACATTTTAGTACAGATAAGGCTAATTCAGCTGCCTTATTATGCTGGAATAGATTTCCATTTGACAATCTGAATTCACCTAATGTACATGATTTTTATATTAGTCTACACATAGCACACCATAACAAAAGAAAATAAAATCTAAGTAATAAAATATTTCTACACACAACTAATGTAAAAACATATGTGTAAACTTGTACACTGTCATGTTCATGATTTATATCATTTTCTATTATTGATATAAGTGAATATGGAAAGCATTTAATTTTAGGCTTACATACAATTCATTATGGCTAAGATGCAAAACCTTAATGCTAGTAGTTTTTACTTTCCATTTAAGAAAGAATTTTAAAATTCTAATAATGTGATTTCCAACAATTATAATTTCATCTAAAATTTCAGGCCTTGAAAGCCCGTCTAAGAGGTGGCTAGTAGATTTCATGCAATCTAATTTTAAAAGTGAAGGGTATTTTAGAAATTCTAGAAGGATGGCAAACCAGGAAGTGCATTCCTAATACACTTCATATTTAAGCCTGTAGTTTTAATTCCAGCCAAATTGTCTCTCTTAAATAGTTCAGGTGATATAAACTCTCTACCTTAACTGCATTGTAGGAGTATGAAAAAATATCAGAAGACCAAGAAGCACCAACTGTAGCATATTATTGCTGAAATTGATAATATTATTAATAATTAAATTTCTGAAACAGAAAATCTAAACAAATTAACCCCAAACTACTTCAGGGAGAAAACAAAGATAATAAATTTTCAGTTGTTCTTTATTCAATTATGAAGAATTCAGTGTGGTAAAAGCTCTGTATAAATCTGGAGAAAGTTTGCTAACATGGAAGAGAATAAAATCATTATTATTGGGAATCAGATTTTTATTTTTATTATTTGCGGCAAGATAACAACAAGTAGATTAGGTAGCTGGCGACATGGATGATGTCATAGAGTACCAGTTGTGTCCCAGTTGTGTCTTTTGATGCTGCTTCTTTTGAGTGGCTCTGGAAGGGAAACCTATATGGCAAGGCTTAATGCAACCTACACTTCAAAAAATTTTCCCTCTACTCCCATGTCTGAGTACAAAATAGGCAATGCAAGTCAACAGGCATTGAATAGCCACACAAAAAGGCCAGCCAGAGGACTCCTCCTGTGTTAGACTATTTCCATTTTCCCCTACATGGATGATATGATTACTTTTTCTCAGAATTTCTAACATAACAAGACAGACCAAATGTTAACATTCCTACATGTCTTTGGCCAGTGTTTAGACACTGTTATTGTCTTAAGTAGCTGCAGGGATGTTTCCTAATTAGGTAACCTAGAGCTAAACACTGGGAGTTTCTAAGTGTCGAGTATCTTTAACTTTTGATAAAGCAAGAGCAGAGAGTACCCAGTGCCTCAAAGGATAGGTCAGTCTTTATATAACATTGTGTGAGAATCAGTTTTTGTCTTGTTTTTCTTAGACATAATTTGATGTTTTACAATAGGAAAAAAGTGTAAGCACACCTCAGCATATCACTTCTATCACTGGTGTGTATAAAACACTTCCCCTATGCTTTTAAGGTGATGAAAAGGACAACTACCTTGTGTCTAAATCAGGAGAGCTTGATATGATGTCAAAGCCTTTGGCTAAACATAGATTGACTTAATTCTTTCAATAATGAACTTTGGTCCAGAGCATTTAACAACCACAAGAGGAGAAACCCAATATAAAAGAGAAAATCTCCTCATTCAGGTTATCTTGACTCTGCTGCAGGCAAAACATAGAAATATTTTTAATCGAGATTCTCTGCAGCAGCCTGTTCCAAATGCCAGTATCCATCACAGATGACTGGATCAATAGCTCTGTTTTGGCCCCAGTCTCCTACGAGAGATGGCATGCCATCAGTGACAGACAAATATCACAGTTAAGCAAAGTATCCAGCCAGACCTAGTAACATTTTTATTGATTTTTGTTGTGCAAATAATGTCTTTTTGGGCTGAATAAATGGCTTTGAGCCAAACAGTCATTGTTTATGATTCCAAAATGCAATAAAGGGACAGGAAATATATTATAGCCTATGTCTCAAGGCACACAACATAATCATCCTTTGGTGGTGAAAAACTATCCAGCTGAAACCATGAGTGCATATTTATCCATGCTTAAAGGTACCTGTAGGACTTGCAAATCTTACACAAAATGTCCTGTTAGGAAACAGATGGTATTGCCCTTTAACCTCTTGAATAAGTACTAGAAAACCAAGCAAAAAATAAGCACTATATTTCTTCAATCGATACAAAGAAAAGACTTTATTATTTTCCCTTCAAATGAAATATCAAACTTGCCAAAATGGTGTTAGGATGCTATGAAAAAGGGACAAACCAGAAAGTACTCAAACAGTTTTTCAAATGCTACAAAATTATATTGATAGTTGCCCAGCAAAAATTTGTTTTTGTCTTTAAAAAAAAAATCTATTTTATTTTGCTAATATAGTTATTATTTAATACTTTAAACTAACAATAAAAACAAAGTCTCCTTATTGTTATATCTGCACATTAAATCACCACCATTTACTGGGTATGGGTTTTATATATCCAGTGGATTTAATGAGAAGTCTCACTTAGTCTCAGCAAGTGTGCAGTGACCAAATTTTCTAGACATTCGGGTGTCACAAACAAACATTCTCTCTTAATGATATTGTCAAATCACCAGTACAAATCATTAGCAGGGAAGGTCTGAGAAAAGAAGTATTCTCAAACTGCCACGCTCTGTACAAGGAAATATTTTTAACAGGATTGTTGCTTCCAATTAGCTAGAAATAAGCTGTATTACCTTGCATTATTTCAAGGCTGATAGAACTATTTTGCCCTCATTGCACAACCCTGTATTTTCATGGAAAATATAAATAATTCAAACACCTTTCAGAAAAATTCAAGAATATTTATCCTTATCTCAGAAAATTCCATTCATCTGTAGGAAAATGCTACAGTAATCAAATGCCACCTAAGTCCTATCTCTCTCCTACATCTTTAAATTTCAAGCTTTTATTAACTCTCTTATGACAGCCTATACATTTTGAAGGTATTTGGAGTGCAAGACAAAAGCTGTTCTAAAGAAATGATGCTCAAAATCAGCGACTTTATTTCAATAAAGTAATATTTCAAAAATTAAATTGCAAAAAAGGACAATGGAAGTCAATAGGAAACTCTAAAAGGAAATATGACTGCAATACCTTATTTTTGCTAATGGCCTTATTATGTCTACTGTAAAACAAAACTTCTGATATGCTTCTCAAAAAACCTATTGCAAAATTTTTATATTCTTCAGCAGAAGTAGACGTTCCCTTTGAGTTACACAAAATCATTGCAACAAACCTCTAATCATACATCTCTGCTGTATGTCTTTTTGAAGATTCATTCAGCTTTAATCACAATGTAATTGAATGCTTCCAAAGTTTTGGGGTGATTTAAGCTTTTTCTTTTATTATTCTTTAAATTAAATTTCCTAAATTCACAGCTCTGGAAACAGAGTTAATTTCAAGTGAGAACATCTTCTTTGAGTCAGGATATCTCACAAGCCCAAAGTTATTTCCATGACTGAAGGTTCCTGATGGTAAGATGTAAAAAGGCAAAATAGAGATAAAATATGACTGACATGTAACACATAGTGCAGGATAGTCATAGATTTGGCACCTTTTTTCTCCTTGTCCACCTCATCGGAATATTCAAAAATCAGAGTAACCGTTTTCTGAGGGATGATAGATTTGGTCTTCCATCCTTCACTGACTGCTGCTATTTTTTTGTACATGTTACAGATTCAAATCATGAGCAATATCTTCGCTCTGTACCTAAAGGGAAATAAATTATCATTCTTCCATTTCCTAGGGTTACATTTATTAGATAAAAAATTCTTGTTCTTTGAACCCGTGCCTTCAGCAAAAAGTACACTGAAGAATATGCGACCAAGTCTTCCCGAATCCACTGGTTTAGCCATGGCAATTGATTTTTTGCTCCTAGAAAGGGAATAACAAAACAGTAAGAAACACCTATGGAGTGTAATTTACCTGGCCTATTTTCAAATATTTCTCTGAGCAGAAGATAGTCTTCTGACAGTGTCTGTTCCTTTCTGTTAACCACAAGGATAGCCCATAATTACTACTTAGATGTCTCTTCTACTTTTAGATAAATAAGTTCAGTGAAACTAATCCCAGATTTGGTCATTCAGGCCATTTCAGGCTGCCAATCCTGAGCAGGCGATGCTCTCTGCAACCTTTAGAGATGAGCTGGACAGGATTTCAGGCACGTGGTTTCTTCATATTTTCAACTTTCATCCAGCCTAAGAAGTCTGTTTAGTTATTTGTGAGTCTTGCTTTAATTTTAACCCAGAAAACTGGTACCTAATGTTAGATATTTTGGTTTCAGATGTTCACATATTTTGTTGAATTTGGCCTATAGATCTGTCAGGGCTGAAGTCAGTAGAAGTAATTGGACCCACATATTGTACTGAGAACACGTACACGTTTTTCTTTTAGAGGGTTTGGAGGGTTTCAGGGCACTTTATTTTAAATTTTAAACTCAAAGTAAATCAAAAATATTAAACCATGAGGTATAAAGCTACTGGCAAAATTTCAGTGCACAATCAGCTGGATTACACATTTGTTTTCTGGAGTAGGTAGCCCTGGTAAACTCAGCCCCACAGTGACTCATTCCTGAGCTGGAAGAGCAGGCCTACATAAAACCCAGGATGGGTATTAAGAGATCTGTAACTGCTCCTCCTGCAGACCTCAGGAACATATGTTCACATGCTTGACACAAACCGTCTGTGCCAATAAAACCCTGCCCATTGTCATGCTAAGGAAATTCAACCCTCCCTGCAGACTAAGCCCTGTCTGTGTCAGTTGGCCAGGCACATCTTCTCCTGGGGGAGTTGAATCCCGCCAACTGAGAACATGGTTTCCAGAGGGCAAATAAATAGGCTGTAACAGGATAGCATGTGAAATCTTCCTGCAAAGACTAGTCACCTGGGTGTTATGAACTGTCATGTGAAGATACTAGAGTGAATGTTGTTCAGAGTATGAAATCATCTTCTTTGATGAGGCTAAAAATAATGGAATAAAAATGGTTTATTCATAATCTTCTTATTACAGATGCTGTTTTCTCTTTAGGTAAGAATGTACATCCATTGCTCTCATTTCAAGGGTACAATTTAGAGTGGGTTTTTTAATAACAAACACAGAAAGGTAAAAACAAACATGCTTTACTGTCTGGCTTTTAAAGACAATGACAGCTGTGACCAGACTGATCTCATCGCCCCATTGGCAATATTTTTATAGCAGTTAGACTAACGGTAAGACTCGCATACTTGCATTTATCCAACTGTTTTCTTTTCGCGTCCTTCTCTGGTGATATCTAATTTTCTGATCTTTTTCAAATAAAATTTTCTGTGCATAGTCTCTATCCGTAGCTAAGTTACTGGGAGTGCTTTCCTGACGCTGTGTGAATTACAGCCTTGCACTGAACTTTTCTTCTTGGACAGAGAGGAAGGCTGATGGGGAGAAAGGGTAGGCTTGGGTATGTGCAAACGTGATGCCTGCTCACATGCACTTAACCAACACAGGCCTGGATATGGAGCATAAGATTTGCATGAGAAAGGCTTCCTGGAGAAAACAGCATGAGCCAGTGGACAGGCTCCTGACAAAGCAGTCCAGATGTCTTGTGATCTATCTCCAGTTTTCTCTAGGTTCCCATGTGCTCTTGGGAAAGCTGCTTTCCCTGTGGGTCTTAATTTCACAGTCTGAAGATGTTTAGAGGGCTCCTAGCCTACAGTGTGATTTCAAATATTTCTGAAATGACTATTTCCAGCAACTACAATGCCCATAAAACTAACTCTCTAATAATAATAAGTTTAAAAGACAACAAAGGTTCATCTATTATATATTTGAGAGGCGAATCTTCAGCGTGATGACCTCTTGTTTTCCCTTCTCACATTATCTCTTTGCTTTTTCTGTTCCACTAAATATATCTGATACAGGAAATTTTCTCATTACCACAAATATTAACAACAGATTTTAAAACACTGTACTAGGAAGAGGAGGAAAGTGAGATTTCTGTCTTATGTACTGTGATTTTGTCTTCAGAACTCCTGAATTAGTTTGTCCTTGAAAAGCACAACCAGACTTAGGCAATATTTCAGCCTAAATGAGCTGCAGCAGTTTTTATTAAAACTGCTATTAAAACTTTTATTAAAGTGTCTGTAAGTCACTATGAACTGAAACACAGTAGCTCACAACTATACCTCCTCTATTGCCTCTGCATTATAATAAGGATATGATTATAGTATATATAGAGTATATATATATATATAGTTATATATATAGAGAGAGAGTTATATGTAAGTACATGAGAATAATCATACTCACAGTGAACATCACAAACAAAGGACACAAGCCAGAACAAGAGAAATGAAGTAGCAGCAGTATTACTAATTAGTGCACAGCTTTTGGAAAGTCTCTGGAATCCTAGGGTGCAATAAAGTCCACACCATTTTGTGTCTTCAGTGATACAACAGGTACAATAAATAAACTTCTTTTACGGGGCTGAATAAATCCAATATGAGCTACAGGTTCGTAGCCTGGAAACTGCATGGTTTCTCCAAGGGTTAGGACATTTCAGGGACTTTTATAGGTTGGTTGAGGAAGTCCTAAACTTTACAGGGAAACCATCTCAGTGACTTTGGTTTCTTCTGAGTCTCAGGGAAAGAGACTTAATTAGAGCAGCAATACACGCACATTCTTATGTATGAGGGAGAGTTCCATCTCCACACTTCTTAACTATTTAAGCCATGCTGAAGTACTCAGTCATTTGATCTCAGTATCATCTGGGGACCAGCTGTCCTGCCAGCTCTCCCACTCCCCATGTAGTCTCTGCACCCCATATGTTTCCGGCCCTTTTTCCCACATGCCTTGATCTCCCTGTCCCAGATAACCAGATTTCAGTATCCTTGCTTACCTTACAAGTTATCCATGGTACAAATGCTGGTTTGCACTCCATTTTATCCTTAGCAGGTAGCTGGCCAAGCTTGGCACCAGTTTTCCGTGGTGTCGCAGCAAAAGTAACATATCTGGAAAGTTCTTCTGTTGTTTCATAAAATAAAACAAAAGTGCAAAAGATTAAAAAATAAGAGGATAGAGCATTTTTTATCATGCTGATTATATACTTAGTGCCTGGAAAGAGATCGAGGAAGACATGTTCTTTGAGGGCAGTGACTCTTGCCAAAAAGTTTTCTGCTCACAGGAGAAAGGTTAGTCACCAGACAGAGTCAGTTCTTTATCTCTTTCTGTCTGCTTCTTTGTTCAGTGATGTTGAGGTCTATGTAGTTGTTACAACCACTGTCTGCTATTGGAATCTAGTCTTCATTATAATCTTAATATTATAATATCTAATCCAATATAATATTGTACCTAATTCCATCTGTTAGACTTTAGACACACTTCTTTATTCTACCATCCTTTTTCAAAGGCTTTATGATCATTTAGGATTTCTCTAGTAATATAAACTATGTTGTACTGTTTGCAAACACTTCTTGTAGTCTATTTTAAAAACTGCATTTTTTGCATCCTGTAATCAGTCATAAGTATATATGTCTTCACTATGAGCCAAATTTAGAACATCACTTTGACTTGATTACACTCTAGGTGGAAACTAGGCTCATACTACCTAGTCCCCTTCTGAGCTCTGAACAGCACATCATGAGAGGTAGAAATAACAGTATTTTGCCAGGGTGACACTCCACTGGCTTCTCAGCAGCATTTCTTAATGGACCTATTCACAAAATACTTTCAAAAATGCACATGATATTGCAAGTTATTTCTTCCCAATCTTTTTTTTTGCTTGCAGATAGGCATATTCTCTCGTTATATCAATCTAATGTTAATGCATGACCACACCTTTCAACCTGGAATTTTGTCTTGAGCTGAGAAAGTTGTAGTAACCCTACTAAAGCAGCCACCTTCATGAGTGAAATTCTTAAAAAAAGTTTGTTAGTATAGCCAATATCTGAAAAATGTTTCCAGCACCATGTAACTCCACTATTCAGCATTAGATCCTGAGAGAGTAAGGCATGAAGAAGATTCATACTTTCAAGCATAACAGAGGCTCCACTTACTTCAATGTACTGGCGCCTCTTTTCATATTAGGACTTGTACCCTCATATAAGTACCTAAAGCAGACCCAGGCTAAAAATCTCACAGTGAAACTGAGGGAGAAAAATCTTGATCTCAGAGTTTTGCACAGATCTGATGAGGCTTTTGGGACATGAGGATAGTCAATCAGTGCAACATAACCTGTCAAGAGAGGCTGATCCATTTCCATCTATGGAGGATTTCAACACCAGAGTGGATAAACCTGAGAAATCTGGTCTAACCCTGTAGCTTACCATGCTTTGATCAAGGGGTTGTACAGTAGACCTTCCTAAGACATTTACAACCTTACAACAAATTAGCCCTATGGCCTTATGAACATAAGGATAAAAAAATTCAAAAATCAAAATATTAAGTTGCATTAATTTACCCATGGTTTTGATTCTCACATACAATATTATTACTGTAATTAAAAAAAAATATATGAGAAGGAGCCACATATAAGATAGACCTAATAAATTTTGGTCCCACCTGATGGCATTTTTTTGCCTGATGGTTCTCTTTCATCTACCTTATAACTATTGCTAAAAAGTATAATGTTTTGAAAAGCACAAATCAACTGGAAGACATGATCAGCATCTGTGGTCCCTGATGATGGTCATATCAGTATAACAAAGGAACACAAGAATATGATCCTTATGTTACATTAGACATATGGGAACAAACAAAAGCTGTCTAAAGGTATTCCAGCAGCATTTAACTGGATATGTAGCTGTAGAGGTTTTCTAAATGGGTTTCTCTGACTGTGCTCCTCTACTTATATAAATGCTGAGAGGTGATGCTTGTTCATGTAGCAAAATACTTTTCTAGCTCCTTTGTTTCTTAGTTGTATCATAAGTAAAATGGCAGAAAATATCATTTTGCAGAACAGAAAAGGACTTAAGCAGTGAGAAGAACTTGAAAAATTTAAAAGCACTTTACAAAACAATTGCAATGATATTGTCATAGTAACCTATTCCTCCTGGACTGTGATTATAGGAATCAGGGAGTGAGCAAAGCAGTCGTGAGGATTTTTCTGGGTTATCTGGCTTTGAAAGGATCATGTTCAAACCCTGAAAAGATAAAAGAGAGACTATACAAAATGTAAGCTGGACCGTTAAACATTTCCATATGACAAACTCCTCTCCTGAGATCTGACCTGCCTGTAGATTCCCCAGTTTGCAGATCTAAAGGAACCAGGCCCACCCGCGCCCGCTCTAAAGAGAAGAAGCTGGGCCTGCCTAGCTTTTGAAAACTACTTTAAAATTCTCGCCAGAAAATACCTCAATAAAAGGAAGATATATCCATAAAGCATTCAAAAGAAAATCCCATGAACCAGGATTTTTAGAAAGTAACTCGTCTGAAAGTAATTGTAAAAACAATATCCCATGTAGGCTATTTCTGAAAGAAATAGCTGCCCTCCATAGAAGATATTTCTTTTTTCTGCAGATTATTGGTAAATTATGTTCTTGGGCAGCAATCCTGACATTTATGCACATGCATAACTCCACGCACATGGCTAGTTTCATAAACCACAATGGAACTATCTGCATTCCTAAAGTTAAACATATGTATAAGTATTTGCAGAATTGAGATTCGTAGTCCTAAAACTTTAAGTCAAAACTTTATCTTCCAGCAATAATTATGCTGATGAAGTAAAAAATTGGAGGCATATAGGTGTTTCTTCTTCATCCAACAGAGTGTTTCTCCGCTATACCTTCAGCATCTCCACAGATGTTAGAACTTCATCTCACCTTCCCATGGTAACAACAAGACCTTAGGTAAATCACAGGAAAATTTGGGTTTCCACTGCCCACTCCTAGCTGCACGCCTACCTATAGCAGCTAGTGTGCAGAGAACACTTTCCAGCTGCCATTGCACATTGCAGCCGCCCAGGGCACCCAATCGTGTGGCTGATGTCAGACAAATAATGTAGCTCAAGGTCATTCCAGAAAGCTTGTGACATGTATGACAAGACCAGGTCGGATCTTCAGGCAGCCTAAAATCTGTCTGCTCTTCAAATAGAACTGACAACTATAGCAAAGCTACAAGTATCTCTCTTACAGAAGAAAATATTGATACTGCTAGACTGTACTTCTAGAGAGCAAATATTCAATGAAACACCATAATTCTAGGAACAAGGCTATCAAATTGATAATTTTAATCAATCATCAAAGTACAATCAGGCACCCAGATTAGTATTGACTGAACAGCCATCACATAAATACAGATGTGAAATCCTTTCTAACATTAATAGAAGTCAAGTTCAAATCCTCCCCTTAACTTCTGACACACAAAATACATGGGTACATACATCTTAGGAAAGCCTATCACTTAACCACTTAGAATCTATTCTTAGCAAATGAAGAACAGCTTCTCTGGAAAGTTTCCCATGTAGATTCTCTGTAACTATTGTAAACCCTCTCAAAGCACTCATTTCTCATTACAAATTTCCTGTTAGCTAAAAAAAAAAAAATAGGTTAGTTGCCTAGATCATCACATCTAGTGATTGAAAAACATCACTGGCTATTCCATTCAGATTGCATTTTTTGTAATCTTATTTGGTAATGGTTTGTTCTGTATTTGGGAATGCTTATGCTGCCTGGAAACAGTCAGCACGTCACAGGTTGTCCTTCAGCTTAGCTTGATCCACTACTGTCAGAAAGCCCAACTCAAAGGCATATCTAGCTCAAGAAATTATTCTGTGTGTAGTAATCAACTTGAGGTTCTAAAAATCTTCTTTCACTTACCATGTATGTATTGCACAACCAAAAAATTTCTCATTTTTGCCAATTATTCTTGGCAGGAGAAATGGACTCATTTTCTTTTTTTACAACTTCCCTTGCTTTTCTCTTTTTCTGTTGCTATTTATCCCCCTCTCATAAGGGGTTATCCTCAGCTAATCCACATGCTTGTTGTTTGTCCTTCAGCTGTTTGTTATTGTTTGTTTTGTTTCTTGCCTGCAACTTCTCACGTCTTTTTCTGTTTGGTTGTTCCGTTGTTCTCATATGTATATAAAGTCTTTATACATTGTGCCTGGCTATGCCATCAGAGTTTTATAAAATATTTGTATCCTGCTAATATTCAAAATATTTTAATATGCTTAGATTTAACAAACCATTATTAATTACTAATTAATGGGTATAATTTCTAAGTGCACAAATCTCTGCTTTGGCTTCAGAGCCCGTCTTACAAGAGGAGACAAATTACAAGGCAGATAACCTGACAAAATTAAGGTAGTGAAGAGTTGCCTGTTGATGATGGTCATGAGATTCTGGAAGTGCCTTTTGGCAGAGGAGATTTAGCAGGGGGAGAGGCAAGTAATTGTTAGGTGGATCTGATCAGTTTGTCCTATTTTTGAAAGGAGCAATATGTTGTGATTTCTGCAGTGGCAGATGAACAGGTATGATGAATCAGTTCAAGCTCTATAATCTTGTGTTCTCCTTCCATATGCTGATTGATGATTAAGTCACCCAAGGGAGGAGAGAATTAATTCTCCGTGAAAATAGGAGCTACTACAGTGACCTGCCATTACGCACATCCAGTACAGAGTATGGTTCTTCTGGACCCCTTTGTGACTAAACCATTCACAACTTGCTCATGCTTTTGTGAGGAGTCAATGAGCATTTAATGAGTAACTTCAGGCTCTGTAGCCTTAAAAAGGAATTGCACTCTTCTTCTAGGGGTTTGGGCCTGGGTTCTCATTTCTATCCTATCAGCCCCTAGAACTGAGACTATTGTGTGCCCATTTTGGAAGTATTAACTGCTTGGTCAAATTAGTATGACAGTTCAATATTTCTGACAAAGGGAATCTTGAACTATCCAATAGGAAAATAGAATTCATCTTCTGTCTTCCACTTCTTAATATTGCAGTAGGAAACTGGAAAACACTGTACCCACTTTATACCTTACTAGCAGCTACTCAGTCAAAGTAGAATTCATAGCAGATAGAGACAAATCATCTGATGGCAGAGTTTAAAAGAAACCTGTTACTATGACAACAGATAGGGTCAGATAACAAAATGAACAGACACTTTTGATCTTCAAAAAATTCTTTTTCCTTTGCTCTCTCCTCTGTTATCTGGACCACTCCATCAAACACCTAGCAGATAACAGAGTTGAAAACCCAATCGACCTTCAAGGAAGACCAGACAAGTTGGAAAGTCTATGGAAAGGTTACTATTACAGTGGAAATGCTTATGATGATATTTTCTCTGTGTATGTGTATGTGCAACTGTGTGTATTTTACCAAAGTAACAGAGTACTGTTCAAAAGGCTCTACAAAAGCCTCTAACATTGCACTGAGATTTTTTTTTTATTTAATGCCATTCAGAGAAAGAAAACAGAATATAATGTGATTTGAACTGCTATATATTCATGTTGTATAGTTAACGTATTGTGAATGTAAAGAAATATTTAGATACTTCCGGGTTTTGGAGAAGTAATTTATTGTGCATGCTGTACCATCTAATATTACTTTTTTCATGGTATAGAAGCTGGAAAATGCCTCTGAATAGGAAGCCTTAAAAATATTGCCATGTCATATTTTAATATTATTTTACAGTATTTAAAATATTTATATGTTGATTAAAAGGTATGTTACACACTGATGAGTTGGAAAGAGAAACAATTACCATACTACCACACTTCACAGCTGAAATGACAAATCAACAAAGAGATTTTTAAAAAGAAAATGACAGCAGAAATTGACTAATTGGATGAAAAATGCTTCCTCACCATCTGAGGCTACTGAAGAAATAAGCTTTCAGAGCAAAACTTTAAAAGTGTATAGGGTATGGCATTTCCTATATGTAGTAGTCATGTGTCCTAAAGAGATATCTCAGCCCAGACACTGGGTTACATGGATGAACCTGTTTTGGGCCAGGGTTTCTTCTCCAAATTTACTTTTCAGTCCTGTCCCATACAGCAGTGCTATTGAATGGTTCAGAGGGAAGGTGATGGTTCCAGAAATTGTGTTGATTTAAGCTAAGCATGAAAGATCTGCAGTTTTGCGTATTGTGGGTCAGGAATCTCTCCTGATCCCTCTAGTCTGTATTCATTTTTGGTGCACATGTAGTAATTATAGTTACTATGTGCACCAGAGGAAATATTTATTCTGCACAAAAACAAAATTTGTGTGAAAATTTCACAGCCTGGATTTCTCTGACTTTCACATAAAACCAACTGATTCAACTACCAGTTAAATTTCCAGTCATCAAAGAAGACTTGGTGTTATGCTGTCACAGAAATTGCACTGCTGCTTTCAATATTGTCAACAGTGAAAAACAGAAAACCACTACCTTTATTGAAACTGAACTTTTCTACTTTGTGCTTTCATCAAGAAAGATAAAATCTCTATTTTAAAATCCGCATTTAAAAAAGATTACAGTAATTTCACAATTATAAGCCGCACCTGATTATAAGCCGCACATCTGGGTAGCCAGGTAGACCACGGGACTTGTCCGTATATAACCTGCACTTGAATATAAGCCGCGTATTTTTATTTATTTTAAAGCAAGGATCCATGTGCAACAAAGTAACGAATTAGTAACAGAATCGCACAATCACGGGGTTTGCTGTCAAGTTGCTCAATTTGCAAGCATTTTTCACAGACTGGCGAAGCCTTTAAACACAGCCCCAGGCACCCTCCCCATGCCATGGGCCCCGGCACTCCCGCCCCTGGCGCAGGCTGCCGCGCCTTCCCACCTGCTCGGCAGCGCTGGTGGCAGCTCCCCTTGCCGCACGAAGCTGGCGGCTCACCCCCTCGCTGCGTGCTCGAAGCCGGCCTCCCGCCGCCTCCTCGCCGTGCGAAACTGGCTCCGGCTACCTGCCTGCTCAGCTGCGGCAGTGGCTCCCCGTGCTGCAGCGCGGCGGGGCGTCCCTGCGGCGCGGCAGGGTGGCACAGCGGCCCTGAGCCGCAGCACCGCACAGCGGCACTGCCCCACTGCCCTGCCTGCCCACCCTGCTCGTGGCTCCGCCGCCCCATGAAGCCCGCTCCCCACCTGCCCCCCACCCACCTGGCCGTGGCTCCACGGCAGCTCCCCAGCTGGCCACGGCTCCACGGCACTTCTCTCCCCAGCTGGCTCACACTTCCGGTCTGGCATTTCATCAGAAATTGTCCATAAATAAGCCACACCTGATGATTAGTCACACTACTGGTGTAGGCTGGATTCTTCTATGAAAAAGGTGTGGCTTATAATTGTGAAATTACTGTAATTTCACTTGACAAGGCAAAGCAAGTTTTTTTTATTTTAAGTGATTCTACACTAGCAGCAAAAAAAAAAGGGTTCTGATTCCTGGATGAATAAGTCCCTAAAATTCCATAAAATAATTTCACACTTCATAAATTGCACAAGCTTTTGTTTCATGACTAAACTTTCAAAATAAGTATTTTCAAAATTTTTTCTAATGTTTTTCTGTAGCTACCAGGAAAGAAAACATAAAGGTTTGTGTTGCCATTACATACAGCTGTGTTGACTTCCTTTTTCAGCCAAACATTTATTTAAAACTTGGGAGCTTAAAAGTTTCAGTGATTTCTAATTCACTGTGTAATTGTTGCTTGATCATACCAACAAGTGTGGGAGTTTGTTTGGGTTTTGGTTTTAGTACCTTTAGTTGTCAAAATTTCGGTATTTTTATTTAGCTTAACTGACTAAATATCACGCTCATATAACTTATGGCCACAATTGTGATGGATAAAAAGAACAAAGAGTGCTGTGCAATAAGCATTATGCAGTACTACTCAATTTCTGTAAAATAATCTACTACGACAAACCCTTGCATGAAAATAGTAGAACAAAGAAAGAAATAGACATGCCCCATGAATGGTTTCATGGCCTTGCTATTAGCTCATCTTTGAATTCTTCAAACCTGAAGCGACTCTTCTGTTCTCAGCAAAATGGTCTCTAAGAAAAAAGAAAAACTATTTGCATTCCTTCCAAAAGTATCATCCATAGTTTAAGGTAATGGGGAGGAAGAAAACAGTCTTAGGAAATTTTTCAAAGATAGTACTATCTTGCTAACACCTGTTTACCCCATAAAAGTATTGCCCTGTTGTCACATTGCAGATTTTACAAGTCAGGTTGAGGCAGCTTCGAATTTTTGAATGGAAACACATTGTGCATATCTCTCTCCTCACCACTAACTTGTGTGATAACATGCTATCGCAGTCATGTCTTTAGCACAGTAGCTGTTTAAAACGTGGTTCTTTCTTTGTTTATTTTTTTTGTAAATTTTTAACTCTAGTTTTCAAAACTTTCCTTGTAATTCCTTCCTTACAATTTCCTTGACAATTTGTAACTGAGACAATGAGGCAGTTATTTTTCTCTAGAAGTGAAAACTCAGTATTTATATAACAACTTATGTTCAGGTAAGGTTTCAGCAGAAGTATTACACATTGTCAACAATGAAGAAAAATATTGTTTATCAAAGACTCCTATATCAACACTTTCATAAGGCTCCTCATGTAGGTCTTGCAAAATTAAAGGGCTTTATATTTTACTGCTGGAATATTTTACCTGGTATCTGCTGTAAACCAAACACCATTAGAAAACAAAAAAAAAAAAAAAAATGAAAGCAGCCAGAATAGAATGTAGTATCAGCAAAAATTGAAATTCTTATTTATTTCTTTCCTTAGCAGTTTCATAATACAATTGAGTGGTTCTAAACTGTGTTTCCTATGCTGGCCTGCCAGCTCATGGAGCCAGCAGGCATTTCCAGAAAGTGCAGTTTTATGAACTGATTTGGAGGTCAGTGATTGTCCTTTCTCTAATTAAAATGCATATAAAATGGGTAGTATTAGTATCTCAAAATTATAAGATACATACCTGTAAAAAACCCCAAATCAGCAAAAAACAGCAAACCGCTTTTCAAGTGTCTACGTACATTCCAAATTATTCTTAAACATTGGTGAGTTGGCACTGTACAGCAAGTGGGGGTACTAATAAATGAATATTTATAGAAGGACCCAGGGCACGGGTTTGGGAGCCCATCTCTCATCCCCTCATATAGCAGACAGCAGGATAGCAACAGCTGCTGGAAACTCTTCCAGCCTTCAGCCTAGCAGGTCCTCTCTTCAAGTCAGCCCCTCTGTTGAAGAGATAGAAAGATCACCAATTTGTGATAATTACTGGAAACTGGACTTGGACATGCAAGGCCTTTTGCTCAGGTCACTTGAAGAGTTGCCAGTCACTTCCAGCTATTATTCGCCTGATCTTGAGGTGAACCAGAAACAAAACAATAGATGCTAGATGATTTTCAAAGGACATGTGCTGTATCTAAGGAAGAAAAAATATTATTAGAGAAAAAAAAATGTATGCTACATTATGTACTACACCAATGTATCTATGTCTCAAGCTAGGAAAAAAATGACTCAGCCCCTTTTTATCTTTATTCACATGGGAAAATCAATTTCTGATTTCAGATTACAAATATCTCCAGATAGTGAGTGTACCTGTAACACTTGCTATTTTTTCCTTTAATATTCTTCCATTTAAGAAACCCATTCAGATAAATTATTTCTATATAATTTCACAAAGTTCTGTTTTCAAAAAACCTATAAAGGGTACTACACAACAGCTATTCTACTTGTCTTTTTAACAAAATAAAAATGTGCAGGTGAGTATTGTACTGTATGTCAATAACTGGGAAAAAAAGATGTTAAAGCAAGCTAAATAATTGCCTAATAGTACCTCTGCTATGTTAATTTTTCTCTGCACTTTTAATTACAGATCAATAATACTTTGCGGTTGACATTTAAAAATGCTGAACTGCATGTAGGAACACAGATTGAATAAAAAAATACAATGTGGTACTGAATTTTTCCAAATCAATAAAATTTGCCATTTAACAAACAGTAGCATGTAAACAGTCACCAAAATTAGCAAGTGTAAAAGACCATGCTTCAAGTGCTTAATTATTTTTTAATAACACTAAGCTTTGGTTCATTGACAAAATTGTACTGCTGTGTACACCACACATTCTACTGTTTGTTTGCATTGCTTTCCATGGTTTGAGCTTAGCTCAAGGAAAGGCAAAGTGCACCCACACTTTCTGTTTAGAAAACAAGGTTCTTAAAGATCAAAAAGGTGAATAATATAATTGCCCAGGTTTTGGCTTACCTTCCTTTATTTAGATAAATGATCTTTTCTTCCTTTTAAAATGTCTTATTGCAACAAGTACATCTAATAAATAGGATCAAGGCATTAAACAGTAGTTACATATGAGAATATCAATATAATATCAATTATTCTGTTCAAAACTAAAGACTAAAATCATTAAAATGCCATTCCATTTCCTATATCAGCTCCTATATGCTAAGGGAAGCATAAAGAAGAAATATTTTTTTAATATTCTGAACTCTTCAGACTGTTTTTTTAATTTGTTTTTTGTTTCTTTTCATTTAATTTTTATTTTTCTCCTCTTAGATTTTATTTCACTACAGCAGCAGGCTGAATTTTCAGTAAACATTGTTGCTACCTGATTCCATGGACAGAAAAATATTTCTAACCATGCTGAATGGGTTTTTAATTAAGGCGTATGGAAGGGCACATAAGCGAGACTGAAACTAGTAAGTCAATGATTCTGTATTGCTAATTTAAGTTTGTTTGTTTTTTACTGTTTAAATTTTCTGGCCCATGCTGAGATTTTTAAGTTGAATATGGGTAGTTGAAGCTAAGGGTACAATTAGGATCACCAGTTCATTAATTTCTACAATATTATATAAAGCATGCGACTCCTCCTTATCAGTTCCAATCTGTAGTGACAGATACCACAGCAGAAATGTTCTTTTTTTGCTACTGTATAAGACATGGCAGACATTCTGACACCAAAGCTGGATATAAAATGGAAAACCCAGCATGTGTAAAACTGTCTAGAAGATGTAGACAATTTTGTCTAGAAATCTATATTGTCTAGAAGAAAAAAGTATGTGTTGAATCAGGACACAAAAAAAAGAGGATTCCACAAGTGTCTTGTTCTTCCTGCAGCCAGATTTGGAGGAATTAAAAATGCCAGGAGCAGGTGATTGGGACCTTCTGTCATCTGCCTGTACTCCAGCTCATCAACTAGAACAATGACTAGTATTTTTTTTGAGAAGATCAAGTGTCTGTATTTTTGGTATCAGGCTGGTATATCCTAGAGTATAAAAAAAATTCAGTTCAAGGAGGAAAAAAAAATGGCTTTTCCATTGATAAAACATTTCAGCAGATTATTACCTACAAGCTGTATTTGCTGTTTACTTCCTAGAACTCTCAATCCGAGCTGGAAAGATCAAGAAATTGTCTGATTAAGACAGCTGTTGCACGTTTTTGAATTTAGAACTCAATTTTGCAAATGTTATTAACATTAAAGAGCACTTAGTCTTGTGTCTACATAGTGTATACATAGTTCCTAGAGTTGACTTAGCAAAACCTGCTTAGGAGATTTTACCCAAAGTAACTCTTACAAAACAGTCTGATTGAACAGACTTTCTGTCTAGGAAATTTTCCCTGAAGGATACCAGTGTTCTGCAGTGACACCACAGAGATATCTTTGACCCCAGCTACACCATCTGGCATAAGAGTGGAAAGGAGAGAGAAACGTGCCTGGAGGGGTGGAATTGAGGAGTATTCATCAAAACTGCTTTCAGGATTTTCTACTGCTATCATGTGGTATACTGCAATATTAGGTGGACATAGACATAATTCCTAAGTGTTGGTGGCCTGGTCTGCACACCAGTAGGTACTGTTCCTAGGCATGAGTGTCCCAAGGTAAGTCTATCCCAATGTCTGCTGTAGGACTCCCAAGAACAAATGCAGGCTGGGTGAAGAATGGATTTACTAAAGCTCTGGGGAAAAGTACAGTAATTTCACAACTATAAGGCACACCCTTTTGACTAATATTTTGATCGGAACCTGGAAGTGCGCTTTATAATCCGGTGCACCTTATATATGGACAAAATTAGGAAATTTGACAACCCAGAAGTGCAAGCCACAAGAGCCGCGGAGCTGAGGAACCAAGCCACAGCAGCAGCAGCAGCTGCGGAGCCGAGCTGCAGAGCCACGAGAGCTGCGGTGGCCCGTGCCGGGGGCAGGAGGGAATGCCAAGGCCCGCATTTAAAGGCTACGCCAATCCGTGAAAATTTTGCAAATTCAGCACCTGCCAGTAAACCCCGGGATTGTGCAATTCCATTACTAATTCGTTACTATGTTGCACGCAGATCCTCACTGCAAAAAAAAAAAGTGCGCCTTATAGTCCGGTGTGCCTTATACATGGACAAAGTTCAGAAATTTGCCGATAACCCAGAAATGTGCCTTATAATCCTTGTAGTTGTGAAATTGCTGTACTTGGGGGTGTAGGTCAACATGAAGCTCAATATTTCTCAGCATTGTACACCTGCTTCCCAGAAAATCAAGTGTATCCTGGCCTGCATCAAAAGAAATATAGACAGAAGGGTGAGGGAGGTGATTCTGCTCCTCTACTCTGTCTGTGTGAAACCCCACCTGGAGTACTGCATCCACCTCTGGGGCACCCAACATAAGAAAGACATGAACCTGCTGTAAGGAGCCCAGAGGAGAGCCACTACATTAATCACAGGGCCTGAGATAAACATCTCTCCTGTGAAAGCAGACTGAGAGCATTGGGGCTGTTCAGCCTTAAGAAGAGAAAATTCTGGGCAGACCTTAGAGCACGTTGCAGTGCCTAAAGGAAGTCTATAGGAAGGCAGGAGAGGGACTTTTCACAAGGGCATTGAGTAGGGGGATAAGGTGGAATGGCTTAGGAGCTGAAGGAGTAGATATTTAGGTTAGGTATTAGAAAAAAATTCTTTACTGTGAAAGTGGTGAGATACTAGAACAGGTTGCCAAGAGAAGCCATGGGTTTCCCATCCCAGTAAGTTTTCAAGGCCAAGTTGGATGGAGCTCTGAGCAATGCGGTCTGGAGGATAGTGTTCTTGCCCATGGCAGGGAGTTGAAACTAGATGTTCTTTAAGATCCCTTCCAAACCAAACCATTCTGTGACTATGATTCAATTTGTTAGGATTGCCCAGAGGATACCAAGAGAGGTTCATTTCTAAACACAGCTAGAAAATGAAAGGGAAAAAAAAACAAACCGAGCTGACAGAGAAGTTTCTCAGTCCATTCCACCATGGGCTCAAAAAGCCTTTTGCTGGCAGAGAAGCACAGCATGAGAACAGAAATGTTAATCAAGAACAGGAAGAAGAAAATTACAACTTTGGATAGCCTAGGCTGCCATTGAAATTAAAGTTGTGAACTATGTGTTTAGAGTAACTCAGAGAGGGAATTCAAATATCTCCATGGCATGCTGCAACAGGAAGGTGGTTAGATTTTTTTATTATGACCTGGTCCCCTTATTCCAATATGTTTTTTCTGCTCATAATACCTTGACACTTGTGGTGCTCCACTTTGCTCTGTGCTTCATGCTCTTGGACTGATACCATACACTATTTGACTACTAATGCAAATATTAAACTTCTGGTCACACGTCAGGATCTGGGAAGTTGCTGTATTTCAGCTGAGATCACTGACAGAAAACTTCAACCATTCAGAAAAAGTACAGTAATTCAACGATTATAAGCCGCACCTTTTTCATTGAAGAATGCAGCCTACCCCAGTAGTGCGGCTTATATTCAGGTGTGGCTTATCTATGGACAAATCCCAGTGAAATGCCAACCCAGAAGTGAGAGCCGGCCGGGAGGCACCTGGGGCTGCCTTTAAAGGCTTCACTGGTCTATGAAAACTCTTCAACTTGAGCACCTGACACCAAACCCCACCAGTATGATTCTGTTACTAATTTGTTACTTTGTTACACATGGATCCTCGCTTTAAAAAAAAAAAAAAAAAAAAGTGTGGCTTATATTCAGGTGCGGCTTATACTTGGACAAATCCCGTGGTCTACCCGGCTACCGGGAGGTGCAGCTTATAATCAGGTGCAGCTTATAATTGTGAAATTACTGCAATAGATGTTTTGAAAGGCTTCCTCAAATACTGATCAGCAGAATATTTTGTTGCCACAAGCTAGAATTTCTGGGCACATAAATTTCTTTCAAATGAGGAAGGTCTGGTGGAAAGTATTTTGAGTAATTTTAAGAAATACTGAGAAAGTAAAAAATAACTTGCTGTATGTTTTGCCACACTTGCCAGTAATCTCCAGTTTCAATTTGCCTGCCAACAACACAGTAAATATTGAACAGTAACCATTGAGTTCCGTGAAAGCTTCTGATTTACTCTGATATAAGCATCAATATGAATACATAATTCTGAATACCTAACAAGGCTTGACTGACCATGACAGTATCCAACATGCATTGCCAGGTTTCATCCATATCACTCATAAATTATGAGTGGCCCTAATTTCAGCCACAATAGTCTGCTTTGCTAGTGCCTCCTTAGCTCTCCTTTTCCAATTCAACTTCACATGATAAAAGTAGACTAGAAAATAGCCACTAAATGCAGTTACTAAAAACATTCCAACATCACATGAGAATTTTCTGTTCACCAGTTAAGTACTTTACAGCTGTACAACAGTTACCAACATTAACCATAATTTTGTGGAGTATTCAAGAGAAAAGAAAGCCAGATAATCCCACACACAAAAAAGCTCAGTTCAACCAATCCTATTTGATCTAGCTGGTTTTTAAAATATGAACTGAAACTGGTAAAACATAAATTCTTAATTTTAAAACAACAACTTAGACAAATAACAGCTGAATATGTAATATTTTAAGCATATCAGAATTGTATTTATTGCCCTAGTGCTCCTCCTAGTTTATCACTCCTTATAAAGGGAATATGGACATTGTTTAGACATCAAGGTATTTAACTGGAATTTTTTTAAATAGTAGGAGTTACATATGCCAGATCTATTCTTGTGAAGTGGATACAAGGCAACACGGACACTAAAGCAACAAAACGGAAAACTCTAAAATAAACTGAATATCATTATGATGATTTCTATCATTTTTATCTTAGAATGCTGAAGAAATTTAGTATTGATGTGTCTAAGCTCTTGTCCAAAACATCTATCTCATTTTTCTAACTGCCTGGACTAGTACATCAACAAGCTGATATACTTCTATTTCATCAAGCATGAGTATGGCAATGACAGATTCAAAAGTTGCTTAAACTACAAGTAAATCAAGTTAGACTGAAAAGTTGTGCTACATAATGGCAACCAGAACATAGTAACTTTTGCAAAGGTCAATTAAAATATATATCAGTTTTCTTTGATCACAACAACAGAACATAATAGTAAGGACAAATTTAAACCAACAATTTGATTTTTTTTTTTACTTCACTCTTTATAAGTTTTTGAACAATTACCTGACAGCTTGCTGTTAAAAAGCAATAAATAATATATTTTTTAAAAGATAGACAATAGATTAGTGTCTATTTAGTATTGCTTATATGACTGGGTAGAAGTGCTGTAAAACATGTCTAAGTGTAGAATCATTAAAATGCTATTTGTACAAGGCAAACCAGCAGATTTGAAAAGTTTCCTAAAGTTACAAAGATACATGGGAGAGAAGGTAAGATACCCACCTATGTCTTGTTCTTGGGAATAATCAGCTCAATCCTCCCTTCACTGACTCTCTGCCCAGTGTACCAAAAAGTATCTGCTCTGTTCATCCCCAGCAGAGTGCCCCTAAATTTGTTTTGTACTGCTCTGGGGCAAAACTGAAGACAGTTTTCATCCATCACTCTCAGGATTTTCAGATTCCACTAGTGTCCCATGCTGGGATGTCACATGCAAATCTGGGGAACTTGGAGCAAGTGGCAGCGAGTGGCAGTAAAGCAGAGCCTGATGTCCCAGAAAAACCTTCCTGGCTGGATGCTAGGCACTCACCAAAGTTGTGGACAAGAAATGTAACAAAGCATTAATGAATTGGAATAAGGTTTGGGAGAGATCACTCACCAAATACCACTGTGGGCAAAACAGACTTAATTAAGGATATTAACTGAACATATTACCAAGAAAATCAGGGTGATGAGAAATTAAATAAATCTTAAAAACACCTTCCCCCCACCCCTCACTCCTTCCCAAGCTCTATCTTGTCCCTCCCTGCAGTGCAGAAATACAGGGAATGAGGGTTATGGTGCATTCTTCACATATTATTTCTGCTGCTGCTCAGGGAGGGGAGTCCTTCCCCTGCTCCTCTGTGGGGTCCCTGACAAAGGAGACAGTCCTCCATGAACTTTTCCAGTATGAGTCCATTCCATGGACTGCTGCATGTGGGTCACTCTTCCACAAGGTGCAGTCCTTCAGGCACATTGAATAAGCCAGTCATAGGATTCCAGTTGTTCTGCTCAACTAGATATCAAAAGAAGTGCCACATGTTCTGTCATTAATCAGTGCCTGTGGTTCCAAAGTTGTCCCCAAGAGCTTTGAGTTCAGGGGCACTTCAGCCACCCAGAACCCAGTATACCGCATGTTTTTGACAGTCTACACTGTGATTTAGCTCAAGGTATACAGTAATTTCACAATTATAAGCCGCACCTTTTTCATTGAAGAATCCAGCCTACCCCAGTGGTGCGGCTTATATTCAGGTGCAGCTTATCTATGGACAAATCCCAGTGAAATGCCAACCCGGAAGTGAGAGCTGGCCGGGAGGGCACCTGGGGCTGCCTTTAAAGGCTTCACTGGTCTATGAAAACTGTTGCAACTTGAGCACTTCAGACCAATTTGTGTCTGTTACTAATTTGTTACTTTGTTACACATGGATCCTAGCTTTAAAAAAACAAAACAAAACAAAACAAAAAAAGTGTGGCTTATATTCAGGTGCGGCTTATATATGGACAAATACCATGGTCTACTTGGCTACCGGGAGGTGCGGCTTATAATCAGGTGCGGCTTATAATTGTGAAATTACTGTAAGTCTCATCTTCCCCCTGGTTAAGATTCATTTAAACACTTGCAGGGAGCATCCCAGAGCCCTGAGAGGTAGGAATCCTGGCTGCACATTCTGCTGTCGTTCCTGGAGCCAATGAGACAGTCAGTGTCTCAGAGTGTTAAGATCCATTTACTAATCTAACTAATGCTATATATTGTTTCCTGTGTTTTCTTTCTTGAACTGAGGTGATTTACGTGTCCTTTGTCCCTGTGAGCAATATTTTCTCTAGTACTAGCAAATAAGCAGCATCAGATTTCTAAATAACAGCTTTCAGGATGTTATCCTAAAATAGATAAGCAGCTGTGATCCTGAGTTTGCCAAAAGATATAATGGATAATGCAGACTCATCAGCTGTATCTCAGCAGTCATGGCACGGAATGTTCATGGAGGTGTTGCCAGGTCCTACGACACTGGAAAAATGGATTTGGCTTATGGTGAAACTGCTGCAGCCAATGTCCAAATACATTGTTCAAAATACATCATTGTCCAAATACAGCAAAGCAAGAAGAGATTCCTGGCCTACATATAAGATTCAAAAATTATTGCTTTTCATCTCTTTAGTGTGGAAGAGCTCCTGCTCAAAGACTAACAGCACATTCTGCAACAAAATTTTATACAAACTGTCTTAATGATAGGCATTATATTCTTAACTTTTTTGCTAGAATCCAAGCTAGAAAATGTGTTCTTGTTCTTCAAATCTTTTGGGTTTATACACAATCATCTAGGATCCTGTACACCACTCTAGACCTGCAGATGTCATCATTCTTTGCACCAAATCAATCCTGAATCTCAGCCAAGAAAAGAAGATAATTTGAAGATCAGCGTATGCCATTATAGCCGTCTCTTTTGGCTTTCTTGAGTAACAGAAGCCTGAGATTTCTACTAAAGATTTCCTACATGAATGTCACTTACTATAATTTAATCTGAACATTTTTTAATACAGTCATCAACCTTTAAAACTTCAGAATGCAGAAACCATCACTAGAATCAACAAGTTGTGCTGATAAAACAACAGTCCTCACCATTAAAAACTACACACTAATCTGAATTTATTTCTCTTTAACCTCCAACTGAAAGACTCTGTCATACTTTCTCAAGCTAGATGAAAGACCCTTCCATCTGAAATATTTTCAGCTACACACACTACACTTTTTATCAGATAAACAAAACAGATTGACTTCTCTAGTCTGTCTCTTAATGCAATTCCCTAGACTAGCAATCAATACTATTGCATCCTTCTGAATCCTTTGAGGTAAAAGTGGCTCAGCTCTGGCATTAGAAGACATTTTATCAGGTGTGCTATAACACATATATGAAGGGTTTGTTTACCTTAAATAATATGAGCAAGGACTCTTAAGAACATAACTGGCAAAATTTATAGTGCCTTTCTTAATCCATATTTAGGATTTGTAATACACAAAATTTATTAAGATGCAGTATAAATAGTCTTGTCTTTAAAAACTCATTTATTTAATTGAATGAGCAGTACTTTCTCATTTTAAGAACATATTTCCAAAATATTTTGACTAATTTTATTAAACATTCAACTATGTTTATAAACATTTAAGCAGTTACTAACTAACTTTTATATTCCTGGAATCACAGCTATTTATTTTAAGGGCTTTCTGAACTATGCAAGCTATGCGTGTGTCACTCCTTGAACCAATTTGTTTGGTGAAAAGAGCCTCAAAACAATACTAAGTGTGTTTTTTAATATTGATCTCTTGAAAAAAAAAATATTTACTACTTAGTTTCGTAAACTCCAGAGTTGCTAAATTCCTAAACCTGACAAGTTTAAAGTGTTTTTTGGACCAGTGCTATGAAAGTTCTGCATGTTCCAATTACCATAAGCCCTGTGGCAGAGTTCTGAAATATGTTTACAAAGTTTTTTAGGAAGTCGTCATGTTTTTTAACTCTGAAGCTCAAATGTCCATTACCAAAATATTGGCTTACTAACAATATGCAACAACGGGAAATATTTCTTTTGGAATGCAGGTGCCTGTGATTTTCTGTTAAAAACCCCATATCGCTAGCTGCAGGTTAAATCGAGGTAAAATAACTTCAGCCAGAAATTAATTTACTCTAATTATCTTGACACTTACTTCAGATGCTGCAAATAAATCAAAATGAGCTACAGATGTAAAAGTGGGAGAAAAGACAAGAGATAGTCACTGTAACAGAGGGTGAAAGCATGGATTATAACATCAATTATTCAAAACATAGAAAAAATGGCCTATCAGAAAAAAAATAAAATTCTGCTCCACCTACATCCCTGCTGATCTCTACGGTAGGACTATCAAATGAAACTCCTCAGCAACATGAGTAGCTTTAAATCCTAGGATACATTGGATCCCTAACTTCCAGTCACAGCCCAAACACTTTATGCAGTCCATACCTGTGTCTGGGAGGCCCTTGCTGAGCCTGGCTAATATGTTAATTGTCATGAAAAGTGGAAAAAGCTCAAAACATTTTAAGGACCAATTATCTTTTTGAATGTTGAAGCTGTCAGGCTTCACCCAAAGCATTTTTAGATGTACTGTGATGTATAATTTACTCATTCTTCTCTAAGGGTTTGGCATGTTATGAGGTGATCAAATTTATTGCTAAAGTTTTTACTTCCTGTGTTTCAAAGAGACGATATACAATGTTTATTTAGTCCTGCAATGGATTACATAAACTTCCAGACTATTCCAGATTGCTGAATGCTCTTCAGATGCAGAGGTTCACTCAGTCCAGTTCCAACACAACTGGACATGCTGTGAAAGGCAAAGGAGGCAGTTCTCATATAAAAGGTAGAAGTCCCAACTAAAATAATAGGATAAGTAAACGTAGGATTTTTTTCTAAATATCTATGCTAAAATGGAATTTCATATCTTTTTGAGAGGATGTAGCCTATGTATCTGAGAAGATAAAAAGTGAATATTTAAAAGGTATGCTTCAATAAAGAATATTAATCTGTTCACATATAGTATGCTTATTGATTAGATTTTTATATTAAACAGCTGTCATTTAATTTTTTCTGCCATCTGAAAACAATATTATTTTACTGTCCCGATTTCACAATATAGGTATGGTGTGTAAATGGAAAGCTGTTCTATTTCTATTAAAGATTAAAAGTATTCAATGATCAGAGGTGTTGCAGGAATACAATTCAATTTAAGAACCGTAATTTGTGTAAATAAATGTCTAATATGAAAGAACCACCACAAGTGGAAATCAAGAATGTTCAATTTTTCATGATACTTATCAAAAGAACAAAAGAGTTCATGCTCATTAAAAAAGTTCTAAAAATAACAAGGTTCAGTTCCTCCTATGGGTTCATATGAATTTTTTATTTTCCATTTGAAAATTAGGATTGTGCCATATACATGCTTTTTTTGTGCATGCATGAATTGAATTTAAACTTTTCTGTTGAATTATTAACCATGGTTTTAGTATGCTCTAAGGTGAGCAAATTAAGAAATCTTGGATTGTAAGAGCTGTAAAAAGTGCTTGTATCAAGGGAACTGGTGTTAAAATTGCCTGGTGTTATCCAGGAATAGGTACTTAATATTTCCTTGCAACAAGAAATGTGTGCCTGTTTTTAACTCTAAGCTCTTTTGGCTTTTGATTAGTTCACTGAATAATGTTGGTAGATTACAGTAGGCAATGTTTTTTTCACAAAATTGAGTTTAATTGAAACTGAGGGCATTGCACAATAAACAGGAGATGCTTTAAGTTTTATATTATTTATGTATCTAAGTATCAGTCTGTCCATAAAGTTTGGAAATACTTTTTGCCCAAATGCTAAAGAAGCAGAGAGGACTACTTTTGATCTCTAGAAACTGAATGTGTGCAGTTTGTACAAATACATTCTAGATTTGTATGTCAACAGATTAGAGGTAAGCATGTGATAAATTACTAACTTCCCAACAAAGTGAAAACACAGTAAACAAATGACTGTAAACTCTCTTCGAGAGCAATAATGTCCAGTTAAGGGCTGGAGCTCAGAATTTTGGGTTGGGTTTGTTGTTTGTTTGGTTGTTTTTTTCCCAGAGAAGCACAATAGCTTAACATGGATTTAAATGTAATCACTCTGGAAGGGCTAAATTCTGAAGTCTTTCTGCCATGACAAAGACTCTTTCTGTACAATTCATTATCTAACTGCTCCAGACTATGCCTTCCTCAATGTATCAATCACATCACTTGAACATGCAGTGGGAGACATTCAAATCTCTGGCTGACAAGGCAGCATCCTCTTGATGGCAGTTTTGTTCAGGTTTGTCTACTGACAAATAAAGGCTTCTGGTAAAATTTTGGTCTCTAGTGTCTGAGCAAGTCTCATGCTTAATACTTTCAGCTTGTATAAACAAATATTTATTATTATAAAGATTGTTGTTTTCTGTATGATGGGGTTTTTTTCACAGGCTTCTACATAAGAAGACAACTCAGAAAATACCTTCCTTATGAATTTTAGCATTATCTGGGTTTTTATCTATGGAGATAAAATTAAGCTTGATTAAGCTTGGATGTGATTAGGCTTAGATGAGGAAAAGACCTATAGCTGGTCTCTGGACTGAATAGCCATGATGAGATTTTGATGGAGTCTTAGACAATTAAAATTTTATGCCTACATTTGAACTCTTTACTTTAGACTGCTGTTACAATCAATGGAGAGAAGTGCTCCTTGAAGGCAGTTTAGCTGTCCTATTTTAAATGACTCTGGAGATACCTGTCTTTTTCCACTGGCCGCAGAGAGCTCACAGTGTAACTGCATCAGGACTAGACATCTTGCCTATGAATGAAAAATTGCAGCAGAGGTATCCAGCCTCAGTGATGAAAGTTAACTTGTTTTACTGAGTTTTCAGCCCATTTACAGGCTTTTTGTTCTTGGGCCATTGGGTCACAGAATGTTGTTAATTCATCTCCAGTTCCTCAACAAGCAGAAGTGTTTTTCCTGTCTGAGAATTTGGTCATGTGTCCATAGTAGCTTTGTGCAGGATTATGAGAAGTTCTGGTTAAATCATCTGCCGCCTTACTCACCTATAACAGGTTCCAGCCTGTGTGTATCTTTCTCCTATCAAACTTGGATGACTATGTCTTCACTTTCTGAAGTCCATCTGAAGTCAGTACTTGTAGTTCATTTCACATCAAACAAAATGAAGCAAAATGTCAAAGGTTCTCAACTGTAAATATGAGGTGGGGTAGTTGTAATCCCTTTACAGTAGATTACTTATTCTTTTCTAGGAAGATCTTTAATTTTTGCCAAATATTGCAGCCTCTGTTCAAACCTCTTCAACTTAGCTCCAAAAGCAAGCAATATATTTGGTTTTTTAAAGGAGTCATTTGGAGCCTGACTAGTCATTTGTAAATTGCTATGTTAAGGCAAACTTTAGGCCCCCTAGACTGAGCCACTAGAAACTATTCTAAGTAATGATATCTGCTGTGATCATGTGAGTTAATAGTGCTATTAACCAAGTCAAAATATATAAAAGTGCTAAAGAATATTATTTCAGCCACTGTATTTTCAAAGAAACTTTGCCTAATCTTTCTACTTGACTTAATACATTGTTTAATACTGACAATGCTTAAAAATAATTACCTTTATTTGTCTAACATTAAGTTCATATGAATGATAACATCAATAATAACTTTACTTAGAGAAAAAATAGGCAGAATAATTATAAAACTCTGCTTAATAAAAACTTTACTCCTTTGCCTTTAGCATTGACAAATATAGCTGCATATACTAATTATAGTTTTTAAGGGAAAATAACTGACATGTTTGTCTCACCATCTTTATTATTTAAATGATCATATATTATATAATTATCTTCGATGTAACCATCTTATCTCATGGAAGATCTGCAGGAAGGGAAAATAACTTAAATCTAATGACTTTTCTGGCACAATCTGTCCTTCATTCTCTATCCTTTTATGTGAATGAGAATGCTGATACAAATTTGAAAAGAGGAGCTTGGAAATGCATAAGAAACACTGCCTTACATCACCTGGATGCTATAGAGCAAGTAGACCTTTACAGTCATCTGATACCCCAATCCTATTCCCAGAAACATATCTATGTCTGTGTTAAACATCTAACTCATCTTGCCAATCTCTACTCAGGCTTTTTCAGAGGACCAGTTTGTTGTTGGGGTTTTTTTCTTTAGTTTTCTTTGGGTGCATCATCAAACTTATTCCCTCCTCCCACAGCTTTGCACTTCTGTACCAGCTCTCTTTGTAGGTGTAATTTCATAGGAAAATGTTATCATATCACAAGACTCTCTTTGCCCTCCAGCTCAACTACTAACTAAAACTTATTATGCTAGCAAATTTCATTACAAAGTCACTGGTGCTCTGAACCCAGTGATCAGTGAGCAGAGGGAAGGGAGAATCTTCATGAGAAGGAGGGAAGCTAGCATGGGAGCAAGAGAAGAATCCTGAAAGCTGGAAGCCCTCCAAGTCTCATATCTCTAGATGATTGCTTACTTGATAGCCAGCCGTGGGCTCCTGCAAATAAGCTGTTTCATGCACAGCTGAAACTAAAGGATGGGTGATAGTTGCTCATTCTGCCAGCCAGGCAGTTTTGTGGCAGACAGGACCACTGGTGCTTGTATTGTATGGTACTTTGTGTGACGCAGGACCCCTGCATTTTGTTTTAGAAGAGTTCACACTTTTGACTTGTTTAAAATGAAAAATTTACCGCCGTTCTATCAAAGCTGCTCTAGGAGAGACAGTGGCTCCTCTGGGCAGCCAGTCAAATGATCATTCTGCCCATCACATCTGCTGTACCTAAGAAAAGAAACAGAAGCTGGGGAGCACTGCCAGAGACCAAGGAGCAAGCCAGTATTATATCCTAGCAGCTTTCCCCATTCCTTGGGAAACGGAGCTGCCCTTAACCCCCTTGCACCTGCCAGTTTTCAATTTGCAAACCCTTCTCTCAGTACCCCAAGCATTCACCATCCATTTTCCCTAAGACTGGGAAGACTTGCATAGGCTATGCCTTCTCTCAGGTATTCTTGAGACATGTTGCCTCATCACCTGATGTTTATGATTTTGTGTAAATGAACTGGAAATATGGAAATTATCAATTAGCTAATGCCAAATACAGAATTACAAAAAGCTCAACAAATAATTCATCTCCTTCTGGCCACAGATTTGGCAAGACTGTAAATTATTACACTCTAGGGCTATATAGGCATAAGGAAGTGTACTGTTGTGAAATCTGAGTCATTCTTCAGCACAGAGAAATGAATGTGCATCTACTTTGGGAAAATACAGATGACTGAGAATAAATGATGGATTGATTAAAAAGCATATGTTTCTGATGAAATTTGAAATATAGTGTCACAAGTAAGTTTTACTACAGCTAGTGACTAATTGAAGGCCCTTAAGCAAATAAATATCTGTGCCATGTGTGAACCAGAAGAGACCTAGATTCCTCTGGCTTCAAACCTTGAAATTGGGTTGGCATCAAAATGTATCATAGTGTGGTGATTAGCCACACTGCGAGTAAGCTTGCAGCAATGTTTCTGTTTGAAGACAGATTCTCAAATCCCTCCAAAAGCCACACACAGTGATGTCACCTTGAACACTGACAGGGTGGGTTTTTCTTGGGTCTTTCACATTTGAAGTCTAGGGTTAGAAGTCCCACATTCTGGATGCATCCAAGAAATAGAAGACTGTTTAAGTAAAAACAGCAGGGGAGGATGAAAGGGGCTGACTGAGCAGAGGAGTCCACATGTCAGCAATAGGGAGCTGGCACAGTCTGAACTAGAAATTTTAAGAGCCCTTTCCAGCATGCCACACGCCATTCTGCAGGTTTACAAAAGGACACCACATAACCTATTTCTATAATTCTTAAGAAAATTTCCTTGGTAGGATATAAAACATGAAACAGTCTTTACAGCAGTCTTCTTCACTTTGAGACCCTAGTCTGTGCTGAACCTTGAACTTTCTTGGTGGAGCTGTGTGTAAGGGACTGAGATGAATTTGCAGATTTGTTTTTCAATGCAGCAGTGTTTTAAACAGTTAGTAGGAAATCTGATTGAGAATTGCAACTATTGTGTTCAGGATGTTGTAATAGGATTCCTCTTTTCAAAACTTTTTGTAAGTACTGACTGACAGCAATAAGACTGTGTGGCAGACCCTCAAAGGAGAGGTGATTGCTGTGTTTTGTGGCATGAGAACCACAGGAATGCAAAAAATGACAATTTGGTCTTTCATGTTTGTGCCATTATGGATTCTGTGAAGTTAATGTTAACTGTTCAGAGTGTCTAACATTAGTCAAAGCTTCCTTTAAATAGCACATTAATGTACTTGATTGTTTTCCATGTCTGTTGAATTTTAGCAAATTGTTCAGTTGCCTCAATATTGTAGGTTTAAGGAAATCTAGCTGTCAATTCCTATTAAACTAGCTTTAGTTTTATACTGTTAATTCAGTTGTCTTTCACACTCTAGCTGGTAAATCTAAAGAACTCTTTACAAAGGCAGATTTATGATGGATGCCATCTGGCCTGATAGAAGGAAACAGATATTGATTTTTAATATTTTCTCCAAACTTGTTTACTCTAGGATAATACAGCAGCTGTGTGGCGGCTTGTCTCAGAGTGGAAAGGATTATTACCAGTGCCTTTTGATGAGATAAATTACCTAGAATGACTTGAATGGCTAAAGGGTATACTTTGATGTTATGTCGCTTCATTTACCCTTATGACTAAATGATTATTGATTTTATATTTTTAAGCTCTTGAAACGTGAAAATAAGTTGGTAGAGAAGCCTAGCTGTGTTAGTTTTATTAATTTATTTCTGCAGGGCATAATTCACTTTGGACCAGGTTGTGAAGGTTTTGGGTTCATGACCGACTCCAGATACAGTTGCAAAGAAATGGCTTATTTATATAGTCATTGCAAGTAGTTCCAAAATCAATACAGTCTGGGATTGGATGATTAAACTTAGTCCCTTTGTGGGATTCATTCCTGTAGCTACCTCTGAAATGATCTTGACTGAAGCAGATTCATGTGATCCAGTCTACAAATAGCAAGTTTGTTCAAGCTGAAATACTATTTTTTGCTCATAATTTCTTTTATCTATTCTGTTCACTCAGTGACATTTTAACAACCAGAAAAAAACAGTTGATTGACTACTTCAATGAAATCACTAATCTGCATTCAAAGAGTTGCCTCCAAAGACTACTTAGATTTTCCATGGATAGATTTAACTACTGCTTTGATCAGTTAGTCCCAGTATGCAGTGGATTTAGGTCTCTGTACTTATGTAGGCAGCAGGAATCCAAGGTGTACACTAAACCTTTAAATAGTCTTCAAGTTAAAAACAGCTATTTGCCTTTTGTGTACAGCAGACACATACATATTTCTGTGAACTATTGCCTTTTCTATCATCATTTAACATGTTGGTGCTATTTAATATTTGCCTGAAATGTGACTCTCTTGTCAGTCTGTTGAAGCATTCTGTAGACACTGGAACAATTGCAAAAATGTGCTCAAAAAATTCTCTCTCTCTCCAGTTTCCCATAATGACTGTTTATACATGCACATTGGTGCTTCTTTTTACCTTAAACAGCAATACTTTTAATTTCTTCTGGAAAGTCTCAAAAGTTGGGATTCAGAATCCTGACATTTCATTTTAGTAGACCATTAGTAAATTATAAATGCTGCTAATACTATTTCAGCTGTCTGGAAGGAACCAAAGGCAATAAACTATAACAAAAGCCATAGCTCTAACAAAGTTTATTACTTGGAAGAGTTAGCAGTACTTGAACCTGCACAGAACTGTCTAAACAGAAAAATAATATTTCACAATTTAACAGTACTTATCTATCCATCTCCTGTACAGGCTATTAACCATGTGCTTGTCTCTTGTTCAGATATAACTAAATGTAAAGTTGTGTGGGTTTTTTTAAATATATGTTTCACCTAAAACTGTGTGTTTCTAAAACATGTTTCTTAATGTTACATTTAGATGACATTATACTTATATATATGTCTGTGTGTTTGTGTCTGTGTTTGCGCATGTGTGTGTATTGTCAGTCAAGAATATTATTCCCCCAAAGGATCTTTCATTGTAATAAGCTTTGGCAGCATATTTTGCAGAGTTAAAAAAGGTGTAAAACACTTTTCCATACTTTAGCCGCATGATATGTATAATTAATGTGTAGTAAATTATATTGCCCAGTTTAAGGCTTGTTTAAATGCATAGAATTTGAAGTCTAATGCAGGAATAAAATAACTTTTGGATCAGTGTAATGTAATATGTTGATCCATTTTACAGGGTGGTGGTGATTATTTAATTAATCACCTTTTGACAATTATTCACACTGGTCCAAATCAAGGTCTCCATTAAAACCAAAGAATAGCTTCATTACAAATGACCCATAAAAGTGTCAAGTGCTGGCAGTGAAGACAAGTAATTTCCTTTCCCTTTAAAACCATTAGATCGAGTGATGGGGGTGGGGAAGGTGATGAAGTGCGTAATAGTGTGATTACAAAGAAAAGCTTAAACAGTAAATTTGACAGCCATGTTAGAGTGGATAGAAGATAAGGGTTATAAACTGTTGGTTCTGTACTTCCAAAATCTTTTAATTTTGTAAGAAGACATGAAAGAATGGTGATATTTTTGAGAAACTTTTAAAATCATCTTTTGGTGTTTATAAATGGAGATTTGAAAATTGACTCAAAGACACGGAGATACAAAATAAGCATTATCTTTCTGTCTGAATGTTGCTTAAAATAGCAGTTAATTGACACAAAATTGCTTTACAGCTCTGCAACTGTTTTCAAAGCCTGCTTATCTACAAAATCTTTTCTATATCTTATTGGTGAGGATAGCAGCAGGACCTTTATGTCAGTGTAATTATATTGGGCACTTTCTTTTACATCTGGAAAGTACCAAGAACTACCAATTGATTTTGTGTAGAGATAAAACTGCTCTCATCTTTGATTAAAGGTGGATTCTGCACCTTTTGCTGAAAGTCCTTGTGTTCTTACTATTCCAAAATATGCAAAACCTTTTTAATTTTCAACTTCTGACAAAAACTTGTCTATTTCACTACTGACCACTGCAGTTTCCATACAAAAGGATTAATTTTTGTGCCTTTCAAATCCAGATATCATATTTCAGTTCAATATTAAATCCTGCCAGACTGATATTATGCAGGAATGTAGCTTCAAAAAGTAAAACTAGAATATTAGAGTGTTAATTTCAGAGGGGTTGATCTGAAGAAAGCATTATTCACAAACTGATTTTGAGCACATTCAGTAGTGGTTGTATGCTTTGTTGTAATTTTGTTTGATTGAACTTTACGTTGTGGAATGAAGTCTTACTAAGGAATTCCATATATTGACCTTACCTCTTATGACCTACCTTCAAATTGTGACAGTTAACAGGTGGTGGTTCTCAGCTCAGTTATCACTGTAAAAAAAAAAAAGTGAAAATAATGCTTTCACCTGAAGGTTCTGGGAAATCTTGCTAGCATAGATTTCAATTACTGCAGGAGATGAATATAAATTTAATATTTTTTCAAAAGAGCAGCAAATATTGACCAGTCCCGGAGATGTATTTGTTAAATATACTTGTCATTCTTTCTTTGATCTTCATTTGTTTTAAAGTCTTGCACCTAAGGTTGGACTAGTTACTGTAAAAAAATCCCAAAAGTTCAAGTGCTGCTTCTAAAAACTAATGGCTATTGACATTCATTAGGATTTCTGTGATGTTATCTAACCCTGTAAAGACATTTGTGGTATGCAGTTTACATTGTATCTGGTGATTGTATAATCATTATTGATTTTCCTTGTGTGTAGTACCTATGTCAAACAACCTAATATATTTAAATGGTGATTATTTCAGCAATATATCTATTATTAGATAAGATCAAAGGCGGTTAAGTGTGTAGCAGATAGTGTGATAAGATGATATAATGTGTGTTTGTGCCAGTGCCTTTGCCCTTATGTGCATAAAACTGCAATTCATAGTCTTTAATGATTAACTCTCTGAAGCACGTTGTGATTTCTATCCTGTAGTAGAATAAAGTATGACAGATGGATTAAAAGAAGCCCACTTTTTAAGCAAAAGGCCTAGGAGTTATGTAAATGTAATACAATTAGATGAATTGATTTTCAAAGACCATGGGAAATCACTCTCTACATTCCGTTCACTTCTTGTTTTCCTACCAGTACTTCTGAAGAAAACTGGAAATATATTTAGAAAGCTGCATGATTTCCCAAAGGATATAATTGCTGTTAATCCCATGTGTATGGATTAACAGAGTAACTTGGCCCATAACAGCAAGTGATTTCTCAGGCTAATCTCATGAGTAGAATGGTTATTGTATTTTATTAGTGATCAAACAGTTTTATACTTGGACTGTAGCAGAAAAGCTGGGAATATAATGCATTCATTTAATATCAAAGAATTATATATTTTACTTGTGGAGTTTTTCTGCTTTAATTAATATCATTTAATTAAAATATACTGCTGGTTAGTAAATGAAAATTTCACTATACATTTAATGCAAATTTAAACAATTAAAAAGTACACCCCCCCAAAAAATGCCCAATTTATAAATACATCTGTACTGCTGAGATTGAAGCAGAAACCCCAGGTTTTTGCTCTTTGTTCTGTAAATATTTTATCACATTCTGCATTGTTCTAAAATAAAAATTATATATTTGAAAATATAGTAAGTGTGCACATAAAATGTAATACCCTTGAATGTGTAAATGTGCTTTCTTAGCAAAACTTTATTAGGATTTTTAAGTAGTTTTGAAAGGTAGGCCCCTGTGATGGTACAACAGGCTTTTTTGTGTGGCTCCATTTTAAATTTAAAAGTGGTTCCTGTGCAAATACTAAGCCTCAAATCTAAATTATTGCTCACAACTTACTGTGTTGTGTGCATGTGCCAGCTCTGTTAGGGTTAGACTGAGATCCTCTCTGCCACTCTCCATCACACAGCATGGAGATGCACCCTTTGGACACTAGTTTCTACTCATGTCCACAGAATTACTCTTTGATTCCACTCTTTGCCTTCTGCATCCTCCCATGGTAAGAATGGAAACCATTATGATCCCAAACTGCGTGTTCCACCAGGAGGTTACCAACACTGACAGTCAAATGCTGGAGCAAATTATGCCAATCACTGATCTCAAGGAAAATCAGACATATCATTTAAACACTCAATATGATTTTGTGCCATAGCCTATGTGAATCTGCTTGAAGTAGCTGAGGAATATCCCAGAAACTCCCAACTACTCAGACTGAAGGTGATCATTCTGATGACCAAATACTAAAGGGGTAACTCCAACGGAGAGCATAGACCAGCAGTCAGAGCATTTATCTGTTCCATAATATGTCTGGACTGGAAACAGGATGTTCCCAGTGATCTGCTTTGTTTTAGTCTGTCCACAAGGATGAAGATGCCTAGCTGGAGTGTGCTCCAGTGCAGGGTACTCATATGCAGTGTTACTGCTGCACTTTTCCACTGTGTCCTATTCTTGAATTCCCCTGATGCTCCACAATGACCTCCATCATGGGTGAAAATGAGAGTCTTGGTGATGGATACTCTCCTCTCATATAGGAGAACATTGCTTTCAGTTGGAAAACTTCTTCAAGTGATGGTGAATATTCCCTGTTGCGGAAAAAGTCTTTTTTGTTGAAAACTAGTCTTATGTGACCCAACAGCAGAGCTGAATGATAACTTATTTATTTTAATAATTTTCTCTAGCTGTGCAAGTCTCACAATCAAAGGAATTTGCAATCAAAGAATTGTGAGGAATAATTCTGTTGAGGCTGGTAGAATAGCAAATGTAGCTATAAAGTTATTTACCATATGCAAATGCTGAGGACAAATTGTAGACTGTAAAGATTATTTCTTCATGTTTAACATTAATTAAAGATATCTTATTCAGTACAGAATTGGAGTACCTCCATAATTATTGACCTGATATTACAAATTGACATAGCTGTTCCTGTGCATCCAGATAGGCTCAGTTGTAGGACTTGGACCTATGTAATCATCTCTGTTGTACTTAGAGATGCACCAGCTGAACATTATGCTACCCTGTAATGTGTCAAGAAGGCAAACAGCAGTAGGAATTGGTGGTTTGAAGAAGAGGAAGTTCCCAAATTAAGCCATCTTCATAGAGAACATATCACCTCTCTTCCATGTATTCATAACTCAAGTCCTTCTTGGCACTGTTCGGAGCCCTAAGTCAGCCTCACAAAACAATAGGTGGAAAAGCACAAATTACTTGTTCTTAGGCATTTATTTCTCTGCAGAAAGTACAATAAAGTTGTTTTAGTTTGCATTTAGAAGCTTAACTGTATAAGAGTTTCCTCTTGATCCTCTGATATTTTACACTTGGAGTAACAATGCCACTATTTGTGCAAGACAGTGGCTCAGCCTATTACAGTCACTAGGAAGAAATTAAGAAGGAAAGCCTTATGATAGCCATGTCTGGAGTCTACATTTCCTTCTACTACAGCGAGAGTGTGGGAGAAGTCAGAGTAAGCAGCCAGGAGCAATGCTGTGAGCAAGCTTGAAGGGGTTATCCTAGCTATCAAGTTATTCTTCTACATTTCTGAGTGTGATAATTTAACTAAAATACTCATTTGTTTACTTTAAAGTGGTCTTTTCCATGTGCAGGCAACCAAGTACCCAGACAGGAATAAACTTGCTCTTTATGTAAATGCATATTTTAATAATGTTTTTCATGTATTTTTTCAGTTGATACATTTCTTTCTCAAACTCCGGGCATATAAACATTCTAAATGAGTCTGTATTTACTGCCTAAAGCTTTAAAAATGTCTGTTAAACAGGCCCAAGTAAACTCCCCCCCCAAACCTTAAATCTTTTTAGGCCAAATACTAAATCTCGCAGCATAAGGATCCAGAGGCAAAAAGGGTGCCATGGGGCGAATTGCAGACGAAGCCTCTAATTCTGCGTGTCCTTGAATTTTATTGCACAATTTTTGTCATTCCTAAAGGGTGCACAGAGGAAGCTGGGAGAAGCACATAGAGAGTTAGACTGTTGTTATGTCTCTGTGTCCCATATAGCCCTATGCCAGAGAGCTCTGTAGTGGTTGGTTACAGCATAACTTCCATGCATCAGAGCTCTGGGCTGCAGGGAAACAACTTTCCCCCCTTCTCTCCACCCTCCTCCTCAAATTGTCATTGTTTTTCTCCTTTTCGAAGTCCATTCAGTCAGACTTCGATTGGGACACAGGGGAGCTGGAATGAAATTCCACTCATCCATTGCCACAGCACTTATGGACTAGCGCTTGGTAGATATTCACCCTCCAAGGTGTCTTTAGGACCAGGAAAACCTTAGAGTAGGTTTCTGTAGGCTAGGATAACCACATATGCCATCTTTGGTCTTTTATTTTGTGCTACATCTGAATGTGTGTCTCTTCCTCTTAGCTCCCAGCTGCATGACAAAGCCTGGGAGGCAGATCCCTGATGAACACAACCTTGTGGAAGGGTGTGTAAACCCTTGGAAAAAAGTTGACTTCCAGATACATGATCCAATAGAGAGACTTGCACTTCCTTCTGTCGTCTGCTGCAAATTATACTCTGGCCAAGGATTTACCCCGTATCCCAATCTTTTTCTTTTTAACAGGCCATCTGGCTTACGTGCCTCCTGGCCTCTCCCAGACTCACCTTCACTTAATAGCTATTGAGCATGTCTGAAAATTTTGGTGGGGAAGAAAAATCTCTACCTCAAGAAAAAATAAGAAAAACACCGCAATGTTTCTTTTGTCCTGTTTGATTTCGGGACAAAATTAAGCCTTTCAAAATATTCCATGCAGGCCTGTGGGACTTTAATGGGAGAGAAAATGGGAAGGATTGCTGTTTTCACCTGTAAAAATTAAAAGACTGGTAGGAAAGGTATTCCTTGCAGATTTCTGCCATGAGAGACCCATATGAAGGCTTCTGCATGGTAGAGTACAGAATATAGAAAGGACTCTCCCCTATTGGAAAGGATCATCCGCAGATCTACTATTCCAGAGGCATCCCATTGCCCTATTTAAGCTTCATCAGGGGATGTTGGGGGGAGTACCCAGTCTGCTCTAGATCCAGGCTCTACTGTACTGTACTTAAATTAAATCCACTTACTGTAAGCCCTTCTGCATTTGTTTCAAAAAGAAATCTGTCTTTTCATGTGCTAAACATGGAATAGAAGATATTTTTACTGAAATTTCAAAAAAAGGAAACACACTATATTTTAGGTTATAGTCATTACTTATACAAAATAAATGATCAAAACTAAGTAACAAACTCACATCTCTCTTTTGAGATTTCTATGCATAAAGAAATTGGGTTATCTACAAACACATTATGGTTTTGAAATGTGTTACTGCATTCTAAATACTTGAATTAAAACAATTTGGTTTGAATTGTACTATTATAGCAGACTCAAAATCCTTTTATCAGAGATTCTTCCCCCCTCCCCCCCACTTCTTTCTCTTTTTGGTGTTATTAAAGGTTTTCAAGCTTTGTTATTCGAGTTAGATAAACACTATGGTAACTAGGAAAGCTAGCATGTTTTAGAAGTCTGCAGTTCTGAGTGCTTTCCATAGAGACAAGGTAGTATCTGTATCCTAATAGTCTCTCAATGCATGAAATATAATAAAGGGAACTATTTCAATAATATTCCTTAAAAACTACAAGACATAAAAATCCTGACAGAGTGAAGATATTACTTGAGGAACACCTTCAGGATCAAGGTCAGTGCTTATGCTAAAGTATCACAGAGTAGAGAAATCTTGGTTTTTGCAGAATAGAACACAACATTTTTCAAGTAAATCGTAGATGCTAAGGAAAAATATTTCACTCACAGGTTTTTGAAGATTCTACCTGTGCATGTCCTTTTTTTTGTGGACAGGTGGCTTAAACGACCATGTCAGAATAACATATGTCTTTGCTATTCAAATGAAACAGGAAGTCAGTACTAAAATGTTCATGACTGAAGCTTACTAAGTAAAGATGGCCAAATTTCAAAAACCTTGAAGTCTCAGTTTACAGCTCTGCATATAAGCGTGAAGGCTTCTGAACTGTACAAATGTTTTGGATGTGAAAAATATGGATGGACATATTGTGAGAATTGCCTGTTTCATTTCAGAATATGTGTCCTTCAGACTTTTCTTATTTCCTTTTTTGAATCAGAGCCATGTGCATGAGGACATATGGCATTGGGCACTTGTTAACGGTCACAGATCCATCAGAAGGTGTGTTATAACCACAGCAAAAAAGTTAAAATATGAAAAAAAATAGTTTTCAAGATGCACTAACATCCTCATTATATTATCTTACTTTAATTAGCATTTATCTTAGATATATTACTTAAAATAAATCACTTTTTTGACTGTTATGAGGTTAAACATCACTGGATTTTTAATTTCACTTTAGTTTATTTACACAGCACATTTTTGCTGAAGAAATTATAGATTCAGAGTCTTGATGTGTTCACAGCAAATTTTCTGCCTCTAGAAGAATTAACTACAACTTCTAGTAAGTTACTCAGTGTTTCTCTACCTCAAATTCCTTTCCGTAAGCTAAAATGCTATTTGTTATGGATAGACTCTTTCATCCATAGGCAGAAAAAGGTTTCTGCAGAAGTGGCAAATATAACTAGTCTGAGTTTGCAAGTAGGTCAATGGGTCTGCAAACATATGAAATTATTTACTCCACGTTACAGATTAAATGTGAGTCAGTAGAAGAATGAGAGTCTCCTATTCTTTTCTGGGAGTCTTTGATCAGCATGTGTTTTAACATTTTAGTGACTTATTTTATAAATAGCATTTATGATGAAAAGTTTTCAAACATTTTACATATTTAAGATGCTTGGGACATGACTTCTGTAGGTACTTAGTAAAATGCACTGCTTTGTATCTTCAGTTCTAATTTTTGTCTGCTCTTTGAGTTAAGAGAACTCAAGATGTTAAGTACAAATCTAAAAGACAAGAAAAACACAAATAATGTATACCATTGACACATTAATTTAAGTCATCTTTCCCAGTCTGGCAAAAGGGCAGCAATGCAAATGTGTCTAAGCATGGCCCATTTTGGATGATTTCCATCATCCTAGTCGGTCCTCAGTTGTTGCTCCAGAAGAGTATAGTTCTTCTATGGGTCTCATGTCATATCTGACATTCCTGCACAGGACTTCCATATATGTATCTGGACTCTTTGTTTAGGCACCTGAGCCACTTTCAAGAACGCTGGGACAAAGACACAGAGAATATTGCAGACAGCATTAAGCTGTCCTTTGTCTACTTGCAATCAGCAGCTCTGGTAAAGCACCATCTTCATCATTTGAGGTTATTTCCTGACAGACAAGGTGTTTCTTTGCTATACTGCCTTGTTTAAATCCAGAAGCAGGTTTCCTCATCACATCCTCTCCTCAGCAACTATATTTTTGATCTCTGAATATAATTTTTCCCTAAATATCAAAAATCATGTTTGCATGAGACTTTTAGGGCTTGGAAATGTTAGCTTCTCTCTTTTGTAATTTGGCACTAGGATAAATGTTATGGGGGTAATTGCATCTGAAGGATTCTTTAAATTAAAGCACAGTCCCGTTGGGCTATTACTTGATTGCCAATTAGGCCAGATACTTGGAATATTATGAAAAAGAAAATAAATCCTGAAAAATAGAAATGGTAGAATTGCCAAGAATTAATGCAAGAAGGCAAAATTCTCTTTGGAAGAAAACTGGATTATATATGTAGACAGCGTTATGATGATGAAACAATTGCTGATGGAAAATTTATTATCTGGACATTATACAGCATCTGTTAAAGCTAGACATTTTCAAACCATTATATCTAGAAAATATGCATTTTTTAAAAGAACTTATGAAACAGCACCTTAGATTATTAATTCTGTTTTTCTAGGAATTTGAAAATATTCCCCAGAATGGAGGACATATTATTGTGTCCATATTTTAGAAAAATAAAAAGGAAGAACATAGTCATTACAGGCCATCTTACCTGACACTGGCCAAAGACTGATCAAGCATTATATGATTTAAAAAATAATTAGGAAGAGTAATATAAGTGATCCAACTGAATATGGATTTGCAGAAACTTCCTTTATACATTTTTCCATAAGATATCTTTAAAAAACAACAGCAACAACAACAAACAAACAAACAAACAAACAAAAAACCCTAAAAAAAATAAAAACCAAATCCAACCAAAGAAAGAC
>VRYO01001463.1:63006251-63025308 GCA_009812075.1 Sialia sialis
AAAGTTTTAGTTGATTGATTTTTCTCAAATATCCAAAGGAAGTTCAGAAAAACTAGTTTTTAAAGACTTTTTAATGGAATGTTCTCAAGACTTTTCCTCAAACTTCAAATGATCTTGTGAAAAATCACATTTGGGAATGATATCATTAGCAAGAAATATCAACTAGAAATGAATGCATAAATAACTCCAAAGCTTAGAGTGACACTCATATAAAAGTGCAGTAATTTCACACTATAAGGCGCATCGGATTATAAAGCGCACTTCCTAGTTTCGATCAAAATTTTAGTCAAAAGGGTATGCCTTATAGTCATGAAATTACTGTACTCTGTGATACTGATTCTGTCATACTGGAAACTTTCAGGACTTTCCCACCAGTTCAGCTGAAAGGGTTAAACATTAATATACAGCTTTTTCAATTAAATTTGCTCAGGCAACAGCTAAGATGGAATTCTGGAGACTTGTGACATCTAAATGTTTGTCTATGATAGCACAGTCCCTCAGTGGGTCAAACTATGCCATTCCTCAAAGCTGAAGTTAGATATTCAACAGAGATGTAAGGAAACAAAAGACATTATAATGGCAGCATCAGTACTACTAGTACAATATAAATATAATAATATGTAATATAATAATGTCAGATAATGAGGAAAAAATATCTTTCTGTAGCTGAAACAGAAAAACTGTCAGAGAACAGATCAAAACATATTTTGCTACAATCTAGGGCTGCAAAATATGCTCAGAAACAGCAATATAGTATGTTTTCAAGTTAGTGGTTTCTGATTGACAGATGAAGCATTCATTTCTGTTTCTACGCAACTTTTCTTTGCTTCTCTCTCCTTCACTTTCCTCTTTCCTTATCTGTAGGAAGAAAAGAATCTATTACTTTATGGGAAGATTAATAGTAGAGTTTATTCAACAAGGTTAGAGGGTGTAGATTTCATTTGGCTTACTCATCATCCATTGACACTTGAGAAAGATGAAACCTGCTGAATCATGTAACATTAGATTTTGTGAGCACAAGGCCTTAAGAAGCTAAATTATTACTCATTCTAAAATTTTCCATACTCATAAATAACCAGTGACCATTTATGGCCTTACTTTTGTGTAAGCATTGCAAGATTGTTTACAAAATCAATTTAATGTGAGCAGTAGAATTACCATATTATAAACCAGTTAATAAAGAAACATATACTTTAAAGACTTTACTTGAGGATATTCTATATTTTATAGTCATTGAACATACAATAATTTTGCAAAAATTCTTTCTAAGGGTAAGTATATTTAGTATTAGTTTTTTCTTCAGGAGGGTGTTTGAGATATCCCTTGTTCATGTTGAATACAGCTGCATAGGAGCACACTTGACAAATTATATATGCTGGAATTTGCAGGGACAATAGTTCAGCATGCTGTTCAAACAGCCTGAGGCACTAACTGGACCCCATTAGTCTTTATCAAGCTCAATATCTTTTGTTGCAACTGCTGCCTAAAAAGATGTGACAGTCTTTGTCATGGTACAGAATGGTGGACGAGGTACATGGCAAACTAGGGGAGGAAGTAACTGTCGGACTACGGGTGCAAGAGACTGACAGTGTTAATTAATTAACTTTGTTATTCTCTTTGTCTATAAGGTCTCTACAGAGATTATTCTACTCACTTCCCCTCACATGCCAACTCCAGCACCTTTTAAGTCAAGACACGTAGGTTCCCAAGATTCTAAGACTTTTTCAAATCAGCTTTAATGTCCAAAAAAAATATTGTTTAGTCTTTTCACTTCCATGTATATTTTCTGAAAAGTACCTGCTAACTCTTTCAAAACTGTCGGTTGTCAACCACAGCATCTGTAGCTGGCTCAGAACAATTCATTCTGAAAAAGAACAAAAAGGACCAATTTAAGACCCCTTGACTTTGTTCACCTGTTGGTTCAGGAAAAAGTCTTGGCCAAGGAATATTTCATCCTTCTCCTCTAGCAGCTAGTGCTTATACTTGTATTCTGCCATTTGTTGTATGAGCTGGGTGAGCTCTGCCAGGCAGGAGAAGTCAGCTACGTGGGTACCCTGCTCTGCACCACAGACAGAGATATAACATTGCAAATACACTGGGCAATACTGCCCAATTTACTTAGCAGCAATGCAATTCACATGTAATTTCTGTACTGCAATTTCTATGCAACTACTTTATTTTCACCCCTCTTGTCTCCAGTTTAGAGAGGCCACATGGCAAGGTTCTACTGACTCCTGCTTTCACCACTATAAAACCTTCTGCCCTTATGGGGACTAGGGCAAACACAGATTAGAAAACTCCATTTTCTATTTAAACGCTCTATTTCCAGCAATCTCCTAGCAACTTGTTGTTTTGACCTTTGCACATATTTTTGCAGACTGAAGATGGGAGGGGCCAAGTCTGAGACAGGTGTAGGGAGACTGAGCTATAAAGAGACGTAGACTTAACTGCTAATTTTCAAATACCCTAAGTTTTTTGTACAAGTGGAGAAATAGGCTTTTTTTAAAATTATATTAATTATTTGAGTGGTAGCTGGATTACACTTTTAATGGGAGCTACTCACATGGTTCTTAATCCTCAGTTTTATAATGGGTTTTGTGTATAAATAAATGTGCCTGCTATTATTGCAAGCGTCCAGACCATATATTGGAAATCACTGAACAATGAAGTCTCGAACAAATAAGCATGGAGCATCAGAGGCCTGATTATAAGGTAAGCAAGAAGAGGGGCAGGGTGCAGCCCAGCTCTGGCACCACGAGGGCAGGAGTACTCACGCAAGGCACAGTGTGAATGGAAGAGGGTGAGCTCAGTACCCTCAGCCACCTCTATAAATTCACCCTGGCCAGCTGTAGTCCGAGAACCAAAGGCTCATAACTGAAGAATCAAGCCATGGCTTTGCTTGTACAAATTACATCCAGAGAGCTGAGTACACACACACACATGAGTTTCATAACATGCCTACTAGCAGATCTAGATCTGTTCCAGGTTAAAAACACATGCTAATGTATTATTCCTCGGAAGTGATTTCCTTAGCTGCCTTAGAGAAATGGGACCTGAAGGGCAGAGCAGATGGGAGTTCCCCTGCTGGAAAATATGCCCCTTTCCAGGTGTGCACATGAACTAGCGGAAGGGCAACTTCAGCTTATGAATACTCTGTGCTTCAGGCATCTGCTGGGGTTACTAGCACTAGCTCTTTCAGATCTGCTTCCAATACCCCGGGTAGTACTTAAAGAGTAAAGAGAATATTCCAATCAGCTGCCACAGACAGCCACAGACAGTATTTTTTGCAGCCAGAAGAATTTTAAGACAGTTAGTTCTGCCAGGTTAAATTAAAGAAGGCATGTCATCAGTAGAAAGCAGCGCTTTGTATAGGTATGATATGGTATAAACTCCCCACAGCGTAACAGGGTTGGCTGTAAACATGGTGAACAGGCAGCTCCTGGAGGAAACAAGCAGTCCTGGCCATTCTACTTTCCCCTCTCCTGGTGAGCCTTTACTGCAGAGGGATGATATTTCATTGCAAGCAAGGCCAGAGAAGCAGTTTGCCCAAAGAAGACAACCTGTTTGGGCAGGAGCAAAACACAAAACAAAACACAACACAACAAAACAAAAAAACAAAACAAAAACAACAAAAAAAATCACACAACAGCAACTACCCTAATTCTTCAGGGTTTTTCTCTTTGCTCTTCATTTAATTGTACTCTTTCCCCCTCCCCATCTCACTTTCACTGCAAGCATTCCCACCCTTTTCCTGGCTCTTGCATCCCAAAAAATTCAGTTCTCTCTGCAGCCACTGAGAATCTCTCAGCCAGTTTCTATCCAAATGAGATTTTTCCATCTTGCCTTCATGCCTTCTTTTAACCAAACTCTACTAAATGGACATTAATGCCCTCACTTTCTGGACTCTTGGCAATGCTCTTTTGCTGCCCTGAATCCTGTCCTGCCACTTATTTTCTGTGTGGCCAGCGGTTGATTGATGTCACCACAGACCTTAAGGGAATGGAGGCATGAAAAAGGCCAGGATACACAGACCATCGCCTCCTCCTGTTATGTTCTCCTGGAAACACAAGCTTCTATAAATATATCCAAGATTTGATACAAGGCCTGGACATTACAAGGCTGATGTTGTGACTGAAGATTTTTTTGCTACATCTCTTTGATCAGTTGTCCTTGATGCCATATGTGACTGAGTGAAGTGAAACACCTGGGACAAGAAGTAGAAGGTTTGCATAGAAATGCAATGGACTTTTCATTTGCCACATTTTGTTGAATGCACTGATTAGGCATTCACAAATTCTTATTCAAACACATTCAGTAATCAGGTGGCTTTGGATAGCACAGTCCTAGTGGTCTCTGCCCAGCTTGGTCATCACATTTCCTGGCAAAGACATTCTGGCTGTCACAAATTATGGAAAGTTATTGTCTATCTTTTCAGGGATAAAAATATCCACCCTAGACAAGGCATAACATATGATATGAAAAACTGTGCAGTTATGGAAGTTTATTATCCCTCGCTATTAAGAAGTGGAGTGGGCAAAATCCCTAATATCAGAACATCCGCCTCTGAAATACAAAGTAACCACAACACATGATCTGTCAAAAACTATCATGATGATAAACAATAGGGTGAGCTCCAAAATAAATAAATAAACACTGCCAAAGAAATTATTTGCATATTTTTCTCTCTCCCCAACCAGTGCTTGAAAAATGTCCTTATTCAATGTGCTTGCTCATCCACGCAGCTGCCAGCTGTGCCTCCTTCCTTCAGCAGTAGTTACATGTTAAATGGTTTTTAATACTGCTGCAGAAACCTAAGGTATGCAACGCAGGTCTCTCCAGCCTCTTAGAATTTATGTGGAATTATTATTTCAGTGCTGCAACAAAAATTTGACATTCAGTTGAAGACTGTGGCATGCAGGAAACCAAGACAGACAGAGTACAACCAAAAATGTCCAGACACTGAGAGACATCTCCAGCAACCCTCATGTAATTAACATAAATCTGGGCTGCCAAAAGTACTAACAGCACTTGAAGCAGCTTTGAAATCCCAAATGTATGACTTCTAAATTTAGAGCTCTGTTCTTACTATATTCTGTTATGCACATGTTTAGATTTCTGTTGATTGTTTGCAGAAGAAAAGGAATGTAAAGGTTACTTGTTTAGAGCGAAACGATGGCCTACAACTGCAACTCAGTGCTGGGGGATGAAGAAAAACCACCCTACCCATGCAGGAATTTAGAGTGGCATCATGATTCACAATGAACTGAGGCAGCTTCTGTGTCCTTAGATGTGTTTGCCAGCACAGGCAGGCCACCCCATGCCCTGTGCTCTGCCTCTTGCAGATGCTGAAAGAAATGGAAGATCTGCACAGCTGCTGCACCCCCCAAGTGTGACATCCTGAATATAACAGCTCCCTGTGTGGATGGCACAGATATGGGAGAGAAAACTTGAGCGCAGTATAGTGAAACAGAAGATGGTTGCAACAGGCACTGAGTAGAAATGCAGACTTCAAAGATGGAGGAGGAAGGTAAGGACCAACACGGACGTTTTTTTCTTTTTCAAAGCCATCACCATTCCAAGCCTAGCACTCAACAGACAGACCAGTGTTTCACACCCCCTTTAACATGCCAAAGACAGCTAGATTTGGCTACAATTCCGTTGTTTAGCACCACGTAATTATCCATCAAGTCTAAATTTTTGGTCTGTGTATTTGTTGCAGGACTTCCTCTTCAGCCATCCCCCTCAGACATTTCTCCTATGGGTTTCTAAGGCATGTCTCTGTCATTATATAGCTGAGAGAACAAACACATATCTGCTATTTTTTTTCAGTAGTATGAATTATTTATATTCTGTATGGAAGGAGATCAATAAAATGATAGTTTTTAGATACTTTCTAAAATGTAAAGCTTTTGTTTCTGGACTAAGGACCTTCATGAAAATGAAACTGCTTTAATGTGTGCTTTTACATGTGCTTCTGTAATGACGAGACCATTTTATTTCATGATTATAAAGCCTTTATGCCATTATTAACCGGGAGTGTTTTTTTTAATTATTCCCCTGTAGTTCTATCAATTCAATTAAATATATTTTGATGGGCAAATGTGATAGCAATTATTTATTAGTCTATATCACTATACTTTTCCTCCATTTCTTGTGGCAATTCTGTAAGATATGCCTCCTTTCCTCGGGAACCTATAAACTATGTTTTCTAAAGTTTAATGTCTCCTTATAGCAATATATCTTTTTTTCTTTTTAAGTTATTTTACCAGTAGTGTAAAGACGTAGAGCATTCGGTAGAGTACACAAATACTATGGACATAGACAGATTGCGTGATTCTAATGGATACCATCTCAGTAGTGGATGGAATAATCTCTAGGTAAGGTATTAGGTTGCTGCTAATGTAACCATGAAGGCAGAGAATGGTAACAGGATAATCCTAGTAGATATCCTTAAGTGTTGAAACCAGTTTTATGGTGTCCTCCATGCAATAATGTAAACAAAAGGGGTCAGATAAGTAATACATTTTTAACCATTTGTGTATTGGTCAGTCTAGATAAAAACAGCAGCCAGGGATGCTCTTGCCTGAGAACAAATATTCTGCATTTAGTAATGGAAATATGGTAAGATGGTTGTCATGACCAAAATTGCAGCTTCTTTCAAACTTGCTTTCAAACAGCTTTCTTTCAAACTTGCAGCTTCTCCCATAAGCAAAAATGGGGAAAAAAAATGCACAGACAGGATCTTCACATCAAAGACCTTCTTAGTTGTTTCTGAAAGGTCATAATGGGAGGCAAATGTTATGCATGAAACATCTACATAGAAGAAAAAAGAACTGAAAGAAAAATCTACAGGCGAGTCTGTAGAATCCACAATACAAAACTTATCCACGGTAGATAACAGCTTCTACTGTTCTTTAACATCTGTCCTTAATGTGTAACAAAGTTAAAAATTTTAATAGGGATGACTTCATCCTGGCAGAAGTTTGCTCATCATTTCATGCATCAAAAAATTTTCCAGCATTTCTAAAAATAAGAAATGTTGATATATTTTTGAAGAAACTCCTGAGATCAAAAAAGATAACTCAGTTTTGGTTCTTATTTAAACTAACTAGGAGTTAAATGCTAGCATAAAACAAACTGCTTCTTGGTATAGATGCCATGATCTGATTGTATTTACCTTGTGCAGACTGAGCATAAGACCAAATTATTTGCTTGTATCTATATATATGTGTGTGTGTATATGCGCATATATATATGTGTGTGTATATATATATACATATAGTCGTACATACATATATAGTGGTTTTGACTGGTTTTTGTATATTTTGCAATGAAACAGTCATTGCAACCACATATTTAAAGTGGCAAATGTTTTCAAAATATGAGACCTGTCAAAAAAAAAAAAAATACTCGATACTCACAACCCTGGTTCATAAGTAAAACAGATTTCACAGAAGATATCCTAGTTAAAAGAAGATTGAAAACAAACTAGAATGTGAAATATTAATATTAATATTAAACATGAGTAAATAACAAAGCATTGTAAACCACAAGTTGAAATATACTCAACCTGAAGAAAGGACTGCATGTCCAAAAGCTTTTCCGTTTTTTCCAGTTGCATCTAAGAACTTGGTAAAAACATCCCCTTTTCTTGCAAAATTTGCACTAAATATATCTTCATATAACCATGATTACAGCAACACAAATTAACAAAAGGAATTTATATGTAGAGGACCAAGAAATTCTCTAGGTTATGTACACTTATTCTACATTGCGAGCTGTAGCTAGGTATGTTTTTTCCATTGAAATTTTCGGGGGGCGTCATTTTAACAAAAACACAAAAACCAGTCACATTCAATAAAATGCCAGGGACTGAGTTTATCACCTTCAGAGGATGGCATGAGGAAATATGTGCTAAGATGGTATAATTTTTATCTAACATAGTGTATGAAAATATTTTACAGACAAAAGCTGTATCGAAACTAATCATACTTTTGAGCAACTGCCATTACGTGGTTTTACATTTACATTTGCATTTTCATGTAAATACATGAAAAATTGGGAATTTTCAAGTTATTAGTGCATTTTCTGTGCCAACACAATTCTGGCAGAAGATCATTGAACTTCTTTTAACTAAAAGATCTTAAATCTAGGATTCTATTTACTGATTAGCAACCAAACAATCATTTTTAAGACTATAAGTCTAATCAATGTGTGCTCGCATAATAAACGTGGATTTCTCCAAAACGCAGGACACTTTAAAATTTACAGAGATGACACAGATCAGGTTAAAATTAGCTCACTGAAAGGTCTCAGACTAGACATTCCTGTTCTTTGGGGAATTTCTTTTAGTCACATTATTTTATACGTGTGGCAGTCACCTAAAAGATGGTATAAAAATATTTGTTAATAAATTTTGCAGATAACTCAAGGATTAGTGAGATAGATAATGGAGAGGATCATCAAGAATGTCCAAATAATGTGCTTAAGATGCTATCCTCCCACCCCCAATTTATTTGTTAGTTAATACTAATATGTTAATAAGTAATATACTCAGGAATAAAGAATGAAAATTTTGCCTATACACTGAGCAGTTCTGCTTTAGAAAACCACAGCAAAAGAATCAATTTTAAGATACTGTGGGTTAACAACCTCCACTACCAGTGCAAGTGTATGGAAAAAAAAATAAAAATAGACTTGACATGATCCACAGTCTTATAAAACAAGAATAACTGAGTGGAGGCAGAGAGGTGGTCTTGTCTCTGCGCGCTGCCTTAGCTGTCAAGCCCTGGCTGCAAGACTAGTTAAACAGGACTCTAAGCCAAAAAAGCAGAGCTGCCAGGCTCCCCCACACAGACTGTGGATAGAGAGAGCCTGTGACAGGGGTCACCCAGCACACAAAGCTGAGTGTTTTCTTTCCTCGTAGTGGCAGTTGTGAGGAGCATTGGTGGAGAAATCCCCTCCAGTCAGTGGTGCCATGGTCTTCATCTCTCCTCTGAAATGCAGCTTAGCACCCCTAAAAACTGAAAAGTTTAAATCTAAATAGTTTGCTTGGTTGAGGAAATTTATTAGAGGCATCTGAGCCATGTCTGGCATTGACAGTCTGGGTCTTGGAGAGAGCACAGCCGGGAGCTGCCGTGCCTGGACTCCGTTAGCTGTAGCGCTTTCAGCACCGCTCCCAGTCTAATGCAGCTTTATTGCTTCCTGTAGCTGAGCTAATTTGTTCAGAGGTAGCATGTGTATCTCTGCACAGCACTGCACCGTGTCATGTGCATATACCTTTTATGGGCTGCAATGCATGGGATGTCAGGCTAAGATGATCTAATAATCCTTTCTGGCCCTAAACCGCATGAAACCATCATCAGTCACTTCCATTAATCTTCCATGAAGGAAAATAAGACACCTGAACATAGCAAGACAGTGAGATACAGCAGTAAAAATGTTGAAAATGTTTCTCAACTTCACCCTGCTCTCTTTCTGATTCTGCCATAAATTACTGGCCCACATCCATATAGACACTGAGATACTGTCAGGCTGCTGCGGAGGACTTCAACTTGGACTTTCTCCCCAGGTAGTGGCAATTAGCACATCTGGGGGGACAATAAGAGAGAGATAGTGGTACACAAAAAATTCCAGCATGGTTATCAAAGCCCCTGCACGGTAGCACAAGGATTTTTAGGCAGAGGCACACGTTAGGCAATGATGGTCATGCAGCCCTTGCTATTTTCATTAGCCTGAAAGAGAAACAAACAGTCTCAGATTCACTCTCTCTGCTTTCATGTCTTGTGTAAAACGCAATGAGTAAATTGCAATCTGGAAATGGGCAAAAAGCTCGGGATCAAAAAATTCCGATGGATCTTGGCCAGTTTGTGCAGAAGTTACCATAACAGGGTCTCATTGCTCCATACACAGGAAACAAACAGCTGGAGGGCCTAAGCATTCACATGATGAGGGTGAACCAAGCTTGGGAGATGTGCTGATTTTCTCTTCTGGCATGTGAAAAGGTTTATTTTGGACAGCATCTGTTTTATTTTTTGTTCTCAGTTCCTTTAAAAAGGGAGTGACTAGGTCAGATGGACCCCCTAGAAGGAGCAGAGATTCCTCCTTTCCCTGGAGAGCAGATGAGCATGCTTGAGGACTGAGTGGGAGGAGGAGGATAGGAGGAGCTCTCAGACTTCTCCAGGGTCTAATGGGGAGAAAAGAGCATGAGAGCCCTGGTGAGGAGATGGGAGCCTGCTGCTGAGGAGAGGTTCATGAAAGGAGCAGGGAACACATGCACAGCGAGGCGCCCTTGGCAACAGGCAAAAACTTCCCAGGGATCAGAGGGGACTGCGCAGAATTTGCTGCAACCAAGAAAGTAACTAAATTGACTGAAACCAAACCTGGAAACAAGTACCCACCTGGCACCGCACGGGGAGAAGAGTGAATGTATATATGAAGAAGAGTGTATACATATATATATATGAGTGTGTATATATATATATAAGAGTGTGTATATATATGTCCTCACAGAGAGAATATACATATATGTCCTCACAGAGAGAGAAACTGTTTCTTTGTTTATAAAGTTAAGTGTTCTTATTTCTATTTTGTACAAATCATGCATTTAAAAGATGCTTTCGTCTCTTCAGGTTGCATACAGGAAGGCTAAGAAGTCTAGATCATCATTAAAGCTTAGTCTGTCTTCTCACAAGATGTGGAACCCAGTGACCCATCCCAGTTTTGCTCCTCAGCACTAGAGATATGGGAATTATAGAAATACTGTGAAAAAATTGTTGAATTTCATCTGTGACTTTAAACAGCCTGTAAAAGGTGTATGAAAAATTGGGAAAAATATATTCATTAAGATGTTAATAATTCTTCATTTAGTTTCAATACATCAAATAGGGAGAAAATGGATTTTGGTTCATTGGTAGTTCAGGAAGGAAAAACCAAACAAAAAAGGGAAATGTTTCTTTTTTATTGAATTGAAAAGTATGTTTTGTTTATGGTTTCATGAAACATTTAAAAAGTGATGCAACCCAAAATATTTTATGTGGCTTCAAAAACCTTTTAAAACTGAAAAAAAATTGAAAGGAAATTTCAAAATGGAATGTTATTTCAAATTAAATAATTGAAATGCTTGACTTCATGTCAAAAGGAAATATCTGATTCTTTAAAAAACTTATGAGGCTCTTTCAAAGTGAAGCACTCAACAAAATTAACACAATTTTGCAAAATCTTTTGATATATCTCTGCTTCCATTGCAAAAAAAAACAAAAAAAATCAATCAGTTGAAATTTTTCACAAACAAGCAAGCATTAAGAGCCAAAAGACATGTAAGCACTGAACATTTTCTAGCCATACAGACCAGAAGTGCTCCCAAAGAGTTTGTTTAGTAATAACCAGAAAAGCCTACCAGAAACCCAGATCTGTTAAGAATAAAATTGGAAACAGATATGTCATGAATTGTTTTTGTTGCCTTTTATTATTTTGCATTTTCTTTTGCATTCCTTCTCTTCTCGTTTTGCCCAGTCCTTCTTAGATGCCTGTGTACCAGAAACACCAGGACAAAACGTCCTGTGATCTCCACACATACACTTCCCCAGAGTAATTATGGGTCATAGTCTGTGCTGGCAGAAATTGTCTCCCTACTTGCAAATTCAATTATGTTAGCTGGGGATCTCACCTGATAACTTCAGTTACAAAGATTTTAGAGGCTTGTTTTACAGAGAGCCTCAACATATTTCAGCAGTTTTTATTCCATAGATTTTCTTTGGCATGACGAAAGTTTGCTCTTTGGAATTTAGAGAGGAAACAAAGCCAGAGTCATCATCACTAGTGGATTTCAAATATTAAAGAAATATCATTATTTTGAGGGCAAGATGAAGACCATGCAACAATACAACACTCCCTTTTTAGACTAAGGACTCTCCTGAACTCCTGGAGATCTGAAAGGCTAAGTAGGAAAGGAGAACTCATGGCCTCAAGGAAAAACAGAGCCTACAGGGTATTTTCACACATTAATAGACGTCCCAGAAATGTACAAGCCCATCAAATTGTTCTGCAGGAAGAGCGCCTTGAGCTAATGCTGACCTGAAATGCTGAGCCATATGTCCTGCTGCTGTGCCATACAGATGCCCCATCTTCAACTGTCAGCTGCATTTATTAGTTTGGTATCACACCTCAGGAATAAAGTTACTTTGCTTTTGAATCTACACAGGCTTCCGAAGTACCAGGTAAGCACAATTCTAGGTCACAGGAAAAGATGCTGTGTGAGTGTGTCAACATGGTTTATGCTGTCCCTATTTAGTAATGCTGGATGAATATGGATCACAGCAGGTACCAGGATGCTGGAAAAGAAAGCAGGTGAAATCAGTTTGATGTCCCTGAGATTAAAAGTATCTGCTCTGTTTCTTATTGACTGAGTCCTCTGGTGCTGTTGAATTCATATGGGGGACTTCTGTTGTGTGTTTCTCTGGAGGACAAATCTTCTTTTTGTTAAATCAATGTTATCTTCCCCTTATATTTTTTTTAATCTGAAAAACTCACTGGAAAGCTCTCTCAGTCTTCTTCTTTTCTTTTCTCCCTTTGCCTCCTTCTCTTCCTCTCTCTTTCTCTCCTTCTCTTTCTCATTTTGACCTTTAGAAGACTTTTTAACATCATAGAAATACCAAGTTTGGTCTTTGTCAGCTTATTTTTTTTCCTGGAGGAGCTCTGGGAAGTCTTGTGTTCTGGGTGTTCTGGCACTGCTGTATAAAGAATGAGGATCTTGAACAAAGACTTTCTTTGCCCAAAATTGTAATTAGTTGCTGAAGTTGCTAACAAAAGCAGAGGCAGATGAATAAAATTATTCTAGACACTGAAAAGCTTGTACGATGACAGATTGAAGAGATAAAAAGTGTTTAGGGGAAAAAAAATCTAGGTAATTTTTGTTTAGAACAATCAGACTTATGAAAGCAGTAAAAATTAGGTACAAATAATAGTAGCACAATTAATATGTTGCTGTGTAAATCAGTGTTTCATCTTTATATGGAATGCTTTGCTCTGTTGGCTAAGGTACCATTACAAAGGTGAAGTGGGTTTTGAAAATTATCCAAAGATCCTTAGCTCTTGCCACACTGAGAACAGCAAGAATTCGTGAGTGGATAGACCTGTTGATAAGAAAGTCTACATCTATTCACTGAGCCTAGCTATTTCATGAGATTTACTGGATGAACTTTGTCATCTTTTGTGAAAGTCCAAATAAATCATGTCTTCCAATCTTCTTGTATTCACTCTCTTGTTATCACACCCAATAATTAATGTGAACAAAGAATGTGAATATCTTACAGAGGCACAGATTTCTTTTACAGAAGCCATGGTGATCTGTCTCCATCATATTATTTTCAGCTAGGTCTTTTATAATTCTGTTTTTAATTAGCATTTTGACCAATTTTCTTGCTGCTAAAGTACTAATTCTCAGCCCTGGATTTCCCAGAATAACCTTTACAGTAAAATACCATTTGCAACATAGCAAATAGTTTTCTGAGAAAGCAACTACTTGAAACAACTTTGAAAATGTCTTTGAGGCCCAGAAGTCCTCTTGAAGCAATGCCAAAATACTCCCTAAAATCAAGGCCAAGCTGCTGGTGCAGCTTCCTCAGACAGATCTTAACCACAGGAATTTACCCCTTGTAGTATTTTGTCTCTGACCTGCCATCATACCAGCTTCCCCAGCCAGCTGATTCAAATGGCAGTCCTGGGATCTCCTATGTGTGTCCATGGCCAGAGTGCCTGTCCAACCAGTGTCCATGGCCCTAATCCCTACATTTGGGTCTACACAGTGGAGGAAGTGCCCTCCACTACAGGCAGCCTACAGGCTTGGTCATCCAGGCTGGATGGTGATCATCACAGTTATCTTCATACCCCCACAAGAAATTAATTTAGTCAAATGTAAATGAAGGGGCTGTGAGTTGAGACAGATTTTGTTCTAATAAGCTCACCTGGAATCCCTCTTGCTGGTCCAGAGAGTACACATTCCTGATTTGTAAAGTGTGCTCAGTTTGTACATTGGTTTTGAGCTTTATCTCAAAATCTGATGTGAATTTTATATTTTATGTACATCTCCTATGTACAGGATGAAACATGGGATGCTTGAAAGTATTTATTATAGTTTATCTCTTATTTGACAGGAACTTTTTATATTAGTCTGACAAAATCTAGAAGTTATATATCACATGGAATAACATGAGCAATAGAAAAGGAATTTTTAATTGCAGAACTCAATAAAATTATAATGTTTAAAAGTATAGAATTTTCAAGTGTATAAGTGTAACAACCTACATTCTCGAAATTGTGGATGTCTCATCACTGCAAGTGTTTAAGGCCAAGTTATATGAGGGTCTGAGCAAACCAGTTTAGTGGAAAATGTTCTTGGAGGGCTTGGAACTAGATGATCTTTAAGGTCCCTTTCAACCCAACAATTCTGTGTTTCTCTTGGTGTGTAATCCAATCTTTGGTCCCTCAGCTGAATTTCCTCTCCTATTGGCCCCCAGGCATGTTTTAAAGAACCAAGAGAGATCAAGTGATCCAAAGTACACAAAATAAATAATTTTAGTGAGTTTTGCCATAAATATCAAGAATTGAATATGAAAAATGTAATACAGAAAGAAAAACAAGTGCTGTGTGAAGAAAGAAATTCTTAATCCTTTTTTTAATAAAAGTAATTAAGAGAACAGCCTTTCTGCTGATGCTTTCATGTGCTTTACTTAATTTTCTTCTCCTACCAGGCTAAATGATGAGGAAGTCAGGTCTGAGTGCAATTACAGTGACAATGTTTACTTGATGACATCCAACAGCTAATTAGTTAGCACTCTGTCCTGCTTTGGTAGAAACAGTGAATATATACCTATGCAAATGAGAAGTCTTTTTGCCTCTTTGAGATGGAGCAGCAAACTGCTAGCAAGAGTAATAACACCAGATGAAGGCACAGTGGATTTGGGAGAAGTCTCAAATTTGCTTGTCTCATGGTTCATTCTGTGTAAAGTTTCACATTGTGTGTGCACTCAGTGGTCACCTGTTTTAGTCCTACTGTGCACTTGGGCCTGCCTCTTGGCTGGGAAAGGCAATTGCTTCTACAGTCCTTTAGTCTTAACATTTTATTTGATTCTTCTGTGCCTGTCATCGTTTCTATGACCTAATGGAAAGTCTTCAGTTGAAAAACATAGTTTATATTTCTTAAGTTACAAATAGATCTGTAAAAGTCTGTTAGAAATAATACCTCCTCACTGGTATTTGTATATATGTGTCCTATTTATTGTGTTCTTTTAGCTGTGCATTTGTGCTGCACCTGGAAGGATGGAGTCTCTCCATCTTGTACATAATATGGAAGATTAATCTTGGATATCAATAGAAACATTCTTTACTTCTTTAAAAAAAAAAAGAAACAACAACTTCACTGAGTTTTCCTATGAATGTTATTGTGAGTCTGAAAACTAAGCAGCAACCGTGGCTTATATGTTCCTTTGACCAAAACACTAAGCAGTGATTTTAAAAGAAGTAAATCTGGTAAACAGTAAATCTGGTTCGTGGCCAACTAAAGTGGAAAAGGGAGGAAGCAAAAGACTAGTAAAAGACTACTTCTGAGTAAAAGTCACAGATTAGTTTCAAGTGTTAGTGGAGTGACAATTATTTAAATCAACCTTTAAGCAACATCTCTTATTTTAAGAAAGTCAAAAGAGACCATTCCATTAATCAGGTAAAACCAGAACACGTAAATAATAAAAAGAGCACAGTAAATTAAGTGTACTGTTTCTTCTTTCAGTTGCATATTTAAAACAAGCATATTTACAGAGAAAAAAATCCTTTATATCCTGTACTTTTGACAAGGATTAGAATTAATATTTCTTCCCTTTATACATAATTTTTAATCAAGTTCATGAGAATACTTTTAGTGGATTGAGTTCATAAATCTGATAAGGTTCATAAATTCAACTGGAGTAGAAGAGCTGTTAGAAACAAAATGAAACAAAATGAAACAAAATAAAACAGAAATTAACTGATTTGCAAATGTATATATTGTATTAAGTGTCTTTGTACAAACCCAAAACCTATTATACATTCTTAAAAGAACAGTACTGAATTTCTTAGAACAGCATATTTGCAGAATTACGATTCATTAGTTTATAAGAAAATCTCACCAACCTATAGTAAAGGATATTTTACATGTCTGACTATTGACTGGAGTTCAAACAAGAAGAAACAGCTCATAAAGTTCTTCCGCTGAGATTATTCCCTTTGAAGGTCACAAAGGCAAGTCCACCATTGCCAAGTCATGATGCATCTGGCACAACATCACTTTCTAGAAAATCTCAACCAAGTGATGGTAAAGGGGTCGATGCAGGGTAAGGAAAGCATGAGAGAAAGGGAGAAACTTTTGGGTTACTTTTGTTTTGAGCTCCAAAAGCTTTAAAAAATTCAAAGACCAGAACACTATAATCATGATGATCCCAGGACAGAATTATTTGAGAAAATATATCATAATGGAAACTGTTAGTTAATTATTTGGGATTTTTTCTTCCCATGCTTATCACTTCCTATCTTTCATGTATGTGGAGTCCACCAAATGGACCCCAGATGAAAAAATCGGATGGTGTGTTTGCATGCAAAATAAAATTTAAACTCTGTACCTCTGGTGTTTAAGGCAATGACATCACATAGTTCACAACAAAATTCAAAAATGTTCAAAAGTGCAAAGGAGGCACAGCCTTCAAAACCTCAGTAATACACAGTTGGGGAACATCCAAACAAAGAGAAAAGGATCATTTCATTATTTCCGTTTTAGTGATGCATTAAAAGGTCATTTATTATAAGACTGGGCTGCATAAAGCAGAAAGCATGAAGAGATTTGTTCTTTAAAATTTCTGAAACCTACACTTTAAAAATAAAATTTCTTTTTAAAAGCTGAATTAGATCTTTTGATTTGTTTGTACTGGCATTAGTTTAAAACAGATATTTTAGAAGACCTCAGTCAAGATATTTTTTTCACAGCTGTCGTGCTACAAGCAAAACAATACAGTGTCTCCAGACCTTCCCTAGAGTGAAGACTCAGCCTGTACACAGTATTTTAACTACAAGATCCCGGTCTTGTGCTGAGTGTAGTCAAACACAAAACAAAGTCAACAGCTCATGTCATTCTTAAAGTCATTTTGATATCAGAAGGAATGAAAGCACAACTTTATTTGGGAATTTTCATTCTGTGCCCCTTATGATGGAAATGGGTCAGATATATGAGAGGAAATGTGTACTTGTTTAGACTTCTCATCGATAAAATCGTGACCATCCTTTCTGAGACAACTTTCTGTACAGTTCTAGGTTGAAAAGCTAGGGGCCAGATGGTCTCTCTGCCTTTCCCTTATATGATGAAAGGGAAGGCTGTAAACTTGGTTCAACTGGCTGTGTACTCCAGTATTGCTACAAAGCCAAAAAAAGCGGTGAGTCCACATGAGGAAGTGTAGATAGCATTTTTTTAATGGATTAGAAATAGCAATGCAGGGGTTTTGGTTGTTTCAATATTCAGGGCACTATTTGGGGGGATTTTCATTTAACTTTTATATATAGGGACTAATACTATGAAGAATATTCCCTCCAAAATTCAAAGATTCTAACTCAGAGTAAAGTTTGAAAGTAAAGAATAAAGAAAAAAAAAAAAGGAAGAAAAAATTTAAGTTATTCCTTAATCAAATGCAAGGCACACTGAGAGTTCCATATTGACTTAAAGGAAATATCAATTTAAATTTTATGAAAATAAAAACTTCAATTGCCCTTGACTCTGCTCATTAATGGAAAAAGAATTCAAAATTATCATAAATACACCAGTATATTTGTGAATTATGCATTAGTTTAAAAAATATTTTGCTTTAATACATCATGGTATTGCTAAGTACATGAAGATGTAATAGTTTTCCTGACTGTGATGACAGGTTTTCTGTCCTTTTTTTCTGTCTACTTTTGGAGATGCTCCATCAACCTCAAAATGTTTTAACATACAATGGGGATAATTGATTGTTCTGAGAAAGGAAACTACCTATTTTTAAAAGGATACAAAGGGGTCTCATTGTTCAGGAAGGCTATTAAAGAAGACAGTAAGACTTTCTGGTTTGGGAATGTGGGCAGGCTAGAAATATGTTTGTGGGTCTACAAAGGAAGGATGCAGGTAGAAGTGTACACACATGGAGGTGAATGTTTGTGTGAATGAATGAGAGAAACGCACAAAGCAGGTGAGCAGGTGCTCTCTAGTGTTAAAAGCTGTGATCAAACAGATGATGGCAACAAGACTGGGGAAGGCAGACTGACTTCACAATTGCGAAAACAATCTTAACTCTGGCATAAGTATGAGGAAGAGCCAGTAGGAGAAATCTACTCCGGATGAAGCACTCCTAGGCGCCTGCCTACCAGAGTGTCCGAACTTACTTGTTGACTGTCCCTGTGCCAAAGAATTCATTTTAGCACAAGCCCTTAAAACAAAGCGACTGCTCAGTTACACCGTCCCACTTTTCTCGTACTCTGTCCACCACCCACTTCCCAAGCGCTCCAGGCGCTGAAGGCTCTCAGCCTCCCGCTAGCTTTGGAGCAGGCTTCCCGAGACTCGCTGGCCCTGTAGGAAATGCAGAACCAAAGACGTGGCACTGCCTGCCTGCCTCCCGCGGGGCCGGGGATGGAGAAGGGGGGATGGGGAGCGCTCCTTCCCCGGCAGCCGGCGGGCCAGGGGGTGCCTCTCGCCTGTGCGCCCGAGCCAGCGCTTCGCCACCCCGCCGGCCCTGCCCGAGCTGCGAGGGCACCCGCCCTGCTCCATCCCTCCCTCCCTCCCTCCATCCCTCCCTCCCGCCCCTGCAGGGAAGCCGTCCTGCTCAGCGCGGCGCCGGAGCGGACCGAGATGCTGCACGGAGCGGCCGCGGCTCCGCGGGGCTGGGCTGAGCAGCGGCGGGACCTCCGCGCCCCTGCCCTCCTGCCTGCGCTGCTCGCGGCTCGCTCAAAAACTTGTGTCATCTTTTCTTTTCTTTTCTTTTCTTTTCTTTTCTTTTCTTTTCTTTTCTTT
>VRYO01001463.1:63032308-63067434 GCA_009812075.1 Sialia sialis
TTTTTTTTTTTTTTAATTTTGATATATGTGTATTTTCTTTTCTCTGTGATAGCACAGGGGAGGGTTTCCTTTTTCTTCTTAATTTTTTCCCCCTAATTTTTTTTTTCTCTCTCTCTTTTAACTCGATGTTTAGAGGCGCTGGGGTCTTTATTCCCGTGTGGTTTTATTTACTTTCAGTGTGTTTTGTGCTAATGGTTTAACTGGATTTTGGGAATGAAAAGGAGCATCTGTTTGCGATCTGGGAGCTTCGCTTAAGCCCAAGATGGTCGTAGTGGCCGCAGTTTCGGATTTCACTTTCTTCTTATTAGTTTAAGGGGCAGTTGCAATTGCGTGTTGTGTGTGCTCTGTGCATAAAGCATATAAATAAAACCATAAACTATATAAATAAACTGCACGTCTAGATGGTTATGTAGTTTTGTAAACACGCACGCACACGGAGAGTCAGACACATATCTAGTCCGTACACACAAAGACCTGTGCCCGGAATTTGAGACTAGAGCCGCTGTTGATATCCTAGGAGAGGATGGCAGCGGGGTAGTTCGCTCTCCCTGCAAAGTGACAGGAAAACTGCTTACTTTCCGTCTGTTCATAATACAGTGCATAAATTGTCGTGCAGTGTTTATTCGAGGTGGTATAAAAGATCTGAGGATCTCTCTTGTTTTTCCCGTTGAGAAGCAGTAGGCGAGTGGCTGGAAGTTGCACCGAGGTTGTGAACTGTGCGGGATATTGGGCGATGTTGAACCTATGGCTCTCCGATCTGCGGGGTTCAGAGACGTGCTGAAAGTTAGCGAGTTTCTTAGGGATATCTTTAACTTTTCTTGCATTATGCAGACTTAAATAAGCGCAATTTAAACGTTAAAGAGCGAATTAAAATGCTAATTACATCGCATTTGAACAATTCGAAACGGTGCATATCTTCTGATTTGCAAATTGGATTTGCAATGCATTAGTGCAGTGAATTGCTAAGTGGCGGCTTTGTTGTATTTTCTATAGCAAAAAAGGAAACATCTTTTGAACCTTTGAGAGAAATATTGATATCAAGACACTACCTGTAGGGCCTTTAAAATATCTACGCGGTTCAAAAATTATATTGGGAAATATTCAATTACAAGGAGCTGAAATTAGTCAGAAAGATGAAAACATCGCCGATTTTAAGCGCATGTGCCTGTGTCTGTGTGCTGGGCGGAGGAAGGAAGGGGGGGAATTGTAACTTAATGGCCTTTGGGTGCTGCTACTCCCCCTCATAGAATATGGATACAAGACACCATCCCGGGGAAATACAAATATAACCGCCGATCTCGCCTTGACAACTCACTAATGGCTATCAGCAATAACAAATTGCCAACCCCACCGTTTTGTTCTGTCCAGGGCTCCCCTTACGACGCCCATACGACGGGGATGACCGGAGCCATCAGCTACCACCCGTACGGCAGCCCTGCCTACCCCTACCAGCTCAACGACCCCGCGTACAGGAAAAACGCCACCCGCGACGCCACGGCCACGCTGAAGGCCTGGCTGCAGGAGCACCGCAAGAACCCCTACCCCACCAAGGGCGAGAAGATCATGCTGGCCATCATCACCAAGATGACCCTCACCCAGGTCTCCACCTGGTTCGCTAACGCCCGCCGGCGGCTCAAGAAGGAGAACAAGATGACCTGGGCCCCGCGGAACAAGAGCGAGGACGAGGACGACGACGATGGCGATGGCGCGAGGAGTAAGGAGGAGAGTCCCGAGAAGATGCCCGAGAGCAATGAAACCTCCGCGGAGGACGAAGGTAGGCGCGGGGTGACTGCGGCCCCGGAGGGGAGGCTCCATCCCGCCCCGTCGAGTCCCCCGGGACTGGGGCAGCGGGGTAGGAGCAGGGGCGCGGCATTTAACAAAAGCGACCCCCAAACCTGTCCCGTCCCGTCGCCTCCGGCTGCTCCGGTGGCTTGTCGCCGGTCAGTGCCTGTGGCCGAGGCGGGTGGGGGGCGGCTGGCGACGCCGTGAGGGGCCGGGAGGGGAGGTGTGGGGGGCGCCGCGGAGGAGCTAGCCCGTGGGCATGGATGCTCCTCGGAACGGGAAAAGGCCGGGATGGCTTGAGTCTGCCTGGCCACAGCGGTGGCGCGGTGGTGGCCGGGCTCGCTTCTCTCCCGCTCTGCTTTGCCGCCCCTCCTGACTGCCTCTCTGTGCCCGGCGGGCCCCCGCAGGGATCAGCTTGCAAGTCGACTCGCTGACGGACCACTCCTGCTCCGCCGAATCGGACGGCGAGAAGCTGCCCTGCCGAGCGGGAGACCCCCTCTGCGAGTCGGGCTCGGAGTGCAAGGACAAGTACCAGGACATCGAGGAGGAGGACGAGGAGGAGGACGAGGACGACGAGGAGGACATCGAGGAGGATGACGGCGGCGGCGGGGAGCACGACCCGCCGGCCAAGCCCGCCACCTCGTCGCCGCTGGCGGCCGTGGAGGCCCCGCTCCTTGGCCACCCGCACGCCGACGCCGCCCGCAGCGCTAGCAAGGCGGCGCTGGGGCCCCGCGCCTCTCCCGGCCCCCCGACGCCGGCCAGCAAGCCCAAGCTCTGGTCTCTGGCCGAAATCGCCACCTCGGACCTCAAGACTCAGACCCTGGGCCAGGGCTGCCAGCCTGCGCCGCTCTCCTCGGCCACCCCCGCCTCCGCCCCACACAGCGCTGCCTACTCGCCCTCCTCCCTCCTGGGGAGGCATATTTATTACACCTCACCTTTTTATAGCAATTATACAAACTATGGGAACTTTAACGCTCTGCAGAGCCAGGGAATCCTGAGATACAACTCCGCAGCAGTGGCTTCAAACGAGGGACTAAGTCAGACTGTCCTAAATGCCAGCTCTGTCCACAAACAGAGCAGTGACTCTTTGAAAACTATCACTAACCAGCTAGAACAACATTACAGGCCCTCTAGCTATGACTCTAAGAAAGGTAGGTGACTTGTTTCTGCCGCTTTCTTCCTTCTTCTCCCTCGTCCTCCTTCCCCGACCCGTAGACGTCCCCTATGCGCTGTAAATACTGAAACCTTCTCTGGAAAAAACAGCGAGCTCGGTGCCACCGCTGCCAGAGCCAAGACGGGCACTCATATAACTTGGGGATTAAAACCGGCACGCTGCGGTCGTACCGGTACCTGCCCCTAAGAACCGCGAGAGGAAATGTGAAAGACGACATTCAGATCAGTCTCACAGGCTGCAGATGCAGCTTCGAAAAGTAATTTTTTCCTTTTTTTTAAAAGAAAAACTACACACACAGCCATCCAGAGAGCATTGGTGTCATTGCCTGTAATTTTTTTTTCCTGACAAACTGGTTTGACTCTCTTTGTTTCCAGTATTCTCACGGGGGTTTTTTTTCAGCTCTGGGTTCAGATAATTGCTGACCTTGGACGTGAAATTACGTGGAGCGTGACATTTTTTTATAACTGGTTGCTTCTTGGTTTGTTTGGGTTTTGCGGGTTTTTTGCGGGTTTTGGGGAGTTTTTGGTTTTTGTTTTTTTAATATATATTTTTTTTTAAGTTTTGCATTAATATGGTTTTAATCTTATTGTGCAAAAATACTCAAGATACAGGCAAATATAAAACATTGGCTAGTCTTTTAAACGATCCAGCTAAGAATTCTGCACCGGTGAGGGTTGGGACCTGCACAGACTGTATAATCTAGTTAGCTGGCTGTGTCCTGTGACTAACTGACGGTTATATTTTGACAGATCCCACTGAAGTCTGCACAGTAGGAGTACAACCATACCTATAGAGGTGCAATCACACAGCAATGCAAGTAAGTGAGAACATTTTCTATTACACTGATCATGTGGCATCAGGTCTGAGACGTGCTGCACAGTTCTAGACTTGCTTAACGTTAATTTCTTGCTTCATTACTTGAGAGTTTGGTCACAAAGTAAAACATTATTTTTTTCTGCTGTTTCAAAAACCTCTTACGACGACTTTTGTTTCTTGGGTTTGTCTTAATTTTCAAGCCTGGTTAGACACTTCCCTCATTTTACGTACTCTTCGCTTATGTCATGTAAAGCTGTAGGGACTACTTAAAAGTTAGCGAAAGAAATCTTTACGAAAAAAAATACCTTTGAAGGTTTTGTTATTTACAATCAGAGCGCTTGTTCTCACGTGGCAGTGCTAAAATTGCACATCCTGAGTGGGGCTTCACACAGCGGCTGCGTATTTAAAATAAAAAGGGACAACTCTAAGAAACCGACATGGATCTTAAGGAAGGCTTGTTACCTGTGACTTGGCTCTCGCCTAGCTAGCAAAGGCACTCTGAATACTTCCACTATTTAGACTTAAAAAGCAACAACAAAAAAATTCAGCTTGTTGATATTTTCCTACTAACTTTTATTTTTTGTTAGAAGAAATTAGAGGAGTAAGAATTTTGCCTTTCTTCCTTTCCCGCCCACCCCGTTTAATGGTGTTAGAGTTTAATTGAAGGATTTTTGGATGATCTGGTTTTTTCCTTGGTCCACAGGTAGGTGTCACAATTGCTTTGAAAAAAGTCAGCAAGCCATCATCTCTCCCCGAGCTAATATATATAACAAATCTCTAAATCCGGATCACATCTGGTGCCACTGTATAAAAGAAGACCACAGAGCACTATTAAATCTTCAGAATCTAATTATTAAACCAGAATTTTGTTGGACATATGTGAGTTTGCTGGTATAGTATAGTTTCCCCAATGTATGTGTGACTTTTGAAAACAGATCTGTTTTTCTCAGGATATCTTGAATTGATCACTTCATTGCCACGGTATCTATTCGATAGGTGTGATAGGATTTATTGTAAAATTTATTTGTAAAAGATGTATACAGTAGAGATAATAAAGACGTGATTGGAGAACTTGAGTCCTTACAAAGTGGAAACAAATTTGATATTTATTTTTGTAATGATATAAAGCTTCTAGTAATTTATGCAAGTTGTATTGCAATGAAATCCGAACTTTTTGTAAATAAATTTTGCCTGGTTTTTATTTGAAACGTTGATGGTTATACAATCTTTGGTTGTTTAACAAGAATTCTTTACTAATTTATATCTCTAATTGTAAATAAAAACAGACTAGTCTGCAACAGCATTGTGTTTTTCGTTCATTTCCCTCAAAATACTAATTTATAATTTAGAAAAGGAGGAAATTTCTAATTTCACTAATGGAGCTAAGATCATAATATGAGTAAGCAATTTAAACATGTTGCAAATATATACTTTGCATAAATTAATTCCTTCTGGCTTGTTCCGTTATACTTCAGCTTTAAATACACTCATATGTACAAATACGTATTTGTATATATATATATGAATATGCATAGAAAGGGTGATGGGAACATATGCATGTTTCTTATAAACCATTTAAACTGGATGTAAAATAGCTCTTTATTTATCATTCTTTAAATTCACTATTTCTAGGGGAAAAAATATTATCAGCTATTACTTACTTCTAATTGCTTTTTTTCGGCTTCTGGCTAAAATATGCAAGGGAAAAAAAAAAAAAGCCAAGATAAAAAGTCCAATATTTGTTTGGGTTTTTTGTATAGTTTTCCATCTTTATATCGGTTTAGTTACACTGGAATCCTGATTTGATTTGAATCATAAAATTAGCCAACTCATAATTTTAATTTTAGTAAAAAAATGGAAATCCTTATATAAAATAATTTCAGAGAAGAAACGAACAATCATTTATTTTCCCCAAAAGATAAATTGAGTGAATATAACTTACGGTTATAAAACAAGAATAATAGCTTCTTAGATTGCCCTTTAATCAATCATACACTTATTTTTCAAGAGGCTCATCTATTTTATTCCATGATTAATAATGTTCCAGCGTGAGAGCATTATTAGATCCCAGCAGGGGAGATCCTGAATGCTTTTAGCTGCTTTGGAATGGTCAGTTGGGGTTCATTATGGTCTGATATTGAACAATTTATAAAATCTTGTCTAAACATCTGCCAGCTCAGATAGGCTGATGTGTCTGAAGATGGGAAATTGCTGGACCAGTTGATATTGACAAACGGATCTCTCTCCAGTGGCTTTTTGTTCAGTGAAAATTAGTGGCCTCTTGCTCAGGTCTTGTTAGAAAGGGCATTTGAAAGTGATCTTAGATACTTCAGGCATCAGACTTGGGAAGGTTAACTGGATAAAGAGCCCTGCTAGTCTGGAGTCTGGAAATATGTTGTGATTATATTAAATAGGGGGAAAGGAAGCTGCTTTTCTTGAATGCATATGCACAATTCCCATGATCCATCTTCCCTTGCACACTCCCCTCACCCCCCTTTGTAATTTGCCCCTATAAAGACATCTAACTGACTGAGAAAATGCGTGTGTTTTTCAGCTGAAAGGGCAGAAATTAATAACGTTATCCTGGAATACTCTGGGATCTGTCTAGCTAAATCTAAAGCAGTGAAGATCTTTGCAGCTGGAGGCCTACTCATTCTCCTACGCTGTTTGTGGAATGATGCTTCTTTGGTCCTGTAACTTCCTCTTTTTCATTGAAATATAACACAACTGTATCTGCATGTAGTGTGTAGTACAATTAGGCAAACAGCTAAGAAGTAATTAATTTTTTCCCCTCCAGTTTAGCATATGATGTAGATTGCAAATATTTACTATAATCATCCTCGACCGTCTTTATTGTGCAGTCCAGGAAGGTTTTACAGAGGGATTTTTATCTCAGGGGAGATACCTGAACTTTCTTTCCCCTACTCCTTGCTCCTACTCCGTGAGCCCCCACCACCCGTGTTATACGTCCCAGGTCTCTGTCGGACACAAAGTGTACATTTCAATTGGTAAAAAACCAAAAGCTGTGGTGGAGATTAAAAAAGGCTAACGACATTCCTTTGATGTTTATACGCCCAAAGACTTATAAAAGATTTCCATAATTTACCCACCCTTGCTAGTATTTAGACCTGGATTTCTTTCTGGAAAGAAAAGTAGAAAGACTCGGAAAACTCGCTTTCAAGTATTCACTATGTATGTAAAACCCAGTGGACTTCTCTCATCCTCTGAGAAATTCAGAAACGGTTCGTGGATGCAGATGGGCGCCACTGAAATGATCTGGCATATGAATTTATTTTTTAAACAAGAAACTAATGGGCGAGAACTGCACATTCAACATCACTTGAGATTTAGTAATCAAAATTGAAAGCAGGAGGAAAGTGTAGCCTTGCTAGATTGTTGGCAAAAACAATTGTGATTATTTCAGTGCAGCAAGAAAGAGGGATGAACGATAAAATACATCACTCTGCGTATGGTTTATTTCATAACGATGCTAATGAGCCCGCTGGGATTAAAATCTCACACCCCTTTCTATATTTACTCCCTCTTCTCCCCACCCCCCGCCCCTTGTTTCTGCTCTCATTTCGGAGCGGGAAAGGCAAACCCTTCCCTCTTCGGGGCCAGAGGTTTCATTAGAGCTGATTTATTGAAATTCGGGCTTTAATCTCAGGTGGGATCCCGGAGGAATTGGTGCTGTCGTCAAATAGGAAGAGGGTCCCTTTCCACTTTACACTTCCTGGGCTGCTTTTTTCCTCGCTCCCTGCAAATGTCAACATTTGTTCTCAATAAGAGAGTTATTGTTTCAGGAAAGCTGCTCACCAACTGCCTTTTGGAGCAGAAGAAGAAAAGCGTCGCCCACCTTTGTTTGGCTGGAGGCTGGGGGAAGGGATGGGGACGGAGGTAACACGCAGCTCAGGCCAGCAGCGGACAGACAGACAGACAGACAGACATGGGAATTGCTGCTGCGCACCAGCTCGTGGCTGGAGGGAAACGGGCCTGGCTAGTGGGGGGGAAGTTAATGTAAAGCGCAGTGGGCATCTGCGTTTCTCTCCCCTCTCCATTGACGTATTTTCCCCCGACTTGCTCAGCCCCTATAACAGAGAGGCAGGCTGCAAGGAAAAAACCCAAAAGTAACAAACCCACCAACACAACGAGGAAAAGGACTGCCCTAACGGGTTTCTACCCGCGGAGATGGTCTTCAGGTTTTGGGGAGGGGTGAGAGGGTGATCTTCCAGGTGAAGAAAGATGATGGTTGGCTGTCTGACTCAGCCCTACCTGACTGCAGCCCGCTCCCGGCCGGGCCATCAGTCTGATCCCGACACGGCGGGGTCCCCAGCCCCGCGGCGAGGAGCGGGAGTGGCCCGGCACCGGCCAGCCCGGAGCGGAGCGGAGCAGCCCGGCCCGACCCGCTCCCCTCCGCTCCGGGGCGGCCTCTGCGTGTCCATCCTCACGGGAAAAAAATCCTCAACCCTGTCACCACTGAAAGTTTCTGGCTCCGTCACATGTTACATCTCACTTAAAGGTGGTTCAGACTCGGTGCTCGTCTGAGAGACCGTGGCAGGAATGTAATCAATACCGGGAGAGTTTTATTGCTTATTAACTTTTGAAACAAACGAACCACCCCACCCCCCAACCCGACCCCACCCCCACAAACAAACAAACAAACAAACAAACAACCCCCCCAAATCCCAAAACAAAAAAATTCCACCACAGACTGAATTTATATATAGGTTGATCAATTCTTTGCCTTCTGCATTCAGTCATATCTCGGGTACTTAGGCAAGCTTCCCACGATCCAGGTAGTCGAAAAGAGCCTTTTCATTGTAGGAACTGAACAAAAGAAATACTGTTATTAGAGTAATGCTCCACACTCAGTAAAGTGATGTTCATCCCTTTGTTTTTAATCCAGTAACTAATAACTTAGGTATGTTTCCAGCTTCTAAAGAAATAAAAGCGGAAGGGGGGGAGTGTAAAAAAAAGTTAAAAACAAAGAGATCCATAGGGCACAGCCAAATCATCTATGCATTTAATCCCTGATTGTTAATCGGCGTCTCTGAAGCAGAGTATTTATTGAAAGTACAGAGGGAAATAAATCGCGGTCCGCGGGACACGCTGGCACTCAGGTGGCTCGGAGCTGCAGGAAGCGACCTGGAGCAGGCGGGCTCTGGGGGAGTGTTTTACCTGTGAGTGCCTGCAGGGAGGTGACAGCCCCGCTCCCGTAGCCTGGATGCGTGCCCCCCCTCCCGAGCCGTGACTCATGGAATAATGTCACCATTTCACATCCAATCCCGACCGAGCCGGCTGCGTTTTCCTCTGAGCAAAAAGTAAGGGACAGAGGGACGTGACCACTCGGCCTCGGGGGTGGCCTCCGTTAACCTGGATCCTTTCGGGATTTAGGGGCTGAAAGGAAAGGGCGGGGGTGTCACCCCGACCCAGCCGCTCTCGGAAAGGAAGGAAAGCACACAGGCAGAAAAAGTCACTTCTCCGCTCGGTCTTGTGTCATCCATGACGGGGGATTTCAAAATAATCCCGACTACTTGTGCAGTGGACAAAAAAACGTCCTATTGCTCCTCGCATGGAGGATGTGTGGATGCTGTTGCTGCTCGGGCTCTTAAATAATGCCTAGGAAGTAAAATAAAAATAAGTATGTGCATTTTTACAGGGAGATAAATTGACAATTTATTGTGTATAACTTCTGATCAATTATTAATCGTTAGTGTCAACAACAGGGTTATAATTACCTTCAGTTATTTAAAGGGATATTTATTTTTTCTTCTCTCTGATCTGGTAATTAGTTAATGCTCTGGAGTAATGAATTCAAAGCTGATTTGATAATGATTGAGACAGGGTTTTTTTCCCCTCTCTTTTGGCAGCCCCCACCCCTCGCAGGGAGGGGGAGGGGAGAAGGTGTCTCTCCCCGTTTGGAAAGAGTCCATGTAAAGGCAAATCACTGCGCGTTTCACTTTTCAGACCATAAATAACGATTCTGGGAGTAAAAAGGCGAAATGACAAACAAATAGAGCGCAGCTGGGATGAATAAGGCCGATCAAAGTTAGCGGGGGCCGACGCTTCCCGCAGCCGCCGCAGGTCTGAGTCCCATAAAGGTGCCAGCAACTCTTACCTCTCTCCCTGAGATCAAGGGAGAGGGCGAGCAGGACATTTTAACCTCCTGACATCTTCCCGCCAGCGGAGGAGGGGAAAGAGGGAAAGGAAAGAAGGAAAGTCTATATTTCTTCTTTGGGGGGGATAATGCTTCACCATTGCTCTAGGGAAGGGGTTTCACCTGAAGCCCGGGAAGCTCCCGGCCAGCCCGCGGAGGATGCAGGGGGGACCGAGGGGGAGAGGAGCAGAGCAATGCGGGACTGGCTCAGCTCCTCCGAGAGGCAGAGGCGCTGCCTGGTGCGTGCAAACGATCCCCAATCCGCTCAGCCCTCAGGATGGGGAAGCAAGAAACAATTTTTTTTCCCCCTCCTTGGGGGAGCTCGGCAGAGCTTCGTGGTGAAAAAAAGTGGCAAAAGAGCAGCCCGCAGGAACTGTGGCTGCCGCCTTGCTCCCGTGTCTTGGGGCATGGGTAACCCCCTCCCCCCCGGGCCTGGGACTCGGCAGCCCGGGGGAGGTAACTACGGAAAACTCCCCTTTCCAGCCACCCCCAGAGGCGTGTGGCGCTGAGCCGAGGTAGAAGCTCCGTTGTTGCCTCCCTCCCCGCTTTCCTAGACCTCAATTTAACGTCAGGCGAGGTCTCGAAGCCAAAAGTGTTTCTTTTTTCTCTTTTATTTCTTTATTTATTTTTTAATTTTAGGTTTTGCTTTTTATTTTTTTTATTTTATTTTATTAGGCTCGTTTTACGGCAGCTCTGAGCGAGACGGAATAAGCGCATACGATATTATATGTAACAGTTATACGTTTATATATGAAAATGTTTTCCCAGTGCAAAAAAGCTGCACTGGGAATTGCAGTGCAAAATGCAAGTTTTAAAATTAATTCATCCTGACAGGTTTGACATCGCCCGGCTCCCTTTTTCCTGCAACTATGTCCACAAATGAATGCCGCTTCCAGAGTGTATGTTTTAATTTGTCACATCAAGGCAGTAAAAGGGAGCGATATATACTTAAGCCAGTTAACATTGTAATAACAGGTTTAAAGGAGCAATTAAATGGTAGTGAGTCGCATGTCTGACTTTCTATAGGCATTACCACATCAATGGTACCTTTTAGGCTGACTATAACTTAGCATGATTGTCTCAATTAGTTTAGCTACATGATAGTTATTGTGAACTCTTTGTGAGTAATCAATGTTACGCAAGCTTATGGGAAGGAGGCTTTAATAAGGGTGAGCAGCAGCTAAATAACACGGACCTCCTATTTTAAACAAACACCTTGTTCTCTCCGTCTCTCTGCTTCTCTCACTCTCCTCTTTATTTCTTTCCTCCAAGCCCCAAGAAAGAAACAGTAATTTATAGACTTATAAATCTGTTTCCGAGATCGGTGTAGCTGAACGCAGATTTACAGGCAGAAAGCAGCTTCTGCCGCCGTTGATCAACGAAAGAGCCCAGCGCGGATGGCGAGGCACCCCCGCTTCGCCTCTCCTTAGTTTTAGTGGTGCACGTCGCGGCTGTTCACTGTCACGATAAAGCCTCGAGCCACAAATAACCTTGAGGGATGCTCACCTCCCATGATTCGCGTGTGCAGAACTCTTCGGGGCGCTTGAGCTTCCCCTGGCTGACGGCGGGGCCAGCCGGAGCGGAGCGCTGCGGGGACGGACACGCGTGTGCGTGTGAAACGAACGGCTGGATCCTGTGCGGGGCTGGAGCCGAGGGGCGGGGGGAGGAATGGCTGCAAAGCGGGGTTACAAACACGATTTAGTGCACACAGAAGGGTCCTGCCGGAGCAGCGGGCCGCTTGGTAACTTGTTAATTCTCTACTTACGCTCTCGTGCTAAATGCTGAGCCACGGGTGGCTAATGCAAAATACAGAGGGCTGGAAATTGAGCGGGAGCTGCTTGAACTGCTTCGAAACACTAATAAGTATGCACTGTTTTTTGTCACGGGGAAGAAAAAAAAAAAAGAGAATGTGTATCACTGCAATTTAAGATAAACAAAAAACCAAAATGCAGGGATATTTCTGTTGGTGAGTTATTCTCATTAGTCCTAACAATGTCTCGCTATTAGACAAGGCTGGAGTCAGCCTCAGTCGCAAGATTTCAGATCTGCAAGCTTTTTTTTTTTTTTTTTTTTTTTTTTTCAATGCACATTACATTTCTGTCATGCTTTGCAGAAGAACACGATATCCCCAAAGAACCCAAAGAAGAAAAAAAATACTCTGACAGCAACCATTAGTTAAGAGTGCAATGAATAAACCCCTTGCACAAGAGTATCAGGACTAATTAAGATTCTGTTTAGCAGCCCTGGATGGAATGTTAATGTAGCTTTGACTAACTGGGAATAAGCAGGGGGGAAAACTGCATTTTAAGAGGAATGCTGGGGTGATAACATCTCTCACTTCTTCTGTCCAAGGTCTGCCCAAGCCTGTTACAAAGTCATTATCTCAAATTACTCCTGTACTTCATTTTTAGAGGGTTTGGGCAAGATCCCCTGGCGTTGAAGCGCTGCCTAGAGCCTCACAAAGCCAATACTCTCTAAGGGGATAAAGGCTGAATCAACCCACTATCTCTACCTTCGAGAGTTTGCTGGTACCAGTTTCTTGGACAAATACAGCCAGGATTCTGGAGGCAGATTAGGATCTATTGCTGGCGTCTCCTCACAAATCCCTAAAGGGTTTTTGACCCTTTGAAGTTTCGTCTATTTTGCTTACATAGAAGTTTACATGATTAAGTCAGGATTTTACAAGGCTCAACAAGGCAAATTTAGTCACCTCGGAACACTCAACACCAAAAAAAAGTAAAATATCCAGTTGTCTTGCTAGTCATTTAGTTCCAGAAACACTAGCACACTGTCATAGTTGAAGCGATTAATTTAATTTTAAAAATGCAAGACTGCTACAGCAGGGAAGTGTAAATAATCCCCCTCCCCCTGGATTATTATTATTTTATTTTAATTATTTTTTTCAGACTTTGATACAGCATTCCCCCCTCCCCATTCCCAATGATCGTTAATGCAGCTATGTTTATTAGAGAGTGGACAAAACTTCCTGAAGTCCTTTCCAGCCTTTTTAACCTTTCCAGCCTGCCTTTGCTTCCCCTTATCCAGACAGTTACATTTTTTTGTCATCGAGCAACAAGCCCCCTCTAATTCTTCCCTCTGAAGTAAACTTTTGCAAACGCTTTATTTGTTAAAAGCAGCCTCGCATAATGCAAATCTTCTTTTCCTGGAATGAGAGAGTTGGGAAACTGACAGCGTAAACAGGAGTGGAGGAGCAGAGCTGCTTCTCAGGGAGTAGTTACCTGTTTAAAGAAGTCTCCTGCAGTCAGAGCAGGAATGCTGTAGCCAGGGACTGCGGTTGTATCTGGCCCACCCTGCTTCCATGGCCTTTTGTGGAACAAAACCAGACTCTCTCTCTCCCTTTCAGTCTTCTTCTCTCTTGCTTTCCCATCAGAGGGAAGATCGCTCTGCTAAGGAATTCCTCCTGCAGTTACTATCAATGAAGGAAGGAATGATCTGTTCAATTCATCCTGCCTCTGAAATAACAGTAATAGTAATAGCAGTAATAATAATAATAATAATAATAATAATAATAATAATAATAATAATAATAATAATAATACCTGGCAGGCTGGATCAGTGAGTAGCAGGGACAGCAAGGGCAATCAGGCAAGCTGCAGATTTCTCTTCCTCAATTGATTTATAATTGATGAATGGATTTTCTTGTGCAGCTGCAGCGTGGTTAAAATCTATTGAAGAGCTAGATGTTCTGGGAGGTGTTATTTTGCACGGGAGACAGTTAGGAGTAACTGGGTGCATTTATCAGCAGGAGATCTGAGAAAGCAACACGATTACATTGCTGTTAGTGGCTAGGATTCAACTTTCCATAGGCCTCCAGCACCTGCAGTCTTGTAGGTGACTCACACGGAGATGGTTACTGCCAGCTGCCGGCCACATGCTGCATCAGGGCATTGATCTGGCACAGAGCTACCCACTGATTTTGGCCAGGAATGCTTTGCCCTCCTCCTGACAAGCCATGCACTGGTGCTGTGCTGGCGAAAATGGGTCAGGCCTTGTTTTGTAAGAGAAGGGGGAACAAAGTCTTGCAGCATTTCTCTCACACACTTTAAGGAAGTGGAAGGGATTTTCATACCTCTTAATATGAGTTTTCCTACTTCAGGTATGACATTTCCTTCTGCCTGTAGGGATGTAGGGAGGTACCTGGTAGTTAGTGCATTTGCAATATGTCTTAAAGAAACAGAACTTTAATGTGGGTATCAAGAGATTTGCAAAGCTGTTATCAAGCCTCTGGATCGTGGGTGTTTACCATAGATATGGATGAACTTTAGGACCTGGTCCCTGAGTGGGGCTTTTTTCCATATGTTCTGGATTCACATTGTAAACCATGTGAGCTTCAGTATAGTCTTTGGTTTTTTTGTTGCTCTTCGGGAAAACAAAGCTGAAAAAACTATCATCACAAAGGACAGGCCTCCAGGCATCAGGACCTTCCTTTGCTGCTTGTGAAGGGGATTAAGGCTATATTCAAGAAGGAGGCAAGGTGTAAATGGGGTAGAAAGGTCTTACTTGGCTTCCTATCTTTGAAACCACTTGGCTTCAGGATTGTATTATTTTTTGGCCCTAAACTCACCCAAGAAATCTTATGTCTAGAAAGGCTTCAGCCTTACCAGAGGTGATTATGCCTAACCCAGCACGGTGACCCCTTGTCCTTGAAGGGCTCAGCTGGTACATCCCCTCCAAGCGGGTCTCAAACCCCAGTCCCTGCTGGAAGTGTTCATCCTCGCCTTTTCCAGCATGGATGGGGCTGCTCCTGCTGGTGAGAGCACAGCACAGACCCCACACAAAACCTCTGAAGTAGGGATAGGAAATGTGATTTAGCTCCTGGCCATGCAGCCATGTCTCTGTGCTGCCTCTCCCTCTACGGAGCTGTGCCTTTTTCTGCACAACCCCACTAGGAGAGGGGGAGCCAGCAAGCCCCCTCCCACCCCTTCCCCCTTCATTACCTCTCTGAGAGAGGGGGCACAGAGATTTCCCTGGAGAGGCAGGCTCCAGCATATGGACATTATCTTCCCTGAGCTTGGAGCTGTGTGTGCCTGTGACGGGGGCAGATTTAAGCCACATTTTGCCGCTTTTTGTCTTTTTGTATGGGATACCTGCATGCAGAAGAGGTGGCCTCTTGGTCAGGGAGAGAGCTGCTCCTGGGCAGCTGCTGAGATGCAGGTGAGGCCTCACTGCCACTGATGGGGTTGTAAGAGGGAGTGCGAGGGGAAAGCTGAGGGATTTTACGCCTTTCTCTTCCTGCTTGCTCTTCTGCTGCATGAGAAGAATCTTATTCTCAGCATGTTTCCCCTGGGAAAAAACAACCCACTCCAAACCCAAAACCTCCAGTGCTGTGCTCAGATATGTATATTTTTACAGATGATGAGCCTTTCTTTTTTTTTTTTATTGGAGGGGAGGGGTGGTTCATTTATCTTCTGACTTTTTAAACTTCTTTTACACTAAATTTTACACTCTAAGTTTGGAAGAGAAGTATTAATTTATAAAATCATGAAATGTGGAATACTTGCCTCATTAGTCAGTTCCATAATCTGGGGCTTAGAAGAGAAAAAATCCCCAACAAAATGAACATGAGATTTCCCTTAAAACACTGAAATCTCACTTGACTTCAAAATATTATTGTCAGCAAAGCAACTGCATAATTACATTTCTATTTCTCTATGTTTAGTTGATATTAATGTCTGTAAAGTAAGCTAGATCTTCTCTCTTCATTAGCCCACACATTTTTTTAAAAAATCTTGTTAGAGTTGCAAAATGTGCTTATAGAGGAATAAAAATCCAACTTATTTGAATTGTTTTCATAGTAAATAATTTGAATTGCAGAATATTATTGGTGAACATGTAAGAACATGCAATTTATCTTTTCTATCTGAATATGGAAAGTTTACCATATCAAACAAATTGTTCTAATTGTTTTTTACAACAGTTACAAAGAATATATAGTGGAATCCTCCAAACCACCATTCTGCAAAGCCCCTTCTGAATTACAAACAAACATAATTCTCCTTCAGCTAACTAGTGAGAGTTAAATACTCAAGAAGCATCATTAAAAGGAAATTTTTGTTATCTGTAATAGCAAAAATGAAATTATAGGCCTGAAATTTACATAGTAGGAAAAAAATATTTACAGGAACTAATAAACAGAAGAAACTACTCAGTTAAAAGCACATTTTTTGGGATGTTTTAGAGGACCAGAAACAATAAAAATGTCTGTGGAAATATGGTCCATAATATCCTTGAAAAATCCGTACAGCTGAGTCCAATTTCTATTATTGTATCCAGTCCTAAAAACCTGGTAAAGTTGAACAATTCATCCTTAAGTTATTTTAATGTAGCATGCATATAATATAATTTTTATTAGTGGATTAGGATTAGGTTTGTGATTTTGAAGATAATAAGTCACAGTGCAAATCCATAGTAAACTTGCTTTCAAGCTAATGAAAGGTTGGGACAACAGGTAAATCTACATTTTGTGTCTCACCTTTTTTTTTCCCTTTTTCTTCTTTTATTCTAATCCCTTCCATAATTCCTAGGAATATTAAATATGAATGCATTAGGTGCTTGTGTGACTCAGTGGATAATACATATTCAGTCTTCTTCCATTATCTCAGTTTTATTAGAATGTTATAATGAAAATATATATTGGGCAGGCTGTAAAAAATCAGATGTGTGTGGCAGCCTTTTTAAAAATATTTGAAATTACTCATCAATATGGAAAAACGTTTTCTAATACTGCTTAATTATGAATTAGCTATTTTTGCATTTAAGGATAATAAAAGAGTATGCCAGTTCTAAAATTCAAAATCTAAAATACATGTCTGAATACAAGCCTAAAAATTAGACAGAAAATGCTGTCTTTCTGGTGGAAAATTGCTACCATGGATACCCACCTTTGTACAGAATGAAGTTCTAGTGAAATAAACCCTGTGTAGTCATAGAAATAATTAATTTATTGTAAAACATATGGATAAGAGGATAAAAGTAAGATCCCACAACCATTATTTATGTGGTATCCACACTACCAACCACTTGAAGTGAAAGAATAAATAAGTTAAATGAGTTTTTTAGTTGTCTATTTTTTGGTACCGTAATACATAGGACTCCCTGAACTGGGCCATGCAGTGTTCAAACTCCAGCTACCTCTGGAGCCCAAGACTGTCATGATCATGCCTCCAAGGCATGCTGGGCATGTGACAAGAAATGCTATTAACCTGATCTGGATCCGTTCTGGGCTTTTCTGGAAGAAATCTGCAGTGGTGCACCCTTCCATCTCCATCTCTTATAATTTCTCTCTCAGTCTGTGATTCCAGACACAGCTGGTTAGTACATCACAGATCAGGTCAGGCAATTGCATTTGATGTGTGGGGGTCATATGTAAGACCCATATGTAAGAGAGAAGGAGATGGGTGGGGAGAGAAAGAGAGAGAGAGAAAGAAATCACCCCTTACAAATGTGTGAGGCACGAGCACGGTTAAAGGGAAATATGTCGGGAATTAAATGGTATGAAGTATGTCAGATCGGATATTTCCTTACAGATGCTATTTCCACATTTTTAAAAAGAGATAAAAAATAAGTTGTGCTGTAACTAACTCCTATAACCTATTATCCTCAGCAAGAATCTGATATTTTGTGTATACACATCATCAACTGAACTGAATGACTGATACACTGGGAAGTGTCAGATGTGAGGATCTGGGGCTGTGCTGACTGTTGGGAGCTTATCCTGACTGCTTTCTTTTCACCTCATCTGTCAAAACCATAGGATATTTCTGGAACAGCATCTACCAGTGGCAGAGGTAGACTTTCTTGTTCTGTGTCAGACAGCCTTAGTCATCGCAGCAATTATTTGATGAAGGGCAATTTTTGTGGCCTTCCTTACTTTCCCTCTGAGTGTTCTCTAATATTGAGAACACTCTCAAGAGAAATGTGGTTTGTTTATATTCAGGAGAGTGCAGGAGGAAACCACAGTTTAACCAAAATCGGAGTTTTATAATGTTCAGCCAGGATTTGTCTATTTGCTGAGACAGAGCTCTCAACTTCGAAACATAACATTGGCAATGCCCAAGTTAAACTATATATTTGTAGAATATTTTTTACACTGAAAATGTGACATCACATTGCTGTAGCTCTACATGGCTACATGTTAAACATATTAATCTCTTCAAATATGCTAATAATGCATGAATCAATACAGAAGGATCTACAAGTTGACTTTAAGGGAGTACAGTTGCCTTTATCTAAAAATGTAAACACATTTAGAGGTATAATAGATAAACCATAATGAGATTAGGTTTTCCATCAATTCATTTAAGATTTATGCTTGCAACTTTTGTTACACTCAGTCAGGTTCTCCTACATGAATCCCATGTAAGGAAACCAAAAAATGAAGATAAAAAAATTAGGATATTATTTATTCAGGCTTTATTGCAATGTATAAAGAGAATGGAATAGACTTTACAGTAACTTGAGAAAAAGTTCTTCTAAATAAGGAGGGGTTTTTCTTTGTTCTTAAACTGTTGATAAATTAGGCTTTGCAGTGGTAAGTAACTATGTGGAGCAGGATTTCAACAAGTCCGTTCAATATATGACCTTGAAGTGCAACTTGGAGCATGGTAAGATGTTCAAGCAATTTCCATCTCAGAACTCTTAAATGCGTTTACATTTTTTACATGAGTGTAGAGCATACCTTGGTTGAAAATAGTCACTCATGTTACTCAAAAGAGATTGGTGAATTTGTTCAGATATTTTGGCCTGATGAGTTTTATGTGAATTCAACAAGAGAAACAGATCATGGATTTGATGTGATTACACGCAAATGAAGGTAAACAGAAAAAACTTCAAAATGCATGCAAAACAACAATGCTAGCAGATTGTTAAAAATGCATAACTTTCAATGAACACTTATATGTATATATATGCTGCAGATGGAGCTAAAAGCAAGATCCCTATTTAAAGATGGATAACATTTTCTTTTATAAGATTCTGGTGTGGTTCTTATTGTTGTAATCCCTCAGACAAGAATTTTTTATGACTGATGTCAGCCTCGCAATGCATGTCTTGCTTTTCTATAACAAGAAAGCTTCAACAAAACAGTTTAACTGTTTCCAGGAATGATAGGGGAGAAATTGTTTGGTTTGCTAATGTTAAAAATCTGTGTGACCTTACTGAATAAACTGCTTTACAGTAAATTATCTAAATTTTAGAAGAAGGTATCTTGAGGCCAAAAGGAGGTGCATTTTTTTCTTTCCCTATGAAAATACACACCTATTTGGCAGAGTTATCATTGGGTATACATGATATAATAGCTTAGAGTTTAATTATTTGTAGATTTTTATCTGTAGTGTGTATGTTCAAGGCTGGCAATCTCAGAGCAGAGCTAAGCATTCATTCCTTATAATTATTTATTTTATGCGCCTCAGTAACTGGAAGTGAGGGGAAGAACACTGACTCTTTTGCTGCTCTCATTCTTCCTTCATTGCCATCCATATCAGTTCAGAGCAGTCTGAAGAAGGACAGATTAATCAGCTTTGAATCAAAGTCTGAGTGGGGAGAAAATCTGGGACAGGGCCAGATGTTTGCAGGACTTGGGATCTGAAGGAGGAGGCAACTGGGTCTAGAAGAGAGCATAGACAAGGTCAAGCAGTAGAAACAATTAAAAAAATAGAAAAAGAAAAATTGTTTCAGGTCAAAAACATCTGCTGGAATTCAGATTCCGGTGCTGTCGTCCACAATGTGAGAATTTGAAACATTTAATATGATTAACATTTTTTCAGACTGAGAAACAAAGAAGTTTTATCTTTTTTCTTCCCTAGGCCTTGCATCATCCCATTTGATTGTCTGCTGAATAGACAGACCTCTCAGAATGAGGCACTGTTTCAAAAACTAATCTTCACTAGCAGATTTCCTAAATTTTTAATGTTTGGCCCCGTAGCCCCAATGTTTTGTTTAAACTTGATTCTTGGATCAAGCAGCAAGCGCTAGAACAAAATGACACAAGTGGCTTTTTGTCACTCATCCATACTATGATTATTTAAATGTATGTATGTCTGTGTGAGAATGTACACATATATGTGCTTTATATGTGTGTGTGTGTGTATTTATATATATATATAAACACACACAGAGGTATGTATTCTCTCTCTTCATATGTCTTTTTTGTGGGCTGAAGATGGAAAAAAGTGTAGCATGGAATTACATAATCCCATAAGCAGTTGTGTTGGTGAAATAATTTACCTTATTTGAGTGAGGACTGCCAAATCCAGCATGAGAATTTGTGACATTGATGTTATTCAGATGTGAGAGTTTCTAGGACTGCAACTACTGGCTGTAGTTATTTGGAGACTTTCTGTTTCTTCCAACTGTTAGTGCTGCAATACGCTGTAACTAACTGATTGCGGCAAGGCTCCATGCTAAATTTGCACATACAGAGTTCCATATCTGTCCAAGAATGTATGCACATAGCTAGTGTCATTGCAGGCACTGAGCCATTTGTAAGTTTAAAGTTACTGATTTACATTAATATTTGTAGGATTTGCGCCTTGGTTAATTTGTCGTCTTCCTAAATGGGAAAGGGATATGGACAAGTCAGGGCTAAACTGACAAATGTGTTAGTCCTGCCAAAGCATTCATAGTGTATCTAATGCTTTTCTTGAGTCAGTTGGTCGGTCAGTCAGTGATTCTTTCCACCAAAAAATTACTCCTAGAAAGGAAAACAAGCCAAAGAACATTTTTTAGCAGAAGAAAGAGTATGCGTTAGAGGAGAATTAATTTTTCTCTTGCTTCCTTTCAGTATTCCAGAGAAAAAAGGCTTAACATAATGTATATGAACCAACAAACAAAGTATATGAATGAACAAACATCTAACACTTGTTGAGATCCAAGAAGGGAATGTGAAAATAGGGAATCACATGAAGTAAAATTTTATGAAACTTGCAGTTCACAACTATGTTGATCAGTAGTCACACTGGCAAGAATTCAGATCTCTGTTTTTCACCTATGTATACATATACCTCTGTTTCTCCTATTTCTTTTACACAAATGCTGACACACATGTGCACAGACTCTTCTCTCTAGCATAATGGGGATTGATTCTTGTGCAAATTACCAGCACATTTTGACTTCAGATGCTGTGCTTCAGAATGTTTGCTAATTTTTGATTAGTATTTATAATACCAACAGAATTATATCAAAGTATTTTTTGAGTAGTCAACAAACAGGACTAAAAAAAGTCTATTATACCATACAAATGCCATCAATCTCAATAATTTATGTATCAGATCAGGAGAGCACCACTGTAAAAATCATGCCAATTTTAGGAAGGCAGTTGAAATGTGCTTGAACAGGCAGGGTCTGTGAATTTACAGTTAAAAGTTTCTTACTGTAACATGCTCCTGTCTTGCAAATAGCTGTGTGTTGGACTTCTTTGACACAGTATTTTATATATATATATATATATATATATATATATATATATATATATATTTACAGGACAATGATCTCTGGTGCTTATGCCCTCTGTGACTGTCTCAGACAGGGACTGAGGGATGTAGCACCCAGGGGTGAAGCCGACTACTCCTGGTTGGAGATGTTTTCCTGCTGGGGTCTAAGGAAAACAGCAGTCTTAGGCTGAGCAAAACCTCTGCTCCTGAAAGAAGGTTTGACTCTAAGAGGGCAGTATTGTGTTTGGTAGCCCTGATAACAAATGAAAAAGGGCACAGAGATTTAAAATGCACAGGAATTCACAGCGGAAATCTGGAGGATTTCTTCAAGATGGCTGAGCATGTTCATTTGGTCTGACTATGATCCAAGGGGAAATCCAGTTTTGCCTTCCAAGGCTAAGGAGCTTGTGCCTGATAAGTGGAACTGGGGCCCAGTCCTGGGAAGGCAAGCATCCAAAACCTGCTCTATCCAGAGGAATGGGATGGTTGGGACAGCATCTTTTGCAGCAGTGTTGTTCTCGGTTTCACTTTCACCCTCCCAAGTACATTCCTTTAACAATCCCCTGCCTTAGGCAGCTGTTTATTTTACCTTTTTCAGTCTTACTACACAAAAAAAAAACAAAACAAAAAAAAATTAAAAATGAAAATTATTAAATAATAGATAATGTCTCATAAGTCTCCATTATAATATTCTGCTTAAATACCTCTAGATTTTAGAAGTTCCTCTTTGTAGATATTGTTATTGTTTTAAACATCAGGTTTTTAAAGATCAGAGCAAGTATTCTGGATGTGTTATGCTATGCTATGCTGCTATGATATCCACTTATAGGCAAAAATGAAAAATAAGGGGAGCTGAGCAATATGTACAAATATTCAAATACTGTTAGCAGATTTCTTAAATATCATCAGAATATTAGAAGTCTTGAGAAATGCAAAAGGAAAAGAAAATAGACCAATCAGATATGGTATTTTGTGCTTTTCCCCTGGAATTTGTGGTGCTTTTTTTTTTTTAATTACTTTATTACAGTCTGCTTTGTTACTGGTACAATTGAGTTCTTCACTATTTAGGTTAAGCAGTAAACCCCTAGCAATCCCCAGGCATAACATGCAGTAGCTAAATGTGGCCCTTTGGACTTCTGTCAACTGATTAAAGACAAGTGGGCTGTGCCAGTTCACAGACCTTATTAAAAGTTCACTGGAATTGTCAGAAAACATTTCTTTTATTTAATTGAGATGTGGATGAAATTGTAAGTGGAGGTATTTTTTAATATTTAAAAAGGCCTGATTAAAAGAAACCCTTTCTTGGCTCTAGAAGGGGAAGTGGCCAATGCCTTGAGCATTTCAACTGTTCAGAAGGATAGTAGAGTCAATCAAATTAACCCTTTTTACTCATAAATGGCAGATAAAGATGTTTATGCATGCTATTATTTGTTGAGATTGCTTGTTAAATAGATTTATTAGTGCCTTTAAGCAATAATGTGAACACAAATGTGACTATTCAATGTATCGTTTTATAGAATGAAATTCCTGCAGAACCATGTGACTGGATATGAAAGTGACTGGACAGCATTTTGGTGTTTTGTTGAACTCAGTTTACCCTGGGGGTTTTTTGTTACTCATTTGTTTGCTTGTTTGCTTTATTTTTTTTCTTTATTCCTTTTTTTCCTTTCCCGCCAAAGAATGACAAGTCTGGTTTGATCATTCGACAAAAATTATTTAGTTCATGGCTTACATTATGAAATGATTATAACTGTAGCTTAGAGGGAGGGTGAATTCACATAAAGTGAATATTTCTTGTTAAGCAAATCTGGAATATAGATCAACTGCAAGTACCAAATGATGAAAGTAAATCTGGAATATCTTACGTCTCCTCTAGTAAAACATAAACAGATGCAAAATGTCCAACATAATATTCTTGGTCATTTTTTGATGCCCATTGTTATACCTAAACTACCAAAATCAGGATGAGTTTCCTGTATATTGAGAATTCTAGATTGTGCAGCTTCACAGTTTTGTTCTGAAGAACTTTATTTACCACCACTCTGGAACAACCCTCTGGGCTTTATATTACAATAGAACATTAAGAGGGTCCTGACAGCAGAAAAATTCGCTTCACTTATTTACTTATTTTAGGCATTTGTATGAACTTGGTTAAAGTGAGACATCAAAATAAATCAGTTAATTTGTGCCTTGGTTCAGTGCCTTTAAGGAGTCTTGTAATACTGTTGAATAACACCAGAAAATAGAATTGCCTAAGAATTTTTTTCCATAATTTAAACTTTTGCAGAAGTTTGCTCCCTAGCTAAATCTCACATAGAAAGTCGCCTTCTTTTCAGGACAATCATATTTCAGTTAATCCACACAGGAATATTCGTCGTAGTTCATTTAATCACCAAATCCTAACAACTAAGTATTCACTTCATTAAAGACACTAAAAAATTCTGGCCAGCTGTTTCCTGCCACTTGGCTGAGGACAAGGTGGAGAAAGACAAGCAATTCAATCCTCGGTAACTCTCAGTTGTGTTTAGCATAATTCTGCCACATAATTATACTTTCATAGTTTTATTCCTAAAGTAGAATCTGAATCCAATGGGGGTTCTATGTCTTATGGGTTTAAATTGTGACATGTTTAAATTCATGTTGTACACACAAAAATTTCCACAGATTTTAGTAATCAACTTAGACAAATGCTTTGTTTTGTGTGCTTTCTCTTTTATTTCTTTTTTTCATAACTTTAAATTAAAGTAGTCTGATTGAAGAGGAAGGTATAATTAACATGATATTTGTATATATACAAATGATCGATTAGTTATTTGCTCTGTTCCTGGAAGACTGTTTCCTGTTCTGGTTCATACACAAAATTCTGGAGCATTAAGAACTCTTTGTCAAAGATCAAGATGACTGTATTATGGTGGTTTTAAAGCTGCTAACATTTTTTATGCACTGAATGTAAAAAGAAATACTGATTACGACTGAAAGGTGACTTTAAAACAAAAATCCATTTGATTGTATGAACAATCAGGCCTGCTGCCCATGAAAATGAGTAGTAAAATACCAAATAATAAATCAATATTCTAGGGCCAAAATCTAAACAGACATAGATCAGTGAAGTTATACAGACTTCTGCTAAGCTGTGTTATTTATACAGCTGAGTCTGGCTATAGGGTGCTGCAAAAATGACAAAGTTATCCAATTTGATCATAATTCAAGAGAACTCTCCCTGGAAACAGAATTTAGCATTCTGTACAGCCCACGGAGAAGATTAGGTATGTCAGGACCGGATCAAAACCTATCCACCGGCCCAGAAAGCATTGAACAGGGCTGTGTGAAATCCTGCCCGTCTCTGGGGTGCAAGCAGCCCAGCCCAGGCATTTGTAGCCACTTGTGCAGTGCATATTTGTGTCCTCTTTCCAGTATAAGGCTGTTGCTGATTTTCTTTGGAAGAATAAGCAGGATACAGTCTTTTCAATAAAAATCATCTGCTTACAGCCTAACAGATGCAGAGGCAGCCAGCGAATTTTTACAAATTTCCTTCTCTCCTCTGCAAAGCTCCTGTCCCAGCTCAGTGTCCTCAAGCCCTTGAACCAGGGAAGTGGGATGTACTGAGCTGTAGACTCTATTCCTTCTGCATAGGCTAATTAATGGGAAAAAGTGCATTCATTTTGCCTTGCCCTGGGGTTTTAAAATTGAAGCATAGTTTCTCATGATGCTGCCGGCAGCTTGATTTTATTAGCGCTTCCTGGGCATACTCTGTGGGTTGTGATCTGAGTCAGGCAGCTCAGCCAGCAGGGTCTCATTCAAGGTGCAAGAAATGCTAAGCACTTACTGCAGAATCCCTCAGGGGAGTCAGGACTAATTTGGGATTCCTACCAGGTTAGTAAGCAAAGTGCCCAGCTCCTCATCCTTGCTTGAGCTAAAGCAAATCCAAACACTGTAAAGTTCACATTTCCTTCAGGGCCAGGCACCATCCAAGGAAAATTTTTGGGTACTAATTTTGGACTTAAATTTAGCCTAAACTCCACTCAGGTGTTGTGCTCCTAATGAGCTTGCTTCTTTAAACACTTCACCTGAAGAGGTCTTCAGCATGCACTTATAAATTAGGCATAAAGCTTAAATGTTGCCTTTGAAAGAAGATACTTTACTCAACTTCGTGAGTGTGGACAGCTAGAGCTGTAGGTAAGGATCTTCGAAGGTAATGTACTGATTTCCTCCTGATGTACTTTGTAAGTTTTGTGGTCTCATCTGCTCTTTAGCTTTCTATATGTAATTTTTGGGGTTGCTTTGCTCTTGACAATATGGGTTTTGAGAAAGGTTTTCTATTTTTCAAATAATGATATTCACATTTATTTTGTTTTTCACTGTTATATGGTCAAGACAGAAATTATAACCCAATGTTTTTGTGGAAATTTGTAAATAAGACTAGCAAAGAGGAAAAGTAGGTAGGCGGAAAAATAGTTGTCTGAAATTGCTACAGAGACACTTGCTTCTCTGTTGAAGTTACTGAGTTTATGCTTATCTACTTTCAGCAAAGGTGAGCATCACAGGAAAGTGCATTACTATTTGCTCAAGGTTTCTCTTTTTTCTTCAAATCTCATTGTAACACTGTAGTTTTTCCTATTGCTGCTGTTCATTTAATCAGTAGTTTCATCTCAATGGGCTTTAATGCCTTGAAGAGATATGAGGGCTTACAAGGATCAGATGTTATAAGGATATAAAGCTAGGAGACTTGCTGACTGCGTAGATGAGCTAGAAAACTGCAAAACTGTCACCTACAGTTTGCTGAAGCCTAGATGTTCCCAGAACAGAACACTGCCTTACTTTCCCAACAGGGCATATAAAAATGCAGAAATTTTCACCACGTCTTTCCTTTTTGGATCTTTCTGCTTCTCTGAAGAGAACTTTTCAAGTAAGATGAATGGTAATGATTGAAACAAACAAACAAACAACCCACAGAACAAACAAACAAACAAACTAGTTTTGCTGCTGGATCCCTGAAGGAATTGAAGGAGGTTTAACAGCCTTTAGTCATGTGCTGTATTTTTTGTACAATGTGAGTAGGATAGTTATTCCCCTTAGCCTGGCTCTAACGGCAGCCACTGAGCAGATCAAAAAAACTGTCCTGGAACACGTAAAAGAGAAAAGAGTCTTTTATCTTGTGCAGGTACGTGCTCTGCTGAGCACTCTGTCAGGTCTGTGACAGTCAGCAGCAAATAAGGAATTACAGTGCAGAATACAAGTTGTCATTATCAACTGAGCCATTCCTTCCAAAAACGGAGAGTGAAGCCATTCCTTATTTTACAAAATGCATATTGAGAAGATAAGTGGTACCTGTGAAACTTCCAGTAACTCTTTGCTAAATTTTTGACCTCTGACTAAGCATTGTGTCTTGCAAAGGAGGAGACAGCTTTTGGTGTGCACAGTGGGACTGTGGAAGTCTAGGAAGCTCCATTTCAGAAAGTTCAGAACCCCGCAGATTTTTGTTCTACATTTGATATCTGACTGGCAGACATTAAAGTTCTGAGATTATCACCCTGAGCTGCTTCTACAGTCAGTAGTGGGACAAACTGCATCTCTAGAGTCTTAGCTGAAAGCTGAAGGACTTAAATGTAGCTTCCTAGATGTGCCAGGAAGCACTGAAGGGATGTATGATGTTTACAGAACTGGGTATTAGTCACGCCCTAAAAAGATGCAAGCAGAGATCAAGTTATGTAACATCTCCAGCCTACTTCTGTCCTGAACTGCAGGGGTCTCTGAGGTAGGTCAACTTCCCTTCTCATTTGTTCCATGGTTTCTGGGAAGATTTCCACCTGGAATAAAGTTTCCAGGAGCAAAGATATGAATGTTGTTAAAATCAGCAACTAGTTGATATACCCAGGCTGCATAAGACCTGGCAAATGTCAGATTTAACAATTAGAAGGCAATCAGAATAACAGAGTGATCAGAGGCCTTGGCAAGGTTAGTAAAATTAAAGAAAAAGAATGGGAGCTATAAAGATAAAATGTTTGCATTTTCATGAGTAATTTATTAGAATAAAGTTTTGCTTTTCTGAGTTCATTTTGTTTTAACATTATTTTGAATATGACTTCAATATCAAAGTGACAGAAAAAAAACCCACACCAAAATATCTCACCCCAGATATTTTTTATGTGTGTGAAACTTGGATTTTGTTCCTCCAAGTGAAGGGAGGTGGTCCTTTTCGGTTGATGGGTGAGTCAAACTCAGTGGGTGCAACTAAAGCTTGTACAGGCCTGTGAAGGATAACTACTTTTTGTCATGCTTGTCACCATGCCACTCACTATCTGCATGGAATGATCTATTGCTGCTGCTGTTGCTGACAAAATCTGCTTTTTTTTTTCCCCCCCACATGCTTATCCTGCCCAACAGCATCTGCTTTTGTTCAAAGAGGCCTATGCCTTCCCTCACCTTGATGATCCGTTGCTGTATCTTTCTGGCAAAGAACTTAAAAGATTTTGCCAGAAGGTTGCACTCAATCAATCCTGCCTTAAGGGTGTCCTAGAAGTGCTTTCTTGGATCACCATTGCTTCCTCTTTCCACACTCCAGTTCCCTTCATAGGAGGTGCTTGAACATATGTACATCACTGATCCAAGCCATATGTCCAGCCCATTACACCTGGGCTTTCCATGTGGATATGCTGCAGGAATTTATCACTGGTCAGTTTAGAGTAGCATCTGACTCAGTAAGACACATAGGTGCCTCTGGTGGAACTTCTCCAGCTGGCAGATGTCCTTTCTATACTATATCAAAATCCTGCCTCTGTTTAGCACAACAGCCTTTTACAATTCTAGTCTGTATTTCTTCTCTGATCTGACACTGATTCCATATTCACTCAGTAAATCCAGCAGAAAATTCCCCTATTTCTATGAATGCAGGAAATTGCATCTCCACGAACATTGACACAGTCATTCAATACAATTTGAATGTAGGGGAACCCACTGCAATAAATAGCTCAGTTTCACTGTGTTTAGTGGAAGGGACAGTGTATTCTTCTCCACGTTGATTGACAAATTATCTTGGTTTTCCCCAAATTTATGATTATTCTGATTTTTTTCTTGTTTGTCTTGGAAGTAGCACATTTGTTTGTTAGGAAGATCTAAAGTCTTTGGCTGATGTGAGCCACCACTGAGCAATAATGTGCATACCAGCACTTTTGTGTGCTCTACTTGGTGGCTTCTGTTTGGTGTGCAGTCTTCCTGCTGTTCAAAAGTGAGTCCTGATACTTAGGCTGAAGTTGCATTTGCTTTACCTGACTCCTCAGAATAATTTCTCAATTAAATGCATCAAGGAGAAAAGAGAGCTACAGTCCATTTTGTCCCCAGTGATTTACAAAAACAAAGTAAGAGACTTTCAGGGAGGGTCTGAATAGCATATGGTCTAAATAGAAAAATAAAGGCAGAAGGAAGAGGAAGGAAAGAAGGGGAGAATTAGTTCAAAGAGATGGATGTGGGTGGTATAAATGGACAATGAACACAAGGGGGAGGAAGTTGAGGTTAAAAAATAAAGAAAGAAGCCTCTCATCATGGCACTTAGGAAAGAGGTGAATGAAATTACACCACAACAGTCAAAGCACTGCTTAAGCCAGAAGTTGCACCCAAAACACACTTAAATAAAATTAAAGAGAGCTTCTGTTCTGGAGGGGCTGGTGGTAACAGCCTCTCAGAAATATCCTCACAAAGAAAATGTTTAAGTCCTGAGAAAAAAAGATTTACAAAAAGGTAAGTTAAATCATGTCCTGATATAACAGCAGAGTGACATATAGTTTGACTTTTTTCCTAAAATTAGGAGCTCAATTACATACATATACCTTAAGACTAAAGAATCTGCAGTGCTAAGCCTCTGTTGTATTACTCTTTGTGTTGCCAATTTTTCATAATATATTTATTAGCAGAATGCTAGATTCATCACTGAATTAATTCAACTTCACATCTGTGTATCTAATAGAGCTTGATCAATGAATCTAGAGGAAGACATGGATCAGTTGCTTGTGGTATGTATATTTAAGTATTTGAGGGTTTTTTATTTCCATATTGGCACAAGTTTCAAGAACTACTTGAATTTCTGTGGAGTTTGGACTATGACTGTGCTAAAGAACAGCCGATATAAGAACTCTTTACATGCATTGTCTTAACAACAAAATATTCAAGAATGCCTTAATGAGAAATAAACTCGAAGCATTTGGCTTGGTCTCTTTTGTTTTAAATAATAAACAAGAGAACATCATGTTATGAAGAATCTAATTGAAGATTTGAAATAAGTAATTATAATAACCCATCAGGATTTCAGGGTCTTTTTGAAGTAACATTGTTCTTGGATTACAAAACACTGATAGAGGTCTCAGTGCTGTAAGCCACATGAAGAAAGGAGACCTCTAATTAAGAACGATAAATTGCAAATCAGAGACAGTTCTTCTGCAACTTTCTTTCATCAAAAATGCCAACTTGGCCATTTAAAAGACATGAAACAGTGTTATCAGAATTTTTTCCCATGTGAAATGTTTGCACAGGAGATGTAGAAACTAAGAACACACAAGTGCAATATTTGAGCATGCAACACCATATCACAGCCCCTTTAAGGAAGCAGATGACTACTTTCTATAGCATTTAGAATGGTTCAATTCCACAATAAGCTTGTCTTTTATAACCAAAGAAAGGAAAAAATCAAAATACATATTTTCCATTTTCTCTTGAAATTTGTAAGCATTTCTTGCAGATGTTCGAGCTTTCAAAGAATAATTTGAAACTGTAATCTGAATCTACCGAAGGAAGTTTAAAGAATGTTGATCAAACTGTTCCATATTGCAGAAATCATGTTCTTATGATTAAGAAGGATCAAACAAAATAATAATCCAAAGTGACCGAATCATGTCTCCTAAAAAAAAATAAAATTCTAAATCCATATGCAAGTACATGGATAAAATGAGAATATTCGTGAGAAGGTGAGATTGCATTGATTGTAGTTTGAATTCAGATGCAGCCACAAAGAAGTAGCTTTCTTACTATGGATTTAGGAGCCTAAATTTAAGCATTTTAGTTTACAAGGGGCTAGTACCTTGTGGTAGGAAGCTGTTGTACAAGCTTATAGAGATATCTGTGAGGAGATAGGTCTGAAGGGAAGGCATTCTTGTTTTGATTAGTGGAAAACATAATAACCATGTCAAAATATTCTCAGGCTGAATGTCATAAAGTCTACATTAGGCATGGAGATATAAGACCAGTTGCTACATTCATTTTAATTTCGTGAAAAGAGTAGAGTAGTTGGTAAGCTGGTTTGAGTAAATTTTCAACAGAGGAGAGTTTGATTATTTTGGAACTAGAATCTTGGGGTTCCAGCTTATTTTTTTTTTTTTTTTTTTTTTAATATGGAGGAGCTAATGAATTACCTCCTACTAATTTTTCACTTCTGATTTTCCATATATTAAACAACAAAAAGCTCATTCATAATTATGCAATTGAGTAGTCCAGCAGGAGGTTATGAATAGCAGAGATATAACTTGAGATATATACAAATCAATTTTTGATAATTCCTTAATACCTTTGAACATGTAAAGTGAACTGTATCTAAAGTAAAACCTTTCCATTAAAATTGCACAGGATGCAAAATTTCTATGCAACATCCAAAAAAGTCCACATTGCCTTATCTCACAGTAGGGAAATAAAACTTATTGTTACAATTTAAACAAAGCTATTAATTATATGCGGCTTCATTCCTCCTGGTTTGATGATACTTAAAATTTAAGGACACCTGTACTTAATGCAAGGGATAGTTCTAGAATCATAGAATCCTAGCATCAATCTTATAATTGGGTTGGAAGGAACCTTAAAGATGGTCTAGTTCAACCATCATGACACGGGCAGGGACAGCTTCCAATTGACCAGGCTGTTCAAAGCTGGATCCAAATCTGGCCTCAACCTGGCCTCAAATACTTCCAGGGATGTAGCAACATGTTCCAGTGCTTCACTACTCTCTGAGTAAAGAATTTTCTTCTATCTAACCTAAATGTACACTCCTTCCTTCATGTTAAGGTCGTTCCCCCTTGTCCTATAATTACATGCCTTTGTAAAAAGCTCCTCTCCTGCTTTCTTGTAGGGCCCCTTTGGGTTCTGGAAAGCTGCTATAAGGTCTTCCTGAAGCCTTCTCTTCTCCAGGCTGCATGGTTCCAAATCTTTCAGCTCCAGCCCTCTCATCATCTTCATGGCCCTTCTCTGGACTCACTCAAACAGGTCTGTTTCTTTCTTGTGCTGAGAAGCCCAGACCTGGGTGTAGCACACCGGGTGGGTTCTCATGAGGGTAGAGGGGAAGAATCACCTCCCTTGACCTACTGGTCACTCCTCTTTTGGTGCTGCCAAGGTCTGGGCTGTGTACACACATTTCTGCCCCATGCCCAGTTTTTCATCCACTACAACCCCCAGTTCTCCTCTGCAGGACTGTGTTCCATGAGTTCCCCCAGTCTGTGCTCACGTCTGATGTTGCCACAAGCTGGGGATGGCATCCCTTGCTTCTGTTGTCTACTTCTCCACTTAGCTTTGTGTCATATCTGTGCTTGCTGAGGGTTCTTGATCTCACTCTGTGTCTTTGACAAAGGCATTAAAATGTACCAGTGCCAAGAACTTTCATCTCATTCTGATGGGCCAAGAGACATCAATTGTCACTGGCTTCCCCCTGGAAATAAACCCCTTGACCACAACTCTCTGAGTGTGTCCATCTAGCCAATTCCTTGTACGCTGAATGGTCTATGCTTCACATCCACCTCTCCAATTTGGAGAGAAGGATGTCTTGTGGGACCGTGTTGAACTGTAGGTGGTCTTCACTTATTGACTGTTACAGTCACCCCATCATAAAAGGCCACCAGAATAATTTATGCTACTGTCACCTTTAGTTATTTCAGTTTGACTGTTTTTAGTGTAAGCTAATACTAATTCTGAGGCTTTTAAAAATCCACTTTGTCTTAAAAATATTTGTTCTTAATTCTAAGACTGCATTGAAATTCTAGGTTAATATTTCATCTTTAATAGCTTGTACATGAAAGTCTGATGTTGTTATTCTGTCTGATTAAGAGGAACTATATGTTTAAAAATTAAAAAGCAGAAAAGCATGGGTGTTTATACCTTTCTTTTAAGAACAAGCATGATATCTCACTCACACCTCTTTTTTGGATATGTATGTATGTATACATTTATCACAGTTACTTAGTGCTTTGTTTTAGCTGAGAACTGGTTTGCTGTACTTCAGATGGGACAGCTTTGTTTTTTGGCAAAGCAACAGGATGATATCAAGTTCAGACAAAACATTGGAAAGTAAATTAAGTAACATGGCTTTTTACCATTTGGGAAATTTATGTAATGGGCAATTTTACTGGAAGTGGATCCTACCAGAAAAGCGTGGGATTTTGTTGCCTGGTTTTTTGGGGGGTTTTTTGGTGGGTTTTTTTTGGGTTTTTTTGGTTTTTTTTGGTTTTTTTTGGTTTGTTTTGTTTTGTTTTGTTTTGTTTTTTTTTGGTGGTGGTGTATTTTGATTTGTTTGTTTGTTGTTTTTTTAATGGCTCACAGTACTATTTTCTTTAGTTATGGATGTTACTGTGGCCCATTTCCTTCAAGAACAGACTGGGCCTGGGAGCTGCCCTTTTCCCGGAGAGCTGTGAGTAGGACAACCTTGCTGGCTGAGCAGCAGAACGTTTGGAGGACAGCAATGAGTTTGGCCACAGCTGGGAAGCGCAGGGAGCACACAGAAAGAAAAGCCTTGCAGGAGGCACAAGAAAAGCCTGCTGAAGGAGTCAGAGCACTGCGTCTGCAGATTTCCAAAGGTAACATACTGGAGCTGAGTCTAGAGGACATCACTCATGCACATGTATGTAGGGAGTTTGTAAGGATGTTCAATTCTGTCTTGTGTTTGGCAGTTTGAATTTTATTTGTTCTAAAATGGTGGTGGTCATCTGTCCTAATGTAACAATTCCCTGTGTTTAAAAGCAACAAATAAAAAATATGTGTAAATATAACTCCCAATTTTATAAGACCTTTCTTATACAGGTGCATGCAGTTTTACCACAAAGCTTCTAAAACTTCTAGTAGTGAAAATAATTTTTAAGTCCTGCTAGCAGCTTTCAACTGATGAAAGATTAAAGGTTGTGGTACTAAATTATACTGAAAATCCAAATGTATACTTTCAAAAAGAAACATGTTTAGCATTTGCTGTCATTACTTTCAGCATTAAATTTTGATATGAAGAGTCTGTGCTGTTTGCCAAGTTTTTATAGGCAACCTGTTGTTTGCAAACCAAAGCAAGAAATATCCCATTTCCTGAACTTTGTCTTTCTTTTTTGTTCTCACATCCAAAATATTCGGTTCATGAGATAAATTTTTAATATTCACTATTACGCTTAGATTTTTTCACAATTAATGTATGACTTTCAACTTAATCTTCTTTCTTCTCTTTTTGTTCTTGGTGTTTTTCTTGAAAATGTGGTAAAGTATTAGTCAGCGGACTTCCTTCATAGGTACTAAATAATATAGTCATATGAATCTGAGTTTGAAAGGGATTTTCCTCTTATGCTATTTTCTGGTATTTTGTTTTTATAAGTAACTGAATTGCGTGTTGACATCAAATACTATGGTGAAAATAAACCACAATATTTTAAACAAAAAATTTACTCAGTACATACATACTTAAAATGGGATTCTAGTTCACTATTCAGTGTTTTTAGAAGAAATGACTGATAAAATAGTAGTTTGTTCTGTTCCAAGTGTTTCTTCCTCCTGGTGATTTGTCGCACATCACACTAGTTTATAATTAGGCTACTGGAATAAAGGCTACTGTGCCTTTTGCACACTATTTACACTTTAGGAAAACGGTAATATTCAGAAAATTTGCATAAAGCATAACTAAAATAAACACATTTCCTACTAAATTTGAGTATTTTTTTCATGTAAAAAAAGGCCCAGTCCTTCACATGTCAAATAAGCAGATTGATTTGATTTCCAAAGATTTCTTTTGGGTCCTTGTGCTTTCTCAGAAGGTTGTGACTCTCTCTCAGATGCAGACATCCCTTTGCCACATCAAGATGCAAACTCCACAGGATTTTATGTTTTACATCTTGTATTAAATGTGGTTTGAGACACAAGTGTTTCACCATCAGCTTGTCTGTGTCCTGAATGCAAAGTGCAGTGTAAGGCTATGGGTTTGACCTAAAAGAGGCAGGGTAGAACATCAGTCTCTGTTCATAACTTTTTGTATTGGACTTGCTTTTTGACTTGGCCTGCTGTAGGTGTTAGTGTTTGAGTCATGCTGAACAGCTTGATTTTTCCCACAGTTTTCTGCAGGATGATGTGAGATTTGACTGTAGTTCAGTGCTGGTCATTAATACATTTCTGGGCAAAGCAAGCATTTCTACTATGTATATTCCTTGTAGCAGTTTTACTTACACTTTACAACAGAAATGTGCCATTTAAACAGACTTAAGTAAGTTTTGGAAGTGCAAGTCGGTCTAATTTATAGTACTGACACCTAGCACAGGAATTTCCTGTCATTTTAAAATATTTCATCATGTTGTTATCTCAACTAATTCATGGTGATTTCAAATGAAGAAAATATGATCTATTTTTGCAAATTCTGACATGGGGAAAATTTCTCAAATAATATTTGATTTCAAGGAAGCCCAGTCAGCTGTATTAGAACCTTCTAACATTTCTTGATGATTATCCTTAGAGAAAAAACAACTGACTTCAAACTGCGTTC
>VRYO01001463.1:63068434-63091716 GCA_009812075.1 Sialia sialis
TTTATAATCGTGAAACTACTGTACTTTTATTTACCTGTAGAACACATTTTTAAGCCTTTGGCCAAGACCCAGTAAACATCCTGATATCCACTGGGTTTTACAATGCAGTTTTCAAACACATTCTAGATTGTTGTGGATTCAGATTTTGACCACAGTCAGTCTGAGTTATAAATATTTTCACCTCAGTTCATGCATTTCCTTTAAGAATAAAGCCCCACTTAGTCTGATTGATCTATTTCCTTGGAGTCCTGGAGGTTATGTACAGTCATTGTGAAATCAGGTTTGTAAAAGCTTGGTTAAGTATTTTTTGTATACTAACTCCCAAATACCTCCTCCATTCTCAATGTTCAGATAGACTATTCTGTTCTTTATTGATGGAAATCATCCACATTGGTATTAACTGACATTGTTAGAAAATATTCACAATTACTAAAAAAAAAAATCAGTTGGCAGTTTGAATTTAATGCACTTGTATGACTCACATATTTGTTCTGCATAACTACCAATTTGAGCTAATATTTATTCCTTTAAGTGTTCACTATAGCTAGAGAAGAAATTAATTTATTTAAAAAAGAAAGCTCAGTTTTATTTTAATGGAGATAGAAAGAATCTAGCAAAATTAGATGATCCAGCCAGAGCAGAGAAACAAGATTTTGGGGTGTGGGTGACTTCTCACTAACCCATACTAACAAACAGAAAAATGATTGTTATTACTATTTCATCTCAGCACAACTCATAGATCCATCAGTGCAAATGTCCATGTAGAAGTGCCAGATAGAAAACTAGTCGGTCATTGTTTCCTCCTTGCAGATGGCTCACTCTTTGAGAATGATCTCAAAGTGGCGTGATACAGGTGCCCTTCACCATGAAGAACAGTTCTGAGTACAGTAATTTTCCAACTATAAGGCACACCCTTTCGACTAAAATTTTGATCGAAACTCAGAAGTGCGCCTTATAATCTGGTGCACCTTTTATATGGACAAAGTTCGGAAATTTGCCAACCCAGAAGTGCTAGCCACAGAGCCGAGCCGCCGAGCCACGTGAGCTGTGCCAGCTGGCACTGGGGGCGGGTGGGAGTGCTGGGGCCCGTGGCACGGGGAGGGCACCTGGGGCTGCATTTAAAAGCAATGCCGATCCGTGAAAAATTTTTGCAAATTGAGCACGTGCCAGCACGTGATTCTGTTACCAATTCGTTACTTTGTTGCATGCGGATCCTTGCTGCAAAAAAAAGTGCACCTTATAGTCCGGTGTGCCTTATATATGAACAAAGTTTGGAGATTTGCTGGGAACCCGGAAGTGTGCCTTTTAATCCGGTGTGCCTCATAGGCATGAAATTACTGTAGCTTGTCAGATTGTGTCACATTAAACTGTCTGATGATTATGTGAGAGAGTCAAGTCTGAAGTTCTAACATAAGGTTTAGAATACTTAGCTAAGCATATCATCCTCTTTTTGGATAAAACACTGTTTAGTAGTGTCTACTTACACTATTGCTCTCTCAGGAGAAATGAATACCTGGGTGAAAGCCAGGCAGTTTTAATTTAGACTGAGATCAGCAGAGTTGATGATCAAAGGAGCAAGTGCAACTACATAATGCAAAAGATAGGAATTAGTTAAGGTTTTGACTTTGTAGTCTGCTTGCTCACATTTTGAGCATAGTTTTTGGAAATGCACTGCACATATCAAACTATTTCCCTCCCTGTCCCCTTCTCATGTCTCCATGGCCCAGCCAACCCTCACAGATATTTGTGCATTATGTCAGTTTTAAATGACTGCAGGATTGCATTTTGGCCTTTTTAATTTTCTTTTTTTTTCTGAAAATTATGCAGCAAAAATAGAACTATCTTAAATTTCATTGTTGATTTTATGATAGTTTCAAAATGTGAATGTGTGTTCACAGAATGTGTGTATAAAGGTTATAAAAAAATTAAAAATAATAGTAGATCCAATGATATCAGTGTTTAAAAACCAGGTAAAATGGGTAAAAATGTGTAAATGCATACAGTAAACATGTGATAGAAAAACGGAAAGATGCTCAGTTTTCTGACATTTTGATTCAACTATAACACATCAAATACAAACATATCCTGCTGATAAGACAATGTCAATTTAGAAAAAAATTCTATAAGAAAGCATTGCTTTTATTGCACTTGAACATTTTTAGGGAAAGTTAGAAAGAATATGTTCTTACTTTATTTAGAATTTCCAACCTTATCATGTTTCTTTGGAAAACTGTACTGCCAGAAATCCACATTTTTATTTCTATTTCATTATTATCCAATTTTGACAACAAATATAAAAAATGAAAAGCATGGAATTATTTTTTTTCAAATGTCTATGTTATTTTTCACATTTTCCACTGTGGAACTTTCTTAAGATCAGAACAGTTACTGATAGACAAAGGAATAATAAAAATATACAATATTATATATATATCTTCATGAAATTTGAAGGAAAATGAGAAAAAATACATAATTATAGAAATGAAATATGGAAAAACTCTCAAAGTAGTTTTTTATAAACTTTATTATTCTGTGTTCTTTTAAAAGGAAGTCTTTTCCAAAAGAAAAGGGTGCTTCACCTTCCTCCAGTCATTTGGGAGTTCCTCACTCAGTTGTGGTTCCTGGATATTTAATAGCTTCCTTGTATTTATATTGTTTTGCTACAAGGCATCCCATTTTTAACTACACTGATTTTGGAAAGACTGTCTTCTTCTCTTTGAATCTTCCTCTTTTTAGGTCCTGGTTATTACTCTTCAAGTAACAGCAAATTGGCCACTCCTGCCAACTCTTCCCATCCCAAACATAATTTTATCACACCTGCTATATTTTATTATTTATTTATGTTTTTTTTAAATTTTTTTATTTTCAAAATGAAAAAAAAAAACTGAATTACTTCCTCAGCGATCCATATCCTTGGGTATTCTTGCCCTGTTCTGAAACTTTCCCAATTCAGTGATCTATTCCATGAGAAGGAGGGACAAGAAGGAGGGACCTTTTACCATTCAAGATGTGAATCAGATATGTGTTTACTGAGTGACACATATATTTTCCTTATAATTCCTAATGGCTAATTTGCCTTTTTGATTGCCAGAATGTGTCAAGTTGATGTTTTCATAGATTTTTCCATCTTAACCCCAAGACCTCATACTTTGAGGTGACAGTGGTCACTCAGGGACCATATCTTTAAATGGAGAGGTAAGATTTATTTTACCATCAGAATCAGTCCAGATTTATCAAAAGTAAATTATTATTGTAACTGTTATCCTTGTTATTCTTGTTGTTGTTTTTGTTGTTGTTGCTGTTGTTGTTATTATTATTATTATTTATTGCCAAGGTCCTGAATCACATGAAATTATTTTGATTTTATTAAGAATTGGCCATGATTTTACTATCCCTAGAAGTGTAATTAGAAAATTTATCACCTGATTATCGTACTTCCAGGGACATGCAAAGAATGAATCCTAGACTGGGCATTCACGATTCCATCAAAAAACCTCCTTCCAACATAAGAATTGACCATTTCTTCCTGGTCTCTCTTTCCAGCATAGCAATACAATATCCATGCCATAACCCCTTTTATCCCATGACTACATAATTACCTTGAAAATTTTTTGAATGTTCATAGAAAATATCTTTATCTTCCTGTGGAAAGAAGTGTCACATGACTCATTTTATAGGTCTAGTAAGACCTAAATAATTCTTATAATAACTGAAAAGGTTAAGTTTTGTGTAGAAGAAAATGTGATACTTCTCTAACAAGGTTCAATGAGTTTACTGAAACAAAAAGCTTTTTTTTGGTTTGTTTTTTCCAAAGCTTTCATCATGCTTATGTAGGCACTGCCTTAAATTTAGACTTTTGGATAGTCAGTTATACAAATATAGGTTGTTTCCTATCCTTTATGAGAATTCTGTTTGTTCTACTTAAATATTAAATCTTTTATTTCTGGTCAGTTTTTATCCCATGAAAAGCCCTGTACAGATTAATTTGAGAGGACTTTTCTTTGTAACAGTTAAGGAAAGGAAATATGATTCTATACTGGACAGAGTTCCCTAGTAGGGACAAATGGAAGAAACTTCATCATAAAAATGGAAGTGTCTTAAAAGTAAACCAGAAAAGTGAAGCTGGAATCTCTAAGTATTAGAGACAGCTGCATATAAGTAGTAGGGAGAAGACTAATGTTAAATAGAAGTTAAGTAAATACAGCCAAGTATATTTAAAATTATAACTGGAGGTAGTTAAAGGATTTTCTCTAGGTCATCACTCATTGACAATTTCTAGAAAAAAAATATATGTTATTATAGTAACGGTAACATGAGAATTCACTTCTTCCAACTTGACCATATCCAATTATGTTGTGCTTTCAGCATTCAGCTGTTTTCTTTTTTGCTTCACTTAAGACACAACATCTGGAGGGCCTCATTAAATGAAGGTAGATAATCTACTAATGAACTATTTAATTAGGAAATCACCAGCAGGAAAAGTACTAAAGCTGTTATTTGTCTTTACTCACACTTATTAGCAAGAGAAAAGAAACCACAGCAGTACCTAGAATATTTTTTCATATTTGAAAAAAAAATGCTTTAAAACAAAGTTACCATAGTGTTTCTAACTGAAGTAGGAGTTAGAAAATTATTCTACTGAGGTAAAATTTAAAATACTGTAATAATGATGTAAGCCAGTTTATTTAGCTTCTTTCTGATTTTAGATGATTTTGTCATTCTCTTATCTGTCCTAAAAATTTAAGAAAAAATAAAAGGCATTACTTTTGCAACTTATGTTTCTGCACTCTTCATACAAGCATCAGTAAGTAAAATGTTTTCCTAGCTTTTTGTACATGACTGGCAGATAAATTAAATATTCTTTGATGGTGAACCTGTAGTGCACTCGTCCTGGATGGCTTCAGCATGTATTTCATTCATACTATCACCAGCCTAGTATGAGATACTCCTCTGTGTAATGAAGGCATCTGTTTTGGTGAGAATGCTGAAAGCGGACTAATGCGGGATGTCTTCTGAGATGACTGCTCCTGTTCAATATCAGCTGGGTTGAGACTCTCTTAACATGTTTCACTTGTGATCTTTCAAAGCTGTCAGGATTTTCAGTCACTTTGAGGTGCAGTGGATTTAAATTCATGTCCCCAGAAGAGTATATTAAGAGATTATAAAGACAAAGTATTAATCTAATGCACTATGTTGTCTCTGGACCCATAATTTATACTATGACTATCAAAAGATTGTTGGCAATTCTCCAATGAAACAAAGTACTTATATTTTGTTCTCCATGAAGCATTTCACTGACTGCTGTGCTTGCTGTTTCAGTGGGTTATTCTTCATGGAGCAGAATGGTCAACCAAACTGACTTTTAAATAATTAAACACCACATGAGGATCAATTTTGATTATTATTCAACTTTTGATATAAACTTAATTGTGTGAAGTAAATCTAAACATTAATTGGAAGAAATAATTTTCCTGGGAAGTTAAAATGTCCTCCTGAGTCTCAAGAAGGTCATGAATGTTTTCACGTGAAACCCTCAACTCAGTTCAGGTTTTCCTGAATAGCTCATCTGGACAGATGGCAGAAGCAAAACACACTGTAAGAAATATAAAAATGCTTTTTCCCTTCCCTAGTTTTGATGGAAGAGAATCTGTGTTCTCTTGTTTTTTGGTGTGTCTATCTAACAACTACAAAAATATTTATTCTTGTCTTAAGTATCTCAAGGAATCTCAATATATGTGTTTTGTTTTCAGGTGTTTTGATGTGGTTTTGTTTTGTTGGTTGTTTTTTGTGGGTATTTTTTTTCTTTAATAAAGTGAAAATGGAGTTTGTTCCATAAAATGACTTTACTAGGCTAAGACCCAGGGTACTTTAGCTAAAGAGTTCCTAACTTTCTCCAAAATGACCAAGTTCTTCACTGAGTTTTAGGATTTTCTTAGAATGGATTTTAAAAATAAGACACTCATGCATTCATAGAGTTTCATGGTTCAGCAGCATGAACAACCTCAGAACCTGGTATGTTAGAAGAAAATATTTAACTTTTTACACTCTGGAGAAGTTCTTTGGATTATTATGGGAAACTGTGGAGCCTCTACTTGTTTTAAGCATCCGTATCATCTGAAAAGCAAAAACCCTATGAGCAGAGTGCGCAGCCTCTTTTCTGTCAGTGGCTGAAATCTGTTGGTATATGTGGTTGTACATGTCAGCACAGTTTCACTTAAATGTTTGCTGAAACAGAGACTGTGTGTGGAGAAACAAAAGTCAGTTGACTTAAATTTGGAGCTTTTAATAATACCCTTCTCTGCTCAAGCTATATTATTTCTTATATACTGGAACATATTTATACATGCTTCCACTTTCCAGACTTATGAAGTACAGATTTCATGCCAAATTTGCTCAGTGGTATCTTTCACGTTTAAGCCACCACTCTCAAAAGACATCAAGAAATCCACAGTTCTCATCTTTCAGTTTGCATTCCCGATGAGTATCCAAGAATTTACATCTCTGTGTTTGCACAGGCTGCTGTGCTTCCTCGGTAGAGCAGAGCCAAAGCCTAATTCTCATAACAAGGGAGAAATCAAAAGAGAACTTTATGATAATTCTGGATTTGAACATATATGTATAAGTCAAGAAAGAGTCTAAGAAACCATTTCCAAAAGGCATTAAAGGTACTAATAATTTTTCTGGAGTAGGAAGCTTGCCAGGAGATCTGACAGGGCTTCAGAAAAGATAATTTTTTAGATACAAAAGAATTTTTATAAGAATTCTGAAAATTTGAAACATAATTCATATTTATTCATGAAACTCATTATATATATCTCAAAATTAAGATATAAATGGGCAGAGTTAAAGAAAAAATTAGTAAATTGAACTTCAACAATTTTATAAAATCTTCCTCTCAGATTATATAGGTTCACTTGCATGAAGTATTAATTGTAGTATATAATTTCCCTTATAACACAGGCTGACGATGAAGGTTTTTTAGATAATTCAGGAAGTATTTTAAATCTCTAAGGTGTATGTGTACCCAGAAAATCTATAAAAATTACAGTGAAGGATTAGATAAAACATGAATAAATATATTAGGTACAAATAGAATAAGAACTATAATATACGAGGAGTGAATCATCAAAACATATCAGGAAAGAATAATTTAGTTGTTCTAATAAGAATTCCAATCAATTAATGATCTATGACTTCTTTAAAGAAGTCAACAAGCATGTGAGTAAGAAAAGCCAGTTGATGTAGCCATTTGGTTTTCCAAAAAAATTTGTTTGGAGTTCCTTCTCCAAAAATTCTTGAACTGATTTGTGAGATAAGACAAAATCTTCTCACATGAACAAAAAAATGGTATGAGAAAAAACATGTAGAAACAAATTTTCACAGTGGAATCAGATCACTAATGAAGACTTCCATGGGTCTTGTGCAAGGTGTCCCTGCCCTCAGCAGGCAGCTTGAAACTAGTTGATGTTTAAGCTCTCTTCTATCCCAGACCATTCTATGATTCTATGCTACATGTGCTGTTTATCATCCCAATGAATGATTTAAGAAGTGAGTAATAAGGTAAAAAAAACCATAGGCCTTGATAAGGTAATCAAGGTTTTAAAAATGAGAGAGATCTGCATGCAAAGTACTGCAGAGGGACATCATGAGGAGGCAAGAGCGACACATCAAATAGCAGATAAATAAAATTTGAGTTATTGTTTCTGAGGTGATATGTATTAGGGAACTCTCCTTATTTTGTAGCTCAATGAAAATTATGCTCAATGTTAACTAAAAATCAAAATAAAATATTATGAAATAAGATGGCAAGTGCTGCTCAAAATAGATGATGTTAATGTTCTGCTTAAATTCTTCATCTGCATAATGAATATTGAATGTAGAATTGATATCTCAACTTTGAAAGGAGCATGGACAACCAGAGGTGTGGAGTGGTTTCCATGCAAGTAAATATCTCATATGGCTAGGAGTTTTTGTAAAGGAGATGTCATAGGAGAGATGTGACACAAGTCTGTATCTCATGATGGGAAGGCGAGAAGAATGCTTAGCACCATCTTTTCTGCTGCAATAATATTAAAGTCTTCAAATGAAACAAGTCATTGGTAAGTCTCAAACAAGGAAGACAGCTCGTCATATAATGTGCAGTTTGTTGAGAAGTTCCCTGCCAAAGGAAATTTTTAACTTTAAAAATGTATCTGAGATAAAAAGTAATTGGAAGAAATAATGAAAGAAAAATGTATAAATGTGAAGATACTGTTTCTCGCTCACTGGGAGATGCAGATCTTCCAGCAGATACATCACCATGAGATTTTCGTGTTTCCTAATTGTTCTATGGGTGTCTTCTAACAGGTATTGTCAGAGAAAAGCTTACAGGGATCTTTGGTCTGACAAGGTGTTTCCACCCCAGTTTTTCCACCTGTTCTTTGCTTCTAGATCCATGCTGCTCAGAAGACGGTGGTTCAAAGGACACCAGAAAAATTGGTGTAATAACTCAAGGTTGAGATTTGTATTTATTCTGTGTTCAAGGGAAGAGGTTGAGCCACGTGAAGTCTTGCTTGCCATAAGGTTCCACGTGTCAGCTGCTTGTTGAGTGAACCTGACATTTCTGCTGATTTGGCTTTCCATTCACACTGTTAACCTGAAGAGGAGGAGGTACAGGAAGACTGAGGACTCAGCACGAAGGCTGCTTTATGGGGAGCTGGTGATAGGGAGACCCACACTGATGAGTGCGAGAAGAGAAATGCTCTCTCCGGAGCTAACTGCCCTTCGCACTGCATTGCCAAGACACAAACCAGGAGTGAGCTCACAGCTCCAGCACATGTGGGCAGCTGTTGGATGGCGAGTTACAGTGCACTTCTCCAGGCTGTCAGCGTAATTTGTGTGAGTTTCCTCAGCTTGTCTCTTATCCCTTATTTCACTCATGGTTTTGTAAAAGCAGAAAAGGAAGAGGGACAAGAATGGTGCGTGCTACTGAAAGATACCTGCTACGTCTTTCTTTCTTCTCTGCTATAAAAAGCCTCAACACATACACACAACAGTAACAAGTTGGAAATGAAGACAAATTCCTGTTGCAGCACCTAAAGAGAGAAATGTGAGTGAGAGACCACAACTAGAGCAATTTCCTGTACTGACTAATGCAAAATAAAATATAACGGGCGTGTTTAGAGATGCATCAGTTTATGGAAAATGTAAACAGAGTCAAAATAAAAATCAAAGGGAGAGAAAGACAGGCAAGATAGCTGCCAGTTTAATGTGCAGTTTACTGGGGAAATAACCTGGCTGAAGGTGAGGAAGGAAGACTCGTTCAAATGAAAGGTTTTACAGCATCTTCATGAGCTTTCTCAGCTGCCTGGAGAAAGAGCCCTCCAGGGCACTGTTAATTTCTACGGGGACCTTTTTGGAAATCTCATTTAAAAAGTAAAAAAAAAGCTTCTTGGTAACTCCAAATCAGCTAAAACTTATTACAGAAGGAAGAGGATGTGCCAGTCCATAAAAAGGCAAGAAATTAATGTGAAGTGTCTTGAAATGATTTTTCGTCAAGGAAGACTCAGATAGGAAAAGATAAGAGTCATTATTTACTTTCTTAGATAACAAATAGATGTCCAAAAGATGGCAGAATGCCAACTTGTAGAACATTGTCCAGCTATGATCTCTGTAATTTTAAGTAGCTTTATTTGATACAGCAGTAATCACTCGATATACTCACTCTCATAAAACCCTATTTTTGAGTAACTAAAGATTAAAACATTCCAAGTCTGAATTTGGTATACTCAAGACATAAGTAGTTTTTCCTTTATTAGGCCAGACATAAGTTACATAGCCAGAGGGGATATCACATTGGAAAAAGAAGCGTGATTGGTTTCTCTGGTGGCTATTCAGATCTTATCTGGAAAGGAAAGGTGAGAGATGGGACTGCAGAAGGTAGGCAAAACTGTCAAAGTTGTTTGGCTGTCTTGTGGGTTGTGTTTGTTTTGGTTTTTTTTAAGATGCAGATCTGTTTTGTACTCTAAACAGACCATTTTGGGCAGGAGTCTAGAGTCTAGGAGGTATCTTTTTGCAAGTATTGGTAATATGAGAAAAATATTCAATAAAATATATCTAGGATTTTTTATATTTCTTCCACTAATTTAAACTTGGTTTAGAAAATAAGGGCCAGGATCTGAAAGAAGCAGAAAATGTGGGTGATGGCAGGCAACTTGAATATTATTTAAATGATGGTGTGTTCTGGAAGAAGGAGAGCGGTTCATGCTTATTATTATAATCCAATAATTTTGTTGCAAGAGAAAATGTCTGCTACGTTTCTTAACCTGAAATACAATGGTATTGCATAACTGATGAGTCTTCAGAATTTATATGTCCATCTCTTTTTGCATTACCCTCATATTTAACTTCCTTTCAGAACTTTGATGATAATATCAGTTTTCTGATAGAAAAACCAAAATAGATAATTTTCAGTTAAATCTAGGTTAGTTGGTGTTCAATCATGATAGAAGTCCATCCACATGAGTCCACATAAGACCACACCTTGGCAGACAGATCAATTTCTTTCCCCCCCTGTAGAATCTATATTAGATTTACTTGAAAATCCTATTTTCATAAAATGAATTCTCTCCAGCTTCCTGGTAATTTTATAATATATCAGTTTGTAAGCATCTCTCCAACTCATCTTTTACAGTTGTTTTTTGACTGACAGTTTCCTTTTGCATGTGAAAGTTGATGAGCCAGTGGTATTCCTTGTACCTTTTGTTAGAGGAGAGCCCTGAGAACAGGGTCACAAAGGAAGGGAGGGAGCTGGGAAGCCAATTGCAGGCAGTTGCTTCTTATCACTTCAGATCACCAAGGTGTGGACTAGCTTCAGCAGGAAGGTGTGCAATCATATCAGCACAGCACCGTGCCTGAAGGAATGGTCTCTGCTGGATTGAAGGATGTGCTTTGTCTGAAGATATTTGGCTGCTTTTGTCTTGCAGTTCCCCCAACCTCTCTGGAGTAAAAAGGCTTGCAGGAGAGGAGAATGAAATGGTCATACTGGCTGAAGGGACCTTTTCCTTTTATCAGTTAGAAGCCTAGGACTGTACCCCAAGAACTTTGGATGCCATAGTAACTGACTAAAATGCATGGGAAGTTTTGAACCTTGATTCAAAACCTTCCTCACTTTTTCTATCCCATAAATCTCAGGCAAAATCACCTAGTCTCTGTGCTTTGATTTCTGAAATCTCTAATAAATCTTGCCATCAGTCTTATAATGCTGAACCAAAAATAATAATACTCCCTTATATCATTGATCTTAAAGATTAATATAAACTTCTTACTGGCTGCTTACTATGTTGATTTTGTACAGCTTGGGAAGATGAAAACATTATGATCACAAATATGTTAATTTGAATGTAACTGTATAGTATCTCAGAATTTATTTGCTGTCTCTGACAGAAAAAAAAGTATAATCTTGCTCCTACCATCCAGTAAAATTCCAGAAGAAAAGAATAATTTTTTTAGAGAAAAAAGAAAATACAGGAATAGCGAGAAAGAACAAGCTACAAAGTGAAACCTGTGAGTAAAATTTGCAGTCAGAATTTTTAGTATGTACCTTTTCATTACTGAAATCTGCACTCATGTTCATATGCTGGTGAGCTAGAGACATATTTTGGTATCCAAGTAGAAAACATCTCTTAAAGGGAGCATACAGCATTGTCTACAACAGCCACCTCCCAACCCTCTCCAGAGGCAACTCAGGCCCATTGTTTAATCTTGATAATCACAAAAATAGCCCATTTCAAAGGACTGGTCTGTTAATTTCTTTAATTTTTGCTTTTGCATCTCAGAAAATTATTTTCTAAGAATTAGTTATTTAAAGACATTTAACGGTAACTAAAATTTTTCATTCATTAGCAATGGAACTTTATCCATTCAATAATTTACATAGTTATTTTTTATAATATCAATAAAAGATGATATTTAAATTTTGACCAATTAATTTATTTTCCAGACTCTTTGCTTTGCAGTGGAAGTGATTTCCACAGAATTTCAAATAGGCTGGCGGTGAGTGGCCTGCAATTTCTTTTTACTTCTGTCTGTGAATATTACACTGACTTTAATTCATCTACTAACATTTAGAGCATACTTATTGACTCCCTATTATTCTTAACAAACAGAAGTATTAAATACTTCAGGTGATGCACTGATTATTGCTTACAAAATTTTACCATGATTTGAAAGTTTTTCGCAACTCTAAATAAATATTTATCATCACCAGTCATAAAAGATAAAAAGAATATTTTCCAAGCTATTAAAATTTTTGAAAGAACTGTTTCTCTGTAGGTATTAAGCATGAAATGCTGTCCCTTTGGTGAAATAGGACTCCACACTATCTTCTGCCTTTATTTAGTGGCAAGTTGTTTCTCCTTGTATGTTTCTTCTTACAGAGGTAAGTGCTTTGGGATTTCGCATCATGAAGTACAAGCAGCTGTTTTATAACAAGTTCAGACTACTCTAATCATTGACGAGAACAGTGTTACTGTGATTCCTGGACAGTGTTTCTTAGCATCAAGTGCAACATGGCTACATCCATGTATTCCCATTTCAGAATATGTGCACCTGTTTAGACCTGCCCTTTCCCAAAGAAACTTTGTCTTAAAAATGCTAGGGGCTCTGCAAGGTGAAGTTAACTGTTTATAGGAGGAATTTTATGGCTTTTCACCCACACCCACACCGACCTCCTTTCAGCTACTGCTCTGCCAGATGCATTTAATTATTGCCATAAACTGTAAACACTACTGCATGACCATTTCCCCTTTAGCAAGATTGTGTGTGTGAAAAAAGTAAACAGATTGTATAACAAAGTGTTCTCTAGCTGTCAGCAAGGGCTTTGAAAATAAAACACTTCCCTCCCGACTCACAATTGGCTGACAGTCGGCACATAATGAATAATAGCTCCTGGGGACCAGCAGAAAGATGTGTGGGAAAACTTTAATTAAAAGCTTGTCAGTACAATTTTACCTGGGTGACATCACCTGACTGAAATCCTGCTGCCGGGCTTTGTTGTCTATAGGATCGCAGGTAGCGCACTTGTTTTGCTGACAGCAAACAATTCAAAAAGTACTTCAAAACACTGGGGGGAAGACGCTATGCTGCCAGTAAAATATAATCTATTTGTGGTGTTCTAATTTTCTAATTAGCAGCTGTAGAAGGCTCTTCACCATTGTGGGAGGAGGGTGACAAACAGGTTTTTGTAGCTCATTATCTATGATGCCCTCTTGATTATGTATTTTCTTGACATTCCATTCCAGAAAATTGTGTTCCAAAATCAAATACATTTCCAAATGTAGACAGCTGAGCTTGAGCCAGAAGTACAGACCTAGCATCAAATTCCCAGCTTGAAACTCTCATATATATTAAATCAGTGTTCCAAATCCAAGCAGACTAGAAGTGCAAAGCAGAGGATGTTTAGGCTGTGCAAAATTCCTAAGGAATGGGAACTTCATGACGGCCCAACACAATAAATAATGTAGTCCAAGGGAAGAATCATGGTAATGGGTTTGATTCTGCCCATCTCAAGCTGCTGGTAGCAATGAGGTGGCATTCATGCTGCTGTTTACTTGTTAATGTAAAATGGGAATGGGAATTTGAAAGCCCAAACTTGGCCCTAAAGTTGCAATTAGTAATATTCATGGAAAGAAACTTTTATCTAACACTGCTGGAATAATTAATGCTAGTAAAGCTTGGCTATTTTACAAGTAATTTGTAGTAATGGAGAACAGTTTCTCATAACTTAATGCTAATTAATTCAGTTACATCATGATCTAGCTCGAGTCCTGAGCTGACTTTAATGGGAATAGGCTGGATCTGATCCAAAAGCCACTGAGGCCAAAGGGAGGCCTTTCCACTGATTTTGAGAGAGGTTGGTTTGGGTGTGTGGATGGATGGAATTTACTTTCCTGACAGAGGAAGTACTCTCACTGAGAGAGTGTTTGCATCCTTATGAACATTCTCTGCATTTCCTTAATTTTATGCAGTTAGGATTTGCCAAATGTTGAGGAAAGCATTATATCTAATTAGTGGTGAACAAAAGTAAACAGGAGGTTTATTTTCTCATTACATGCTAAAATTAAATGCTATTCTTGGGCATGTATATGTGAGTAATAGCACAGAGCAACTCCCATGCAAGACTAAAGAGAAGGCTTCTAAAATGAAACATTTCTAGTAAAACCTTTCTGTGCCAAACAGTCTGGGGATTGATCAAAATGATATTTTTTTGGTAGAAGAGGCTCAGGTTAGGCAAGTGGGAAGGAAAACTGGAGTAATTAGTGAAGAATGTTCCTTTTTTCTTTGCTCCTGTGATATGCTGTGCAATATCACCAAATTCTTTAGTAAGAGATATGCCCATCTGGATATAGAAAGAAGTGTATCTGCTTTCATACTCCAAAGGACAAAGAAGTGTAATGCTAAAATGTAAAATAGTTGTCATTTCCTTGTCAAAATGTCCACCACTTATTCAATGACAGAAAATCTTTCTAAATTTCAATTACTAATGCATGATAGTATATTTATCCAGAGCTATACTCATCAAGATACCTCAAGAAGGGGTTTTGCAGTAATTGAGCATTAGTACTTTTAAGGGAGGCCTGGACTTTAAGTGCTGTGCATGAGTCAGGAGTTTCTGATTAGGTTAAATGATAGTTTGGGGGCATTTTGAGGAATGCCCCCAAAGTTCCCTTCTAGGTGGGACTAAAATCTGTGTGGCCAGGCAGTACCTTAAAAATCAGGTCACTGAATATTCACTGGCAGCACAGTAATTGCCCTGTAGTTTTTCTGTCTTGTGTAAACAAATGAGTGAATGTGTAAGGAATGGTGTTTGGGAAATGAGGGGAAGGAAAGACAGGATCAGGCATTCCTGCAAGGAAAGAGATAGTACAGCTTTATGTATTTGATGGAGCAGCAGATGTAGCTCACTGTTCAAACCCTGAACAGGGGAGCTTTTTCTTTCTTCAGTCACTATTTCATTATGACATAAAAAGTAAACAAAAAGGGAAAAAATTCAAACAGTGGTGCAAGAAAAAGTGCATTGCACCCAGCCACTTCTTCCATGAAACATTCTTTCAGGGCATTCTGCATTCAAATGCATAACCCAAACCTAGTTTCCTATGAGCTGAGAAGATAGCGACAAGTGCATTTGTTGTGCCTTTAGAGTAGTAGAGACAAAATCCCATTTATGTAATTTAGGTTTTCCTCAAACATGCCTGTGCCATGTGTTGAAAATGATGAAATTCTAGGCATGATTCACAACCATTTATCTAACAGTCCTTCTTGCCTTCTTTAGTACTTTTTGGTTGAATCATCTGAGGAAACCGTGGGTTTTTGGAATTAGCTGAAATGAAAAACAGAATTTTCTCACAGTGAAGCATTTCAGGTGGAGGCTCTTTCATTCATCTGTGTTTATCCTGGCTACCAGAATGTTGTCATTGTGTTGTTCTTGCCAGCCATTTATTCTTACATCATTATTCAAGAACTCAAGCTTCAGAAACAAATGACCTTTGCTGGCTAACAGTAGTAAATTTGAGGATTAGCATAGAGCAATCTGGCAGGTGTGGAGAGCAGGAAGAGCATATCAGTTGTGTCATGAAACTAGCTTTATGATTTCTTTCAAGAGTCCTCTTCACATGCTCCACAATAATTGTATTCTCAGCAGGATTCATGGGGAATGTAGTGGATATTCTTTTCCCTTCCAGCAGTCTTCAACTATGCACCCATATATTAGTGCTACAGTACAAGGATCATGGCAATCTTCCTGGCGCATGTAAATCTAATGTGATATACCCCTGTTTTGCATAGATGTTGTGATGTAACTGAGCTGTCTGCTGCTGCTTCTAATAAGTAAACTCAGAGTCAAGTAAACCACTAGGCCAGGTATGAGAAGAGAGGGCTTCAGTTACTGGCACAGACTTCCTGTGTGATCTTGAATAAGTAATTTATGGTCTGATTCATTAAACTGTTAAGTGATACAGATTAGATGACTACATTGTAAGCTATCAGCAACACATTGGTGGGTAGATGAAATGGGTTTTTTAGCTCTTTTGTGTTTTTTCTGCATTTTGTGTTTTGTGGGGGTTTTTTGAGGGGTTTTTTTTTGAGGGTGTTTTTTTTTTTGTGGGGTGTTTTTTTTGGGGGGTAGGGGCAGGGGATAGTTTTTTGGGATGTAGGATGGTTCAGAAACAGAAACAACCACATGTCAAAGGGACCATTTGGATTTTTAGGCTTGGCAACAGGAAAAGGTTGCATGGAGTATACAGGCAGCCTGTTTGAAGTTCCCACAACATCATGGAGGAAAGAGCCTTTGTGCTTTAGATTTTTGAGCTCAGAAGTCTCTTCCAAAAGAAAGTGTGTTTAGTAAGTTGAAATACACAGTCATCAATAAAAATATTTAACCTGCCTCTTGCCTATATTCTTAGTTGCTGGTTTATAATCCTTATTATGCTTTCTTTATGTAGTGTAGGGGTTTTGGGTTTTTTTCCTTCTCAATCCTGTATCTTCCAGAGAAAAAGAACATGTTCTATTTTTCCCTTCCAGCCTGAATGCTTATAAGCTTAAGTAGATAAGAAGAAGAATGCTTCTTTGGCATCTGAAAGACACAGGTTTAGAGTCCTCTGAAGTGGCAAAGCCTCCTTTACATGTTGTGGGTGACCATTACTATGGAAAACAAAGCAGCAGTACCATGTTTTCCACAGTGAGTGGTTTGTGTCTTTCTGTTTGCAGAGGCAGCAGCAATGGCTGCTGTGTGTTGCTGGGAGTATGATGGTTCAAGAACAGATGCTCCAATGGGATCAGGCACATCAGGTGCAGCTGAGACTACTCAAGGAACCTCAACAGTGACCAACCTCATACTAGAGAGGTCATACTTCTATAGATGGATTGAATAACTAGGTAACTGTGTAACTTACAGACTTTGAGGTCATCCACTACCATCAAAGGGGTCTTAATGACATCTGAGAAGAAGTCTTCAGGTGGCGGCAAATTCATGCACAGATGAAGACATAACAGCCTCTTGTCTAAGTCCTGCTTTATGTGCCTCAATCTTCAAACTTTTCTTTCTTTCTTGATCTATTCATAGGAAGGCTGTGAATTTCTTGTCAATGAGAACAAATATACTCCAAGCATTTCTCCAATCTCAATTTACGAGCCTACTTGTGTAGGTGGGAAATATGTCTTTCTGTTGACATTTAGTTATGCCTTGAAGGAGGATTTCAGCGTTCTTAAAACCATGCCAGTTATACAAGTTAGCAGATGATAGTTGTTTTCATCACCACGGGGCTGTTACAGAAGCTAGTAAGAAAAGTATAAGCAGACGCTTTTATTTATTATTTACATATTATCAAAGTGAAGGAAGCCTCTTTTAATTTAAGAGAGCTATGAAAAAAACTATAGAAAACCAGCTTTGCTCTTGGTATTTGATGAACTGTAATCTCTGATTGTACTTGATGATAAATTAGGTGGCTGGTCTCAGTGTTTGGTCTGATTTACAAGAGATTCTTTTGAAGTGATAAATGCCTATCAGCCTGCAGTCTTATACTGTACAACAGAAGGATCTGAACATACTTGACCAAACAGCACCATGTTTTGTTTCTAATAGATAATTCAAGTGATCCAATATAGAGACATTTTAAATCAGTTGTAAGTACTGAAACCACTGTGTTGGTACTTTATTTTAAGACTGACAAGTCTGAAAACAGAAGTTAACAGAAAGTCACAAGTCATTCCTGTGACAAGTGTGTGAAATCTAAAGAACAGATTCCATATGGTGTCATATTTCAAGTTCTATGTCAATGACTTCATCAGAATGTTATACCCTTCCAGTAGGAGAAATGATACCTTTGAAAACATGTGTGGCTGCATGTAAAAAATAAGCTCTCCCTGTCTTCGCAGAGAGCCAAGACACTTTCTGCTGAACAGGCAGACAGAAGAGAAAGAACAGATGTAATTATCAATCATACACTGTCATTAGCCCAACTCTCAGGATCTGCTGAAGAGCAGAGTGCATACTGGTCAGTTACTGGTGCAGATTGTAGCTGTCTTCATTATAGATTTCTTGTCTGCTGGTTAAACTCCAGCATAGTGAAGGCAGGATTAATCTAAATGTCTGACAGTTTGAGCTTGAGGGTGGCTGCCAAGTCCATGTGCACTTGTTGCCACTTGCACATCTTCTGCCAATGGCACAAGTGAGACGGTCTGAGCCACAGAAATTACACACATCACTGTAAACCCTAATCAACATCCTGGGCTCCTCTTTGTCATAATGGACAGTGTACAGTACAGATCTTCTTCAGAGCTCAGATCCACTCTTTCTGCCATCACAGAATAAGTGGTCACCTACAGAGTGGAAATGAGGCTTCACACCACTCTTCAAAGGAATCCAAATCTCTAAGTTCCCAAAGGAGTTTCTTAACACTGAGTAACACACATCAAATATTTAGCTCATTGTTTCTTCCGTAAACTATTTCCAGCATAGAAAAATATTTGTGTCTATGCTAAAACACTACAACGTTGTGGAAAATTGCATGTTCCTGAAGATAAAGATGTATCTAAAAAGATGGAGGTCAAAGAGCTTTTCTGCAGAAGTAGAAAAACAATGTCGGTATTTTAAGAGGTGCTTAAGTTAAGCATTTCTATTTATTTCCATTCTGGATGGCAGGAAGAGAAGCTGCTAATTAGGACTATTGAGACTAATTAGATTACTGAGCTCTTTAAATGTGTATTAACAAATATGGAGATAATAATCCTTAAGCATGCATTAATGAAACCGAATTTTATCATTTGTATTCAAAAATGCAGTCTAGAATCCCTTGCTTGAAGTCACCTTGTCTCTCTGTTTCTGTGTCTTTTGAATTCAGATGATTTCTTGTAGACATAGTAGTTCCTGAATACCTTTTTTTTTTTCATTTAGTTTTGTTTTAGTTGTGAGTATCATTTTGCAGAATCATAGAATATGTTGAGTTGGAAGCTCCTCAAGGAGCCCCAAGTCCAGCTCCTGGCCCTGCATAGGACTTCCCAAGGATCACACCATGTGTCTGGGAGTGCAATCCAAAGTGTAAGACAACCTCCTGGCTGTTTGTACGTTGCAGAAAGAAGCAAATCTGCCTTTCTAACTTCAGTTCCTTTAAGGAAACTTCAAAGAAACAAGCAATCAGACATCCCAAGATTTGTGGAGCAGTAGAAATCAAAAACTATCACCAAAGGAAACAGACAGTTCTCTAAGATTAAAAAATAATAGAGGAAATATTAAAGTTCTTCAGCCTGAACAACTTTATTATGTCCTTGGAGAAAACCCTTATTAACAGCTGAGATTGAGTTTTAGTGGTCTATGGATTAAGCATTTGTTTGTGAAATTTTGCATTGTCATTTCAGAACAAAAAATTACTTCACCTTGGACTTTGTTCTTACCCAGAAGTAAATGTGAGGGCCAAATATTCTAGCAACTACATGAATACTTTTTCTCTTTGGAGTTGTGAATGGACCTATTGCTAGACTGACTATTTCCGATTCATACTATCTGCTTAAGTCTGTGATGGGCAACTAGCATAAAACAACATGCAAGTAGCCAGTGAAAAAATATCCATTGCTTATCAAAATGCCACTTTCTTCAGAGTGGGTTCATAGGTCAAAAGGGCCTGTATGATTATACAGAACTCTGAATTCTCCTAAAAAAAAAAAAAAAAAAAAAAAAAGAGAAAATATATTTGACAGTCCTTGAATTCAAAGCTTTAGGAACCAAAAAGGGGAAAAAAGTATTTCAAACATATTTATATGAGATCATGCATAAGCTACTGTCAGACTTGCACAGATGGTTAAAATATTTGCACAACAAAAAAAAGAAGCTGGAATAGCTCTACTTAACTAGAGAACCTTTTCTATATTAGAAATAAGAAGTAAAGTGAGCTATTTATGTAATTTACTAACCAGAACAAACCTTACTGCCAAAGGCCTAAATCTTATCTTGAAGGTCCTGCTTGAAGTATGTGAGGTTCTGACTTTCTTTTTTGACCACAAGGACAGTTTCAAAGTTTAAATCCTGATAAAAGTGAATGATGAACACTGGTTCTTGTTAGGACATAATTATTCCAGGGCACTCTTTAAAACATAATCATAGAATAGTTCCAGCAACAAAGATATCTAATGCAAATGAAATAGACAAGGCTCTTCATTTTATTTTAACTTGGCCTGACTTGCTTCATGGCATTCATTTCAGTGGTTTCCAAACCACAGCCTGAGAAGCTTAAACTTTTAATGCAGGATTCTGTTCCAGTAAGGTTTTTAATCCTCATGTATCAAATAGACAAATTCTCAATACCAAAAGACACCATGCACTGAACATAGGGTAAATATTGGCAGTAGTGAATCTATTTTTTATTGCTGAATATTAACTTCAATATAAAAAAACATATAAAAACAATTTTATACATGCATAAATAACCAGATATAGTATAGATATAATTATATATAGTAAACACTGAGTTAATGTTGATATGAATGATCATTTACTTTTAAGAGAAGCTGCCTTTGAATATGTAGGAATATATAAATATCAAGGCATGACCTTCAGTAAAACAAAAACAAGGAAAATCCATAGTCATAACTGTTTTCTCTACACCATTGTGAGTTTTGTACTTTCCAGGTGTCACATGGCTGCTGTTGAAAATGCTTCAATACCACAGTGCTTTGTTCAGAAGGCATCCAGTGTCTCACGGAGTTTTACAAGTACAGAAGAGAATTACCTAGAGTTTAACTTCTTGAAAGTGCAAATGCAGTCTATCAGGTGGAAAAGTAGTTCCTGCCCACCATGTCTCCGTGTTGCAGGTCCCACCCAGAAACAACCTCTGACTTCTTTGATCGGAAAGACTCCATATTCCCTTGATTGTGCTGAAAAGTCTTTCATTCACTCCTGATACTTGTCTCTTTGTGCTTTTCACACCATGTCTTGTACTTTGCACCTTCGCTGCAGATTTCCTATTTGCTGTGTTTTTTCCCCTATTAGCAGTTTGACCAGTTGCTCCAGAAGCAGCACCCAGCTGTGTGTGTTTGCTGAGACTATGAAGAGCACAAGCTCCCTTGAGATTTGGGATGTGGAGCCAGGACAAATCACAGGTGGCCCTATTCCCTGGATGCTTAGCTTCAGCTTTTCTGAAGATTCAGTGTATAAGGCAAAATAACAAGGATCAGATTTATGGTCCTTCCCAGACACCAGCCCCATATGCTATATTGTACTTGGGGGATGAATCACAGTGTGCAAAGGAAATCTCTTGTCTAGTTATACTGCTTAGATGCATTTTTTCACAAGTTAAAAAAAGTACATTCTCACTCATTTGTATTTTTGTCATTATTTGGTTAGAATGGCAGGTTTTAAATGAAACTTGTTTTAATTTTAAAACCTTTTATTTAAAATCTTATCTTCTTTCCCCTGAGAGAAGAGAGAGGAAATGGTTTGTTCAAATAATTTAATAAAAAATTACCTTAGTCTTTTATTTCCCAGTAGAAGAAAAAAAAAAGGGGGGAAAATTGTTGTGAGGTTTTTGTTCCCCTCTTTTCCCCCAAGTTTCTTTTGTAAATTTTTTATATTTCCTGACCAAGATTCCTCATTTTTTTTTTGTGTAAAAAGTTCAAAAACTCTCCTACTATTTAAGAATATTTCCATAAACATGTTAATCTCATATTATAAAATATATAATTTTTTTAATTTCTAAGGATACTCATTATGGGTGGTTAAATCCAAGTTTATTAATAGGGAAAGTTCTGGAGCATCCTTCAGTTCTATTTGTCTGAATGGATTTTAAAGTGATCTTTCCCAAGACATTTCAGAGGTCTTAGCTGTGACTCCCCATGAAGAAACATTGTTCACTCTTGTTCTTCCTTCTCCAAGGCAGAGGTTTTTCACATCTGTATAAGACAGTTAACACATCAGGAAAGCACAATGTTTATGGTAGGTGTAAATAGTAGTAGGGTGAGCTAAAAAAAAAAAATTAAAAAATCTGAGGTTTTTTGAGTTTTTGTGCACCTAATCAAGGGGATCTCGTCAATGGGGTGTACAAATGAATTAGCAGTGGCATTCAGTTGCTCTGTACAAGAGGATGACTTCTTCCAGGATTTTGTTCTAGGATAGAAGGGTTCCCCTATCCAATGATTGGGTTTTCAGTGGAATCAAGTCAAGGAAAGCTGTCTCAGCCAGGAAACTCTTGAATCCTGTACTGAAGGAATTTTGAACACTAGAATCCCTTTGTGTGTTTTTCTCATCTGACATAGTGGCAAGAGTTTAGTTTAATGTGTCTGTTATTATTCAGACAAACTATATTCTGCAACAAGTTTTGCAGAAAAAAAAGGAAACAATAAAGTTGTACCCAGAATTAGCAGACTATATCAGTACATTTTTCATTCTTGTGGTCAGAATATAATCTATTTATTTAGAAAAAGCAGCAATTACTATTATAAATTCAAATTATCAGACGACGCTAATTTTAAACAGACTGTATGTAAACTGCTTGTGTTCTGCTCATCAACCACACATAACCATGAATTGGGTATTTGTTAAAAAAAGTGTCTTGAAAATCACTAAATATGTGCTAAATCTGTGGGACTGAGAAAATTCAATATCCACCTTTGTACATATGAAAATGCATTTCAGTAATTTATCGAGACGGAGGAAATTATCCCCACCAAGAAAGAGTGATTGTCATTTAAAATGGGAACAAAACCAAGAATTAAAAAAAAAGGTTTCAATTGAATAATTTATTTTGTCTATGGAAAGATCTACTATTTGAAAAGAAGTTGTCTCCTTCATTTACTTGATTGTGAAGTCTCATACAGCAGTTCCCATATGGTAATACTGAGCAATATCTCCTTAGAACTTTATCATAGTGTAATCCAGCACTTCTGGCATATATTTTGAGTGTTTAACTTCTTCTAGGAAAATGTCTTATGGTGGGTTGAAGAAAACACACATACTGAGCACATTAACTCACTAGACAAATGCGAAAGATTTCAGTAATTTCACAATTATAAGCCACACCTGATTATAAGCCGCACATCCGGGTAGCCAGGCAGGCCACAGGATTTGTCCATATATAAGCCGCACCTGAATATAAGCTGCACTTTTTTTTTTATTTTTTTTTTTTTTAAGTGAGGATCCATGTGTGACAAAGTAATGAGTTAGTAACAGAATTGCACCAGTCGGGGGTTTGGTGTCAGCTGCTCAGATTGCAACAGTTTTCACAGACCGGAGGAGCCTTTAAATGCAGCCCTGCCACCGG
>VRYO01001463.1:63097633-63139905 GCA_009812075.1 Sialia sialis
GAGAGGAGAGGAGAGGAGAGGAGAGGAGAGGAGAGGAGAGGAGAGGAGAGATCAGCCACACCATGCCACATGCTAACAGCAGGACATTTACTCTCAAGTGAGCAGTTCTATTAGTATTATCTTCACTGTTTGCAAGAACAGCTTCATAGTTTCCCTGGGCTGGCTGCCACGTGAATATACCCAGCTACACACTTCTTCTGCTCAGCTGATCAACTCTTCACAACCCTATGCGCATGAGAAAAAAACAGCTATAAGGTGTATCAGTGAGTAGGGTTCTGCATGTTGAAAGAAGCTGCACTGAAATACATTCACTTGAGAAAAAACACTGATCTGTTTTGCCTTGCTTTTATTCATTAAAGTGCCAATATAATAATTTTGTGGACTACTAGACTGGAAGATTTTAAATTTTTAAAGCATTTCATGTTTTCTTGTGAACTTCCCAACCTGACACCTTGAAGGAAGTTTGCAGTAACCTGCCGTGGTTTCTGCTGGATAAAGCAATTGCTTCCATACACTGAGTTAGTTCTACATCTGAATGTCTCTAAAGAACAGTCATTCACACAGCTGTGCTTATGCATGTGTAGCATGTGTAAAACCTGTGCTGCCATTTTTGACAACAGTTCATTGATATAGGGGCATGACAAAGCAAATGCCCCAGTCACACAATCACCCCCACTTTTTTCTGCATCCCAATGCAGTTGTAGTTAAACTCAAGAGCAGCAAACATAAAAGTTCCAGGGATTTGATTTATTCATATGACCACCCAAGTAGTCCTGTTCTGCAGCATGCTTGCATGTAACAGTCTTAGCAATGACTGGTGTACCTGCCTGTTACACCCCTTTTTACACAGTTTCCAGCCTAGGGCCTCAGGTGTGGGTGTATTGGATAGTAATGATTAAGCCTTTCATTATGTTGTTTCATTGTCAGATTTCTTTGCTCTCAGGAAGATCAGAAAAGACATGCAACTTTCTCAAACTGAAGTAGTTTCTGAGTTAGATTTCTCACTAGTCATTGTAGCAATTTCTTTTTCCAAAAAATAAACAATTTTTACTACTAGGTCTAACAATAGAGACAAGTAATATAACAGGTAAATATTTTCAAATATTATTCAATCAAAATAAAACCCCTGAAATGTTAAGAGCTAAATTAAGTTCCGTGAAGAAGTTTCAAACTGTTCTCTTAATTATAACATCACTTTCCAGTTGAATTGTGTGTCCATGAGGCCTTTACCTTCATGCTCTGCAGGCTACTGTAAATCATAGCTTTATCCAATTTAGGACTGAGAGATAGATGAATTTATATTTTATGCTTAGAATGGCATAAGTTAACAAAATCAGAAAAGCAAAGCAGGCTGTCAATCCCACAGCAGTAATAATAGTCCACAAAGCCTTCCAGAGGACCTTGCTGGGTTGGTCAAAATGGGAGATCAGTGCAAAGCTGGTAGAAAGTCTGACATGGTTCTTCTGGAAGATGGTCTTTATGGGCAGTCTCAGAATGGAGTGTTATGTGGCAAGGTCAAACTCTTTTGTTACAGGAGAGTTAAATATTGTACCTTGGGTGCTGGTGGGAGCATCTCTGGACATAAACCCTTTCTTATTCCAGTGTTCAACCACTCTCTGAGTGAAAAACATTTTCCTGATATCTTACCTAAAATTTCCTGGGCTCAGCTTCATGCTGCTTCCTCAAGTCCTGTCACTGGTCAGAAGAGTGAAGATTTTTGTGAGTGTCTTCCTTTCACAGCTTCTTGGCCATGAGTCATATATCCATGTAGAAAGCATGGCAATCCTATCAATTTGTTGGTGGTTATTCAGGAGAAAACAGACTGAACATTATAACTGTGGAGAATCCTTAACAGTAAAAGACATCAATAACCTCTAAAGAAACACAAGAACAAGGTGAATATACCTCCCGAAAAGTCAATCTGGAAGAAACATTTTGAAGAAAAGGAGAGAGAAAATTGTGTCAGATCATCTTGCAGAGGAGCTCTTGGACACACTGCAGAAGTAAAGAAGACACTACAAGTAGGACCAGAAGAACAATCCATGAGCTGTAGGTCTGTCAGTCTAACATCAGTGCTGAGGGAAGTCATGGAACAGATCATCTTGAGCAGTAGCACCTGGCACATACAAGACAACCAGTATCAGACCCAGTCAGCATGGAAACCTACTTAGGAAAAGTAGGTCGTGCTTGAGTAATCGTTCTATGACAGGGTGACCCACTTAGGGTGTGGGGGAAAAGCTGTGAATATTCTTTGTCTAGACTTTATTAGGGCTTTTGACACCACTTATCATGGTTAGTGGGTTTCCCAGTTGGCCAAGGGTTTTTCTCCAGGACTCAGGGCCAGACCTGATAATTATCTCTGTCAATGACCTTTGTCAATGAGGGGATTAGGTGTACCCTCAATAAGTTTGCAGATGACCTCAGCTTGGATGGGAGTGTTGGTCTGCTGGAGGGCAGCAAGGCACTGCAGATGGATCTGGACAGGCTGGATCCATGAGAAAAGGCTAACTGTTTGAGGTTCAACAAGACAAAGTGACAGGTCCTGCCCTTGGGTCACATCAATCCTGTGCAGTGCTACAGACTGACAGAGCTGTTGGAAAGCAGCTCAGCAGAAAAGGATCTGGGAATTATGGTAGACAGCCAGATGAAAGCGAGCCAGTCATATACCCAGATGACCAAGAAGGCCAATGGCATCCTGGCCTCTCTCAGAAATGGTGTGGACAGCAGGACTGGTCATCACCCTGCTCTTGGCACTGGTAAGATATGGTGTATGTGGCAATTAGAGACATGGTTTAGTGGTGGACTTGACAGTGCTAGATTTAGACTTGAAGACTTTGGAGGTCTTTTCCAACCAAAATGATTCCATGATTCTATCATTGCTGAGTTAGCTGTAGGACTTGTCTGGTAACTCTCTTCTCTTACCTTTGTGTATCCTGGGCCTGGGAGTGCAGCTCATGTATTAGGAAAACCACTATTGTGTCCAAGCAATTTTGGTGAAAATGTATGCAAGCTTTTACCAAATGGCCAAAGCACAGCCAAGCAGACGCAGATTATGCTTTTCTAGTGTCTGAGGTGGGAGAAGTTTCCCACTCAAATCTATAGCAAGGAAGGGATTATACTAGCTATTCTCTGAGAAGGAGTACTCTTCAGTCTGCATGCATGGGTGACTTTTGTCACTCTTCTAGTTTGACTTTACTGAAAAGTAGTGAGGAAGCACAGTGGAAAAGATCAGCATCTGAGGGCCTGGCTTGAGATCTCATAGAAATCCTCCTGCTGGGAATATAAATATTTCTCTGCTCTCTGTCAAGACTAATGAAATTCAGGTCTGCTTTCTGTTTGGTTCCCCTTTAACTTTACCATCGAGGAAGGTGGGACAACAGGATAAATCTGAGGCCATTATGAACGATAGCTCCTGTCTCCATTACTAAAAAATGGTGCCATGACTACCAACAGAGTAAATGACAGAGCCCTGTTTACACAAGGACCTATGTCTTGCACAGAATTTCAGATTATATTTAGTTTTCTAAACACAGATGAGTGAAGAAATTAATAAGAACTATTATGTACAACACAAAAAGTTTCAGGCATCTGTGAAAATAAATTATTATAATCTGAGTTTCAGAAGATCATAAAAATTTGAAGTTCTTGGAACTGAACTCACATACGAGTACCAAATATGTCAATGCATTCAAACTCTGCATAGCCTTCTGGAAAGTTTATGAGCTTCAGAGATTACTGGAGGGGAAGCAATAAGAACCAAAAGAAGATTTGAAATTCTTTTCTTGCAGACTTACATTATGTTCTCTGTCTCCCTCTCATCACTACACATTTTGAAACTTGTTAAACTGTCCCTGCTCCACAGTATCCCCCTTGGGAGAGGCACTGGAGGCAGTAGACAGGCCTTGGGGCAGCACCTGAGACTGCTAGTTTCTCCAGAACATAGCCTGGGGTTGTGTCCCAGCTTTCCAGACCTCTACCAGTACTTCCATCTTTCCACAGCTCTGACACTGTGCAGCACACATAGCTGGGATGAGCCAAACCTGAGGTAGACCACATAACCATGAAGGGAGCTGGCTTCAGGCAGCAGGGCAGGAGAGCTGGAGGGAATGTGACCTGAAAGCCTGGCTATGCCTAGGCTAATTCAGAGCTGTCTGATGTGGGTGTGTTTGTAGAATCATAGAATGGTTTGGGTTGGAAGGGACCTTTAAAGATCATCTACTTCCAGCCCCCCAGCCATGGGCAGGGACACCTTCCACTAAACTAGGTTGCTCAGGGCCCTTTCCAACCTGGCCTTGAACACTTCCAAGAACAGGGTGTTAACATCCTCTGTGGGTAACCTGTTCCAATGACTCACAGACCTCAAAGTGAAAAATTTAATTCTTATAACTAATCTAAATCTACTCTCCTTCAGTTTAAAGCCATTACCACTTGTCCTACGACTACATGCCCTAATAAAAAGTTGCTGTTTAACTCTCTTGTAAGCACCCCTTTAGGTACTGGAAGGCTGCTTTAAGATCTCTTTGGAGCCTTCTTTTCTACAGCCTGAACAGCTCCAATACTCCCAGCCTTTTGTCATGGAGGAAGTGCTCCAGGCCTCTCATCATCTTTGTGATCCTACTCTGGACCTGGTACAACAGCCCATGGCTTTCCTGTGCTGAGGACCTCAGAGCTGGACTCACTGCTTGGAGAGAGCTCTCACAAGAGCAGAGAAGAGGAGAAGAATCACCTCTTGACCTGCTGGCCATGTTTCTTTTGGTGCAGCCCAGGATGCTGTCGTCTTTCTGAACTGCTACTGCACGTGATGGGTCATGTTGAGTCTCTCATCTACTGCCACTCCCAAGTATTTCTCCTCAGGGCCACCCTCAGGCTGTTCCCAGGAAATGGCTGTGTAAGAGCAGATAGGGCTGAATTTTCCCTTTCCTTCTACTCTGTTCTTCCTGCCACTCCCTGCACTCCTAAAATTAATCTGTGTTAAGCAACAGATGGAAGTGTATCATCCAGGAAAAAGCTGTATCCATTCTGGTTGGGTGCCACAGTTCGATGCAGCTGAGGAGGAGCTCTTTACATGGTTATGGAAGGCTCTCTCACTCTCCTCCCTCTTAGAAAACTTCCATCACCCCCTCTGTAATGAAAACTCAAACATCAGGACAGTGTTATTGAGTCTACCACGTTCTGGAAGTCACTTGGCATCCCATGGCATGCATGCTGGCTCTTGAGCTGCCAGCAGCTTCTAAGCTGACATAGTAAACACCACTCTGCCACTAATGGTCATAATGAGAAAAGAAAATTTGTATGTGTCCTCTCTGGTGTAGAATCAATGCTGCCCTTATGAGTTTTAATACATAACAGGAAACAAGTTTTTCGGTGTTTTTGAAATTTTTCACTTTGGTGCTTAGAAAGAGTATTCATGCACTTCAGCTGGCACTTCTCAGAGGTGTTTTTCTTTGTACCTTGCACCAAACTCTGTCTTGATACTTCAATTTAAAAAAAAGGTATTATTTTGCAAAATTAACCAATGCAGCAGATGAATATATTATTTATGTTGCCAGTGAGGGAACTTCTATGAGGTCTTCATGCTAGACTTCTATAAATTTCTGGGTATTTTCTGAGATTCCTTGCCCACTTTTACTTTATGAATGTACTTACTCATTAATCTTGCTTTTTCTATCAATTCCCCTGAAGAGCACAACTCTCTTTCTAGGTGCTAAGTTATCGTAGACTTTGTATGACATATATATGACACATCTAATGACCAGTAATTTGTATATTTATAAAATGTATTTCTTCTAGAAATTTTTAAGCTATAGATACTCAAATGGGAGAGTCAAAAAAAACTTGATCTGAAAAAAGAAAAAATCTCCCAGTGATAATTAGCAAGAAATTAACAATAATTTTAAACCCACAAATTTTCTTAGGCAGCCAAGAATCTAGAAAAATGCCAAATGTGAAAGTACAATTACTCCTTTAGCATTAGTTCTATGTGTGACTGTTCTTTGCACAGTGCTATTAAAAGATCTAACACCACTTGTAAACTAACATAAGTTTTAGGACAGATAAACATTGTTCGCTTGATATTTTTTCCATTTAAGAATGAAATAAAGCAATTATATGAAAGAAGGGTTTTAAGGCTGTCACAGTGAGTTCTCATGCATCAACAACTTTTACATATGTAAAAAGTCTTCCATGAAACAGAGTAGTTACTGCCACAGTGGCTGTCACACCGAAAGTATCTTCTCAAAGTTCAAGTATCTGTGCTATCATTATACTACTTATATTGAGCCTGCAGTAATAGGTTGATCTTACATTCTGTTCAATCACAATTACCTATTGTGGAGATGAATTTTTTTTTTTTGTAGCATCATTTTTATTTTAATTCTTTCAGTATATTAGCTTTATGTGATAGAATTACAGACACAGTGAACATGAGATAACACCTTGATTTGAACATCTTACAGCAATAACCTATATTATTGATGCCATGTGATATTTTGGAAAGAAAATTATATTTCCAGTTGCATGATAGAATAACATTGTCATCTAGTTCATTCAGAGGAAGAAATAAAAATAAAGAAAATACAAGAAGTATTTTGTGAATAAGCAGTTATTCACACTCCAGCTCAGGTAGGAAAACCTGCCAACATTCCCTACATGTTTAGGTATCATTTTTCTGGTTTTGAAATAGCTAACAGCATTGCTTTATTAAATTTCCTTTTAAAAAATAAGCTATTAATTTTCAACCTGTACTTTCTTTACATATCTAATGTTCGGTTTGTTTTTATTTAATTTCCCTGGCTTTTCTTGGAACAAATAAACCCTACAAAGCTTTTTTCTTTTCTCTAATAACTTTTCATGTGACCATAACAAGGCAGTTACTATAAACTGGAAAAAAAACAAATAAGCATAAAACCAAATAGAAATAAACATTAAAGAGCATTAGAGAGGTTTGTTTTTTTCCTGAGAAATCTTGCTTTCAACTGCTCTCACGTTTCCCTCCTCTCTGCATTCTAAATAAAAGTTCCAAGATAGTTAATTGTCTGCACTTCTGCTAATGAATAGTAGAGTGTGAAATAGTGTAGCTTACTAGCTTACTGCCCCATTAAAAACAAAGCAAATAAATGTTGCAAAGAGATGGTTGAAATAAACCATGGAAACCTATTAGTTTAGCATGCCACTGAGAAAAATGGCATAATTATATTTCAACCATTTCATGAAAAACTTCTTTTTATCTAGATAGTCTTTAAAAGTAATATTGATGCAATTACTCAGTACTAAATTTTGTTGGATATTTTCTGAACAATAAGAAAGCAGGCCTATATAGACATTTCATTTTTAAGTATTATATGGAAGTAAGAAAGCATTATTAAATGCTCATTATTATTGCCCCCATTGAATCCAGTGCCACATTATTTGTGTTGTTGGAATTGCAGCTGAAGATGTAATATTGAGGGGAGTGGACTTTCATTCAGGCTGTAGGTAGTTTTCCTATTTTCCTTGTGTTGCACTGACCAGGGGACAGATAAGAGTCTCAAAAGACCTGGTCAACATTTGTGTCTCTGCTACTGGTTTGTTGGGTTACTCAGTTTGTCTTTCTGAGCCTTTTCCTTTGTTAAGTGGGATTATAGCATTGAACTTTGTATTGTGTCCTGACATTTGCAGGATTTTGTCACATCTTGGTTGAGTTATGACGACTGTTTTGTAGCAGCCAAAAGCTGTTTCAATAATGCATGATGTTAAAACAAGAATGCTCTTGGAATATGTTAACTATATGGGAAAGTGAGAAGGAACAAGGTAGAATGGTGAGTGGAGATTTTCATGGCAGCAGATGGTTATGTTTCATGCAAGTTATAGCATTGTACAAAAAAGATGTGTGCTGAAAACTAAGGATGAGTCATATTTTTTCCTAGCCTTATACCACAATGAATTTTACTCTCTCCATCTTCATCCTTTTACTTTGTTTAGACTTTTATTTTTTTCAAATGGGGGAAAGGAAGAAATAGAAGTATGAGAGGAGGAGAGAAAGATGAAGTCATGAGAAAAGGAAGGCTATCTTGTGAGTTAAGGAGTGGGTCCAGAAAAGGATGATTGGTGGACAGACTGGAGGTGAATGAAAAATGGCACTTGATGGGTAAGGAAATGGAGCAAGGCAGCCAAGTAGAGGGCACTTGCCAGTGCAGCAGCATCAATATAATGCTGATTCCCCACACAAGTCAAGGAAAGGATAGCACTGAATCAATAATGTCTGACAACCAATTGTCAGGCAAAAGAAAAAATCTTTGGAATCTCCTGGTAATAAAGTAAGCGGTAAACACTTCTGTGAGATTAAGGTTCTAGAAGTGGGATGATTTTTGTGCACTTTCCTAAGGTGTTTTTAAACTAGTGAATAGGTAGACTTCATGCACAGCAGGTAATACATTTATCACTATTCTCTGCTTTCACTGATGTAGCTTTTACATTTGTTAAAAGTCTTCGACTGAGTTTAACACACTGTATCAATGCTTCCAAATTCATGAGTTTTCCTTCTTTGGTAATGAAAGTATGCACAGTCAGTTCACACATGCATTTATGATAATTCTGTGACTAAGATGAATGTCAGAAAAGATAAATGCATCTGACTAACAGGTCTCTGGTCAGAACCCAACTCTGTGGAGTTTTCAAAGCATCTAGCTAAGTAATTTCACATACCAAACACGAGCAAGTAATACACTAGGACATACTGCTTGTTGTGACATTCTTTGCATGGCAGTTTATAGAAATTATTAATTTTTAAGGAGAAAGAGGAGATAGAAAAAACTGCATGTGTGCCCAATGACACATGCCTGTTTGTGCCTAATTCATTGGAAAAATTGCTCAAGAACTGTTCAGCCATGTTCAAATAAGCTGCCAAGGTCAATGGGGCCTTTCCAAAAGTGCTGGTTATGTGAGGTAAAAGTGCTTAGAGGCAGCTTCAACTTAAGCATTTTTGGATATTTACTTATTTTGCTTGGAAAGCAGATAATCTGACTGCTTTGGCAGTCTCATCTCTGAGAATTACTGATGGTATACTTTGGAAGGCTGACATAGGGAGTTTGCTTTGACCAAGTGTCTAGAGCCCAGCTCTGTGTTACAAAGTTGCATAGCACAGATCACCTAAGGGTGCCAAAAGTGTATTCAGACACTACAGATTTTCAGGTTAAATTCCATTTTTATGATAGTGGTAATTCAGAAGCAGAAAAGAGGCCTGTAAATGCATTAATTTCTTGTCCCATCAGCATTATCTTGCATAATCCCAGAAGACATCTAGAAAATGTGGAAGAGTTGATCCCAAATCCGAAGTGGTCAATATGCATTTGCAATAAGACATTTTGAAAGCAAAGAAAGAGGACAACAGTATCATGTACCAGCTGCTGCTGTTCTGGGAGCCTCTGGAAACATTAGCTAGGTGAGAAAATCTACCTGGTTAAATACAGATATTGTGTGTACACATTGAGGCTAGCTGAGTTGGATTAGAAGGTTGTAGTGAGTGGAAAAGCTGCTGAATAAAACCTGGCCACATCTGGCTTAATTGTCTGCTCTTCCAATAAATGTTTCTGCAGTGTGGTTTGGGTATGGCTTCTACCTGTTGCAGGCAAAGAGAGGCTCCTTCAGCAGAGCCAAAAGAAGGTTAAATTGAAAGAAATCCAGTATTTGGTTAAACTTTGAAGTTTAACATAGTTCAAGAAGAGAGAACAGCATGATCCTGCTCTCATGAGAGTGAGTATGAACAGAAGTAGACATAAAAATACTTTATTTCCCATATTTCTCTTAATCATTAAATTTGGAATAGGTAATTCTCCTACATAAGCAAGGCTGTTTTAGGTGTGGTTTGGTTTCCAGCCTGGTGGATAAAAATCACCTCCAGCAAGATTTGCTGCCCTGGCGTTTGGGACTTGCAATGTCAATGCTTGGCTTAGCAGGAGTTTCCTTTGCCCACCACTTCTGGCTCCTTGAGACTTGGACCTAGAAAGGCTGATGAGCAGCCCCACCTCTGTCCTTGGATGTTCTTGGAACTGGTTGATATTCCTTTGGCAAGAATATCCCTGAGGCAAAGCAGGGTGATGACACAACTTCACCTTGTTTACTGGAATGTCACTTGTACCATCCATTGCTTTTTGCATTGTAATTATTTCCTGGGGGTAATTGCATGCTTTTTTAGACTTTCTTTTGCTCTCCCATGCTTAGCTGAAAAACTGCCAGAGGGCATTGCTGAACTGTTCCCAAGGAGAACAGTAATGTCTACTAGTCACTCTGACATTATTGTTATTTATAAATTCCAAACAAAAGGAAATAAAGGGCTGGATATTGCAAACCCGATGAAGCTGGCATTATTGTTGCCATTTCCTTTCCTGTTCATGTTATATCTAGACTGCTCATGTGCTCTGGTGTGAACACGTGGGCTACTTGCTGGCAATGGATGTGTTAGGTGTGCATAAAAGTGGTAAGAAATGTTGAGCATTGCCAGACATCCTTCTTTACATGTGTCAGCAGGAAAAGTTAACCAAAAGGAGAACTACATACTGTATGCCCCCGAATTCTATTTGGGGTACACCTGTTTCATCCAGAACATGATTTGGGTTCAAGGAAGCAATTTTGAATTACAATTCTTAGATGGTGCTGCTCTCTGGTGCTGAAGCTCAGTACCACCATCTCCTCCTAGCTGTCTCTAACTGTAAAATAAACATTTTTGGAAACTCTTAGTTATCAACTCTTTTCATTATCTATCAGGATTAATGTATTATGTAAAAAACAAAATTCAGTGTACCCAAATATTTCCCATCTTAAAAAAAGAATTCTTTAAAAGCCTGACTAAAATTTTAAAAATGCAATATAAATACAGAACACTGAAATCTAATCTACCTTGAAGGGGTAAAAGACATTTTGCAACTATACAAAGCATCTTACACAGTCTTATGGCTCATAATAGACCACACCTAGGTATGATATCTAAGTGTCAACTAAAAATATTAATTAGTAGTAACTTTTCTAAGTGTTGTTTTTATGTAATAAATTGAAGAATTATTTTTAGTGTCAAAGATTATTAGTTCATTTACTCCCTTCAATTAACATAAAATAATTTAGTAGCTTACTGTTTAATAAGAAGTACTACAACTTACTTGGAGAACAATTATTTTACTGTTCCTAAAAAAATTATAAGTATTTAGAGTAATCTGCTAGCCTTGCTAAAAGACCCCACATTTAAGGGTAGCTGCTACAAGACGGTGAAACACACAGAATCCTTCACAACACCGCAAAGCTTCACTGTTTGATGTGTTATGAAATTCGTAGTCGTAAACAGTGAAGACTTCACCTTAGTTGTGTGTTGGAAACCTCAATACAGCTATGCTGTATAGCTATAGCCATACAATTCCTCTTTTGCTTCTTGAGGGAAGTTATTATAAACATTCCCTAGAGTTTCAAGCTGTAATATTTTATAGGGATAACCATCTTTTCCTTTGGCTTTAACTTTAACTTTGTATGAGGAAACTCAGTTTTCAGTTCTGTTCAATTTGCAGTTTCATCCTGTTCAAATTTTATACAGGAAATTGCTCTAAGTTGATATGTTAATTGTATCTTGAGAGTTTGTAAAATTACCTGTAATCTCTATAAACTGAGTTTACAGTGAGATCCGTTTATGACTTTCCTTTAAATTAGTTCAACAGGAAAGTTCCAGGGCAGTTAATTTCTGCTACTGTATTTGCATAGGAACAGAGACGGACTGGGCTAAAAAGAAAGAACCATTAATTAGAAAATAATTTAGAAAGCCAGGGTAAAAAGAGAGAGAATTTAGAGTGTCATAGAGGGAAATAATAGGAGAGATTTTTTTTTCACTTTTGGGTGAGGCAGCCTCTTGTCATTTATGAAACCCCTTAAATATATATATATAGACATGTGGAAGCCTATCCATAAGCCTTTAGTACCTGCTTGCTGCATAATGTTACCCCAAATGCTGCCACACTTGATTTAGAGACTGCAGAGTCTGACAGAGATGGAGCAGCCTATTCTGAAGGTAAGGAAAAACACTGAATTGAATGGCATTCAAGAACATAACTATGCACTTTGTTTAACTGGGGCCTGGATTTTCCTCCTGGCTTCAAAATGGCTGAGAACTATAACCTTTTCTTTGATTTATGATAGGCCAAAGCACACATTTCAGAGCTCTTGTGCCAAACCAAGGGTATTTTTTAGTTATATATTTTAATAAATAATGGACAAGATAGCAGAATTAGAGCTGTGTAACACTGAAAGCAGTGAAAGAGAAACTACAGGTAAACCCAGCCATCCATCTGATGTAGTGCTGTTTCAGAACAGTTTGTTCACTGTATCCAAAATAGTGCTATAATTTAAAGGCTGCCACATATGGAAGATGTTAGCAGTTTCCATTGCCTCGTTCCACTTGATAGACATACCCACTGAACCTATGCAGAGTCTGTTCTAAAGTAGGTGATTTGTGAAAAGTTTTCATGCTTCTGGTTCTTATAAAAACTGCTATATAACCAGTGTATGACTTTCATTTTGTTTTTGCTTCTATAGCATGAGCATTTTATTTTAGAGAAAATCTGATTATACCATTACTTTTCAGTTCTAACGTTAGTGGGTGGAGATCTCCTTATTAAAGTCTATTTAGTCATTAGTACTATCTGCATGACAAAATGAAAGCTTATTTCTAATACAGAGTATTTACATGATCTTTATCACTTGTAACTATTACTGAAAAATGATAAATTAGGCATACACTTTCAAAATAACACCTGGAACAGAATACCTCTATAAACTTGTTTAACCTTTAATTTTTTTAGTGACAGATTGGAATTTATTATTTTGAAAGTCTTGGAGCACCTGGTCTGTGATTTTATCAGACTTATAAGAAATGCCTTGGAGGCGAGGGTGGGAGAATGGTTAGAACAGGAACTGTGATTCTTTAAAAAGTGCCTTTTATCTCAAGAGCAAATTTAGTTGAAAACTCAAAGCACTCTGGACTGCAATTCATTCTGACAAATCAGTTCTTAAGGTGTTACTTATATTGCAGTTAAATAATCCTAGCATCCCTGCTGACTGTCTAAGTTTAACCTCTCACCCTGGGAAATCTGATTAAGAGAGAAATGTAGGTGGAGAAATACACCAATTATTTGTTGCATTTCTATCCCCTGTGAAACAGTTATTGGCATAATACTTCCTACATCCAAAACACAATGATGTGAAGTTAACAATAAATTTAAAATTATGTGGACAATTTAAAATAATCTAAGAGTGACTTATCCAGAACCTGCTTTTTAAGCAAATATGTTGTATGAGATTTGCAACTTTTTAGTTATCTCAGAATCAAACTGCAACATTTGCAGATGCAACAGAAGCATAATTTAACTCCTTCCTTCCTTCTTTGTCACCAGCACACAATCATGAAAGTATCAAAGAGACTCCTTTTTGCTGTCAAGCTTTAAAAATGCCTAAGAGCTGATTTTTCTCAGATGTGCTGCCCAAACTGTGGTTGGCCCCGATTCTGCATGGCACTGGTTACAGTGCTTTTGTCAGTGGGATGGTTGGTATCACCTCAGGACTGGCTCCTGGGAAGCCTGCCTGTTAAATGTCTCTTGCTCTTTGGCTGGCTCATTAGTTGGACTTTCACAGAACTAAGTTTGAGTGATCATTTCCATTTGAAACTTTTTCTGCTGTTAAGAACTATCTGTCTTCAGCTTTGGGCTAAGGCTGTTATTAATGCAACTGGAGATACAGTATTTTTGTGCTAACCTAGATAGATATTAGGTTTGTTGCTTAGCATGTCTAAAATTAGGCTGGCATGTAAGTTCAAGAATGCAAATCAGCACTAAACCCAAGGTCAGCTTAAAAGGTTCTGATAACTCCATAAAGGAAAAAGAGGAAGAGTTGTATAATTTAAGAACACATTTCCGTGTCTGAAAAAAAAAAATAAAACCAAGTGCACAATCTGGGTAGCAAAGGAAAGATGGATTTTTGCTCTAGCTCAGATCAACTAATTTTGTTTTCTTTCCCATCTGTCCTCCATGTGAGTCTGTCCACATGAAAAATCCCGCTTGGTGAAGCCCCACAGGGATGGCATCCATATCACAGCAAACGCTGGGACTATTCATCACTTTGGTGCCTGGGATAATTTTACAATAACCTTGGCAGGCACACTTCTACGAAAGATGATTTTCAGCTGTAGGCCTGAAACTAGATTAGATCTTGTTCTTTAATCACCAGCATAGTCATATTCCCAACGCTCTTAAGTGAAGTTTCTTTGTGCTATTTCATTGCTTCATTTCAGCATTACACTTTGGATGAATAAAGGGATTGTGTATAAACTCATCTGAGACATTCCAGTATTAATCTTGGACAAAAACAAAAGGGAAAAAATTCATGTGATATAATTAGTCAAAATGTAATTGAGTTGTGAGTAGAGTTCATCAAATATTTAAAGTTTCTGCCCTTCATAAAAGGGATAAAGGATAGAAAGTATGGGGTTAGAGTAATCCTAGACAGAATAGATGAGTAACAATGAAGATTTCAAAAGAAAGTTCACATATGTCTGTATGACAGTGAGATTTATGATTATTCTGAGTTGTTCACTTCAAAGTATCTTTAAGAATGATTATTGTAAAATAGAACAAGGCAGAGCAAATTTCATATTGTGAACAAAGAAAAATTATCGCTGAAAATTATCCACGAAAGTAGAGTGAAAAATGAGCTGAAGTCATTCAGATTTGCTCCTGTTTTAAGACTAGTGACACACAGATATTTCTAGAAGAGGAAAGTAAAGGTAAAATTTCTTCCTTTATGTAATCTATCTTTACTTGGATTTGTAATAACATATTAGAAGTAATGGCCCAAAGCCCAGTGTTCCCTGAGGTTGGTGAAAGCCCCCGATCAGTCCCTAAAGCCTGTCCATGTCAGTGCACTAGAAACCATTTCAGATTGGGTTTCTTTTTAAGTCACAGGCTTGCAAAAAAAATCTCTGCAGTTTTCAAGAGACGTTGAAACATAAGTGTGTAAGATATGCAAACTAGCAACATAGATATTTTCCAAATAATTATTTTGAGTACCACTCTGCAAATTTTCACTAGGAAATCTATAATCATTAAAAACATGCTAAATGTCCACTCACATTTTGAAGTATTGATGAAATCATGGCCTATTCTTGCTGAACGTAGGTTGATTTATACGAGTGAAGACAAATGGTTCTCAGTAAGCAATCATCAAACTCAAAGTGAAACTCTAGAGTTTTGAACCCACATGACCTGAAGCAGAAACCAGTGTTCACACCAACCCTTGTAAGGCAAAATCGCTGAGTTTAGAAGAAGCATCAGCTGTTCATCTGAATAGTCAGGGAAGAAAAATGGTTTAGTAAATATCAGCAAAACAAACTCATTATTTTTAATTTATGAAATTTACTGTTGCATCATTTGGCACCTTCTCATCCTTTGAAATAATTGTTTATTATAAAATGTGAGAAATAAATATATACTGAAGCCCATTTACACAGGCAACAGCAACAAAATTTTGAAGAGTGCATGCATGCTTACATTTTCTTGCAGGGGTATATAAAAATAGGATGGAATTAAAATATTCCTTCCTATGGACATATGTGGTAACATAATTATTAATTTCCATGCATGAATTATGTGAGAAACTTACTTCAGAACTAACCATGAAGCCACTTCTCCAGGTACCAGAAACCTGGTGTTTATCTGTGATCAGTCTGATCTAGTGGAATTAGACCGGTCAAATGAAATCAATATTATCTTCCAGAGGAACTAGAGTTTTGCCCAGAGAGGTGTCTGTAGGTGTATCTATACAGATATATGTAGGGCTCATCATCCTGATAAAAGGTAAGATCAATTCTTGCTTCTCTAGGCCAGATGTGTTATACTGATGGTCTTCTGCAAAAAATCACTGTGTGCCTCTTTTCCCCTTCACTGTTCCTCAGATGCTCCCATGTATCCTGTTGTTACTTCCACTATTTCAGAAAGCTCTTACCATTCTTGAAGCTTTCCACCAGTCCCCAATTTCCTTTGATACTTCTTTCCCCTTTGTCTGAGAAAAGGCATTCCTGACACCTATATAGCAAGTTATACAGAGGAACCAATTTTGGCTCATGCTTTTTGCTTTTTCCCCTTTATTTCCTTTTGTTTGTTTGTTTGTTTGTTTGTTTGTTTTGTTTTGTTTTGTTCTTTTTTTTGTTTGTTTTTTGTTACAGGAAGGCTCTAACACATGTCACTTGACATAGCCAAAAGTTAGTCCTGTGTGAAGTCATTGCAGAAAAGTAAATGGATTAAAACCAGACTGACTGAGTTTAAAATAGAACAGCTAAAAGGAATCATCACTGTGTGCAGTCATTTACAAGGGAATGCAGAGATTTTTTTTTTTTACACATTAGCCTTTGCAAGGGCTTGGAAGGATTACAGAATAAATTTTCTATGAGTGTTTGTACATTGTGTAGAAAGGTGGAGCTATACCTATGAAGAGCTCATACAGGGAGCAGCCTAAACATTTTACTTAAATGCGTGTCAGATAAAACAAGTCACTTTAAGATGGGAGGACAGGACTGACAGGCTCCTCTTAGTGAGTAAACTGAGTCACATTATTACCTGCACTCCTTCAGACAGTGATCTTACTCTAGGAGAAAGTTTTAAGTCTGGCTGTGATTTATAAGTTACCGTATTTCCGCGACCATAAGGTGCACCGATTAGAAGGCGTAGTATCAGTTAATGGTAAATTTTCAAACTATTTCCATATATAAGGTGCACCAGATTGTAAGGCACACTTTTTGTTTTGCAATGTGATCCACGTGCAACTTTCACAAGTTTTAGCATAAAATTGGGAGGGACAGAGTCAAGGGATGCGTGTGTGCCTGCTCGCGGTCATTCGATTGCGAGCTTCATGTTTGCTGCTGCGCAATGTGAAACAGAAATTGTTTTAAGATCCCTTCAATACTCAAGGTTCATATGTAAGATGCACTGGATTATAAGGCACACTGCTGATTTTTGATCGAATTTTAGGATTTTCAGTGTGCCTTATAGTTTGAAAAATACGGTAGTTTCCAATATTTAGGTTGTTGTCCAGTTGAGCTGCTACCACTCTGACCAGGTGTAGGGAATTGTCTTTCTAGCCTGTGTGGACACTTGAGGAAATCCTGGAGTCACCACTTATAAATGTAGCTGCTGTTTCTACATCTATTTTTTTTGGAAACTAAAGCACATTCTAATTGGACTGAGAGCCATGCTGTGCCTTGACACTTTAGCCAGACAAAGGCTCTGTAGATGCTTTTCCTAACAAGTCATCCATTCATCACTTCTGCCTTTCTAACACTATTGTACCCAAGTGTTATCAACTTGCTTCTCTGGTTAGCCTGTGCAGTCCAAAGCCAGGGAGTGGAATAAAATTCAAAAAACTGTAGAAAAATAAACATATGTCAATAAAATTTGAGTACATATAGCCAGGAACAAGGAGGGAGAAGGTGCTTCTGTACACTTCTGGAAATACTTTGGTGTAATGCACAAGGCTAAAGGATACTGACTGAATGAAAATGTTATTCAGTCTCCCAAGAGTACTGCTAATTTTCCCAAGAAAGGAGAATGCAAAAAATTTGGGATAACTGTTTATTTTGAAAAATGTTTTAAAAGAAACCCAAGTCCCCTTCCTCTGGAACAAGATTCTGAAAAAAGAAATATTTTGAACTTGAAGTCATACAATCAGAAATGTTGCACATTTTTACCAGTGATGAAAATTAATTCTAGAAGTTTCTTACCAAAGGATGGGCTGTATTTTCCACCATTTAAAATCTTTCAGCAAATACTGGATATGTTAATGATTATCTCTTGTTCAGCGAGAGGTTACAGGCACTGTTATGCAGAAAATCAGATTAGAAACTCATGAAGGACCATATGACCATAAAGGTACATGAAAGTCAGTGGCACAAATTTGCAACAGTCAGTGATTTAGTTCAAGGCTGAAACTTTTAAATGCAGATTTCTGTTTTCCATCCTGAATCATGAAATGCTTAATGTGACAGGAGCTGAATTCTGGCTGCAGTTAGATTGACATAATTTCGGTGACTTCAGTGGAACCACAGGATTTGATACAAGGACTTTTCAAACCTGTCTGTTTTGACAGAAGCATTATTGCCACTTAATCAAAAGCTTTTACCTTGAGAAGCTTGTTATCAACAGCATTTATTGTGGAGAGTGGGCATTTTCTTTTTATCTAAGGAGGAAATAAATGGAAATTAGCCTTTTAAAATTATAAATGCATCTGACTGGTTTTACTGTGCCAAGATTCATATATGTTTAAGTAAACAAAAATAAGTATCTGATTCCTAAAAATCAAGACTAAATCCAGTGGCTAAAGATCCTGGTAAGCTATGAGAAGTGTTTTGTTTGAGAAGGAGTTAAGATAACTCTCTCATTCTTTCAAGTTGCTATCCAACATACCAAGCATAATCCCACTACTTTACAGGTGGAGCCACATTGCAGCTAGTGACACAGACAGATGACATATTTATTAGCTTGTCAAAGCTTCCTCTGTTTATGGAAGACTCACCCAGCTAAACAAAACAGTCTGCTTCCCATTGGCTAATTGAGCTGGCCCCTGTTGAGAGCCTCAGCAAAGTGCTTGATGAGGCATAAAATGATGATTAATTAATTTACTGCTCAGTTGATCATCAAACTGAGAGGTTTATGATTCTCACAGCGGTCAACACTCTCTCTTCAATGTGCAACAGCATGAGCAGCCTTCACTCTGGCCTGCTGCTGCCTTTGCTATGACCTGAGATATGGTGGCTTAATTCAGGGGAAACGGGGAAAAATTAAGAGAAAAGTTTCAAAAGGGATGTACACAGCAGCTTCTTTCAGAGAGGCTTGTGAGCGCCAGAATGTTTCTCACAAAGGGGCTTTTCATATCTCAGCATTAATAAAAGCTACTTTGCTGGAGTTGGTTGTGTGGTTGATTGGATGTTTAGGTTCAATGAATTAGATAAGAAGCGCCCTAAAAATAAGTTTCATCTCTGATTACATGAAATTCAGAATCAGAATGAAGTTATATAGAGACTATAGGGTTCTACAAAGGACTTAACAATTGCAGGTATAGGTGTGCAAGAAGAGATCAAAATGCCAGTAGAAAAACTGACTGGGGCTCTCTCTTTTTTATTCGTAGAGATGAATTTTAGTAATTTAAAGCTCCTTAGAAAGGATTCTTAAGACTTGTTTGTTTAACATGAGGCATTCTGTGAATTGTGGACAGCATATTAAAAAATGTTATTCAAAAAGCACATTTTTTCCATTTGTATGCAGTTGTAGCTTCTGTGCACTCACCAAGTGTTCCACATATATTTTTATGTGCAAACTTTAAAAAATTTGCACTTAGGCTAATATTCTGACTAAATTTTCCATGAAATGTTGATGCAGCATCCATTTTATTCCTAATGTGAAGACAACTACATTCTGCTCAGTTACAGTCCTTTAATTCGAGAATAATGGCAGGTGAATCAATATACATATAACAAAATTAATTGAATCCTGTGGAGAGACATGCTTTATACCAGCCATTTGGTTTGATTTTACATATGATCTAGGTGGTAGAATATGTATATTGGCATGTATATGCCAATGCAAACACAATTAGAAGTTTCTTTTATCTCTGCTGTGTAACACTGTCCTAGAATTGCCAGATGTACTGGAAGACCACAAGAAATGTTTCAAAAATGTCTGAAGGCCTGAGTGCTTCCCTGACTGAGAAATAAATTGTTTGTTAGTGTAATGTGAAGAGAGGGTCAGTTTGCATGTTACATTTTCCACCAAGTATGCATGGGTTATCCTTTATCTAAGCCTGGGAAGAACCAGGACAGAAAATGAAGCTCTTTAATATAACCAGTCCTTTTATTTGTCTCAAAAGAACAATGAGAACAGCAAGCAAGCACAAAGAGAAATCGAGTCAGTACAGTCACTACATCCTTTGTTTATGAACTGTGTTTCATTAACTCAATCTTTAGGAAATCTCTTCTAGTTTAGATAAACTGCTGGAAGCAGACACTTTTTCTCAGAAAAGTAGTGTACAGAAACATTAGTTTGCACATTTACATAGAATATGCTCTAGTGTGGGGAAAAAACTCAGAAAAAAACAGAACTACAAATCCAATAAATTCAGATGGAGCAATTTGATGACAAGAAGAAAGGGAAAGGAAAAGAATTAAAGATAAGATGAAATATCACGTTCCAGGAACTTGCACCTTTGTCAAGGAACAGTAGAAGTCTCACTAAGCAATGTAAATCACAAGATTACAGGAATTTATTTAAATAAAACACATTTTAAAGCACAACTCATCATTTGGAAAAAGGCATGTTTAAGTAGTGCATAGATGAGAAATTACAAAATATTTAGGAGGAAAAAATGGAAAAGTATTTAGTGTGAACATTTGTGATGATGTGATAGAACAGGCTTATGTAGACTTGGCTAAATAAATGGTATGTATATATTGTGAGTCTTTAGAAGTTGAAGGTCTTTTGCCCCTGAAAATGGGACTACTGATATTACACAGATTATATAAGAAGGAGCTCTGATAACAACTTTCAAAATCATTATCCAAAGAGATAGTTCTGCTGTTACCTGCTGCTTTATGCTCATACTTCCGGATTTGCAAAGCTCTGCTGAAGAGGTCTCATAAGAATGAGACGGAACTTAGTAACTTGTCCAGACAAGAATGTAGGCAACAGAACAAGAAGACCTAACTCTGCCATGATCAGATATTTGTTGTTGGCTGGTTATGCTTCTTTTAGTCATCTTTTGTTCTACTTTATGTTGCTACTCTGAGTAAGAAGCTCTACTGCTCTATCTGCAATGGATATTTTTTGCATAAAAACTTGTCTACCTCCAATCTTTCTGATTTTTTCCCCACTCTTCTATGTCCTACCATGATCTAAAATTCATCATTCTGTAACAATGTCTGCTTTCTCTCATACTTCTTTTTACGATCTCCTTTTGAGGCTCTGTAGAAAGATGCATAGTGCTTCATTTTTTATAGCTTCATAAAATGTAATGGCAAAAAACCCATTAGCTAATCTGGTTGACTACCTTTGAAACATGGGCTGTAGAATTTCACCTGGTTATCCTTGCACTGAGCTGAATAATATGTACTTGACTGAAGCGTATCTTCCAGATGGATATCTAGTTTTGATTTGAAGACATCAAAGGCCACTTTCCTGACAGTTTTGAAAACATCAAAGAGTACTGAGCTTATGGAAGATAAAAGAAAAATGAGCTAATTGCCTGGATGCTAAAGGGAAATTTACAGCAAATATTTTGGTCCCATTCTGGCTTTTAAAAATCTGGCTTTTTGGAAAGGCTACTAGCCATTATTACTCACATATTTTAAAATGTCTTTTTTTTTTTTTTTTTTTTTTTTTCAATCAAGGCTTCTCATGGTAGACTAACTGCTCTTGAGAAAAAAAAGGAAAACAATGCAAGATCTACCATAGTTCAACACTGGCAAACTTTGTAAAGAATAGGCTGAAGCAGATGAAACTTATCTACATGAATTTGAAAAAAGAATATATTACAGTCTCTGAGTTAAATTGTAAGATATGAAAGAGGAAAGGAAAGGGAAGAGGTGAAATCATAATTCAACCATCCCAAAGGGATGTATAATGTGACTTTAAAGATTGTTTTCTCTTCCCTTCTCACTCTGTCATAGCAAAATAAAGGTTCGTAGTATTTCCTCCTAATAAGTGTTTTCCCATTCTTTACATTTCTATTTTAAATTTTACATTTTTAAATATATCACATGCTCTACTTTCCTACTAGAAGAAATGAATAATGCTAAGAACACATTTCTGACTAATTTAATTAGCAAGTAGTATTGTAGGTCAGACACTTTTCCATGTAGGAAGATTTAAATTATGTTTAAATTAAGCATTAGTATCTTATTTTTGATCTTTTTTGAGAGAACTCAGTTTTGAGCTTGAGCAATCAACTAACAATTTTTTTATGTTCTATGACTGAAGTCCATCAGAAATAACTATCTTCAGTAGTAGCTTGAACATCTGTTAGTTGGCATGGGCACAAGAACCATTTGCCAGCTTAAAAATATTTGATAAAAAGAATTTTGAAAACTGATTGAATTACACCATTGAAAGAATTAAAGAATTATCAATATTGTTGAAACTAGAAAAAAGAATATTATAAAAAAATATGCTTCAGAGAGTGAAAACACATGGCATTTAAAACAATATGAGACTTCCCTAAGAGCATGGCTGGGAAGAGTATAAGAGTTTTCTTACACACTTATTTCATAGATTTGCCTTGATGAACTATTACTCACTAACAGTTACAAAATAAATTAAAATGAAGATTTTTACTTGGTTTTGCACTGGAACTTATTATGTTCCCAGAATATGATGATTCAATGAGGAAACACTCATGATACTCTAATAGTTCATATTTTACCATAATGATCTAGGGAGAACTCATATCAATTACAAATAACCATTGTTAAGTCACACTTTTCTGACAGTTGGTTCAGCCACAGACTATGGACAGCTCCTGGAAGAATAAACTCCCTCACAGCTTTTCCTAGGCTATCTTCCTATAACATAGCCATGTGGGCATGGCAAAGCCTCAACATTTTATCAGCTAGCCCTATCAATGGATTGATTTGTCATTAAATATCTGTTCTGGTACTTCCTCCTGCCCTCCAAATTTGCAATACTCAAAAAGCCATTGTCGATGATAAGACCTAATCTAATACTCCCTGTCCACACACACTTATCAAGGTGCAACCCATGCCTGTTGAGAAACACAATGGACTTTGACATATTTTGCCAAACCTGAGAATTTTTGATAGGTACACATGTGGATACAGCTGTATGCACTTCTCTTCTTTTGTGTTTGTAAACAGATTATAGCATAAATGTTGTTGTCTTGGGCCTGCAATTAAGCAATTACAATTAATTAATTGTTGTAACTGCAGTTAATGCTATTGAATCACTTTATAAATGTTAAGTTAATCAATGGCTAAGTGATACCCTTTTGCATCCTTATCTTTTTGCACTATATCCTTTGCACCCTTATCTTTTTGCATCCCTAGTGTCCATGTGAATCATCCCAAACTGATTCTAATCCAATTTTCTTTTGCATGTTTCATCCACATAATAAGTAAAAAAGTGAACTCTGACATTGAACTCTCTAAAGATATTTTTTCATAAATTAATATTAAAACCTGATTTTTGCCAAGATAATTATGCAGTGATTGTTTAAGCAGCTAAAACCCAAATTCATGGCAACTTCCTCTTTAAATATAACGTTCAGTAGATTGAAAAAAGTCTTCTTCAGTCACTTAAATTTCTTTAAGAAATGTAACCCATTATTAATTGTTTTGTTGGACCTGATACCAGAAGAAGTGACAGTGAAGAAAAGGCAGAAAGACACAGCTCAGTCTGACTTGGGAAGCACACTGCTGAAATCCACAAGGACAGATCATGCATTCTGTTGGGAAGGAATGAGCAGGATGGGCAGAATGAGACTAGAAGTGAAATACATTATTACTATTATAAAGGACTGTTCTTACGCCAATCTGGAAAAATAATCAAAAATCAACATTCCATATAGAAGTGATCCTGCACAGAGTTTACCAAAAAAAGACTATTTCACATATATTCATGAAGAGTGCGATGGAACCTGCCACATTCCTTTCTATTCCTGTATTTGTATGGAGTCCGTAAGAAACCATTACATGAAACTAAAATTGAGGCATGCAAAGTGTGATGTAAAAATCTATCAAGTGAAGTAGATTTCAGATAGGCACAACAGAGTAAAAAATTTTGTTTCAGAAGCTGTAAAACCCAGATACATTATAGACAGAATATAACAGTTCTTTTCAGCCATGAGTAGAGATCTGGTTTAATAAATGTTTTCTTAAACTGACGAACACCTTGCTGTGACAGATCAAGACAGCCAGCCTAATGTTCTTGAAAAATTTTAATTATATGGTCCTATTGATCCATTTGTAATTTTAAGAATATTTTTCTTTTTCTTATTTTTTTCTTTCTTTTTTTTTTTTTTTAATAGGATGACAGTCTAGTTTCCCCTACATAAAATCACAAATCTTTGATTTTTATACAAATATCTTGTCCTTGCTGTTGCCAGTGCTCAATTACAAAAAAATGCATTTATTGTCAGTAAAATAAGAAAATATTATATCTGTATAAATATAAAATTAATTTAGTTTCAGAAAATCATCAAGTTTCCTCATACAACCAGAATATGAATTAAACATGTTTAGCTCTAAACCCCTTCTTCCCCATTATGTAGCATCAAACTAAAAACTTTTATTTCCAAGATAAATTTTTTCCTTATAACTTAACATCCCCTCAAATGTAAATTTTAGTGTGAATCTTTGTTTTTTGTTGTTTCACACTTTCTCCATTTATTTTAATCACAACTAAAATTATAACGAATACAGTTTTGCTAAAGTCACTGTTCTTGGGGACCATCTTGGAGGTGGTTTTTTTTGTCATAAATAAATTAATATAAACTCTAAATCAACTGCCATGAATTCAGTCAAACACCAAATTAGATTGCCAAGATTTTTAAAAAAAGTTAAAAGGTCAAAATATTACATTTAAGATTAACACTTTTGTTTAATACGTATTTTCCCAACCATAAATACTTATATGCTCTCATTCTGCTTTTCAATGATCCTTTTAAATAGGAAAAAAATAAAAATCCTAAATAATCCTGGTTAAAATAAATCAGCTACCAAAATTCTTCTGAGCTTCAAATTAATTTTTATCTGCATATGTTTTGAACATCAATCACCATAAGTTTCAAGACAGTGGGTAGGAGTTGAGAGTTACAGCTTCAGGTAGCAGAGCTTGGCTATGGTCTACTGTCAGAGGCATGGATACTTTCACAAAAGTAAGTCTTAAAAGACCTATCAAAGCCAATGAAATAAGAAAACAAATAACACTGTAAATTGAAAAGAATAAGTGTAGTGTTTAATGAGCACTTATAGACCAATAACCTGCAACTAATGTAACTATAGATTTTCACTTTGGCTATTCATAGCTCTAAAAGGCAGTCATTTGAAGCTATACAGAAAATAGGGTGAAGTGATGGCTAACAGAAATGCATTTTATTAAATACTAAATTAAATAAGACTAAATTGGAAGTAGATGAAAAAATCTGCTGAGTTCAATGCACCCTTGGCTGTTTGTATTATTCAGTCTTAGCAGGTAACATAGCGAGATCAAAATATCACAGCATTTTTTCTGCCATTGCCAGCATTTCTACCAGAAACAACAATTTTGTTTGATACTTCTTATAAATAACCCATAAGCTAGAAATGCCCTTTAATGAGCAAGCACCTGACCTTCTAAAGCCATCCAATAATGAGGACTGTACATTGCAAATTGTACACTCCTCATGTGGGACAACTGAAAAAATCTTTATTTGTAATAGGCACTAGTTCACCAAGAATAGAATACTTTTTGTTTTAAATAAGAGGTTTATTTTCAAATAAATGATCTTGTGCCTTTTATACCAGAATATAAATAAATTTTCAACAGCTTATTTTCTGCCAGAATTAAGGGGAGTTTAGAATCTCAAGATGTAGCCATAGGAAAGATCTATTAGACCACATAGTCCAACCACAGGTTTTCTAAAATAATGTAAAGCATTGATCACAAACACAAGACATGCTGCACATTTACAAGACCAAATTTCATTGTTTTTATCTGTTAATGTAATAAACTCGTTTCAGACATTGTAGAGCTGACAAACTCTCCATTATAAATTTGTACAAACCATGAAGGAAAAACAGGTGTTTATGTGTTACCAAGTATCTCAGTATCAGATGTGGTATAAGCAAATAAATACCTGGGATAACAATGAGGGAGTACCCTGGTGACGGAGTCATATGTTGAAAAAAGAAAGTTATTTTTAATGTATTTTACATTTATTTCAGTGGACTTTTAAGTAAAATTTTAAGCAAGGAAAGCCAAAATCTCAAGAAAGAGATCTTATACCATCAGCTATTTAAATTATTAAACCCAGATATTTTTTTGGGAGTGAGGATTCTTATTAACTTTCTGTGCACATTTATTGCTCTGGAGAATGTCTGTGTGGGCTTGCCAGGTGTATATGGATGCCACACCAACAATCCTTTTACCAAAGAGCTCTGGTGTACTTTGAAGGGCATGATCTGGAGAGTGTTTTCCCATTAAACTTGCAAAGCTTCAACATGGAAAGCAGCTTGAATTTCTCAGACCATAAAATGTTTGTCTTTGCTATGTGAAAGAGAAGTTAGGCATCTCTGCTGAGTTCAACAAAGCAGGAATGCAAGCATATGTTGAATATGTAGAGTGCCTCAGCCTGCTGATGGGAAAATCAAGTTATAACTTAGCAGAGCAGAACAAATGATTTGAGCGCCTTGGTTTGTACTCCTGGAACCTGTGGTTTGGAATTTGCTCTCTTGATGAAGTGAGAAAAAAAAAAAAGAAAAAATGAAAATCCTTTCCCCTCCCTACTAATACACAAAAGAAAACAAAAGAAAACAAAAAAGGGGTTTAGGACAGGCAAAGCACCGCTGTGAGTTCCCTTCTTATTTTGCTACTCTAAGGATTCAGAGTTAAGTATTAATGCACGTTCATATAGCGCATCAAGGTATAGCAATCTTCTCATCCCCTTGAGAACATACAAACCTATTAGAAGGTGTAGGATTTGGGTGCTCCTTCGCTCTGACAGTGAGATTTGCTGTCAGGCAGTTGTGACATCACTTTGGAGTAGTGATGAACAATGATCACCTGACCAAGTTTCCTCAGGGATGGTGCTCAGAGAATCACAAACAAAGCCAGAATTCCTGGGGCAGGTTGTCACTGCAGCTGTGTTAGAAGAGATGATCACCACTTTACCTCTCTCTGCTGTAACTACCATGGTTTGTTTGCATTTTCTGAGGGTGAAGAATGAAGCAGGATTTCAGAGATACTTAGAGCTTGACTAGCCACACCATGAAGAAGGAAAGGATGATAACTGCTTCTAAAATTCCCATATGGCTTGTAATTATTTTTTGGAATTTTATCCACAGAAGCCAAAAGTATATGAAGAAACTGCCTGCAAACTGCAGTTAGTAATTCCATTTTTAAAGTACATCACCATTATAGTAAAAATATTATTTGTCTTCTTTTTTCCCCAGCACATACTATAGACCACAGCTTTGCTAAAAAACAACGCAGTAATCCTGAATTAGCACACTTTTAATTCAGTCATGGCTTTCATCTCAGAGTTGCTTAGTACAAATCCTGGGGAGGAGGGAGAAGAAGAAACAAAAACACTACAAAATGGACCATGCTCCACCCTAGTACACTAATGTAAAAATTATGAATCAGAATATATTTTAAGCTATATAGACACATGAACAAAAATTAATTGAATTTTTTTTAATTAAAAATTTAAAAAAAAGGAAAAAAGTGAAAAAAAATTATTTGAAATTAAAACAACCGCAAGTAAATGGTGGGCACACTGCTTCTTGTCCAGAGGGCAATGCAGCAGATCTATAGGACTTTGGAGTCTGAGTTCAATTTAGTTATCCCTGGAGCTGGGTAACTTCAAGCTCCAGGGTACAGTGTAATTCAAGAATTGTTGGATCAGGAATAAAACTCATATGCCTTCTTTCTCTGTATGTTGTCCAGTAGGTTAGAATAATTAATTTTTTTCCCTCCAGTTCCACTACAGTTGATTTATCAATGCAAACATAGCTTCTAACATGATGACAGAACACTTACCCTACTAAATCCTGTAAGTAATTATAGCTTTCACTTGAGAAATCTGTATTGTAAGATGAAAATTGCTTGGGCAGAGACTGGCAGTCAAAATAGCAATGAGCTGACTTTTGTCTCCCACTGCATGGGAGGAGGTGACTGGTGCTTCTACACCTGTAAAACCTTGTGTGAGCGAATTCTCAAAATAGCTGAAGTGTATAAAAATATTCAGGGCAGTGATTTTTAATACATCAAACCCTGGAGAAGGATCCCACAGTTACTCATAGTTTATGTCCTGCATTACAGGTTCCTTGCTCAGTACCTAGTACAACCAACTTGTGATGCAGGGGAAGGTGCACAGAAATGTTCATTAATAACTCCCCTCCTCAGAAACCAAATTCTATTAAGGAGAGAAATAGTTTCCTCAGTCCACAAGTAAGGTGGAGAAAAGCTTATAAAAACTTATATGAATTTACTCAGGCCATGAGACTGATCCTGTCATCAAACATATCCTAAATTATTCTTTCCAAATCTGTTCAGCCATAACTTCACCAGGTTTTACAAACTCCTTTTTGCCTTGGTATCTGTAAGTAGTTTTATCAGATCCTCAGATAAAATCTTAGTGCCTTGTCTTGTTCTAGAGCACCTATTTCTCCATCTTTAACCAGATTAGTAAATCAGGAAGCTGAATTTAAAAAATCATTGGCATTCCTTTTGTCATAAAACATAGAATACTTATAATTCTAGCCAAACGTTCCTCTCAGTTTATAGGGCAGTGGAGCATGGAATAGCTCCCAACAAAGCCACATCCAATAGAAATAACTAACTTCGAAAGCAGGAAGCTGGGAGAAGCATAACAAACTTTTAATGAAATTGGTTTCTTTAATGCACAAACTGCTTTCTTGGTGTATTTTCCTGCAGTGTAATCTAATTCAACAGTAACACTTACATTGACAGGAGATTTCAAGAAAAAAGGAAGAACAAACAACTTTTAAGATTTTATACACAAAGGTATAAGTGGAATGGGCATTCTAGAGAAATGGTCATAGCGTGAAGCCTGACAGAGTTCAAGAAGAGTTTGGACAATACTCTCAGGCACATGGTGTGGCTCTTGGGGATGTCCTGTGCAGGGCCAGGAGTTCGACTCAGTGATACTTTTGGATCTCTTCCAATTCAGCATATTTTTCGTTCTGTGGCACAGGGAAATTAAAAGTCAAAGTGAGCTCCAAGGTGCTGGGGGATGGCAATGGAGGGAAGGCGAGCAGTGAGCAATGGCAGTGGTGAGAGAAGGGAAACTGAAAGGAATCACAGGACTTCTACAGAAGCTTCTCCATAAGGCTCCACAAACCAGGTGTTGTCCTGCCCCCTCCTCCAGCTGCCCTCCTCAGCAATAAGTCATCAGAGCTAAATCTACCATCATAATGTATTTCTATAAATGCAGATGTTGTTAGGGCATTAAATATAGGGTTTACAAGTATTTTAAACCTAACTTAAGGAAAACATTTAGCCATGATATGTAAAGGCTTAGCTTTGTTTTAATGTAAAAAGTGGAGTTTTGCATACCTGTGAATGTATACCTGTTCAGTTTTTTTCCATATGGTCACAAAGAAATCAATCTAACACCCTTCTCACTGGACAAATTTTTCACAATATGTTTATTCACAATTCATAAATAATTTTACATTACTATTACCCAAAGTGTGCACTTAATATTCAGAAAAATAAAAGGAGCAATAAAATCTACTCAAGATAAACTTTATTCTAATTATTAGATTCTCAAAGGACAGTTTGTTTTCTGAAATCTGCTTTATTGCCTAATAATCAAAGTCAAAAATCGCTACCTTCCCACCACAGATTTGTGTTGCCAAAGTATCATTGTGCCATAAATCCTAAAACCTTTATTATGGCAACGAATTTGGAAAAGCATATGAAAAAAAACCCTCCAAAAAAACCCCCAAAAAATCCAACCAAACAAATTTTTTCAGTTACATAATGAAACAAACCTGCAGTCCAGTAAGACTTTTAACGGAGAACACCCCAGTAGTGCTTCTTTGTCTTCTTTTCCAAAGAAAAATCAACTTTAAATGCCTTAAAAGAATAAACTTAATGCAATGCAATACATTTAGAACAGAGACACTTAGATAGCCCAAACCAAACTACTTAGGACTTAGTTCTGTCTTAAGTTCCACCAGGGAAGCAAAAGGTTCAGATGCTGGCATTATAACCACTTTTTGTATCTTCTTCTCAGAAAGAGAGACAAGCTATTTCATAATTTTAAATATTGCTAAGGTGCAACTTCACAAAAAATGCAATCAAAATAGGAATATTAATTACAACTTTCTCCAAAACAAGCTTTACCTATGGCCCCAACTGGATAAGAGAAATTTCTATACCAGTGACTCTTCTGCTTCTCTGATGCCACAATCTGACAAGCAATATTTTCCTCTTCAATACAGGTAGAAGCAGTTAAATTTTACAGGATCTGTGAAGCATCTTTATGCTGTATGGGTATATGTAGTGATATTTTGGAATATTTTGACTTTTTGAAGTTGTTTTTTTAAAAATAGTCTTTTTTTGTATTCATGTATGTGTGTATGTATGAATATATTTGAAATTTTAAACAACAGAAAAATAATAAGGTATTAATAAAGTATTATATTCTATGAATGAAATACAAATTTTGGTGCAAGCTAAGCAAACATAATGTATTTCTACTGTTTATACTATACAGTTATTATCCATTTCTTTATTATTATTTTTGTAATGTGGAAGCTTTTTTTCTTATTGTTTCCTTAAAAAATCATGGCTTTTTTTAATGGAGGATGATACAGAAGATTGGTCATGCTTTTGATACCAGGTTTATCCATAGGATATCCACAATATCCTAATATTTAAAATTTTTTATACACAATTTCTGTTTGAATTAAGGCTTTGACACCTGTCTGACAAGGGAGTTTCAAATTATTTTTTCTGTAGAATCCCAGTAGAGAAAGACAAAGAGATTTACTGCAAGAACTGACTGACACAGCTTATAGCAAGCATGAAGAACAGGTGTAGAATTTCTCAAACACTAAAATAATCACAGAAGCATTAATGTGAAAAGCACCTTGCATCTATTGGAATTACTGTTTCACTGTACACTTGAAAAACATCACAAAAGCTTTTATGTGTCCTTTATGCACAAATATTTACACATGCCTGTGTGCATCCCTATGAGTGAACAGAAATGGAAGTACAGTTCCTGACATATATGTTTGCTTCCTGCAAACACTTCTGAAATTAAACTAACTAGAAAGAGTGTTTACTAATTCAAAAACCCCACATGAGAACTGCTGAATATGGAGACTGACTTCTTAATTGCAGTTATGCAGCGTGACAGTCTGATTCTAACTCTTACATATGCACAATTAACTAACAGCAGGATCATCCCATCCTTCAGCCAGTCTGGTCAGCTGCCCAGAGATGCTAAATCAGAGGGGTGGTGTGCCTGGAGCACTTTCCAACACAGTCTCTGTTACATTGGTTGTTAGCTACTCACATACAAGGGAGAGGATTAACAGCATTGTTTTTTCCACAGTAACAATCAAAACAACTTGAGACAGGGCAGGGTAACTATCCTGGCACGTTGATGTGGTTTGTGTCAGATATTCAATGTTGACAAAAAACAAACTTCATATCGATGAACAACAGGCCTAAGTAATAATTGGAAAAGACGAGGAAATTGTTGGAAGGGTAGAAAGGGATGATTATTGTTTGGGACTGGAGATATAATGCAGAAAGCAGCCTTAGGATGTATCACAAAGCTTCTATAGACATTCTTAGATTTTTTTTTGTGGCAGGCCAAAACCCATGACACAGTATCTGCAGTAAGACTCAGCAGAATTCAGTTTTTCTGACAGCTAATCTTGGAAATTATTCACAAGGTTATCACTATGATTTTGTTTAGAAGTCTATTAAAATATGTTGAGCTAATTGCTCAAGTAGATATTGGTTCTTATAAGTGATAGAACACACAGAGTCAAAGCAAAGTACACTAAACCATTTGTGAATTATGATGAGGCTTGCATCCAAAAGGCTTTGGAAGAGAATAATTATGAAACGTCTCATTTCATCATAGCAGTCTGTCTTCAATCAAAGCATGTTGTAAATAGAAGTGTTCAGAAATTATCAAAGGAAACAAAGTTTTGTCAAAAAATGCTACTTCATACAATCTGAAGTCTTTCATTTAAAACATCTTGGGTTCAAGGAGGTTTTAGCAAACTCAAGACAGAGTTCAAAGAGAACCCTGCTTGCTTCCCTGCAGAGTCTGCCTGGACTACAGACATTGAAAACAGCCGCCACAGGTCAGATCAAAACTAAATTAGAGAGAAACTTCCAGTTTTGGGCCAACTTTGCTTATGTGGTATTTTGACTGCTATTTAAAAAGATATCTAGCAGCTACACCTCAGGAGACAGTTTTTTATATAATAGATTTTTATCTTCAAGAAGAGCCACATAAATGATTCAAAATTAGAAGAATATGACTAAAATTCACATTGTTCTTCTGCTATCATCTCTAAGAGTCTTTGAAATTAAAACAAATTAGTCTACCTGACTCTTCAAGAATGTATGCATTAAATACATATATGTAATATATGTAAAAAAATAAATTTCCTAGTGGTACAGATTCCTGCCTCACAGCACTTCATTTGCTATACTTGGTGAATTTTGTAAAAAAATCACATACTTAGTGTTCATTACCAGAATGTAAGGGGAAAACAAATTCATGCACACGTAAATGATGAGTACAGTGATTTTATATAAATATGCTCAGGGTCATTTTCTATTCAGTTGATAAATGTATAAAATCTTAGAAGATAATTTTTCCATTTATAATGGTTTCAGGTATCTCTTAATAAAGTGGTTAAAGTTGTAATATATAGGGACTATGTCTATAGCATACATAGGTATGGATATTTAAGCATCCAAATTAGTAGGTACATTTTCAGCAATATAGAGAACTTGGTGGTGGTAAAAGCATTAAAATATTCTTAGAATACCATTGCATTTGTGGTTTGTTTTTCACCAAAGAGACTAACAAACATATTGAGCATAAATGATTTGCATATCTTATTGGAATGTTTCCTGCCTCTGATCATGCTGGCATAGCACATCATGCTAACATAGGAAGAGTCACAAGACTAACTGAAGAGTGCTCACCCTGGCGAATAAATGTTTTATCATTATCATCTTGTGCAAGACACCTAACACAGCTCTGTTTTTAAAGCTCATAGAAGTTTTCAAATAGTTTTTGAAATCCAGATTTTTTTCTGAGCCCTTCTGTCTGCACTAAAAATAAGAACAGTGGTGTGTTTCTTATCAACTTATTTGAAAGAAGAATCCTATTGAAAACTAAACTCATTTCAGTTACATGCTGAAATGATTGTGCTAAAGGGCCTTACTGTATAAATGGAGCACACAAGCCAAAAACAATACAAACATTTAGCTGCTGGCTTTAGCCAGTCTCTTTCAGTGCAAATCATAATTGCTTTAGGACTTTCTGAATCCACTTTTGAATTCAAAGCTTCAGACAAATAATTGGATTTCCTGAAAACATGCTGAGCTATGTTGCTCTCCCTGTCTTGCTTCATGTCCTCAGGGCTCCAGTCTGTGCTTTATATCAAGCTGCACCTAGTAGGCTAATTGGAGGGATGGGTAGATCACTCTGCATTAACATGTCCATCTGTATTAAATAAAATCTCTTCAACAGTCTTTGTCATCTTCACCAGAATTATCACTTCAGAGCTGAAAAAACAGGAAATCAAGTAAAAGTGTCTGTGTAATTTACCAATGGCTCTGGTGTCTTAGTCCTGTAGACTTATGATCCAAGCCAATTATATTCTACTTGACTTATTTTTACAGTACTTTGACATTGTATACTCACTTCATGTGTCTCATTGACTGCAGGGCAGCTCTAAATATGCTCTGGGCTATCTGCCTAGACATTTCTTGCTCTAGGTAAGGTACAGTTGAAACACCATTTGAGTTTGATCTGTGAGGCTTGTAAATATGTAATATCAAAGATTAATCCCTTCAGTTTCCCAGTATTGTGACAGGTGTACAAAAGGTATCATATTAACAAATGAGGTGTGGCTTTTTCATTGTTGTTTTTTAACATTAATAGCATATAATAAGCTGGTGACACTTTTTTCCCACATTTATAAAAAAATGAATAATCAATCTAGAGTGGCTGCTGAGACAAAAAAAAACAAACCTCAAAAAAAACCAAATCCAAAACAAACCACCCTGCATTAATTGCTGATGATATATCTGGGGTCAGGTTTGAACTAAGAGCTCTCCTGGCATAGCTGTATTCAGATTCTGAAAATATTTGTACCTTCTTGCTGACCTCACTGTGCTGGAAAACACTAACCCCAGTACTATGAGAACACAGTATTCCTCTAAGAAAGGTTTGGATGGCTTCACTTAAGACATTCAATGAAATGGCATAAGAATGCTGACAGACATTCTTGTCTTGTGTCCCATAGTTTGACGTACTGCTCATTCCTTAGCATGCTACTTGCAGCCCCATTTGTCACTGTTACCATCTTTACCTTTTTTCCTCTCCTTTCTGTTCCAAGTATCTCAGACAATGGCAACATCTCTCTATGCCTTCCACAGAAAGCAGCTGTCTTCTGCAACCTCTGCCTATTAGCTTGATGGTGTTTGATTTACAGTTCTGCTTCTTTGAGGCCTTTTTTTTTTATTTACTTTTTTTTTTCTATGAGTTATTTATAAAGGTTGCTGTACTCTTAGATTCCAACACATTTTCCTTCTCAAACGGCAGGAGCCATTTTGCTGCAGCAGGAAAGTTGCCAATACTGCAAAAAAACCCCATGCATTCAAATATTAATGTGCAGAAGCATATATACCTGATAATCTTTTCCATTTTATTGCTTTTCTGGTCTGGGTATGCTATTGTTTATGGTTGTTTTTGTCTCCTACCGTTTATTTCTCATGATATCTCCTTAGAATCTTACGGGATAAGACCACAGGACTAGTGCCAGAATTCTGTCTTCTGTCAGGGTCTGGGGGGGAACAGGGATACTGCCGCCTGCTTCCCATGAGACAGCATGTATCAGCAAACCACAAATCACTTCAGGGCTTACCCTCTCCTCTATGCCAAATCTGAACACAACATAGTCCCCTTACCAAACCTTTTGAACTCCACAAATTACTTCTCTGCACATTGAAAAGGGACTATACATTCTTACTTTCTCTGTCATGTTTCTTAGCCAGTTTTTATTGATGCAAAAATTTTCTTAATTTTGCCAAGGCTACTCAGTTTCCTTCACATCTTGCCTAATTCAGGACTTCCTCCTTCAAGAGAAGATCCTCAGCAAGCTTTTCTTTTGGCACTGTGGAAGTTTCTTACTCTTGGTTTGGCACAGCTGGGGCATTGTTACAGTCTCTGCCAATTATGGATGGATCTTATTATTGAGGTTAAGTTTTAACCCACTCATTCTCACCATCATTTGAAGATGTGTAATAATTTTGACAAACCTTAATGGCCATTCCAGATGCCCATTTATTGTGGAGTGACCCACAAACTATCACATTACAAATGGTCACAAAAACATTCTCACCATCTGTGATGATATTTGGGTTTTGTATACAACTCCGGATGTATAAACCAGGAATTTAGTTATGCTTTGTAGTAGAAAAGCTGGTCAAACCTGGAATTAAATCTGAATATTAAACAGAATATAGTATCTTACATCTTTAAGAACTGATATCTTTTTTTCAGAACCCAAATTTAGCCGATGAAGAAACCCTCTGTGAAAAATGTAGCTGTAACCATTATTGACCAGACTACATTAACAATTATTTCATTTTTGTACAGAGGTATTAAGATGAAACTGAGAAAAAATAAATCTGAATCTCAACACAGGATGGTAGTTTCACAGGATAAGACCAGCAGAAAGACCCTCATCAGGAGGGCTCTAGTCTCACCTCCTGCTCAAAGCAAGGTCAGCTGTGAGGTCAGGCTGGTTGGCTCAGTGCTTTAGCTGTTCTTACAAATCTTGACATTCTCAAGGATTTGGCTTCCACAATCTTTGCTTGACTGAACTTCTCATGTTTCAATTTATGCCTTTGACTCTCATCCATCCACCGTGCATCACTGAGGAAAGTCTGGTTTGATCACCTCAAAAAGCAGCTCCTAAGGGGTGGGGCTAGAATTAGTATTGAGTCCCCTTAGAGCTGCCTCCTCCCCACCTGAACAAATCTTATTACCCCAGCCTCTCCTTAAAGGGCAAATGCTCCAACTTCTGATCACCTTAGTGGTTCGCAGGCTGTACCTGAAGAGAGGTGAAGAGAAAAAAATAACTTACTTAGGCCTAGTGGCTGTAGTCCCGTTGCTGTAACCAAGGAGATGTATAGATAACAGCTCAGTATAGGGGAAGTGTTTGAGCTATGAATTCAAAGACTTGGTCCTTCAGGCATCAGAAGAGAAAATAGTGCTTAGCTGTTTCAGAAACAAGAGCATGACCAGTGCCTGTACCACGTACAGTGGCTTAATTTCCAATCAGTAAAATTGTTTCAGTCTGTGAAGATCTCCAAGATGTTATCTTTGATGACTCCTTTGTGCTAAAAGATATTCCCTGCATAAATAGAAGTTAGAGCTCCTTTGTGACTAACATCTAAAGCCTGAAGCAGTACAACATAACCTGACTTGAAAAGGTGTGTGCTTAACTTTGACTAATGACAGCCTGGTTAATGTGGAATTCTCTTCAAAAAAAGTAATTCAGTTATGCAGTCTCTCTACATCCATTCTGTCCTGGATCAGATTTTTCTCCTCACAGGATTTGTATAGAAAGAAAATAGATAAAGACACTGCCAAATTATATCTATGAGTTAATGTCTACCTTGTTGTGAAACTGAAGTGACTTGACATACAGAAAAGGTTTTCCGTGGCTGTTTATAATATGATCATCCCTCAAATGATGAGTGGACCATGCCAGCGGCAAATGCTTGATTTGCATAATTCTTTATGTAAGTATTTGGTTTTACTCTGGAGTTTGGCTAGGTTGGGGCAAAAACCTATACCCAAGACACTATCTCTGGGACCTTGGATTATGTTTAAGTATTCCTTTTAAAAATAGTTTTTAGACCTGATACTTTGGTGTTAAAGATGGAAATGCAAACATTTTCTTGATGCTGTAAATATGTCAGCAAAGCTGCAGTCAGGAAGGAACCCTCAAACCTCATGCTTGTGTTGGAGCAAATCAAGCTCAGTGACACCTAAGGAGGAGGCTGCTTGCTTTAGGGAAAAGACTGGCTTATCCTTATTGGTATGACATGGAAGCCCACAGGGCTCTGCTCTTCTGCTTTCTCATGACCTTGTGTAAATTAGCATTTTATGACTATTCTAGGCAGAGGGAAGTTAACTGCTTTGTTAGGAGAAGGATGACTTTCTCCTTTCTCCTAGATTAAAAAAAAATATTGTTGGCTTTGCATCAGAATAAACATGTTGCAGATTCCAGATGCCTGCAGACAGTTTGTATTTAAGCAATAAAATCCTTATATACTTTTGGCATCAAGCCTTATAGTTTTTGTGGGAAAGGAAGAAGTTGTATTGCTTTCCTTCTTGCTATTTCATTTATATCACAGAAATGGAATGTCTTTCACAGTTGATTGTATGTACTTCTGTAATTTGTAGATGTAAAGCCAAAAGGCCCCTGTGATTTCTAAACGTTCTGCAGCCAAGCTTCTCTAGACTCTTCCAAAACCTACTAGTATACTGTTCAGGCCAGAAACAAATGGAGAGCTCTGCTTAAATCCCTCTGCCCATTACCTTATAGAAAATACGACTGTACTGTTGAAGTAAGGAGGAACTGCCTTTGTTGTCCTAACAGGAATGTATTTTGTAAATCTTTCCTGTCTTCCTTTGTAAATCTTTCCTTTTTTTGTAAATTTCTTTTTTTTTTTTTTTTAAATCTTATGTCTTTTGGATGCTGAAACCAGTCATAGTTCAACATGAACATGAAAACATGGACTGTTTACTTTTGACAAGAGGACAGAGAGAGAAATGTTAGAAAATATAGTTGGTGTGTAAGACGCAGCCCCTATACCTGAAGCAAAATCATTCAAGACCTAAGTACAGTGCTTTTAATGGAGTATCAACCTATCGTGTTCTTTAAAAGATGTAGGTGGGAAGTAACCTTGCCACATGCATGAAGCAATGTTTTCAATTCTTTAACCTCTCTGAAAAATGTGTAACAAGTCGCAGTCATTAGAAGTTGAACCTAAACAAACTGAAGGGGTTTTATTAATAGAAAAGATAATTAATTCCTTGAGAACCCCTCCACAATGCATAATAGTACTGAGTTCCTCAGTTGCACAAAGTTTCTAAAGGAGGCTCCTGGAACCATGGCCACAGTTCAGTAATTACAGTGGTAGATCCAACTGCATAGAATCTTGTTGGAGTCAGTGAGCCAGGTTTCTCTCTGAAGAATTCAGAGAGAAATCAGAGTGCAAGGATTGAATTAAAGCCTTTGGATGAATTGAAGTATGTTAAGCCACTCACACATAAAGTAGAGGTGTAAGTTTAAGTTTTAGCATAAGGAAGTGAGTCAATAAGAAGTTTTAGTATGAGCTCTAATGCTTTTAGTGAGTGAGAGGTTCAAATGCCAGAGTAGAAGTGTGAGTTCTAGTGAAGGTTGAAAAACATACTAATGTTTTCAGTGGAAGCTCCAGGAATGTACTTTTAGACAGTGCTTAAATATAATAGAAGTATAAAAGAATATTGCTTACATTTTTCAAATAGAACAAGATAGGTCGAATGCATAGTTTATACATATTCTAGCGTGTTAAGAAACTAGAATTCTAATAGGTTAAGAAGTGGTGATTTGAGTTTGCGTCCTAACTTGTTGGAAAAATCCTATATAAGAGTATATATTAGAGAAAGCTAGTGCTTTTTGCCATTTCTTTTCCATTTTGCTTTTCTTTGCTTTGCTCGCCATCCTCATTAACATCCAAGAAGAAGATAGGAGGTGCCTCAGCAACATCATCTTCCCGGGACCTTCACAAGAGCAGCTTCTACTTCTATTTGGGATTCTATGCCATAACTTAGCATGGACTTTAACATCTGTTATTGTGCCTTTTGAAACTGATGCACGTTTGTAATAAACAGCCTTTTAGCAACTATTAGCTGCTTTAGTCATTTAAGATAACTAGATGAAGTTAGTGCCTAAGAGCACAGGAGGTATAACCTCACAGAATGTAATAAAAGGTGGCAAAATCAAACGGGTTTCTCCCACCACCTTTCAGGTTAGAGACCAAACTCTAGCTTTTGGAAGCAAGAATGCAGTAGGCATTGCAATATTAGGAATGACAGATGGGGAGGTGAAGGAGTAAGGTGTAATCAGTAAAGCTGAAGATACTGCACAGGTAGGCAAGAGCAATCAGATCAACTGCTGCAGAGGTGGCACCAACTGGCAGAGGCGGAATCACCCTACCCAGAGAATGCTGTTGGGTTGGTGTGAAGGGGAGCCCAGAAACTGGGACAGGGCATCCTGAGCATCCCTGCAAGAATTTGCAAGACCTAGCTGTATAAAGCTGTGGCTGGTCTGCTCCATTGTCGGTTGTTAGGCGTGTTTCAAGCAGGAAACAGTTTTGGCGACTCTCAGAGACCTCTCCCCATTGAGATTTCTGTAGCTCTGTTATTCTGTGATCCAAACTGAGGGATAATGGGGATTCTGAAACATTGTGACATTTTAAAATCTTCCAAACTGTATTCATCGTGTACCAGGTTGTTAGGTGATTTTTGAAAAGTTTTCCTTGTCAGGTTGCTTACTGTTCTCCTTTTAGCACAGGGGGCAAGAATGCTTGTGGAAGTCTAATTTGAGGCACTGTGCTCCTTGCAAAGAGGAAACACACATACATATATACATATTAGCTTAGCCATGAGAATTTGTAACTTATCATATATTACGACTTCAGGAGAGATCATAGATGAGCTAGAAGATTTACCTTGTTTAAATCATGTATTTTAGAGCCACAGCTTAACTGGTCATCACTTTCCGATTTAAATATTCAATAAACAACTCTTAACAGTATATTTTTTCCTTAGTGTAGACTGCTAGTAGCACTGAGTAGGAAAAAAGTAAGGATTCAGTGGGTTGAATCTTCCTAACATCTGGATATTTTTCAGAAGCAAATATGTATACATATTTAAGTTTAGCATACTTAAGGATATGCAATAAATAGTACATAAACTGAATTATGACAAGTATTTCAATAATTTTTCATAATGTGTAACTGTTTTTAAGAACTTGGATATTTTTCTCTTGACTTCCTGAAAAATTTCTTAGCTTATTTGGGATGCAATAAGAACAGTACATGGATTTTTAAATGAATATGTGTTTTACACTCCTCTTTGGTTTTCCTTGAGGCTTTTTTTAAACTTATGTCAAATTGAGGTTTTGCTGTGGATCTCAAACACAGTAATGATTCTTCAACATCCTATTCACTTTGGCACATATGTCAAAACACATGGGCTAGATGGAGAAATCAGAAGGTCCACTCTAGGAGTGTAACTCACAAGTTTCAGGCACAACTACTTGATAGCCATAGAGTTTGTCTGAAGAAACAATCCTAAAATATCTGTAAAGTATACCACATAGTTCATTCTTCAGCACAGATTCTTTTGTTCAACAGGTTTACACCTTCAGTGCTGGACTCTTTCCTGGTGTAGGTGAGCCTTAGGTAATTAGGACATAAAAGACTTTTACAGAGAAAAAACTAGAGAATAACTTTGTTCCCAAGCTGAGGTCCTTCCTTTGTATGCAGCTTGAGTAATACTAGCACAGAGATGCAAAAAAATACATTATCTTGTGTTCCAACAATATTTCTTATGATTCATTAGACTGTACAAGGTTTTATGCATCATTGCTCTCCATGTTCAAAGTAGTCTCATAATATGTAATTAAAATACAATATGGAAAAAAGGGTGTAGGTCTTTTCTTTCTGTCTTAATGTGGAAGCCACACTTGAAGACACAGAGGAATTATTCCAGTTCAGATATTTCACTGACTGGGTTTAAAATTGTTTAACAAAGGCTCCAGTAGGAGTATAGAGAAATGTCTAGCCAGATATTGGCAAGAAAAAAAGTTCTGTAGCAATTCTCTCCCACCACAGAGAAACAGCAGGTAACAGCTATGATATACATGATGGCACTTCCAATGTAAATTTGATATAATTTCCTTAATCTCTATATAGTCATGTGATAGTTCACGGTAGATTGGAGGTCTTTATATATGTTTCTAAACTAACCACCTTCAGACCTTACTATCCTAACAGATCTCTTGCAAAATATTCCTGATAATATGTCTTTTGACAAGCTAGGCAATATTATTTAATTAAGCGTAAGTTAGTTTTTAAAAACACATATTGAGAGAGAAAGGAATATTATTGGTCTGGAAGTGGCTTACAACAAAATTTTGCATCACGATGGAATAGTTTCATTATATATAAGACAATTTTAATTTATTTCACCTTAAGAAAATTGTATGCATCAAAGTTCAGTTACTATAAAATGCACTTTGCCAAATTGAAGTTACATGCACTACAGAAATTAGCAATTCTATGTTTTGCACTCATACTGTCATAATCTCAGTTTAGTGCACTGTACTCTATACAGCTGGCATTCATTGACCAAATAGAATGGAAAAAGCATACGTTCACAACTAAGTGGAATTTGATCAGCTGGTGCCAAATTTAACAACACGCAAAATTTTTTAATCTTGATTTTTCACTCAGAGTGAAATGCTGATGCAAAACACAACTCAACAAGTTAGGTAAGCCTCACTTTTTTTTCTTCATTAAAAAAAACGAAAACATTAACCACAAAAACCCCACAAATGAACAAACAATCAAACAGAATTAAAGAAAAAAAACCAAAAAAGAGCAAACAAACAAAATATTGCCAGCAAAATAAGGAAGAGGAAAAAATAATAGTTTTTTCTGCTCAAGACATGATGTACCTTTCTCTGCTACATGAAAGGCAGCTCTGAATCATAGCATTATTCTGGAAGATAAAGCCAAATATGTTCTGCAGCACATGCTCATGAGGGCTGGAGTTTGAGATGAGAGGATGAAAGCAGTGGTACCATCCCAAGTTTTGTACACAGACTAAATTCTTGGTGTTTGAGACATCACCAGTTACTGTTAGAAATATCATGGCATGCTCTTTTCTAGGCTCCTGAGGTTTGCTCCTGCTGAGCAGGTATGGTTCAGGATATGGGACACATGCACAGATGGGCTTAGAGCCTTGTAAAGTTTTCAAGGGAGACCATTTCCAATCTCACTGTAAAGAAAAGTGTTAGACAATGATTCAGTAATGACTGTTCTATGGGTCTGAATGTCACTTATAAAATGCTGATGTGGGGGACATTTATGTTGGCATATATGTACAAGTGAGCTCTGCGAAGTACAGTAATTTCACACTTATAAGGCGCA